>JARQOD010000008.1:148200869-148368165 GCA_033576555.1 Oophaga sylvatica | reverse complement strand
AAAACGCTGTGGAATTAATGGTGCTATAAAAGTGAGTAAAATAAATGAAATCAGAGGATTTCTATCAAAGTGTGATTACTATTTCAAAGATGAAGTGAGAGCCCAAAGCATGGAGGTTAAGTACAAAGGCTGGTCTATTGTCTTTTCTATAAACCACCTTTATTAAAAGTCACCCTTATTTTTGCAGTGACTTGCTGATCACACATCACATTGTGAAGAACTCTTCCAGCTGACATCTCAGTAAAGTAAGCAAAATGCTGCTTTTCAGTAATTTTTCTACTGTGGTTGCAAAGAAGAGAGGAGACTTGTAGTCGGTCTGCTCATTGTAGTAAAGAAAAATTTGCAGCACCGAAGGAAGTGAAGAAATACCTGAAAAGCTACTGCAGAGCACACTGCACAAGACATCGGAGAGGAAAGAAAAGAGGATGAAGATCAAGACCAGACACATTTGATAATGGTTGAATGGTGACAAAGCGTAGCCAGCTAAGAATAAATGAGAAAATGGAAAACAGTCTTAGGAGCGCAGGAAAGAGACTCAGACGAGAGATGGGGTTAAACTACAAAGCGTTTCGACGGAGGATCCGTCTTCATCAGGTGGATGAAGACGGATCCTCCGTCGAAACACTTTGTGTTTTAACCCCATCTCTCGTCTGAGTCTCTTTCCTGTGCTCCTAAGACCGTTTTCCATTTTCTCATTGCTTCCATCCTGAATCTGAGGTTTTCGGCTCGAGTTGCGGTGGAGACCCGGCAGCTCGTCCACCTGACCCCGGGGTTGCTTCCTAAGCGCTCCTTCATGACCGCCTATCACTGACTCCTAGCTAAGAATAAATGTCTCCTGTCTGAGTGTATGTGCTTTGTTGGAGCTGAGCAAAACAGGGCATGAGAACACCAACACTCGCAAAAAATTTTAGCACAGCTTTTCAATACACCAACGTTTTGCAACTTATCATTGATTTTTACATCAGAATTCGTAACTGCAATACATACAAAAAGGATCCATGGTTGTGTATAATTGAAGATTATTTACATCAGAATTCACTGAACCTGTGCGCGCTGCTTCCATTCATTCCCCAGTAGTTTACAGTCGGAGCGGTCGCATTAGCACCGCTCCGCCTATAAACTGATTATCCCCCCCTGAGATGGATTGCGCCGTGGGACTGACTGTACGGTGGGCAGGTATGAGTATATTGTTGCTTTTTTATTTTGTATTTTTTCCAGGAGTACAATGGCTTCGATATGGGATTAGGAGTATAATAAAGATTTAAAAACTGTATAGTGTATTCTTTCATTAAAATACTTTTTTCTTATTATGTGTGTGTTTATTTAACCCTTGAATAACTCTAGGATTAGTAATGGATAGGTGTGGGACGTACCTACGATGACCTAGACACCTCGGCACAGCCGGAGAGTTAACTAAGCCTAAAGATAGAAAGGGGAAAGCTAACTGCCCCGGAGTAGCGCCCCCAAAGGAATAGGTAGCCCCCACACATATATTGGCGGTGAGACAAGATGAAATACAAACGCAGGCAGAAAATAGAGTAAGCAAACGCTGGGGCCCAAAACTATCTAGATAGGACAGTATAGGAAAGAAAACTGTCTGCAATCCATAAAAACCCTAGGAAAAATTCCAACACTTCTGATTTCCAAAAATACTGAGACCACATGATCTCTCCCCCGGTAGATCAGAACTCTGGTGTGAACAGGTAGCTAACAGCAGATACTGAAAACAGGGACTGAACAAATAAACAGTGATAACTGAGAAACAGAGACCAGCCCAGGCCCCAGATGGGGAACCTGGCTGACCTCACTCAGAAGGGCAGAAAAACAAAAGGAAAACAAAAGCCACAAAAACAAGCAGAAAGCAACTTATCTGAAGGTTGCAGGAGACAGCAGAAAGCAAGCTGACTTCCAAAGGGGACCAGGAAGAACAACAAATAACCGGTGAGGATCATGGGAAGGTTACTCCCTTAAATCTCCCAAGTCAGAGCTACCTGATTGTCAATCGTCCCAGCTGATTGATCTCTGCCAGCAAAATCAGCTTCACTACTATCAGCAGCCACCAGAGTGAGCCCAGACTCAGAATTCAGATCCAAGGCGTTCACAACAGCGCATTTAATAGATGCGCCTTTTCTGGGCAACTGCGAGCTGCTGTTTTTAGGCTGGCGGAGGCCATATTCATGGTCCCTTACCAGACTGAGAATAGCAGCCCACACCTGTATAGTTTTGCCAGGTTGGTTCAAAAACAGAGGGGAAACCCCACGTCGGTTTGTTTTTCATTCATTCTCTCCTGCTCGCGCTGTTGCCAGCAGAGCAGGAGAGAAGATTCACAGACGCGTTCAGCACCACAGGCAGGGGAACAGAGGCTTACAGTAGCTCTTCTTCCCCACAGGCCGTCCGTGAGCATGGAGGACAGTGTGAACTGTTCTTGTGTGCCGTGTGCAGCACGTTTTGCGGACCGTGCGCTCCCACAAACACTGACATGTCTCCGTGTTTTGCACACGGACACACGCTGACATGTGCACAGACCCATTCATTTTAATGGGTCTACGTGTGTCAGTGTCTCCGGTACATGAGAAAACTGTCACTACACGTACCGGAGCCACTGACGTGTGAAACCGGCCTTACAGGAAGGAGCCTAAGAAACTGAACCACAATATCTTATGATGTAAGGCTGTGGTTCCACGGTCCGGAACCACAGCGCTTTGGACGGAGCGGAAATTCCGCTCCGTCTAAGCCCCGCCCCCTTTCTGACGCGCGATCTTTCCGGAGGTGTTCAGGACACCTCCGGAACACCTCCGGAAAGAGCGCAGGGCTACATAGCCCTGTGTTAATTCTGTTGCGGCGACGCACCGTCGCCGCAATACGCGAGGACATGCTGCGGTCTAAAAAGACGCGCCGCATGTCCGTTTACGCAGGTCTGCCACCTGCGTGTTGTTACGCATAGTGGAGACGGGATTTCTTGAAATCCCCTCCACTATGCTGTAACATCTGGACGCTGCGTGTTTGGTGCTGCGCCAGCGCACAGCGCCAGACACGCAGCGTTTCCTGACCGTGGAAACTCACCCTAATGAGGAGAATTTTGTATACTTGATCTGCACTGCAGGATCTGACTTCATAGGCAAATTGTACTAATACATTGTGCACAGCAGTGGATTTCTACGTATTTTTATTCTAGACGGTAAATAAGATTTTTTTTCATCCTATAAAATTACTAAAAAATAAAAGTGAAAAACACTGGATAATGCATTTTTAATGCGTTTTTTAAAAATAATAAAGAAGACAAATCAGCATACATATTTGTACATATTTGTTCTCCCTGTAATTGTAACAACAAGCACAACATAGAGGTCAGATTATTTGTGTGAATCCGTAAATTATGTAAAAAAATGGCGTGATTGATATTTCTCTATTAAACGATAAAAAATGTAATAAAACTGTAATGCTGAGGCAAATGCTGCATTCTTTCTGCTGCCTTTTTTCTACAGGAGTCCGCACCACGCAACGCAATAACAATCTTTTCTAGCAATCACAGAATTCAGAAGGCAGGCAGAGGGAGGGAGCCTCAATTTGGTTCAGGTCTGGAGAATGGGCTGCCCATGACAGGGTTTTGATGTGGTGGTCTCTTAATTTTTGCCAGAGCTATATACAGTATATATATATGTATATATATATATATATATACACTGTGTTCCAAATTATTATGCAAAAATTGTTTAGGAGTGATAAGGTAAGAATTTTTTTGTTTGTCAGCTAAACTCATTGATGGTGATGTGTGTCAGGGCTCTTTATATCACTGTAAGCAATTGCAGACACCTGTGCTAAATTAGTTTGGCAGGTGTGTCCAATGAAAGGCAAGACTACTTAAGAAGGCTGTCCCACATTATTAAGCAGCCTTTATTTTCTGCCAAAATGGGAAAGAAAAAGGATGAGAAGCAACAAATTGTGGAGTGTTTAGGTCAAGGCATGACTACAATCAACATTGCCAAGACACTTCATCGTGATCATCGCAAATCAAGAAGTATGTAGCTGATTTACAGTACACACGTGTGCGTGCTGATAAGGGAAAATTGAGGACTCTTTCCTACAGGCAATTACGTCAGGTTAAAAGAGCAGCGGCAAAAAAGCCTTGTCATAGCAGCAGACAAGTTTTTGAAGCTGCTGGTGCCTCCAACGTCCCCCGAACAACAAGATGCAGGGTCCTTCAGAGGTTTGTAGCTGTGCATAAGCCATCCTGTCGACCTCCTCTATCCACTGCACACAAGCAGAAACGACTCCAGTGGGCCAAACAATACATGAAGACTGACTTCAAAACTGTTTTGTTCACCGATGAGTGCGTGCAACGCTTGATGGTCCAGATGGATGGAGTGGAGGAAGGCTGGTTGATGGACACCCCATGCAAACACGGCTACAGTGCCAACAAGGAGGAGGTGGAGTAATGTTTTGGGCTGGAATCATAGGGAGAGAGATTGTCGGTCCCTTTAGGATCCCTGAAGGGGTAAAGATGAACTCCATAGTGTATGTTGAGTTTCTCTAACAGCACTTCCTGCCATGGTTCAAGAAGAAGAACCGTGCATTCCGCAGCAAGATCATTTTCATGCATGATAATGCACCGTCTCATGCTGCACATAACACATCTGCATCTCTGGCTGCTATGGGCATAAAAGGGGACAAACTTATGGTGTGGCCCCCATGCTCCCCTGACCTCAACCCCATTGAGAACCTCTGGAGCATCATCAAAAGGAGTGTCTATGATGGCGGGAGGCAGTTCACATCTAAGCAATAGCTCTGGGAGGGTATTCTATCCTCATGCAAAACAATTGAAGCAGAAACCATCCAAAACCTGACAAATTCAATGGAGAGAGAGTTCAGAAGCTCCTTTCCAACAAGGGGTCCTATGTGCAAATGTAACATCACCTAGAATAAAGTTTTGAGTTGAAAACTGTTTGATTTCAGTTTGTAATAACCTGCTAATGCTTATAATTTCAAAAATGACCATTTTTTTGTTCTTTATGAAAATGAAAAGGTTGAAAACTCTGCTGTGCAGAATAATTTGGAACATGCATTTTGAGGCAGTTTGAGTGTTTTATTTTTTAAAAAATATACTGTTATCATAGGCAGTTTGTACAAAAACCTTTCAACTGTACTCTAATAGTTATTTGACTGGAAAATTACAATGACTGAAATTTGTATAGGTACTTTGGGAAAATCTGAGAAAATATTATTTGCATAATAATTTGGAGCACAGTGTACATATATATATATATATATATATATATATATATACACACATATATTATACCCGTCAAGAAAGATTGGTATGAAAAAAAAATAAACAAAAAAAGTAGCCAATTGGTATCAACGCGTCCAGAATGACCCAACCATAAAACTGTCCCACCAGTTAACAGCAAAAAAAGGAAGTAATGCAAGCTCACCATAGAAAATCCAGTGTGCACGGAACCACAACCCGACCACTCGTGTAGAAAATATGAAAAAAAGGTAGAGGAAGTTCCAGCTTCTGGCAACAATCAGATAAAACACATTTTATTTAATCAGAGTTAAAAAATCCAAAGCAGGATGACCAATAAGCTTATTAGCCATCCTGCTTTGGATTTTTTTTAACTCTGAAGCTGGAAATTCCTCTACCTTTTTTTCCCCCACCAGTTAACCCCTTCAATGAGCATCATAAAAAATAAAATAAAAAACAAGCCAAAAAATGATGCTTCAGCATCATACAGTCGACCAAAAAGTGGAATATAATGCAATAAAAAAAACAAATGTAAATAAAAATAGCATTCTTGAAAATGTCATCTTGTCTCGCAAAAACAAGCCGCCATGCAGCTCCATCAGCAGAAAAATAAAAAAATAAAAATGTTATAGCTCTCAGAATAAAGCGACACAAAAATAATAATTTTTTCTATAAAATAGTTTTTATTGTGTAAAAGCACCAAAACAAAAAATATAAATGTGATATTGCTGTAATCGCACTGACCTGAAGAATAAAACTGGCTAATCAATTTCACCACAGGCAGAATGGCATTAAAAAAAAATTCTTTCATTCTGCCTCCCAAAAATCAGAATAGAATGTGATAAAAAAAAGTAATGTGCCCAAAAATGGGAAAAATAAAAACGTCATCTCGTCCCTCAAAAAACAAGCCCTCACATGACTTTGTGGGCCAAAATATGAAAAATTATAGCTCGAAAAATATGGGGATGAAAACACTAATTTTTGAAAAAAAATAGCTTTGTAGTGTGTGACAGCAGCAAAACATAAAAACCTGATATAAATCTGACATCAATGTAATCGCACGACCCGAAGAATAAAGTCGACTAATCACATACCTCATGAGGAATGACGTAAAAAAAAAAATAAAACCAGTTCTTCACCTGCTGTTGATTTTTCATTTTGTCTCCCAAAGGTCGCAGTAGAGCTTGCCTGCACATTTATCCTCCACTCTGCGGTGAGCACTTGCACCTGGGTTTCCGTGCAAATCTCTGGAATATGTGATTCAGACGAATCTCCAGAGGAAGATTCCCTATAATGAGGCAGATGGAGGCACCGTGGATGCCATCTAGCCAATGATCTGGCGGTGTCCGTCTTTTTAGGCGTTCATAAAAGTGGTGCCGACCACAGTTTTATGCACTTCTGAAGAGAAGGACATCACTGAACAGAGGCCAGACGAAGTCCAGAGTAACTCTGCCGCCTCATTATAGTGAATAGATACTTCAGGGGTTTCATCTGAATCATGGCAGTCCCAGATTTAAAGGAAAACCCCAAAGTAAGTGCTCAGTGTGATCCCAAATGTTATGTAAAATGTTCCCAATAAAATCTTCAACTCAATCCACAAAAAAAGCAAGTCCCAACTCAGGTCCGTTATCTGTCATAGGAAATATAGGGGTTTCCACGTTACTATAACGCATGAGGGAGGCAAAATGATCCGCACCGCTGAGACACCTGATGCCAGCTCTATCGATTGTATCAGGGACGCTGGTGCCATTTAGGGAAAACACAACGAAGGCCAAATCTGTGCAAAAAAAGAAGTGGGTGGCACTCACTGTCCCATTGTCGGGTGCTGATGCGAGAACTCTCATGAGAATCGTGCGAGTTTCACGGAAGTGTGATCCCGGCCTAAGGGGTAGCATCTCTTCTTGTGAAGAGTGCCAAGCCAGCATAAGGAGAGGCTTATCAGAGAAATTAAATAAGCAAATTGCTTTTTTTAGAGAGGAAGAAGACTTGAACACAAGTGCTACCTATTGGAAATATCAATCCTAAGGCTGGGATCATACTTGCGGGAAACTGGCACGATTCTCGCGCGAGTTTCTCGCATCAACATCCGGCACTGCCGCCGGCACTCGGACCGGAGCGTGCAGCTGCATAGAAGTACAAGCGTGATCCCGGCCTAAAAGTCAATATTGATCCTTTGACAGGCCTTGCCACATGACAGGAAAAAAGCGAAACTAGACCCCCATCAGAGGCTTCTCATTCAACCAAAGCAGATCTCCCCCTTAGCACTAAGAATAGGGAAACACCCTGGTACAGGTAGGCATTTCATCTACATAGTTTCCCATGAACAGGTGTCTGAACTAGTTGGGCTCCTGTCCTTCTCTGCCCTTATTCACATTGAGGTCAGTTGACACATGGTTTTAATGCAGTGGCTTGGAAAAGTATTCACCCCCTTGGCTTTTTACCTATCTTGTTTCATTACAACCTGTGTTTAAATATTTTTGTCATCCGATTTATGTCTGATGCATCAGCAGTGCACTAAATAGTCTACAATGGTGAAGTGAAGTGAAAAAAATATAGGCATAAATTAAATTTATGAGCTCAAATAACTAAAAATTGGCTTGTGCATATGTATTCACCCCTTTTTCTATGTAGCCCCTAAAAATTTCTGGTGCAAGCAATTGCCTTCATAAGTCACATGCTTAGTGAAAGGACGTCCACCTGTGTGCTAAGTGTCATGTCTGTCAGTATATACACACCTTGTCTGAAAGGCCACAGAGGCTGCAACAACATTAAGCAAGAGGCTCCACTAACCAAACACCATGAAGACCAAGGGGATCTTCAAACAAGTCAGGGACAGAGTTGTCAAGAAGTTCAAGTCAGGGTTGGGTTTTTTTAAAAAAATCCCGATCTCTGATGACTCCCCTGGAGCACCATAAAATTCATCATCATGAAATGGAATAAACATGGTACCACAACAAAATTACTAAGAGATGTCCGCCCACCAAAACTCTCAGCCCCAGTACTACCCTCGCAGTCTGTTCAGTGTGGATGGCCTGAAGATGAGGAGGAGAGGGAGGACGAGGAGAAGATGGATAGTTGTCCTCTTGGTGGGGACAGGGAAGTCTTGGCTGCTGGCAGTCTCGCACACATGGCTGAGTTTATGTTCCGCTGCCTTTCCCATGAGCCTCGCATTGTATGCATTTTGGCCAACACTAATTACTGGGTGGTCATCCTTCTACACCCACGCTACTAATGTGTAGCCCTGGTGTGTGAAGGCACACGCAGTACCCTGGAGGATGTGTGGAGAGATAGCAGTTTAATGCTAAATGAACATTCATTCCAACATGCACTTGACACGCCCACAGGTACATAAGCTAGTGACATCAGCAGGGAGTGGTCAGTTGGTCAGTCAGACAGTTAGTGTTCAGTCAGAGAGTGTCCTGTCTTCAGTCAGTTCAGTTTGTCTGAGGAGACAGTCAGTCAGCGAGAAGTCTGTGCAGGAGAGAGGAGTGAGCTGCAGATAATTCAGACGCCTGTCTAGAGGACGGTAGAGGTTCAGAGACGTGCTCCTGCCTAAAAGTATTACTGGTATTCTGCTAGCAAGCTCTGGAAGGAACTAAGAAGGAACTGACTGATATATATATCTGTGAAGTGAGGGATGCTTATGCTACCAGCACGGGCAAGGCGAAAGGCACAGTGGTAGATATTGTGAGTGCTTTAGGATTGGAAGTCCTGCACTGTTAACCGGTTACTGGGACCGAAGCATCACCATAGCTTCATGCATGGTGGTAGAAGAACCAGATTTATTGGAGGGAACTACGCTTCATGCTAGTTGGACTCGTCATATTGGAGTTAAAGGAGGCCCCTAACTTGCCCAGCTGCTATCTCGAAATACATCCTCCTTGGATCAGCCTCCCTGGGACCTGCTTGAACATCTTACAAGTAAAGGTATGGAAAGACGCTGACCGTGTGAGACTGTGTTCTTTATCTGCACTCGACTTCACAAATCCCATAGACTTTGAGGGACCAGTCCCACCTGTAGGGACCCGACATCTAGCTGCATCACCATCCCTCAGAGATCTACAGCAGCGCTGGTACTAATTACCAGAATACTACAGGTGGCGTCACGAACTGTACATAATCAATCCCCTGTAAATATTCCCCCAACATACGCCAGACCGCCAGGGCCACAGACCGAGCCACAGCTACTGTGACAAACCCCATAGACTTCCATGGGCTCGGCTCTGAGTACCCCATTGCCCTGGTAACCCACAATTGTGGTGGCGGGTCGACACACTAAGAGAACTTTACATCTTTCCTTCCCATGGTGGAGAGTTCGAATAAAATGTTGCAGTACCAAAAGGCCCTAGCTGAATAATTATTAAAAAAATTATCATCTGACGCTGGCGACAGAGGTCACAGTTCCTTGGACAAGCAAGGATTAGTGACGAGGGAGACATACACCAGATGCAGCAGAGGTAGGGGAACACTATCAAAGGTCTGGGACAGATTTCTCAGACCCTGATGCTGGGGTACTCTGGCAAGTACAGAAACGTTTTGGAAGATGCTCAAGGAGTACCTTGCTGACTATACTAGAGTCCTCCGTGATTCCTCTTGTGTCTTACAACTATTGGGTATCCAAGCTAGACATGTGGCATGAACTGTCTCTCTTCGCCTTGGAGGTCCTGGCCTGTCCTGCCGCTAGCGTTTTGTCAGAGGAGGATTTTAGTGCCGCTGGGGGTATGATAACTGATAAGCTCATTCGCCTGTTAACTGAAAATGCTGACAGGATGACTCTTATCAAAATAAACAAGGGCTGGATTGGCCCAGACTTCTCGACATCACTGGCTGACAGCAGCGATACATTAACTTAAATCCTGTGGATTTCTTCTGGTCTATTCCCATACACCCCTCTCCAACCAAACATGGGTAAACACTTCAGAATTTTGTCTTTTTTGTGTCTGCCTTCTCCTCCTCCTACTCCTCCACCACCGTATCAACAGGGTGATCTTGCTTCCCTCCTCTCTCTATTTTTTAAGGGTGTTTAAGAGTTTTGAGAGGCCTACCTCAAACATTCTTTGATTTATATGTATAGCCCCTAGGGGTAAATGCTTTTCAGTCCATGCACTTAGTGCAGACACATTACCAGTCTAGAATATCCATGCCTTAATAATGTGAAAAAAAAATTTCTGAGGCCCTCCACTACGTCTCTACAAAGGGGTATTGGAGTTCCTCCTTCAAATTTTTGGCATCCCTTGCACTTAGTGCATACGCTTTACCAGTGTAGGAGACCCACTCCTTAGTAATAGGAAAAAATTATTTTCTGAGGCTCCACCTTCTAGTTGAGGGAACATGTTTGGAAACCTAAAGAGCTAGTGGGTTCTATCAGTAATATATGATCCAGTGTCTTGTTGTGGACTGACATGCGGTCATAACGTAGGGAGTTCTCACACTGTATACAGGATTTTACAGTCGGGACAGGAGACTTTGTACAGTAAGTGCCGAAGATCCTGGCCTCCATATCAAGCTGAGTATATGCAAAACACTCCACTATATTCCCCAACAGGGTTAATGAAATAACAGTCATTAATGCTGCTATATTAACCTAATCGCTTTTTTCAGAGCTAATTCAAATAGATTCTATTTTGCTATAATAATACCGCTCTTATCTGCACTTCGTCTAAGATGAGGTATGGCAGTAGGTATAGCGTATGACAGACATCTAGTCAAATATTATTGCCTTATAAATTTTAATTCTTGCTGGTGCTTTTTTCCATATACTCATTGACAGATTCTTGCTTTTTACGGTGATCTGTACTCAGAAATTTATCAAAGCTGCCAGTGTTGCTTGCGTTTCTCTAGAGTTTGCTGCTGCCATGTACAAGAAAAAATATTTTCAGGGCCAGTTCAAATCCCTTCTATAGTCTACAATAACACTGCTCTAATCTGCAATTTGTTTAGGGTGAGGTGTGGCAGTAGAGCTAACATATTACAGCCATCTAGTCTGGTATTATTGAGTTATAAAATTTTAAAGCTTGCTGCTGCTTTTTTCCATATACTGACAGAGTCTTGTTTTTTTACCGTGATCCGCACTCAAAAATTCATCAAAGCACACAAAAATTACTGATTTAATGTGTCTCTTAGCAGTTTCACTGTAGCAGCTTTATGTAAGAGGTAGCGGTGGGAGACTTTATGCTACTGGAGCTGGAATTACCACTTCTGAACTCTCCAGTGCTTTTGTTTACTTCCATTTCTGGGGGCTTCTTAAAGTATGTTTGGGGTCATTATCCTGCTCGAAGACCCATGGCCTAGGATGCAAACCCAGCTTTCTGACACTGGAAACTACTTTGCAACCATAAATCCTTTAGGATTTTTCACATGGCATGCTGTCTTGCACACAGTCAAGGCACACAGAGCCAGAGGCAGCAAAACAAACCCAAAATATCTTTGATACTCCACCGTATTTGACTGTAACTATTGTGTTCTTTGATTTGTAGGCGTCAGTCCATTTACAGTAACTGAAGAATGATGTGTTTTGTCAAAAATCTCCATCAAGATGCCTGCTGGCCCCCTAAAAATAGTGGGGCCACCTGCTAGCCCTCTGTAAATTGTGAGGGCCGCCTTTTAGTCCTCCAAGTTTCAAACTTTACAGTGTCAATACGAAAAAGAAAATTTGCCTACCTCAGATGGATAAATTACATTGCACTAGCAATATACAGCTATGGAAAGCATTGTCTGCTGCTGGCCCTCCAAAAATGTTTATTGAGGGCTGGCTGCATGCCCTCTGAAACTATTGAGTGAGGGCCGGCTGTTGGCCCTCCAAAATTAGAGTGAGGGCCACTGGACACCCCTCTGATAATAGTGAGGGCCACCTGCTGGCGCTCTGACAATAGTGAGAACTACTAGCCTTCTAACAATAGTAATAGCCAACTGATGGCCCTCTACAAATAGTGAGGGCTGCCTGATGGCCCTGAAAAAAAATGTGTGACTTTCAGAGTCTCACATTCATAAATTAAACAGGATGTGTCTGATCATGTCACACACACATGGACAGGTAATGTGGTAAAATGTTAACCCCTTAACATCCAATGATTCCGTCATTAAACGCCTCCCCCTGTTTGGTGCGGGCTTCGGCAATGAGCCCGCACCTTTTCCAGCACATGACAGCTGATCTGGTCAGCTGACTTGTGCCCCTAACAGCCACGGGTAGAATCGCGATCTACTCGTGGCTGTTGACATGTTAAATGCCGATGTCAAAGTCTGACAGCGGCATTTAACATGCACGCACAGGAAGCGTGTCATTACCTCCTCCCATCGGCGCCCGTGTCACATGACCGCAGGTTGCCGATGGGTTGGCATGACAACTCAGGGTTAGCAGGAGACCCTTGTGGTTGTCATAGCCAGATAGCTATGAGTGCAGCCCAGTGGTCGGCATCATAGCAATTGGGCATTTCTGCTACATAGAGCAGAGCTGCAGCCCTGCTCTATGTAGCACAGGTGATCGGATGATCGCTGCTTCTAGTCTCCCGTGGGGACTATTGAAGCAAGTAAAAAAAAATGTTTTTAAAAATATTAAAAAAATAAAAAAAATTAAAGTAAAGTTCAAATCGATATTGATTTTTAGGATTGCTACTTCCAGTAGATTGCACTAGAGTTCAGCTACTATTCCTCCTTCCTGAAGAGGCAGATCGCACCTGAGTCTGTCTAAAACATCTGGATACGCAAAGTTGTTGAGGAAAAGTAAAAAAAAAGACTAAAAAAGAAAGACAACTTACAGAATGACAAAAAAAAAGTAAAGACAAAAAGACGCAACTACAAAATAGAAAATTACTACAGAAAAACAGCGATGTTGAAATGTGGCCAAAATATTTTAGGTTCCCATCTGGAAGTCAAATTTTTTTCACAGCAAATGACACTGAATTGAGATGAATCCTACACTGCTCTACTCCTCATTGCATTTCTTACTTCCTCCGCAGCAGTTTTATCCCATAATGGCCTGGAGACTAATAGTGAAGCAATATAGAGCCCATGTAGAGTAAGTGGCGCTTAATAGTTGGACAATTAAAGTGTGATTCTTGGCGCTTGCACTCGTTATTACTTGGCAATATATTAGCTACAGGCAGGTAGATCTTTTTGTAAAGTATTATTGTTCACTGGTTAATGGTGTATCTGTACTCATAGATAATCCTCAATCAAGTGATCCTGTGAATGCTTGTTCCAAATTATCCACTCGTGCCAACATGCAGTTTATGCTGGTAAAACAGAAAAGATTCTTCTCTGCAGCACATGGCTTTAGGGAATGTACTGTTAATGATATGATACTTTATGGTGAGAGAACAATCACGTTAACCATCGTTCTGTCCCAATTATTGTTTGTTGGTCTATGTGAACAAGCCCTGAACGACTTGTGTATAGTAGATCACTAATGGTGCGTGGACCAGCCAAAATCAATACATGAACTTGAACCATAAAGTAACATTCAAACCTCTGATTCTCATCCCTGAATGTATCCACAATGCTGTAAAATCTTTGCATCTTAATTAGTGATGGGCGAGCACTAAAATGCTTGAGTGCCCGTTGCTCGGGTCGAGCATATTGGAATGCTTGGTGCTCGACCTGAACAACAAGCTCAATGTAAGTCTATGGGAAACTCGAGCATTTTTCCGTCAGCCCCCCCGGTGGTCTGTAGAGGGACTAGAAATTGCGGAAGTCGATGGGAACAGTGCTCAAATGACATGGGAACAGCATGGGGAAGACCCCTGGAAGCATTTCTGACTCCCAGGTCACTGCTGTGAACAATGTTGTCAGAGTCTTACACCACTTTACAGATGCACAATAAAACATACAAAAATGAAACCAAAATGGATTTTCCTGTGAAATACAGTACAGACCAAAAGTTTGGACACACCTTCTCATTCAAAGATTTTTCTGTATTTTCATGGCTATGAAAATTGTACATTCACACTGAAGGCATCAAAACTATGAATTAAACACATGTGGAATTATACATTACAAAAAAGTGTGAAACAACTGAAAATATGTCTTATATTCTAGGTTCTTCAAAGTAGCCACCTTTTGCTTTGATTACTGCTTTGCACGCAGAAAAGGTGAACGGATGGACTCTACATGCCTGGTTCCCACCGTGAAGCATGGAGGAGGTGGTGTGATGGTGTGGGGGTGCTTTGCTGGTGACACTGTTGAGGATTTATTCAAAATTGAAGGCATACTGAACCAGCATGGCTACCACAGCATCTTGCAGCAGCATGCTATTCCATCCAGTTTGCATTTAGTTGGACCATCATTTATTTTTCAACAGGACAATGACCCCAAACACACCTCCAGGCTGTGTAAGGGCTATTTGACCAAGAAGGAGAGTGATGGGATGCTATGCCAGATGACCTGGCCTCCACGGTCACCAGACCTGAACCCAATCGAGATGGTTTGGGGTGAGCTGGACCGCTCACCGCTTCAATTTTGAATAAATCCCCAACAGTGTCACCAGCAAAGCACCCCCACATCATCACACCACCTCCTCCATGCTTCACGGTGGGAACTAGGCATGTAGAGTCCATCCGTTCACCTTTTCTGCGTGCAAAGCACTAATCAAAGCAAAAGGTGGCTACTTTGAAGAACCTAGAATATAAGACATATTTTCAGTTGTTTCACACTTTTTTGTTAATGTTAAGTGTGATTCTACAATTTTCATAGTCATGAAAATACAGAAAAATCTTTGAATGAGATGGTGTGTCCAAACTTTTGGTCTGTACTGTATGTTAAGGAACATCCTTTCCAGGGTAATGACTTGTATATAAGGCAAAATAAATAACAAAAAAAAAATGTTCCTCCACACCTTGGGCTATGTTCACTCGTAGCGTTTTTGAACTATAGCATTGCTTTCAATCAAGACAAATGCATTCACTGGGAAATGTCATTTTAACATTTTACAACCTTATCTGGCCATGTGGTGTGTGACACATCTTCAGACACACCTTGTTTCATTTATGAAAGAGGGACTCTGAAAGTCACAAAGTCTATTTTTATAGGGCCATCAGGCGGCCTTTACTATTCTTAGAGAGCCATCAGCCGGCTATGCTTTGTTGTTCCCATTATTAAACAGTGGCTCTCCTATACTGTTATTGCTTATGCAGTGAGTGGCAAAGCTGCCCAAAATTTGGACACACCCCAATACCCCTTTGAAGAGACGTATAGGAGGGCTTCCTGTAGAAAACAATGTTCCCATTGTTAGGAAGTGGGTCTCCCATACTGTTAGTCTATGCAGTGAATACAAGGGCTGCCAAAAATTTGGAGGCACTCCAATGCCCCTTTGAAGAGACGTAGAGGAGTGCCTCATGAAAAAATGTTCCCATTATTAGGAAGTGGGTCTCCCATAGTGTTTGCCTATGCAGTGAATGCAAGGGCTTTCAAAAATTTGGAGGCAATCCAATGCCTCTTGGAAGAGACGTGGAGGAGGTCCTCATAATAAAATGTTCCTATTAGAAAGGAGCGAGTCTCCTATACTTGTAATGCCCATGCACTAAGTGTATGGGCTGACAAACATTTACCCCTGGGGGGTATACATGAACATACTGTGTAAAAAAATTTTTTTACAGGCATTATAAACACCCTTTAAAAAATTATGTGGGTGTTGCATCAAGGACCACGGTCGCCCTGGTGATGTGGTGGTGGAGGATGATGATGAGGAGAAGGAGGAGGGCAACAGCAAATAACCAAAATCAATAAGCATATACCTATGTGTGGGTGTGAAGAGGTGCATGGTAATAGACCTCCCAAAAAAAGACATTGGATTTGAGTTTATATTACACTGCTATCAATTGGTGGTGTTGAGAAGTTTGGCCCAATCCAGCCCTTGTTCATTTTATAAGAGTCAGCCTGTCAGCATTTTCAGTTGAAAGGCGGATGCGCTTATCAGTTATAATTCCACCAGTGGCACTAAAAACCCACTCTGACAAAACTCTAGCGGCAGGGCAGGCCAGGACCTCCAAGGCTTAGGGAACCAATTGATGCCACGTGTCCAGCTTGGATAACCTATAATTATAAGGCACACAGGAATCATGGAGGACGTTGATACGGTCAGCAAGGTACTCCATCAGCATCTTCCCAAATTTTGCACTCCTTGTGAGAGTACCCAGCGCCCAACGAATTGTGACCTCTGCCACTAGCATTTTCAGATGGGAATTTTTTTAATAATTCAGCAACAAGGGCCTTCTGGTACTGCCACATTTTAGTAGGCCTATCCGCCTCGGGAATAAGAGATAGAAAGTTCTCCTTGTAGCGTGGGTCTAGAAGTGTCACCAACCAGTAATGACTGCCACCCAAAATTTTGAGAACGCGAGGGTCACGGGAAAGGCAGCGTAACATAAACTCAGCCATGTGTGCCAAACTGCTAACAGGCAAGACTTCCATGTCCTCACCAAGAGGACGACTGACCATGCTCTCCTCCTCCTCCTCCTCCTCCCTGTCCTCAGGCTATCCATGCTTAATAGACGCTATAACAGTTATGCAGGTAGTACCGTCTTTAGTGCATGAAACTAGCTCCTGTTTTATCTCCTCCTCCTCTTCTGCAATGTCACGCAATCCACGTTGGGATGCAATGAGGCTGGGCTGTGTGTAATCATCCAGTAAGGTTCCTTGTTCCATCTCATCGTGCTCCGCCTGCAATGCATCCTCTTTGACTGTGAGGAGAGAGTGTTTCAGAACACAGAGAAGCGGGAAGGTGATGCTAATTATGGCGTCATCGCCGCTCACCATCTTGGTGGAGTCCTCAAACTTTTGGAAGATGTTACATATGTCTGACACCCATGTCCACTCCTAAGGTCTTATGTGTGGAGTCTGAACCGAATATCGAAGGCCTTGTTGATGCTGGCAGTCAACAACTGCCCTCTTCTGCTCACAAAATCCTTCCCAACATCTGCAGTGTAGAGTTCCAAAGCGTGGGGACATCACATCAGTTGGTGAGCCGGTAGCTGCAAAAGCTGCTGAAGCACAGCAAGGGCGGACGAAGCTGTAGCTGACTTTCCAAAATGGGCACACAGGCGGCGTACTTTGACAAGCAGATCTGGCAGCTCCGGGTAGGTTTTTGAGAAACCGCTGAACCACGAGGTTAAGCACATGGGCCAGGCATGGTACGTGAGTGAGCTCGCCTCGCCTCCGAGAATCCACCAGGTTCCGGCCATGTCTGGCTGTAGGTTCAGCAGTTTCAGCCACAGATCTGCCTGCTCTTTCATAGTCGTCCACAACTCTTCTGGATTGTGCAGTTTGTCACCTAAACATATTAGCTTCAGCACAGCCTGTTGCCGCTTGGCTGAGGCAGTGCTGCAGTGCTTCCAGCTTGTGACTGATGTGGTCATTTTGGAGATGGAGGCTGAAGAGTAAGATGAGGTGCAGGAGCTGTAGACTGAGGGGGAAAACTTGATTGACCTAGGGCCCGCGTCGGAGGACATGTTCCATCCCAAGGTCTGACTGGGTCCCAGCTTCCACTATGTTAACCCAGTGTGCTGTCAGTGAGATGTACGGTCCCTGCCCACAAACACTTGTCCACGTGTCCGAGGTTAGGTGGACTTTCCCAGTAAATACATTGTTGAGGGCATGGCTAATGTTTTGGGACACGTGCTTGTGTAATGTGGAAATGTAATGTTGTGGAAAGCTTCCATCTCCACGAGCCTAAAAGGCAACATTTCGAGCGCAAGCAGTTACGAAATGTGGGAATTTAGTAGTGTGGCCTTTGGGGCATTGGTTGTGTATTTGCACTTGCGTTCCAAGGACTGAGGTATGGACAACTGAACGCTGCACTGGGACAAGGATGTGGACGTGCTTGCTGATGGTGGTAGTTGAGTGTGTGCAATGACAGGTGCAGGACAGGAGACATCTGCGCATGCACTATGGACAAGGGATTGGCTTGCACGCACAACAGCGGAAGAAGCTGTGGTGTCACCCGAAGACACTTCCTGGACCCTGGGGTTCAGCCCACAAATTCAGGTGCTTTGCTAACATGTGCTTGATCATGCTGGTGGTGGTCAGGCTGAGAGTTTTGCTAACCCTGCTGATGCGGGCATGGTGCAAATGGCCTTTTTGGGGTTATCGGCAATGTCTTTAAAAAACAACCAGACTTAGGAAGACCTAACAGTTGTACTGGCAACTTCCGTCATGTTGGTGTTTCAGAGAACGGTTGTCCGCCTTCTGTCTGTGGCCACCACACTTGTCTTCCTGCCTATTTGTGGTGCTATGCCTCCCTCCCCCTGTGTGCTGCTGTCCTCTCTCTGCATATCCTCTGGCCAGTTTGGGTCAGTTACTATTTCATCCACCACATTGTCTTCCACTTCCGCACCCTGGTCCTCCACCTGACTTTCTGGCAATTGTGTCTCATCATTGTCCACCTCTTGTGACACTTTTCCACCGTCGCCTTCATGTGACTGTTTGGCTGCTCAAATATTTGGGCATCACTACCTGCGATCTCCTCTTGCCCCACTTCAAGTGGACTGGGCGAAAAGCCAAATTCTATAAATGAAAAAGTGAACAGCTCTTCGGAGTGTCCAAGTGTGGGATCTGTTGTCTCCGGGCACTCAGCATGGTGGGAGGAAGGAGGATGAGGGTGAGGAATATGCAATCCAGACTCACGGCTACTGAGACTTGACCGTGTGGAAGACGGGGTGGTGGTGATGGTGACAAAGTGACTGGAAGCATTATTTGCTATACAACCAACAACTTTTTACACTGCTCTGGTTTCAATAGTGGTGTGCTGCTGTAGTCCCCTAGTAATTGGGACAGGAAGGTCAGGCGAGAAGATGTGGGTGTTTGTTGTGGCACAATTTCAGCTTGCCCACGGCCTCGGCCTCTGCATGCTCCATCACCATCACGTCCAGTTCCCTGTCCCTTGACACACGCCTTACCCATTTTAAAAGGAGGGCAATATTTTCCATGTTCACTACAAATGGCTGAATTTAGAGCGAAAATATATGTGATCCGTGTGACGACAAACCACAGTTTTAAATAGCTGGCCTGTAGGTAACTATTTTTAACAGCAAACTGGTGTCAATAACTTTGCTAACACACTGCAACAAAATTTAAATGGAGACCAGAAATGGCAGAATTTTGAGCTCACTTATATGTGATCCATGTGACTGACAAACCACAGTTTTAAATAGATGGATTTTTAGAGCTGTTATATGGAAAGGATCTGGCTGTATTCTGCAGTGCCAACAAGCAAATGGAGCAGAAAAACGGTGTGCTCTAGATTGCTTTTTAAGCAAATAATCAGGATTAAGATCCCCACAAAAATTATTCCTGGCCCCTGATACCTGGGGCTTTTTCTAGAACATATCTGTAAAAGCAGCTGCAGCAGACAGAACTGGAATGGACCCTCTTGCTATATGCACTGCAGTCTGCCACATACACTGCCTGACTGCCTAGCACTGATCTCTATGCACCTTTATTAGTCCTCAGAAGGTCTGTTAGTTGAGATGGATATGTGTATAATAGATTGTGGTATACCTACACTAACTAATAAACAAGCAAATCTCTCCCTAGCTCAGCAGCACCTCTCCCTACACTATGTGATTCCGGAGTAGACTTTGACGAGCATGGCGGTGCCAGGTCTGATATAGACCTGATGACTCTGTGCGGCCAGCCAATCACTGTAATGTCACAACCCACATGACTGCGGCATTACAGTGTGTGGCAGACAATCCCTGCATGTTCATTGGCTCTCTAAAGAGCACCAAACATGCAGGGAGAGGAACCCGAGCTCCCGCCGAGCAACCCCGGAAATACTCGGCGAGCTCCGAGCATCTCGAGCAGTGAGATGCTCGGGCGAATACAGAGTAGTGACTAGCATGCTCACTCATCACTAATCTTAATCACACTGCAAGGTCTTTTCGATTGCCAAGGACTCTAGGTAATGTCTCTCCGCTATAATGAATACACTGGCCCGTTAAGATGTTTTTCATCCTACACTCCTCAATTTTGAAATTGCAATACCAAAAATGAAAAGTCATGGAACTTTGGAAATCACAGGATGGACAGAGATGGTAATATTTAGAGATGAGCGAATTTGACCGGGTCAGGGCTTATTTGTTAAGCTATAGTGCTTACCGAATAAGCTACAGAGGGAAACCGGCTTCCTGAAACGCTCAGGCTGAACAGCTGATTGGCTCCGCTGCTGCATGTGTCGTGTCTGTGTGACAGTCACAACACATGCATGGAGAGCCTGTGTGTTGGATTCTCCATACATGTGTTGTGACAGTGACACAGCCGCGACACATGCAGCTGCAGCGGCGATCAGCTGATCAGCCGGAGCAATCCAGGAAGCTGGTTTCCCTCTGCAGCTTATTCGGTAAGCGCTATAACTTGCCGAATCAGGAGGGAGCTGAACAAATTCGCTCATTTCTAGTAATATCTAAATTATGACAAAATGGAAACATTTTGAAAACATCTAGTTTTATTCAGTATCGAGTATAAGCATGAGGCAAAGAAATCTCGTCGCTTTCACAACTTGGCTGTTATCAATGAAGTTATTAAAGGGGTTGTCCGGTCCAAATCGTTTGGACTGCAGTCACTCTGTGTGACTGAAGACTTATGAATCCCACCAACACGTACACTGTGCGCTGCGGGGATTCGCTAGTTTTTGACCCATATTGTACAATATATACTTCCGGCCAGGGTATGTCTATTAGGCGTGACCTCACTCTATACACTTGCGTTGAGTAAGGCTGCGGTCTGGTAACGACTAACGAGGCCATCCAGTGGACATGGCCGGCTAGAGGGCTCGGCCTCACTCCATACAAGTGTATGGAGAGCAAGGCCACGCTCACTGAATGGGAGTATATATAAGTAATACATACCCTCTGGTCAGAATCTCCAGTCACACAAGTGATTGCAGACTTATCAATTTGGACTGGACAACCCTTTGAATGGGTCTCAAATGATTGGTCTTCCACGCTGAATGCACTTTGGCAAATCACAAAGATCCTATGTTGGCAGCTTCGTGTGCTATTGCTGGCTACTGATGTCCCAGATGTGATAGATGGGAGACAAGTCCAAGGATGCTGAAGGCCATAACAACACGTTTAGATTACACGGGCTGCTGACAGTCACCCGATCACCATGCAGCCTGGTGTTGTGTTGTGCTCATATGGTCTCAAGCCCAATCTCTGTTTATTATTGCTTCCAAGACAAACCCAGGACTCATCGCTGAAGAGCAATAACCTCCATTTTAGGCTCCCTTGCTGCATTCCAATCTGCGTTCCCCACCTGGAGATCATGTGGGCAATGTCATGAAGAGTCATTCACAAGGGAATGTCACACTAGTCCAACTTCCAGAATTATGATGTACGGTGACATAATGTACAGTAACAGTGTTACGGTTCGGCTAGGCAAGCCTCCAGGAGTGGACCCTCTGGATTGTGTAACCAAGGGACCCTGGGCGAGCGACCAGGTGGAGCCGACCCCTATACAGGGATCGTTAGGAGCAGGCCCAGGGGTTCTAGTACCATGATAGCTGGTACCAAGAGGGGTGGCTCTTAGGGAAGCGAGATAGCCCCTCCACAGGACAGACAGAGTGCAGGACACAGGCTGCGCAGAAGGACCGCGGGCAGCAGGAAAAAGCTGGGACATGGGAGACAAGGACCGGAGTATGACTGCAGGACCGACAACGGTAGCAGGATGGAGCAGGGACACAAGAGACAAGACCGGAGCAGGACTGCGCCCACGGATAGCATGACGGGGCAAGAACACAGGAGACAAGGACCGGGGTAGGACTGCAGGAAGGACCACTGGTAGCAGGACGGACCACAGGTAGCAGGTCGGAGCAGGGACACAGGAGACAAGGACCGGAGTAGGACTGCAGGACGGACCACGGGTAGTAGGACGGACCACAGGTAGCGGGACGGAGCAGGGACACAGGAGACAAGGACCAGAGTAGGACTGCAGGATGGACCACGGGTAGCAGGATGGAGCAGGGACACAGGAGACAAGGACCAGAACAGAACTGCAGGATGGACCACGGGTAGCAGGACGGAGCAGGGACACAGGAGACAAAGACTGGAACAGGACTGCAGGACAGACCATTGGTATCAGGACAGCAGGGAACAGGGCTGAAGGGAAACAATACGAGAGAGAGTAACAGAGTGTCACGGGTGTGTCGCGGCGGAGATCGTCGCGATTGCACACCCTGACTTCGCACAGCTGAGTTTCTGGTGCTGGGTGTTTTTCGGCACTGAGGGAGTTAATTCTTTCTCTCTCGGTGCTGGGCTGACCAGCCTCGCCCAGTTGCGATTGATGTTTTGTTAATCAGCTTCCTTCATATACCTGCTGGTCTGCTGGGGAAGTTGCCGGTGAAAGCATTCATTCAGACCAGCAGAGCGGATCGTTTCTGAGAAGACTTAAGCTAAGAGTGCCTGTTGTGGTTTTTCCTCTCCTCGCTTATTGTTTATCTCCTTAACCTTTTGTGTTCCTCTGTAGTGGAAGTGTTGTATGCAAGGCTGTGTTTTCTTTACCCCTTGTCTGTCTCGTTTGTCTTAGACTGTGTGTAAGCTGTGACCTGCCCATTCCCTGTGGTGGTAATCAGGGTCCTTCTCAGGACTAGATTACAGTGGTCAGGGATCTACAGGAGACAGGGTTACGCTGGCGGCCTGGACCTCTGTACCATTAACAGTACCTCCAGGTAGAGGGACTAGTCAGGACCCCAGTTCAGGGTCAGCATAGACCCCGGTCCACCTCTATCCAGAGACAGCGTGACACGTACACAGAATTGACCCACAATACATAGGATATTATGTCAGGTAAGACATTGCTGGCAGATACTATGTATACATGTTGATTTTCTCTATTATATGAAATTTAGAATGATGTCACATTAGATATAGGTTGCTATCTTTGAATATATCTGTTATACGTCGTGACACAGAGATGATGAGGGAAACAAGCCTAACCCTCAGAAACACAAAGATCAGGTGCCTCCGCTAAAGGAAGGCGGCCTGATATACCCGGCTAAGGCTCCCCATAGGTCCGGCGGTGCTTCCGGGTCAGGGCACTGCAGGAGCTTAAGAAGAGCAGAGGACGCGCAGCCGCGGCCTATGGCGCATGCGCATAGAGCGCAGAGACGCTGTCGGCCACGGACCTGTCAGCGCTGGAGGAGAATACCGCGAGTCCCGGCCAGAGGGAGACTGCGGCGCTGGAACAGAGGGGTGAGTACCTCTCACTGACATGACAAAAAAAGGGACGGATTTTTCTAGGTGGTCTGACAAAGCTTGTCAAGCATTTTCCTCCTTGAAAAAATGTTTTGCTTCAGCACCCATACTCATCCAACCTGATGCATCACAACCGTTCATTGTGGAGGTAGACGCATCTGACGTAGGAGTGGGTGCGGTATTATCTCAAGGTCCGTCCCCTGGTAAATGGCATCCGTGCGCTTTCTTTTCTAAAAAATTGTCGTCCGCCGAGAGGAATTATGATGTCGGCAATAGGGAACTCTTGGCCCTTAAGTTGGCTTTTGAAGAGTGGCGTCACTTTTTGGAGGGGGCAGTCCACCCGGTCACCGTCATTACTGATCACAAGAACCTGCTGTATTTAGAGTCTGCAAAACGTCTGAATTCCAGACAAGCTAGATGGTCGTTGTTTTTTACCAGGTTTAATTTTGTCGTCACATATCGTCCTGGGTCAAAAAATGTAAAGGCTGATGCTTTATCTCGTAGTTTCCCGGGGGCCGGGAAGACGGATGACCCGGTTCCTATTCTTCAGGAGGGAGTTGTGGTGTCGGCTGTATGCTTTGAGCTTGAGGAGGAGGTATTGGAGGCTCAGGGGGACGCCCCTGTAGGACCTCCAGGGAAACTGTTTGTTCCAGATCAGTTAAGACAAAAGGTTATCGAGGCACATCATAATTCTGCTTTGGCAGGACACCCAGGGAGTAAAGCAACTGTAGATCTCGTTTCTCGCCGGTTTTGGTGGCCTAACTTAAATAAAGAGGTGGTAACTTTTGTCGCGTCCTGTGGGGTATGTGCGCGCTCTAAGACCCCACATACCCGTCCGTCTGGGGCCCTTTTACCGTTGAAAATCCCGGAGAGTCCATGGACCCATCTGTCTATGGACTTCATTACGGACCTTCCTCCGTCTTCAGGTAAAACTGTCATACTAGTTGTAGTTGACAGGTTCAGCAAAATGGCACATTTTATTGCTCTTCCTGCTCTTCCTAATGCTAAAACTCTGTCGCAGGTGTTCATTGGGGAGATTGTGAGACTTCACGGGTTGCCTTCCGATGTGGTGTCGGATCGGGGTCTCAGTTTGTGTCCAAATTCTTGAAGGCATTTTGTTCTCGTCGGGGGATGCAGTTGTCATTTTTTCGGCTTTTCATCCGCAGACCAATGGTCAGACAGAGCGTCTGAATCAGAGCTTAGAGACATATCTCCGGTGCTTTGTCTCAGAGAACCAAGAGGACTGGTCTCTTTTCTTGCCTCTGGCAGAGTTCGCTCTTAACAATAGGCGGAGCGAGTCCACTGGTAAGTCCCCGTTTTTTGGGGCATATGGTTTTCCCCCCCAGTTTTGTACTTTCAATGGGGGGGGCTCTTCTGGGGTTCCTGAGGAGGAACGATTTTCGTCGTCACTTGCTTCAGTGTGGAGAGGAGTGCTTAATAATCTGAGCACTATGGGGAACCGATACAAACGTATGGCTGATAGGAGGAGAGTGTCTGGTCCGGACCTAAGTGTGAACGATCTGGTATGGTTGTCTACCAAGAATATAAAACTTAAGGTTCCCTCCTGGAAACTCGGTCCCAGATTCATCGGGCCATACAGGATCAGTTCAATAGTTAATCCGGTGGCTTTCCGTCTTGACCTCCCTCCTACATTTAAAATCCACAATGTGTTCCACAAATCGTTGCTTAAGAGGTACGTGGCACCAGTTATACCGTCACCTCTACCTCCTCCTCCAGTGGTGGTCAATGGTAATTTGGAGTTTCAGGTATCGAAGATCATTGACTCACGTCTGAATCGCCGGTCCCTTCAGTACCTTGTTCATTGGAGGGGGTATGGTGCTGAGGAGAGGATGTGGGTTTCTGCGTCGGATATTAACGCAGACCGTTTGGTTCGGGCCTTCCACACTACTCACCCAGATAGACCAGGCCCTGAGGGTCCAGAGGCCCCTCGTAGAAGGGGGGGTACTGTCACGGGTGTGTCGCGGCGGAGATCGTCGCGATTGCACACCCTGACTTCGCACAGCTGAGTTTCTGGTGCTGGGTGTTTTTCGGCACTGAGGGAGTTAATTCTTTCTCTCTCGGTGCTGGGCTGACCAGCCTCGCCCAGCTGCAATTGATGTTTTGTTAATCAGCTTCCTTCATATACCTGCTGGTCTGCTGGGGAAGTTGCCGGTGAAAGCATTCATTCAGACAAGCAGAGCGGATCTTTTTCTGAGAAGACTTAAGCTAAGAGTGCCTGTTGTGGTTTTTCCTCTCCTGCTTATTGTTTATCTCCTTAACCTTTTGTGTTCCTCTGTAGTGGAAGTGTTGTATGCAAGGCTGTGTTTTCTTTACCCCTTGTCTGTCTCGTTTGTTTTAGACTGTGTGTAAGCTGTGACCTGCCCATTCCCTGTGGTGGTAATCAGGGTCCTTCTCAGGACTAGATTACAGTGGTCAGGGATCTACAGGAGACAGGGTTACGCTGGCGGCCTGGACCTCTGTACCATTAACAGTACCTCCAGGTAGAGGGACTAGTCAGGACCCCAGTTCAGGGTCAGCATAGACCCGGTCCACCTCTATCCAGAGACAGCGTGACACGTACACAGAATTGACCCACAATACATAGGATATTATGTCAGGTAAGACATTGCTGGCAGATACTATGTATACATGTTGATTTTCTCTATTATATGAAATTTAGAATGATGTCACATTAGATATAGGTTGCTATCATTGAATATATCTGTTATACGTCGTGACACAGAGATGATGAGGGAAACAAGCCTAACCCTCAGAAACACAAAGATCAGGTGCCTCCGCTAAAGGAAGGCGGCCTGATATACCCGGCTAAGGCTCCCCATAGGTCCGGCGGTGCTTCCGGGTCAGGGCACTGCAGGAGCTTAAGAAGAGCAGAGGACGCGCAGCCGCGGCCTATGGCGCATGCGCATAGAGCGCAGAGACGCTGTCGGCCACGGACCTGTCAGCGCTGGAGGAGAATACCGCGAGTCCCGGCCAGAGGGAGACTGCGGCGCTGGAACAGAGGGGTGAGTATGCGAGGGCGAGGCGGGGGCCGTGACACACAGATTCCTTTAGCCTTATTTGAGGTGCAGAAGCATGATTTAGTCATGGAACCAGTGATACGGCAATTTCTCCAAAGTGTCCCAGTAGACTTTTCTCAACACAACGATGCCAGATCACATGTTCATCATGCTACTGTGTGCAGTCTACATGGCTTAAATGTAGGACCGTGACCGACAGCATCTCAATAATTGTCTCACAAGCACATCTGGTACATCATGGGTCGGTAATTGTGAAGGCAGCTGCCAGCGGCCGCTTCTGGTGATTCGCCCAAGTCCATTCAGTGACAGAACATTCTGTACACAACCAGTAATAACCTCATCGATAGAAGCCAAGGCTGTTAATGCAAGATTTCTGTATGTGGCTGATACTGAATAAACTGAGATGTTTTGAAAATGTTATTTCCTTTTTTTGATCATTTTCAGATCAATAACGCGTCTCTCCATCCTGTGATTTCCATAACTCCATGACTTTTTCTTCCCAGTGTTGCAATTTCATTGTTGAGAACTATAGTTAAATACTTTAAGCCTTTAAATGAGTTTTATCACTGTTCACACGGTGAAGATGTGCTGCTAACAATTGTTGTTTTTGCGAACATAAACAATCTTATCACCCAATGAACAAGCTCATGTCCAGTGATGGCCAGCATGTTTACACCAACAGATAATTGGGCACAAGTGCTTCCATGAACACTCATGTGCCCTTTTTCCTCATGTAAATGTACCATTACATATAGAGGGACAGATCCATTTTTATTACATATTCTCTGTACATAGCTGGAGGCCTGACCTCTGAAACAAGGTCACTGTGTCACATTTTACAGTCACCTATTATATAAGTATACAGACAATAATGAAACAGCTAAGAACATCTTTGGTATCAATGTGGTGTGACTGGTATCCTTTCACCAAATTTTTCCTGGTGCACTGAACAAATGACATAATAGTGGCAGAATAAAATGGTTTTTGTTTTTTTGTATTTTGCCTCTCAATTGCAGAGATACTAGCAATCAAATATTTGGCACCTAATGAAGTAACTTCAGTCAAGATTAAGTGAATTTTATTAGATAATTTTCACTTGGGGTGTGTACTTCTGCCTCCTGTATGATCCTAACCAATCATAAGCTGGTAGCAACATACAGTGGCATGTAAAGTTTCCAGCAGCCCTGGTTAAAATGATGGTTATTGTAAATAGTTGTAAACAGTTAAGCAAGCTGAAGATGAAATGATCTCTATCAGACCAAAAGTTAAAGATGACACATTTCCTTTGTATTCTAAGCAAAATAAATTATATCATCTTTCATATTACCGATTACCAATATGTGATGAAACGGTGCACACACACGACGGCTGCTGCCGTCCGACCGGTAAACTGCAGGGATTTATAATTATCCCACTTCCACTTAGGAACTTGCAGCTCTCTGGCGCCCCCCTTACCCTCAGGTCAGTCAGGGAACTGCACCTAGGATAATCAGTCGCCAGACGGGTCACTTGGATGTGTGCTGGCTATTGGGGCACGCTGCAGTGAGGGAATTATAATTACTCCGAGCCGCAGCCGGGTAATACACGCGGGGGGCACGCGTGTGGGGTCAGGCACGCACATGCAGCTGAAGTACAACTGAAGCAAAAGTACAGTGAAGCTGCAGTTATTTCAACGGCTGACAATTAACATCCATCTCCTCTCTTCACACAGGTACAATCTCTACAACCTCTGCTTGCTGGGATCTGACTTTTACTACTGTGCAACCTTTCACTTTTAAATGGTACAATCTCTACAACCTCTGCTTGCTGGGATCTGACTTTTACTACTGTGCAACCTTTCCCTTTTAAATGGTACAATCTCTACAACCTCTGCTTGCTGGGATCTGACTTTTACTACTGTGCAACCTTTCCTTTTAAATGGTACAATCTCTACAACCTCTGCTTGCTGGGATCTGACTTTTACTACTGTGCAACCTTTCCCTTTTAAATGGTACAATCTCTACAACCTCTGCTTGCTGGGATCTGACTTTTACTACTGTGCAACCTTTCCCTTTTAAATGGTACAATCTCTACAACCTCTGCTTGCTGGGATCTGACTTTTACTACTGTGCAACCTTTCCCTTTTAAATGGTACAATCTCTACAAACCTCTGCTTGCTGGGATCTGACTTTTACTACTGTGCAACCTTTCCCTTTTAAATGGTACAATCTCTACAACCTCTGCTTGCTGGGATCTGACTTTTACTACTGTGCAACCTTTCCCTTTTAAATGGTACAATCTCTACAACCTCTGCTTGCTGGGATCTGACTTTTACTACTGTGCAACCTTTCCCTTTTAAATGGTACAATCTCTACAACCTCTGCTTGCTGGGATCTGACTTTTACTACTGTGCAACCTTTCCCTTTTAAATGGTACAATCTCTACAACCTCTGCTTGCTGGGATCTGACTTTTACTACTGTGCAACCTTTCCCTTTTAAATGGTACAATCTCTACAACCTCTGCTTGCTGGGATCTGACTTTTACTACTGTGCAACCTTTCCCTTTTAAATGGTACAATCTCTACAACCTCTGCTTGCTGGGATCTGACTTTTACTACTGTGCAACCTTTCCCTTTTAAATGGTACAATCTCTACAACCTCTGCTTGCTGGGATCTGACTTTTACTACTGTGCAACCTTTCCCTTTTAAATGGTACAATCTCTACAACCTCTGCTTGCTGGGATCTGACTTTTACTACTGTGCAACCTTTCCCTTTTAAATGGTACAATCTCTACAACCTCTGCTTGCTGGGATCTGACTTTTACTACTGTGCAACCTTTCCCTTTTAAATGGTACAATCTCTACAACCTCTGCTTGCTGGGATCTGACTTTTACTACTGTGCAACCTTTCCCTTTTAAATGGTACAATCTCTACAACCTCTGCTTGCTGGGATCTGACTTTTACTACTGTGCAACCTTTCCCTTTAAATGTGCCTGCTGAATGTTTGCTAAATTAATTTGTTGCATTGTATTCAATACTTACTGCTGTATAGCCATGCTGGGGCCAGTAGAGATGCTATCAGGTGCAAGGTGTTACCAGCATATGGATGCAGCCAGGCCCTGTGCCTTTGATTGTGTATCCTCCCCTGGTGTGCTGGGCAGCTGCTAACTTATCCCAAAGCAGCTACCACAACTCCTCCCACCTGATCCTCTACTCAGTCCTATATATTCAGTAGCAGTCTAAGGGGGGCACGCGTGTGGGGTCAGGCACGCACATGCAGCAGAAGTACCACTGCAGCAAAAGTACAGTGAAGCTGCAGTTATTTAAACAGCTGACAATTAACATCCATCTCCTCTCTTCACACAGGTACAATCTCTACAACCTCTGCTTGCTGGGATCTGACTTTTACTACTGTGCAACCTTTCCCTTTTAAATGGTACAATCTCTACAACCTCTGCTTGCTGGGATCTGACTTTTACTACTGTGCAACCTTTCCCTTTTAAATGGTACAATCTCTACAACCTCTGCTTGCTGGGATCTGACTTTTACTACTGTGCAACATTTCCCTTTTAAATGGTACAATCTCTACAACCTCTGCTTGCTGGGATCTGACTTTTACTACTGTGCAACCTTTCCCTTTTAAATGGTACAATCTCTACAACCTCTGCTTGCTGGGATCTGACTTTTACTACTGTGCAACCTTTCCCTTTTAAATGGTACAATCTCTACAACCTCTGCTTGCTGGGATCTGACTTTTACTACTGTGCAACCTTTCCCTTTTAAATGGTACAATCTCTACAACCTCTGCTTGCTGGGATCTGACTTTTACTACTGTGCAACCTTTCCCTTTTAAATGGTACAATCTCTACAACCTCTGCTTGCTGGGATCTGACTTTTACTACTGTGCAACCTTTCCCTTTTAAATGGTACAATCTCTACAACCTCTGCTTGCTGGGATCTGACTTTTACTACTGTGCAACCTTTCCCTTTTAAATGGTACAATCTCTACAACCTCTGCTTGCTGGGATCTGACTTTTACTACTGTGCAACCTTTCCCTTTTAAATGGTACAATCTCTACAACCTCTGCTTGCTGGGATCTGACTTTTACTACTGTGCAATCTTTCCCTTTTAAATGGTAAAATCTCTACAATCTCTGCTTGCTGGGATCTGACTTTTACTACTGTGCAACCTTTCCCTTTTAAATGGTACAATCTCTACAACCTCTGCTTGCTGGGATCTGACTTTTACTACTGTGCAACCTTTCCCTTTTAAATGGTACAATCTCTACAACCTCTGCTTGCTGGGATCTGACTTTTACTACTGTGCAACCTTTCCCTTTTAAATGGTACAATCTCTACAACCTCTGCTTGCTGGGATCTGACTTTTACTACTGTGCAACCTTTCCCTTTTAAATGGTACAATCTCTACAACCTCTGCTTGCTGGGATCTGACTTTTACTACTGTGCAACCTTTCCCTTTTAAATGGTACAATCTCTACAACCTCTGCTTGCTGGGATCTGACTTTTACTACTGTGCAACCTTTCCCTTTTAAATGGTACAATCTCTACAACCTCTGCTTGCTGGGATTTGACTTTTACTACTGTGCAACCTTTCCCTTTTAAATGGTACAATCTTTACAACCTCTGCTTGCTGGGATCTGACTTTTACTACTGTGCAACCTTTCCCTTTTAAATGGTACAATCTCTACAACCTCTGCTTGCTGGGATCTGACTTTTACTACTGTGCAACCTTTCCCTTTTAAATGGTACAATCTCTACAACCTCTGCTTGCTGGGATCTGACTTTTACTACTGTGCAACCTTTCCCTTTTAAATGGTACAATCTCTACAACCTCTGCTTGCTGGGATCTGACTTTTACTACTGTGCAACCTTTCCCTTTTAAATGGTACAATCTCTACAACCTCTGCTTGCTGGGATCTGACTTTTACTACTGTGCAACCTTTCCCTTTTAAATGGTACAATCTCTACAACCTCTGCTTGCTGGGATCTGACTTTTACTACTGTGCAACCTTTCCCTTTTAAATGGTACAATCTCTACAACCTCTGCTTGCTGGGATCTGACTTTTACTACTGTGCAACCTTTCCCTTTTAAATGGTACAATCTCTACAACCTCTGCTTGCTGGGATCTGACTTTTACTACTGTGCAACCTTTCCCTTTTAAATGGTACAATCTCTACAACCTCTGCTTGCTGGGATCTGACTGTAAGGTTCTGTGTACATGTTCCTGAAACTCAGTTTGTTCGTCAGCCATTTTACTTTCTGTCTTGCTGCAGCTATCTTGCCCTCAGTCAAAATGGAGTTTCCAGCTTGCATGTTCCCGCCCTGATTCTCTCCTTTTGCTTCTTAAGCAGCCACAGCTGAGCAATCAGTGCTTCCGAATCTAGCCTGCAGTGAACCTGTGACCTGACTCCTAAAGCCTTGGACCTTGTACTCCAGCTATTCCTACTGAGGAACTCTGAAGCACTTGTGGACTCTGAACCCTGCTCTTTGAAAGACCCACGTTTGCATGGACTTACGGTAACAGAGAAGAAGATCCTGAACCTGTTGTGGAGAGTGATTGCTGAGCTTAGATTACTCTGGCCTGCTGTGTCTCCTGCTTCTGTGTCTGCAAACTGTGTGACTATTTTTGCCAACTTGTATGAAGTAATACAAGACTTTCTATATCAAACCTGTGTCTCATGTATTTTCATCGCACCCAAGCACAAGACGCTATATGAACTGTACTACATACATTACAAGATTCTGAAGCCAAAACGTTAGTGTCTGCTGGGTCTGGAAAGGCTGTGTCTGCTGTAACTGTGGATATCGGATGTCCGGTTGTACTTTCTGTGATGACAGTGGTTGTGACTTCTCACAACCATTCCAGGTGAGCAATTCCCTTAAGTGTTTTTTTTTTCTGCAGTGTTACCACAGGTAAACACTATTGTTTTTTTTTTTTTTCTCTTTTCTCTTTTTTGTCTGCTGTAACTGTGGATATCAGATGTCCGGGTGAACTTTCTGTGATGATAGTGGTTGTGACTTCTCACAACCATTCCAGGTGAGCAGTTCCTTTAATTTTTTTTCTCTCTGCAGTGTTACCACAGGTAAACACTATTGTTTTTTTTTTTTCTCCTCTCCTCTTCTTCCAGTACTCCTGTCTTAAAAGATCTGGAAAATGGAGGCCCGCATAAAGGAACTTTGCGGAGTGACTGATAATATCCTTGCAGATTTGCAGAATATAAAGACCCGTTTTTCAAGCCTACAGGACCTCACGAATCACAATTTGCAAGTGTTTGGACAGACTGCCCAGGATTTGCGAGCCAGGATTGAGGTTCTAGAAGAGCGAGTCCAGGCTCCTGCCGTAGCCCCGAGTTCTGGGATTCCCAAGTTGCCCCTTTTCGTTTTGGCGGTGAACGTGAGAAATTCAGGGGATTTATTAATCAATGCAATCTTTTTTTTCTGCACATGCTTCACAATTTCCCACTGAACGATCTAAGGTGCTTACTATAATTATGTTGCTTACCAACAAGACTTTGATGTGGCAAACCCTCTGATTGAGACTGAAGATGATTGTTTGAATCACCTTGATGCTTTTATTTCAGCCATGGGGCAGGTGTTTGATGACCCCAATCGAGGTGCAACAGCTGAAGCAGCCATGTTAGCTTTGCGCCAAGGTAAGCACTCGGTAGCTGAATATGCCTTGGATTTCAGGAGATGGGCCCTTGATACCACCTGGGACAGTTCCGCCAAAAAATCTATTTTTCGAAAGGGGTTATCTCCACTGATTAAGGATGAACTTGCTCGTGCCGACCCTCCCACTGCGTTAGGTGACTTTATTAACTACTGCATCCGTATTGATACTCGTCTGACTGAACGCAGGCAAGAGAGATGGTTCGAAAGCAATCGCACTAACCTTTTCCTACCTTCCTCTCCAGCTAAGGAACCTTTGAGTAGGATTACACGGGAACCTGAACCTGAACCCATGCAGGTAGACTCTTTACAACGACGGGTTAGTGATGCACGCAAGGAACATCGTTTTAAGGAAAATCTATGTTTCTATTGTGGTAAGTCAGGGCACTTCATTATAAACTGCCCCAGCCGTTCTCGTAAGACTACTGCAGCACTCATTCATTGTGAGTGTTGTGAGAGGGGATCTGTCAGGTCCGAGCCTCAGGCTCCAGAGAGATCTGCAGCAACAGATCTTGATTTCTCTGACTTAAACTCCGTTACCTCTGAGGACGTTGACTGTGTAAACGCTGCCATTTTTCAAGTTTCCTCAGCGGTGTCCCAGCTGAGTTGTAAGAAAAACAATTCTCATTGCTTTCTTTCCATCAAACTCTGGGTTGACTCAGCTTGGGTGTCTAGCTCTGCTATGATCGACTCAGGGGCAAGTGGAAATTTTATGGATGTCTCCTTTGCTCTGAAACAGGGGATACGTTCAGTGAAGAAGGCTACTCCAGTACAGATGGAAACTGTGGATGGCTCCCTGCTGACCTCTGGACCAGTGGATCAGGAAACAGAACCTTTGAGGGTTCTTATGGGTAAAGATCATCAAGAGAAACTGTCCTTTATGCTTATCTCTTCTCCCCACTTTCCCATTATTCTAGGGCTACCATAGCTGCAGGCTCAGAATCCTACCATTAACTGGGAGACCAAGGAATTACACTTTCCAGAGAAACAGATGAGTCCAAAAGTTTCAGCTTGCTCTGTTCCTAAAGGAACCATGTCAGTCCCTGAACTACCAGCTGTATACCAGGACTATGTGGATTTATGTGACAAGAAGAACGCTGACCAGCTTCCTCCTCACCGTCCATATGATTGTCCAATTGAATTATTGCCTGGAGCAGAGATACCTTTTGGTAAGATCTACCCCCTGGCGGGGCCCGAGCTAAAGGCTTTAAAGGATTACATAGACGAAAATCTAGCCAAGGGCTTCATACGCCCCTCTTCATCTCCTGCAGGTGCACCCATCTTCTTTGTAAAGAAGAAAGATGGATCTCTGAGACCATGCGTAGACTATAGGGAACTCAATAAGGTTACTATTAGAAACCGTTATCCATTGCCTTTAATCCCTGAGTTATTGGAGAGAGTGCGACATGCCAAAATTTTCTCTAAACTAGATCTTCGTGGGGCCTATAACTTAGTCCGTATTAGACCTGGGGATGAATGGAAGACTGCATTCAGGTCACGCTATGGACACTTTGAATATCTAGTTATGCCTTTTGGTCTGAGTACCGCCCCAGCCACTTTCCAACACTTGGTGAATGACATCTTCAGGGATCTCCTAGATACATTCGTGGTAATTTATTTGGATGATATTCTAATTTTTTCTAACTCCACAGAGGAACATCATGGACATGTGAGAATGGTCTTGGAACGTCTAAGACAAAATCATCTTTACATCAAACTTGAAAAGTGTGAATTCCATAGGACCGAAATTCAATTTCTGGGGTATGTACTGTCTACACAAGGAATTAGTATGGATGGAAGCAAAACCCAAGCCATCAAGGATTGGCCAAGTCCTAGAAATGTGAAGGAGGTACAGCGCTTCATCGGGTTTGCCAACTTCTATAGACGTTTCATTAGAAATTTCTCTGAGGTAGTGTCACCTATCACCCAACTTACCCGGAAAGAGTCTAGGTTCTCCTGGACTCCCCAAGCCCAGGAAGCATTTTCCCGTCTAAAAGATAAATTTACCACTGCACCTATCCTAGTACATCCCAACCCCGAGCTTGCCTTCATAATAGAGGTGGATGCTTCAGACTGTGCCGTTGGAGCTATACTCTCTCAGAGAACAGGTGAGAAGAATGTCTTGCATCCCTGTGCCTTCTTTTCCCAGCAGTTGTCTTCGGCTGAGAGGAACTACGATGTGGGCAATAGAGAGTTGTTGGCCATTATTGCCGCCTTCAAAGAATGGAGACACCTTCTTCAGGGAGCTGCACAGCAAATAGTCGTCCTGACAGATCATCGTAACCTTGAGTTTATCAGGTCGGCTAAGTGCCTGACTCCTCGCCAGGCTCGCTGGAATCTTTTCTTAAACCAATTTAATTTTATCATTTCTTATAGACCAGGATCGCGCAATGGAAAGGCTGATGCACTCTCTAGGATTTACTCAGCAGAGACACGTCCAATTACTCCTCCTAAGACTATTCTTCCTGACTCTAGATTTCTAGGAGTAATTCATAATCAAGACCTACTTAAGGACATCAAGGAAGCATACCATGCGGATTCCTTTTTGGCACAACCCCCAAGGGACGTAAGTCTTGTCTTTAAGAATGGTGTGTGGATTCAGGGACAACGCCTGTATATTCCTGAAACAGTCAGATTGAGAGTATTGCAACTCATTCACGATTCCAAGATAGCTGGGCATAGAGGAATTCTAAAGACACAGGAATTTCTCTCTCGTTTCTTTTGGTGGCCCACTTGCAGGAAGGATGTTTTAAACTATGTCACTTCATGTGAAGTCTGTGCAAGATGCAAAACACCTCGCTCCTCATCCCAAATGGTCTGTTACAGCCTCTTCCCACCCCGTCCCGCCCGTGGGGATCCATTTCTATGGACTTCATTGTGGAGTTACCAACCTCTCAAGGGAAGAAACACCATTCTAGTGGTGGTTGACCGTCTAACAAAGGCAGCTCATTTTATCCCTTGTGTCGGCTTACCCAGTGCAAAACAGACATCAGATTTGATGATTAAAGATGTGTTTCGCTTACATGGAGTACCGGATGAGGTTATTTCGGATCGAGGGGTGCAATTCACTTCAAGGTTTTGGCAAAATTTCTGTGCAGCATTGGACATTAAAGTAAACCTTTCTTCTGCTTTTCATCCCCAGACTAATGGACAGACCGAACGAACCAATCAAACCCTGGAGCAGTATCTACGCTGCTTTATCTGCCACCTACAGGATGATTGGGTGGATCTACTTCCATTAGCTGAGTTCTCGTATAACAACTCTCAGAGCGCCTCCACTAAGCAGTCTCCTTTTTACTCTAATCTAGGTTATCATCCTAACATTCTACCACGATTTCCCATAGAAACGCCTTTACCAGCAGTGGCTGAAAGAATCACGTCTTTACAGAAGAATATGGATCTTCTAAAGGAGAATCTGGAATCGGCTCAGGAAAGGTACAAGAAAGCAGCAGATAAATTTCGTAAACCTGCACCAGCTTTCAAGGTAGGAGACTTGGTCTGGCTGTCAACCAGAAATCTTAAGTTAAGGATTCCATCGTCTAAGTTGGGACATAAGTACATTGGACCCTATAAAATCAGTAAAATTATAAGTGCCGTTGCTTGTCGTCTTCAACTGCCCAGAACTATGAGAATTCACCCTGTCTTTCATGTATCCCTACTAAAGGCTGCGACACCCAATACGTTTCCTGGACGTTCTTCTCCTTGCCCTGACCCAGTGCTAGTCGATGGTCAGGAAGAATTTGTGGTGGAAAGGATTTTAGATTCCAGGTTGTATAGAAATCAGTTACAATATCTGATTAAATGGCAGGGCTACCCAGTGGAGGACAACTCATGGGAACCAGTCAATAACGTTAATGCTCCTCGCTTGCTCCGTCAGTTTCATCAGAGGTACCCACACAAGCCTGGCCTGAGGTCATTCGGAGGTTGTCCCTAAGGGGGGAGTAATGTAAGGTTCTGTGTACATGTTCCTGAAACTCAGTTTGTTCGTCAGCCATTTTACTTTCTGTCTTGCTGCAGCTATCTTGCCCTCAGTCAAAATGGAGTTTCCAGCTTGCATGTTCCCGCCCTGATTCTCTCCTTTTGCTTCTTAAGCAGCCACAGCTGAGCAATCAGTGCTTCAGAATCTAGCCTGCAGTGAACCTGTGACCTGACTCCTAAAGCCTTGGACCTTGTACTCCAGCTATTCCTACTGAGGAACTCTGAAGCACTTGTGGACTCTGAACCCTGCTCTTTGAAAGACCCACGTTTGCATGGACTTACGGTAACAGAGAAGAAGATCCTGAACCTGTTGTGGAGAGTGATTGCTGAGCTTAGATTACTCTGGCCTGCTGTGTCTCCTGCTTCTGCGTCTGCAAACTGTGTGACTATTTTTGCCAACTTGTATGAAGTAATACAAGACTTTCTATATCAAACCTGTGTCTCATGTATTTTCATCGCACCCAAGCACAAGACGCTATATGAACTGTACTACATACATTACACTGACTTTTACTACTGTGCAACCTTTCCCTTTTAAATGGTACAATCTCTACAACCTCTGCTTGCTGGGATCTGACTTTTACTACTGTGCAACCTTTCCCTTTTAAATGGTACAATCTCTACAACCTCTGCTTGCTGGGATCTGACTTTTACTACTGTGCAACCTTTCCCTTTTAAATGGTACAATCTCTACAACCTCTGCTTGCTGGGATCTGACTTTTACTACTGTGCAACCTTTCCCTTTTAAATGGTACAATCTCTACAACCTCTGCTTGCTGGGATCTGACTTTTACTACTGTGCAACCTTTCCCTTTTAAATGGTACAATCTCTACAACCTCTGCTTGCTGGGATCTGACTTTTACTACTGTGCAACCTTTCCCTTTTAAATGGTACAATCTCTACAACCTCTGCTTGCTGGGATCTGACTTTTACTACTGTGCAACCTTTCCCTTTTAAATGGTACAATCTCTACAACCTCTGCTTGCTGGGATCTGACTTTTACTACTGTGCAATCTTTCCCTTTTAAATGGTACAATCTCTACAACCTCTGCTTGCTGGGATCTGACTTTTACTACTGTGCAACCTTTCCCTTTAAATGTGCCTGCTGAATGTTTGCTAAATTAATTTGTTGCATTGTATTCAATACTTACTGCTGTATAGCCATGCTGGGGCCAGTAGAGATGCTATCAGGTGCAAGGTGTTACCAGCATATGGATGCAGCCAGGCCCTGTGCCTTTGATTGTGTATCCTCCCTGGTGTGCTGGGCAGCTGCTAACTTATCCAAAGCAGCTACCACAACTCCTCCACCTGATCCTCTACTCAGTCCTATATATTCAGTAGCAGTCTAAGGGGGGCACGCGTGTGGGGTCAGGCACGCACATGCAGCAGAAGTACCACTGCAGCAAAAGTACAGTGACTGTGCAACTTTTTAAGTGCCTGTAATTTCTAATTAATTTGTCATTGTATCATACTTACTGCTGTTACTACTGGGGCCTTTAAGGTATTCAGTGCGTTCCAACTATGTGCAACCTTCCTTTTATTGTTATCTCCCCTGTTGCTGGATCTACTTTTCCCAAGTGCACCACTCCTCACCTGATCTTACTTGTCTATTATTCATAGCGTTAAGGGGGCTGTGGGGTCAGCGCAATACAGATAACTGCAGCAAAAGTCGTGAAGCTGGTTATTTCACGGTGCTAACACATCTCCTTTTCACAAGGTACAATCTCTACAACCTCTGCTTGCTGGTCTGACTTTACTACTTAAGTTTCCCTTTAGGTACATCTCACAACTCTGCTTGCTGGGATCTGATTTTAACTACTTCAAACTTCCCTTTTAAATGGTACAACTCTACAACCTCTGCTTGTGGGATTGACTTTCTACTGTCAACCTTTCCTTTATATTGCTGTGAATTTTTAAATTAATTTGTTATTGTTCAATACTTACTCTGTTAGCCATGCTGGGGCCAGTAGAGATGCTATCAGGTGCAAGGTGTTCCAGCATATGGATGCAGCCAGGCCCTGTGCCTTTGATTGTATCCTCCCTGGTGTGCTGGGCAGCTGTATTATCCAAACGTACACACCCTCCCACCTGATCCTCTACTCAGTCCTAATATTCAGTAGCAGTCTAGGGGGGCACGCGTGTGGTCAGGCCGCAATGCCAGAAGTACACTGTACAATACAGAAGCATGTTATTTAAGCTGACATTAAACCTTCCTCTCTTCAAAGGTACAATCTCTACAACCTGCTTGCTGATCTGATCTTTTTTACTTACTTCTAAACTCTTTCCTTTTATGTACAATCTTACCCTTTGTGGATCTGACTTATATTGCAACTTCCTTTTAATGTCAATCTCTTACAACCTCTACTTGCTGGGATCTGACTTTTACTATGTGCAACTTTCCTTTAAATGTGCCTGCTGAATGTTGCTAAATAATTTGTTGCATTGTATTCACTACTTACTGTGTACAGCCATGCTGGGCATGTAGAGATGCTATCAGGTGCAAGGTGTTACCTATATGATCAAGCCAGGCTGTGCCTTTGACTGTTCTCTCCCTGGTGTGCTGGCAGCTGCTGACTATCCCAAGCAGCTACCACAATCTCCACCTGATACCTACTCAGTCTATATATTCAGTACGTCTAAGGGGCACAGTGTGGTCAGCACCCTCTCAGCAAGTACTCACTAGCAAAAGTGCTGAGTAATTTGAACCTCTTTTAAATGTTAATCTTCAACTGTTGGATCAATTTGAAACCTTTCCTTTATGCTCATTCTTACAACTTGCTATGGTACATCTTACAACCTCTGCTTGTGGGATCTGACTTTACTACTGTGCAACCTTTCCCTTTTAAATGGTACAATTCTACAACCTCTGCTTGCTGGGATCTGACTTTTATACTGTGCAACTTTCCCTTTAATGTCATCTACAACCTTGCTGTGATTGTCATTTACACTGTGACTTTGCCTTTGTATGGGCTGCTAATTTCTAAAAATTGTTGCATGTATCTCAATACTTACCTCTGTTAGCATGGGGCATGAGCTGCTTCAGGTGCAATGTGTTCACATATGGATGCACTCCCTTGCTTGATTGTATCCTCCTGGTTGCTGCACTGGTAATTTCCCTAAGAGTACACATCTCCACCTTCTCACTCGTCCTAATTCATAGCTCTAATGGTGCACTGCGTTGGTCAGGCACTCCTTCTACAAAGTCATCTGACAAAACTCGTGCATGCTTTATTTTACACTGTCAACCTTCCTTTAATGCTCTTCTTCAATGTTTGCTAAAATTTGTGCTTTTTAATATTACTGCTGTATACACTGGGCCTAGATGCTTCGGGCAAGGTGTTACGCATATGGTGACCTAGCCGCCTTTGTGATCTCCTTGTTGGTACTCTATTCCCAAGCGCTTACCCAACCTTCCACTATCTACTAGTCCTTATCTTGCTTTAAGGTTCAGTTGGAGTTCAGGACTAGGATAGCAGCTGGGCCAGTAGAGCAAAACAGTGAAGGAGTTTACACATGGAATTAACCCTTCCTTTATTTCTACCTCTATCTCGCTTGCTGATCTATCCAAACGTCCACAATCCTCCCACTGTACTCTCTCACTCGCTTATATTACAGTCTAGGGCACCTTTCTTGGTAGGCACGACTGCACAGAACTCACTGCTGCATAAGTTATATACTGCAGTATTCAACTGGCTACAATCTCTTCTTCACAGTATCTCACCCTCTTTCTGTGATCTACTTTCTTCAACTTTTCCTAAAGGTACATTCCAACTCTGCTTGCTGGATCTGACTTTTACTACTTGCAACCTTTCCCTTTTAAATGGTACAATCTCTACAACCTCTGCTTGCTGGGATCTGACTTTTACTACTGTGCAACCTTTCCTTTTAAATGGTACAATCTCTACAACCTCTGCTTGCTGGGATCTGACTTTTACTACTGTGCAACCTTTCCCTTTTAAATGGTACAATCTTACAAACTCTGCTTGCTGGGATCTGACTTTTACATGTGCAACCTTTCCCTTTTTAATGTACAATCCTACAACCTCTGCTTGCTGGGATCTGACTTTTATCTACTGTGCAACCTTTCCCTTTTAAATGTTACATATCTACTACACCTTCTGCTTGCTGGGATCTGACTTTTACTACTGTGCAACCTTCCCTTTTAAATGGTACAATCTCTACAACCTCTGCTTGCTGGGATCTGACTTTACTACTGTGCAACCTTTCCCTTTTAAATGGTACAATCTCTACAACCTCTGCTTGCTGGGATCTGACTTTTACTACTGTGCAACCTTTCCCTTTTAAATGGTACAATCTCTACAACCTCTGCTTGCTGGGATCTGACTTTTACTACTGTGCAACCTTTCCCTTTAAATGGTACAATCTCTACAACCTCTGCTTGCTGGGATCTGACTTTTACTACTGTGCAACCTTTCCCTTTAAATGTGCCTGCTGAATGTTTGCTAAATTAATTTGTTGCATTGTATTCAATACTTACTGCTGTATAGCCATGCTGGGCCAGTAGAGATGCTATCAGGTGCAAGGTGTTACCAGCATATGGATGCAGCCAGGCCCTGTGCCTTTGTGTATCCTCCCCTGGTGTGCTGGGCAGCTGCTAATTATCCCAAAGCAGCTGCCACTACTCCTCCCACCTGATCCTCTACTCAGTCCTATATATTCAGTAGCAGTCTAAGGGGGGCACGCGTGTGGGGTCAGGCACGCACATGCAGCAGAAGTACCACTGCAGCAAAAGTACAGTGAAGCTGCAGTTATTTCAACGGCTGACAATTAACATCCATCTCCTCTCTTCACACAGGTACAATCTCTACAACCTCTGCTTGCTGGGATCTGACTTTTACTACTGTGCAACCTTTCCCTTTTAAATGGTACAATCTCTACAACCTCTGCTTGCTGGGATCTGACTTTTACTACTGTGCAACCTTTCCCTTTAAATGTGCCTGCTGAATGTTTGCTAAATTAATTTGTTGCATTGTATTCAATACTTACTGCTGTATAGCCATGCTGGGGCCAGTAAGATGCTATCAGGTGCAAGGTGTTACCAGCATATGGATGCAGCCAGGCCCTGTGCCTTTGATTGTGTATCCTCCCCTGGTGTGCTGGGCAGCTGCTAACTTATCCCAAAGCAGCTACCACAACTCCTCCCACCTGATCCTCTACTCAGTCCTATATATTCAGTAGCAGTCTAAGGGGGGCACTGCGTGTGGGGTCAGGCACGCACATGCAGCAGAAGTACCACTGCAGCAAAAGTACAGTGAAGCTGCAGTTATTTCAACGGCTGACAATTAACATACCATCTCCTCTCTTCACACAGGTACAATCTCTACAACCTCTGCTTGCTGGGATCTGACTTTTACTACTGTGCAACCTTTCCTTTTAAATGGTACAATCTCTACAACCTCTGCTTGCTGGGATCTGACTTTTACTACTGTGCAACCTTTCCCTTTAAATGTGCCTGCTGAATGTTTGCTAAATTAATTTGTTGCATTGTATTCAATACTTACTGCTGTATAGCCATGCTGGGGCCATTAGAGATGCTATCAGGTGCAAGGTGTTACCAGCATATGGATGCAGCCAGGCCCTGTGCCTTTGATTGTGTATCCTCCCCTGGTGTGCTGGGCAGCTGCTAACTTATCCCAAAGCAGCTACCACAACTCCTCCCACCTGATCCTCTACTCAGTCCTATATATTCAGTAGCAGTCTAAGGGGGGCACGTGTGTGGGGTCAGGCACGCACATGCAGCAGAAGTACCACTGCAGCAAAAGTACAGTGAATCTGCAGTTATTTCAACGGCTGACAATTAACATCCATCTCCTCTCTTCACACAGGTACAATCTCTACAACCTCTGCTTGCTGGGATCTGACTTTTACTACTGTGCAACCTTTCCTTTAAATGGTACAATCTCTACAACCTCTGCTTGCTGGGATCTGACTTTTACTACTGTGCAACCTTTCCCTTTTAAATGGTACAATCTCTACAACCTCTGCTTGCTGGGATCTGACTTTTACTACTGTGCAACCTTTCCCTTTTAAATGGTACAATCTCTACAACCTCTGCTTGCTGGGATCTGACTTTTACTACTGTGCAACCTTTCCCTTTTAAATGGTACAATCTCTACAACCTCTGCTTGCTGGGATCTGACTTTTACTACTGTGCAACCTTTCCCTTTAATGGTACAATCTCTACAACCTCTGCTTGCTGGGATCTGACTTTTACTACTGTGCAACTTTCCCTTTTAATGTGCTGCTGAATGTTTGCTAAATTAATTTGTTGCATTGTATTCAATACTTACTGCTGTATAGCCATGCTGGGGCCAGTAGAGATGCTATCAGGTGCAAGGTGTTACCAGCATATGGATGCAGCCAGGCCCTGTGCCTTTGATTGTGTATCCTCCCCTGGTGTGCTGGGCAGCTGCTAACTTATCCCAAAGCAGCTACCACAACTCCGCCCACCTGATCCTCTACTCAGTCCTAATATTCAGTAGCAGTCTAAGGGGGGCACGCGTGTGGGGTCAGGCACGCACATGCAGCAGAAGTACCACTGCAGTAAAAGTACAGTGAAGCTGCAGTTATTTCAACGGCTGACAATTAACATCCATCTCTCTCTTCACACAGGTACAATCTCTACAAGCTCTGCTTGCTGGGATCTGACTTTTACTACTGTGCAACCTTTCCCTTTTAAATGGTACAATCTCTACAACCTCTGCTTGCTGGGATCTGACTTTTACTACTGTGCAACCTTTCCCTTTAAATGTGCCTGCTGAATGTTTGCTAAATTAATTTGTTGCATTGTATTCAATACTTGCTGCTGTATAGCCATGCTGGGGCCAGTAGAGATGCTATCAGGTGCAAGGTGTTACCAGCATATGGATGCAGCCAGGCCCTGTGCCTTTGATTGTGTATCCTCCCCTGGTGTGCTGGGCAGCTGCTAACTTATCCCAAAGCAGCTACCACAACTCCTCCCACCTGATCCTCTACTCAGTCCTATATATTCAGTAGCAGTCTAAGGGGGGCACGCGTGTGGGGTCAGGCACGCACATGCAGCAGAAGTACCACTGCAGCAAAAGTACAGTGAAGCTGCAGTTATTTCAACGGCAGTTAGTCACGGCAGGAGTCAGGACCCCACACTATGTCTCTTTTGGGTATGTCTGCTGAGTAAGCACTTCCAATTACTTGTACCTGGCTTTTCTATTTACCCATCTCACTCTTTCACCATGTTTACATATGCCTTCACAGTGTTTGCTCCGTTAATCCTCTCTCTCCTTCGCTATCCCCATACCCCAGCACCCTCTAATCAAATAATCATCTCCCCTTACCTCCTTCCTCCCCACCTGTCCTCCTCTGCTGACCTGCTCCTCAACCTCAAATCTGTCCTAATAAAACACAAAACAAGCTTCCCTCTCTCCTTCTCCCACCTGCTCTCCCTTTCTCTGCTCCTCCTCACTGCTGGTGACATATCGCCCATCCTGGACCTCCACAGTTCATACCCACCATTAGTACTCCTTCCTACCGCTCCCTATCTAATAGGAACTACCGCAATCTTTCCAACGTAAAACCTGTGCCATTGACACCCACCCCCTGCTCCCTCTCTCTGGAGCACTCTGGAATGCCCGCTCCATCTGCAATAAGCTTCATGTGATTCATGACCTCTTTCTCTCTCGCAATCTTGCTTTCCTCGCCCTCACAGAAACATGGCTGACACCCTCTGACACCGCCTCCCCTGCTGCGCTGTGTTACGGTGGCCTCCAATTCACCCACACTCCTCGCCCTGGAAACAGACATGGTGGAGGAGTGGGTGTTCTCCTTTCCTCTAACTGCAACTTTAACCCAATCCCACCTCTTCCCTCCCTAATCCTCCCTTCCTTTGAAGTCCACTCTGTCCGCATCTACTCTCCCTCCAACCTCCAAGTGGCCGTCATATACCGACCTCCAGGTCCGACCACTGCCTTCATCGACCAATTCACTACCTGGCTTCTTCACTTTCTCTCCACTGACATCCCCACCATCATCATGGGTGACTTCAACATCCCCACTGATACCCTTCAGTCAGCAGCCTCCAAACTTCTGTCCCTTACTTCATCCTTTGGACTTACTCAGTGGTCCTCCTCAGCCACCCACACGGATGGTCATACATAAGACTTGGTCTTCACCCGCCTCTGCTCTCTATCTAACTTCACCATCTCCCCTCTCCCTCTATCCGACCACCATCTACTCACTTTCTCATCCCTGTCCTCCTCTCCTGTCACCCATGTCCAGCAACACGTGCACCCCCGCAGACACCTTGCACACCTAGACATCCACACACTCTCTGACTCTATTCTTTCACTGGCATCAATATCCTCACTCCACGATACAGACAGTGCCACTGCTTTCTACAATGCCACTCTCACATCGGCTATTGACACGGTCGCCCTCCGTTCATCTTACCCTGATCCTACAAACCCACAAAAGCTCATTCCAAAAACGTTTAAACATTCCAACCTTCACGCTCAAACAGCCCCCTCATCTACCTCCCTCTCTCCAGGCTTTCCAACCCACTTCCAACACCAACAGTTATTCAAAACTTTTAACTCCCTCCTCCGCCCACCACTGCCCCCTCCTACCTCCCTCATCTCTGCTGAGGACTTTGCCACACACTTCAAAAATAAGATCGACCAAACAAGGCAAGTCTTTTATTGTTCAACCACCTCAACCACTTTGTATACCAGACCAATGCCCCAACCCCATAACCTCCCTCTCCAACATAACTGAAGGGGAGCTTAATTGTCTTCTCTCCAAATCGCACCTCACAACCTGTGCACTTGACCCCATCCCAACCCACCTCCTCCCCAACCTCACCACCACTATTATTCCATCCATAACCCACCTCTTCAACCTATCACTAACTTCCGGTACCTTCCCTTCTGCTTTCAAGCATGCCACAATCACGCCTATTCTTAAAAAGCCAACCCTCGACCCAACCGCTATGTCCAGCTATCGCCCAATATCGCTGCTCCCATTCGCTTCCAAACTCCTGGAGCTGCATGTCCACGCTGAGCTTTCCTACCACTTCTCTTCTAACTTGCTCTTTGACACTCTACAATCTGGTTTCCGCCCCTATCACTCCACTGAGACAGCCCTGACCAAAATTACTAATGACCTACTTACAGCCAAAGCGAACAGACAATACTCTATACTCCTGCTTCTTGACCTGTCCTCTGCTTTTGACACAGTTGACCACTGCCTTCTACTACAGATTCTTTCCTCCTTTGGCGTCAAAGACCTCGCCCTATCCTGGATCTCCTCATACCTTTCCAACCGCACATTCAGCGTCTCCCACTCACACACTACCTCCTCGTCCCACCCTCTCTCCGTTGGAGTCCCCAAGGATCTGTTCTAGGACCCCTACCTTCTCAATCTATACACTTGGCCTGGGGCAACTCATAAAGTCCCACTGATTCCAGTACCACCTTTACGCTGATGACACTCAGATCTACCTCTCTGGCCCAGACATCACCTCTCTGCTATCCAGAATCCCGGAGTGTCTATCAGCCATATCCTCCTTCTTCTCCTCCCGCTTCCTCAAACTCAATGTGGACAAATCTGAACTCATAATCTTTCCCCATCCCACAGATCTTCCTTACCTGACCTATCTATCACAATTAAGACATCACGCTTTCCCCCGTACCAGAAGTCCGCTGCCTCGGAGTAACCCTTGACTCTGCCCTGTCCTTCAAACCGCACATCCAAGCTCTTTCTACCTCCTGTCGCCTTCAGCTCAAAAATATTTCAAGAATCCGTCCTTTCCTCAACCCTCAATCTACTAAAATGATTGTGCACGCCCTCATCATCTCCCGCCTCGACTACTGCAACACCCTTTTCTCTGGCCTCCCTGCTAACACCCTCGCACCTCTCCAGTCCATCCTTAACTCTGCTGCACGACTAATTCACCTCTCTCCTCGCTACTACTCCGCTTCTCCCCTCTGCAAATCTCTTCACTGGCTCCCATTCCCTCAGCGTATCCAGTTCAAATTACTAATACTGACCTACAAGGCCATCTATAATCTGTCTCCTCCTTATATCTCTGAACTAATCTCCCGATATCTTCCCTCACGTAATCTCCGATCCTCCCAAGACATCCTTCTCTCCTCCACACTTATTCGCTCCTCACCCAACCGCCTCCAAGACTTCTCCCGAATATCCCCCATCCTCTGGAATTCTTTGCCCCAACACGTCCGACTATCAAACACATTCGGATCCTTCAGACGGAACCTGAAAACCCATCTCTTCAGGAAAGCCTACAGCCTGCAATGATCCCCGCTGTCTCCTCACCACTACCGGAGATATCGCCTCAACCAACACTGGAACTGCTGCAACCCACCAACCTGCTGTCTCCTGCCTCACAATCCTGTAGAATGTAAGCCTACAGCCTGCAATGACCCTGCTACCTCCTCACCACTACCGGAGATATTGCCTCAACCAACACCGGAACTGCTGCAACCCCCCGACCTACTGTCTCCTGCCTCACAATCCTGTAGAATGTAAGCCCGAAAGGGCAGGGTCCTCTCCCCTCTGTATCAGTCTGTCATTGTTAGTTTGTTTACTGTAAGTGATACCTGTAATTTGTATGTAACCCCTTCTCATGTACAGCACCATGGAATCAATGGTGCTATAGAAATAAATAATAATAATAATAATAATAATAATAATAATAATATTTTAAAATTATAAAAGAAAATCAGCAATGAAAAAGTTTGGGCACCCTGCATGGTTAGTACCTGGTAGCACCCCATTTTTGAAAGTATCACAGCTTGTAAACGCTTTTTGTAGCCAGACAAGTGTCTTTCAAGTTTTGAGGGATTTTCATCCATTCTTCTTTGGAAAATTCTTCCAGTTCTGTGAGATTCCTGGGTTGTCTTGCATCCTCTGCTATTTGAGGTCTAGTCACAGATTTTCAATTACAGTTAGGTCCATAAATATTTGGACAGAGACAACATTTATCTAATTTTGGTTCTAGACATTACCACAATGAATTTGAAACAAAACAAATCAGATGCAGTTGAAGTTCAGACTTTCAGCTTTCATTTGAGGGTATCCACATTAAAATTGGATGAAGGGTTTAGGAGTTTCAGCTCCTTAACATGTGCCACCCTGTTTTTAAAGGGACCAAAAGTAATTGGACAATTGACTCCAAGGCTATTTCATGGACAGGTGTGGGCAATCCCTTCATTATATCATTCTCAATTAAGCAGATAAAAGGGCTGGTGTTGATTTGAGGTGTGGTGTTTGCATTTGAAAGGTTTAGCTGTGAAGGAAACATGCGGTCAAAGGAGCTCTCCATGCAGGTAAAACAAGCTATCCTTAAGCTGCAAAAAACAGAAAAAACCCATCCGAGAAATTGCTACAACTTTAGGAGTGGCAAAATCTACAGTTTGGTACATTCTGAGAAAGAAAGAAAGCACTGGTGAACTCATCAATGCAAAAAGACCTGGGCGCCCACGGAAGACAACAGTGGTGGATGATCGCAGAATACTCTCCATGGTGAAGAGAAACCCCTTCACAACAGCCAACCAAGTGAACAACACTCTCCAGGAGGTAGGCGTATCAATATCCAAATCTACCATAAAGAGAAGACTGCATGAAATTAAATACAGAGGGTTCACTGCACGGTGCAAGCCACTCATAAGAATCAAGAATAAAAAGGCTAGGCTGGACTTTGCTAAAAAAACATCTAAAAAAGCCAGCACAGCTCTGGAAGAACATTCTTTGGACAGATGAAACCAAGATCAACCTCTACTAGAATGATGGAAAGAGAAAAGTATGGCGAAGGCGTGGTACAGCTCATGATCCAAAGCATACCACATCATCTGTAAAACATGGCGGAAGCAGTGTGATGGCTTGGGCATGCATGGCTGCCAGTGGCACTGGGTCACTAGTGTTTATTGATGATGTGACACAGGACAGAAACAGCCGAATGAATTCTGAGGTATTCAGAGCCATACTGTGTGCTCAGATCCAGCCAAATGCAGCCAAACTGATTGGTCGTCGTTTCATACTACAGATGGACAATGACCCAAAACATAAAGCCAAAGCAATCCAGGAGTTTATTAAAGCAAAGAAGTGGAATCTTGAATGGCCAAGTCAGTCACCTGATCTCAACCCAATTGAGCATGCATTTCACTTGTTAAAGACTAAACTTCAGACAGAAAGGCCCACAAACAAACAGCAACTGAAAACCACCGCGGTGAAGGCCTGGCAGAGCATCAAAAGAAGGAAACACAGTGTCTGGTGATGTCCATGAGTTCAAGACTTCAGGCAGTCATTGCTAACAAAGGGTTTTCAACCAAGTACTAGAAATGAACATTTTATTTACAATTATTTAATCTGTCCAATTACTTTTGGTCCCTTTAAAAACAGGGTGGCACATGTTAAGGAGCTGAAACTCCTAAACCCTTCATCCAATTTTAATGTGGATACCTTCAAATGAAAGCTGAAAGTCTGAACTTCAACTGCATCTGATTTGTTTTGTTTCAAATTCATTGTGGTAATGTCTAGAACCAAAATTAGATAAATGTTGTCTCTGTCCAAATATTTATGGACCTAACTGTATGTTCAGATCAGGGGACTGTGAGAATCATTGTAAGACTTTCAGCTTCGCCTTTTTAAGTCACCTATTGTGGATTTTGACGTGTAGTTCATATCATTATCCATTTGTAGAAGCCATCCTCTTTTTCACTTCAGCTTTTTTACAGATAGTGTTAAGTTTGCATCAAGGATTTGTTGAAGTTTCAGTAAATCCATTTTTCCCTCTAATTGTGAAATGTTTTCCGTGCCATTGGCTGTAACACAACCCAAAAGCATGACTGATCCACCTCCAGTCTTAATGGTTGTCGAGATGTTCTTTTCCTGAAATCCTGAAATTATGTGCCTTTTTTTCTCCACTCATACCATTGTGGCCAAAGAGTTCTATTTTATCCTCATTGGTCCAAAGGACTTGTTTTCAAAATGCATCAGGCTTATGTGATAAACAGCATGTATTCTTATTTGTACCAGACATATGTATATATGTAGTAGGCCCAGAGAGATGTTCATATGAGTCTGAACATTGACTCTTGTTGTACATTGAATTGATGTTTCTGAATTATTGAATGGTAGCTGTTCACCTTTTGGATCAGTCCTTACAGCTTATTGTTCAACTATCCATTAGAAACAACGACAAGGGAAATTGAACAACCAATGTTTGTTAACATGTTGATTACCCTTTGTATCAGTCCATGAAGCTTGTTGTTCTGCAAATATTGAAGGACAAACTATGCAGGTTATTTGAACAATGAGAGATGACCTCCTCACATCTTCCTCAATCTTGTGGAAAAATGCATGAATAGGAGCTGTGTACTATAAAATTTTTAACTGTTTTGAGTGACTCTTCATGACAGTAGCTAAGACACCATGGCTCCAACAGATTTGACACTCTACAGGATATCACCTTAAGGGACCACGGCCCCAGCTGTAGGAATACAGATTAGCTCCATTGACCATCACTGAACTGTCAAAGACGTTTGGAGAATCCAGGTTGGGACAATCAGATCACCTAGCCACATACATTAATGTACTCTGTCAAGGACGCAGGAGAGGTTTTCTTCTTCCATGAAGGTCATATTTGTACAGGTGTCTCTGAACAGTAGAACATTGTAGCACAACTCCAGTGTCTAGTAAATCTTTCTGAAGATCTTTTGTAGTCAAGCAGGGTTCTGATTTGCCTCTCTAGTTATCCTACTAGCAGTTTTCACTGAAATTAAGCATGTCTTCCAGACCTTTTCTTGACCTCCACTGTTTCTGTTAGCTGCCATTTCTTAATTTCATTTCAAACTGAAGAAAGGAAACTTGAAAACACTTTGCTATCTTCTTATATTCGTCTCCTGCTTTGTGGGCCTCCACCATTGTCATTTTCAGAGTGCTGGGCAGCTGCTTAGAAGAACCCATGGCTGCTGTTTATTGGCACAAGGTTAGAGGAGGCTTGATGTTTATAAAGCTGGGAAATTTGCATCCCCTGGCCTTTCCTAATAATGATAGTGAACAAGCCATAACCCTCAGGGTATGTTCCAACAGTCAGTAAACGCTACGGGTTGAATGCTGCATACATCCACAGAGTCCAACCCACAGCGGCCAGATGTTACAGCATAGTAGATGGGATTTAAAGAACTCCCATGTCCACTATGCGTGCACCAGCACCCACGGCTTCCCTGTGGAGACGGACATGTGGTGCGTCTTTCCAGACCGCAGCATATCAATTTATCTTGCAGCGATGCTCAGTCTCCGCAAGATAAATGTCCTATACAATGTATTGGACGCTGTGATTCGCACAGTTCAATGAAGACATGCGGAATCACCTGCGTTCAACAGCCGGCAGCGCTTTGGCTGCAGCGGACATGTGCTGCGTCCAAAGCGCTGCCTAATACTGAATGTGGGAACCTACCCTAACAGGCTAATTAAGGAGTGAAACCGTTGTCAAAGTTATCTGAGCACACAAATCTCCAAGGTTGCAGAAATCTTTGCATCGGCTGATTTTCCTTTTAGTAATTTTTAAAATGAAAAAAAAAATGACTATATATATTATATATATATATATAATTTCATCTTCAACTTGCTTAATTGTTCACAATAACAGCAATTTTGACCAGGGGTGCCCAAAATTTTTCATACCACTGTAGAAGTGCAAAAGGGCCTATAATGATGTCATCATGGTAACATGACAAGGGTCCACAGGGCCACAGGTCCTCTCAACTGCAATTGTAAGGATGTGACAGGAGACTTCATATGCCTCTCCACCTAAGAACAACATCTTAAAGGAGTATATCTAATTATGTGCTGTGCCGTGGTTTGATTGTATTTTGCAAGTAATGTGAATTTGCATAGAGTTCTATAGGCACTAAGTGACACTGTTAATGACATGTATTGTAACTAATTTATAGTGCTGTAAGGTACTGATGCTGCTGTATAAATACTGTAAAGGCGAGATCTATTGTGAGTAACATGCACTCGGCTCAGGTGTAGGGAAAGTATAGGATATAATTTAGAGTTTTGGACTTAGAGCAGATTAGACAGTGATAGGCATTGTTAGTGTAATAATTAGTGCTTACTGTTAGAAAATAGTGATTGTAGTTAATAAGTGAAAAGTTAAAGTTTGCCCAGCAACAGACAACAGGGGCAGACGTAGTAAAGAGACAGTTAATTATTGGTCCAGCCCAAAGCACAAGTTGTTTTGGACAGTATTCACTGGATATTCCTGCAGCGTCTGGAGGTCAAAGCTCGAATTGGTGGCTATGGAGAGCACCGACACCCCTTCCATACAGAGGAAGTTGGACATGAAATCATATGTGGGAAAAGTTGTGGATCACAGCAATACTGCTGGGCCTGATGGAAAATTTCCGGGGCTGACAGGAATTGTTACAGCGTGGATAGTTCTGGAGGAATCTAAAGTTAAGCATGAAATGTACTATGTTACTGAAACAAGAAATGGAGGCTGCTGTGCCCGGTACTGCGTCATACAATCTGATGTACTGCAACTGTCAAGTAAACTGAAATGTTGAAACGACCCGGATGTCCCTTGAGTTCTGTGAAGCTGTCCCTGAGTATGTAGAACTGAACTACGGCCAGCAAGTGAGTGTAATGCACTCTACACGAGATAGCACACTGGGACAAAATTTATTTGTGGGGTGCAAGGCCGTGGAAATGCAGCCCCTCGACCATGACTACCGCCCTGCGCACCCTACAGATTGATCTGCCTAAATAAGCACAAAAGATATGATGCTGGAGTTAGTAGCCCCACACTTCTGTGCTGTATAATATATCTTCAGCGCTTAGTTATGCTGCGCACGCCACACGCCAGCTGGCAGGACCGGTGCACTCTTGGCATCTGACCCTGATGACATCATCACAGCTCCTTTGGCACTTCTATGATGCTACCTACTTATGACTGGTCAGCATCATACAGGAGACAGAAATACATGCCACCAGTCAAATAGTCTGACTGCAGACTTTTGTGAACAACCCCTTTAACTAAAGTTAACTCATTAGGTGCCACATATTTGCCTGCTCACTTCTCTGCAACGGAGGGCAAAATTAAAAACAAAACTATGTATTCCACTCCGCAACCACTGTTACGTCTTTTGTCCAGTTCAACATGAAATATTTGGCACAAGCTTCTTTTTAAAAATTGGTTCAAATTCTCATTTTTACACGTATTCAAAAATGTATAGTATCTATTTAAAATCAGGGATGAGCATCATTCAATGTACTATATAACTAATGCCTCTCTCGCTTTACCTTTATTATAGACAAAAATGTAATAAAAAGTTGTCTACATGAGTGGTCTTCTCACAGATGGAGACCAATACACAGAATACAATGTGGAACAAGAATTTGTCACAAAACTCTGGTCAGGCAAGAGAATGGTCCACTCAAGGAGGTGGTTTATTGGAAACGTTACTCAGTGTGTTTATATGCTGTGCATGTGTATATACACTGTGTGCAGAATTATTAGGCAAGTTGTATTTGAGAGGATTCTTTTTATTATTGAACAACGATGTTCTCAGTCAACCTAAAAGACTCATAAATATCAAAACTTAATAATTTTGGAAGTTGGAGTGGGTTTTTTTAGATTTGGCTATCTTAGGAGGATATCTGTTTGTGCAGGTAACTATTACTGTGCAGAATTATTAGGCAACTTAATAAAAACCAAATATATACCCATCTCACTTGTTTATTTTCACCAGGTAAACCAATATAACAACACAAAATTTATAAATAAACATGTCTGACATTCAAAAAAAAACCAGTGACTAACATAGCCACCTTTCTTTACGATGACACTCAGACGCCTCCACCCATAGATTCTGTCAGTGCTTGATCTGTTTACGATCAACATTGCGTGCAGCAGCCACCACAACCCCCAGACACTGCTCCGAGAGGTGTAATGTTTTCCCTCCCTGTAGATCTCACATTTTATGAGGGACCACTGTTTCTCTATGGGGTTCAGATCAGGTGAACAAGGGGGCCATGTCATTATTTTTTCATCTCTTAGACCTTTACTGGCCAGCCACGCTGTGGAGTATTTGGATGCATGTGATGGAGCATTGTTCTGCATGAAAATCATGTTTTTCTTGAACGATCCCGACTTCTTCCTGTACCACTGCTTGAAGAAGGTGTCTTCCAGAAACTGGCAGTAGGTCTGGGAATTGAGCGTCACTTCATCCTCAACCCGAAAAGGTCCCACAAGTTCATCTTTGATGATACCAGCCCATACCAGTACCCCACCTCCACCTTGCTGGCGTCTGAGTCGGAGTAGAGCTCTCTGCCCTTTACTGATCCAGCCTCGGGCCCATCCATCTGGCCCATCAAGAGTCACTCTCATTTCATCAGTCCATAAAACCTTAGAAAAATCAGTCTTAAGATATTTCTTGGCCCAGTCTTAACGTTTTATCTTCTGTTTCTTGTTCAAAGGTGGTCGTTTTTCAGCCTTCCTTACCTTGGCCATGTCCCTGAGTATGGCACACCTTGTGCTTTTTGATACTCCAGTAACGTTGCAGATCTGCAATATGGCAAAACTGGTGGCAAATGGCATCTTGGCAGCTTCCCGCTTGATTTTCCTCAATTCATGGGCAGTTATTTTGACCCTTTTTAACAACACGCTTCTTGCGACCCTGTTGGCTATTTGCCATGAAACGCTTGATTGTTCAGTGATCACGCTTCAAAAATTTGGCAATTTCAAGACTGCTGCATCCCTTGCAAGACATCTCACAATTTTTGACTTTTCAAAGTCCGTCAAATCACTCTTCTGACCCATTTTGCCAAAGGAAAGGAGTTGCTAATAATTAAGCACACCTTATAAGGGTGTTGATGTCATTAGACCACACCCCTCCTCATTACAGAGATGCAAATCACCTGATTTACATAATTGGCAGTTGGCTTTCAAGCCTATACAGCTTGGAGTAGGACAACATGTATAAAAAGCATGATGTGATCAAAATACTCATTTGCCTAATAATTCTGCACACAGTGTATATATATATATATATATATATATATATATATATACATGCAGTACTGTGAAAAAGTATTCATACCCTGTGAACATTTCCACATTTATTAGTGTTACACACACAGACTTAAGTGTATTTTATTTGGACTTTATGTGATACCAACACAAAGTAACAAGTATTTGTGAAGTATAAAGGAAATGATTCAAAAGAAAAATCTGAATATTGTGAGGTGCATTTGTATTCAGCCCCCCTGAGTCAGTAATTTGTAGGATCACCTTTTGCTGTAATTACTGCTTCAAACTTTTGGGGTCTTTCTCTGCAGCTTTGCATATCTAGAGGTGACATTTTGCACCTTCTTGTTTGCACACTCGCTCTCTCTCAGTAAGGTTGGATGGAGACATCTCGACTGGGCCGTTCACACACATGAAAATACTGTGATCTAAACCCTCCATTGTAGCTCTGGCAGTGTGTTTAGGGTTGTTGTCCTTCTGGTAAGTGAACCTGTGCCCCAGTCTCAAGTCTTCTGTAGCCTCTAACAGGTTTTCTTTCAGGATTGCCCTGTATTTAGTTCCATTCATCTTCCCATTAACTCAGACCAGCTCGCCTGCCCCTGCTGAAGAAAAGCCTCCCCACAGCATGATGCTGCCTCCACCAAGTATAACAGTGGGGTTGCTGTTTTCAAGGTGATGTGCAGTGTTAGGTTTCTTGCTATGATTTGGTAACCGAGGAGGTTGATAAAGAAATAGGCTAGGCGACCACACACCCAGAGAGGTTGGTAATTTAGCAGATTGCGGACCCCTAAACTGACAACACAACTAGAATTAGCCGTGGAATGTACCTACGATGCCCTAGACGCCTCGACACAGCCAAAGAGTTAACTAAGCCTAAAGAGAGAAAGGGGAAAGCTAACTGCCCCGGAGTAGAGCCCCAAAGGAATAGATAGCCCCCAAACATATATTGCCGGTGAGACAGATGAAGCACAAAACACAGGCAGAAAACAGAGCAACCAAATGCTGGGGCCCAAACTGTCTGGATAGAACAGGACAGGAAAGGATACTATCTGCAATCCCGCAAAAACCCTAAGAAAAATTCCAACACGTCTGATATGCAAAAATACTGAGGCCGCATGACCTCTCCCCCACTAAATCAGAACTCTGGTGTGAACTGGATGCAAACCAACAAATACTGATATAACAGGAGACTAGAAATACAGAAAAGACTGACTTAAGCCGTGGCAAAGGAAAACAGAGTCCAGCACAGGTCCCAGCAGGGAACCCGACTGTACTCACACCAGCAAGGCAGAGAACAGAGAAAATCAAAATGGGAAAAAATGTCACAGATTAAAACAGACAAATAACTTATCTGAAAGATGCAGGACAAAGCAGGGAACAAGCTGACTTCCAGAAGGCTCAGGAAGAAAACGAAATCACTGGCAACAACTAAGGAAGGCTGCTCACTTATATCTCTCCAGTCAGAAACACATGAGCTCCAATCATCCTCTTCAGATGATCGACTTCTGTCAGCCAGACCAGCTCCATTACCAGCAGAAACCACCAGAGGGAGCCCAAACTTAGAAGCCAGACCAAAAGTGTTCACAACAGTTTCTGCCACAAAGAGCATCTTGCTTTTAGATCAAAAAGTTCTACTTTGATCTCATCTACCTTCTTCCACATGATTGCTGTGTTCCCTAACTAGCTTTTTGCAAATAAAACTACAAATGAGACTTCTTATGGTTTGCTTTCAAAAATGGCTTTCTTCTTCCTACTCTTCCATAAAGGCGAGATATGTGGAATATATGATTAAGGTCATGTTCACATGTTTAGTATTTCATCAGCATTTTATATCAGTATTTGTAGTCAAGACCAGAAGTAGGTGATAATAAATACAGAAGTGGTGGTGACGTGTTTCTACAGTCATGGCCAAAAGTTTTGAGAATGACACAAATATTAATTTTTACAAAGTGTACTGCTTCACTTTTTCTAATGGCAATTTGCATATACTCCAGAATGTTATAAAGAGTGATCAGCTTAACAGCTATTACTTGCAAAGTCAATATTTGGCTAGAAAATGAACTTTATCCCCCAAAACACATTTCAACATCATTGCAGCCCTGCATTAAAAGGACCAGTTAACCTCTTTTCAGTGATTGCTCCATTAACACAGGTGTGGGTGTTGATGAGGACATGGCTGGAGATCAAGCTGTCATGATTAAGTAAGAATGACACCACTGGACACTTTAAAAGGAGGCTGGTGCTTGGCATCATTGTTTCTCTTCTGTTAACAATGGTTATCTCTAAAGAAACACGTGCAGTCATCATTGCAATGCACAAAAATGGCCTAACAGGGAAGAGTATCGCAGCTAGAAAGATTGCACCTCAGTCAACAATCTATCGCATCATCAAGAACTTCAAGGAGAGAGGTTCCATTGTTGCCAAAAAGGCTCCAGGGCACCCAAGAAAGACCAGCAAGCGCCAGGACCATCTCTTAAAAGTGTTTCAGCTGCGGGATCGGGCTACCAGCAGTGCAAAGCTTGCTCAGGAATGGCAGCAGGCAGGTGTGAGTGCATCTGCACGCACTGTGAGGCGGAGACTCTTGGAGCAAGGCCTGGTCTCAAGGAGGGCAGCAAAGAAGGCACTTCTCTCCAGATAAAACATCATGGACAGACTGATATTCTGCAAAAGGTACAGGCAGTGGACTGCTGAGGACTGGGGTAAAGTTATTTTCTCTGATGAATCCCCTTTTCGATTGTTTGGGACATCAGGAAAACACCTCATTCGGAGAAGACAAGGTGAGCGCTACCACCAGTCTTGTCTCATGCCAACTGTTAAGCATCCTGAAGCCATTCATGTGTGGGGTTGCTTCTCAGCCAAGGGAATCATCTCTCTCACAGTCTTGCCTAAAAACACAGCCATGAATAAAGAATGGTACCAGAATGTCCTCCAAGAGCAACTTCTCCCAACCCTCCAAGAGCAGTTTGGCGATCAACAATGCCTTTTCCAGCATGATGGAGCACCTTGCCATAAAGCAAAGGTGATAACTAAATGGCTCAGGGAACAAAACATATAGATTTTGGGTCCATGGCCTGGAAACTCCCCAGATCTTAATCCCATTGAGAACTTGTGGTCAATCATCAAGAGACGGGTGGACAAACAAAAACCTAAAAATTCTGACAAAATGAAAGCATTGATTGTGCAAGAATGGACTGCTATCAGTCAGGATTTGGTCCAGAAGTTGATTGAGAGCATGCCAGGGAGAATTGCAGAGGTCCTGAAGAAGAAGGGTCAACACTGCAAATATTGACTTGCTGCATTAACTCATTCTAACTGTCAATATAAGCTTTTGTTACTCATATGTTTGCAATTATTATATTTCTGTCTGTGATAAAAACATCTGTCAAACACACATAAAAACCAGAGGGCAGCAGATCATGTGAAAATATAATATTTGTGTCATTCTCAAAACTTTTGGCCATGACTGTATTATACTTTTCCTCTGATTGTTCCACTCCTGGTTTTGGATTACAAATACTGATGTAAAATACTGACCAAATACTGAACGTGGGAATGTGGCCTAATAGTTGTCCTGTGGACAGATGCTACCACCACAGCTGTGGATCTCTGCAGCTTTTCCAGTGACCATGGGCCTCTTGGCTGCTTCTCTCATTAGTGCTCTCCTAGCTTGGGATGCCAGGTTAGGTGGACGCCATGTATTGGTAGGTTTGCAGTTGTGCCATTCTCTTTTCATTTTTGTATGATTGATTAAACAGTGCTAAGTTAATTATGTGACTTCTAGTGGCAATTGGTCACTCAGGATTTTGTTTAGGGGTATAAGACTACAGGGGGCTGAATATAAATGAACATCACAATTTTCAGATTTATATTTTTAAAATAATAAAAAAAAACATATAATTTACTTTACACTTGTTACTTTGTGCCAGTATATTGCATAAAATACATTTAAGTTTGTGGGTGTAACATGAAAAAATGTGGACAATTACACTGGGAATTAAGACTTTTTCAAGGCACTATATATACAGTACTGTGCAAAGGTCTGAGGCAGGAGTGGGAAAAATGCTGCTGAGTGAGAAGCTTCCAGAAATAGAAGTGATAATAGTTTATTTTTATCAGTTATCAAAATGCAAAGTGAATAAACAAAAGATAAATCTAAATTAAATAATAATTGGTGTGACCGTCCTTTATCGTTGATAAAATACTAGGGAGAAAATAGCGCAAATAGGATAATTATACTTCTTAATCAGATTGTACTAACCTGATTTATGATTTAAAAAGCATTTTTAACCCTTTGTACAGGTGCCGCTGATCTGTAGTGGGAGCCAGGGCCGTAGTCGTGGATGACAATGGTTGCTCAATCACGCCCTGGTCTCCCGCCACATTTACACAATGTCCCCTTTGTAGCGTACCTTTCTTCCCACTTTCTATCCCATCAGCGTCCTCTTGGTTCTGCTGAGGGTTTCCTTCAGGCGGCTTGACACAAAGAGAGACAAAGTCCAGTTCCACCAACAAATGATTTTACTCGGTTCCATTCTCAGCATGTCCAGCTCAGTCACAGTCACAACATAGGGATCATCACAGAGTACATCCTGTTCTTTCCCTGTGCTTTCCTTTACTTCTTACAGAATATTCCAGGGTCGCACTGGCTCGTCCGATACCGCAGGGTTCCTTCTTGCCAGCCCAACTAACTTCTGGAGTTCCCCTGCCCCTTTTGCCCCAGACAAGAGGGCATCAGCCCACGTAGTTAGCTGCCACATCCTGGAGCTGCCCTGCATTCTGTTCTGCTGTGACCTTAGATTCACAGGCCCTGGACAACTGGGCCTCTCACTTTATATTGTGTGGCCAGCTGCCCTCTCTGGGCCCTCAGGCCCTACTAACTAGAATCAGGAAGTCCTCCTGGCTTATCCACAGTTGGGCCCCTCCTAAATTAACTAGTTCCTATTGTGCCCCCTCTAGTGGGCCAAACCTATGATTACACTCTTCCTATATATAATATACACATAGCAGCATTTAGGTACATAACAATATATACAAGTAGGTTAGACATACATAGTTAGACATACACACATTCAACATTAAACCAATTCTTAACCGGGACGTGTTTAGGGCATAAGTCAGTCTCTGTAACCCCTTACACTCCCCCCGACCATATAGTACCTATAATTTTATTTACAAAGCAATACCCAATGCAGGGAGGTAACGTTTTTTAGCTCAACGTGAGCAGTCTTTTGACCAACGGGGGCACCGGGAAGTGTCCTTTTAACACTGCCTAAGAGTTTAGTTTCCTCTTAACAGGTGCTTGCTACACAGTCCTCCAGGTAGCACCTTCAGTCCATTGATCCCCAGTCCCATTCACCTATAGGACTCGGGTATAGAAACAGTCCATTGCAAATTACTTGACCTGTCCTTCAGGTCCTTAATCCTTGAGGAATTACACCATTCATTTGTGCTGAGACGGCCCCTTTAAGAACCGTGTGTGCTGCACTTGCCTAAAATAAAGTTTACGTTAAGCATATTAAAACGCAGTCCTTTATAGCAGCATTACACACAGTTTGTTCTCAGTCCACGGGCACGTACCCCCCTTGGGGTTAGAGTCCTGCCAGCCAGCAGGAGAGGTGCAACAGGTGCAACAAAAACTTGGGGAGGGGAAAAGAAAACAATGCTTCTCAACATTCCACCGAGGCCCGGACCAGCCACACTGCACCCGACCTTGGTGCTCCAGGGCTCCTTTGCCCCCAGAGATGCAGAACAGTCCCATCTATTTATATTGTGCAGCGGGCACCCTTATGATTATATATATTTTTTTAAGTTTAAATATCTCCTCAGCGACTCGCGTCCCGTGCCACTTTACTTTCCATCGAACTCCATGCCCGTGTTCTGGCCGCTGATGACTCTGCATCCGCAGAGGTCGTGGGTTCCTGCCGCAGTGACAGGTGAGAGGTAGGCCTAGGCCATTCAGTGGCCAGGGAACAGGGGGCTGTCTGTGCCTGTTCTGAGCCCGCATACAGTCCCAGGTCATCTTCCTGAAGCAGGCTAACAGCCACGGCATAATACCCCCGAGGGCCATCCTCCTTATAAAAGTTGACACAATCTCCTTCTCTCAGGGGCCTGCCGAATTTTACTGAGGCGGTATTTACATAAACTTTGGCGTTCTTATCCACCTCTCAAATGAAGCCGTAGCCATGGTCCACATCTGTGTACACCAGCTGCCCACTGGTGCGACATCCGGAAATAGTGCCCCCTCCGGGTCGGCGCAGCTCTGCCCAAATCTCCTTCTCTCGCTGCTTTTTACGCTGAATCACCTCCTCAATCCAGGCGACCAGCCCAGGGGATGGAAAGGGACCCTCTGTCTTCTGGTGGAAATGAGACAGACCGTGGGACAAGGTACCGCTACGTATGGACTGTCACTCTGGAGTTTAGGGCTGAGGTACAGTCCAGCCTTCTGGGGTCAGGGGCCAAGGTCCATTCACCACCATCTGCTCGCGCGTCCCGACCATGACCGTCCCACTACCATTGAATCCTTCTGCCAATGCAGCTGCGCACTCCGGCTCTGACTCCTCAATTTCCGGCGCGAGCTCCTCCAGGGCAGTCTCTACTTCTGGTTCACCAGCCTCCAGCTCCCGTCGACGATGTTCCGGGTCTGGCAGCTGCCGACACTGCTCCTCCACAGGTATGGGGAATCGGTCTGTCCGGAATTCATCAGCGACTCCCTCAGTCTTCAAGGTCGGGACTTTTCTTGTTCCTGTCGCCATTTCCACTCAATGCAGCCTAGGCTGGGACATCATCATGTGCATGAGTGGTCTATCGCTTCCGGTGCCGTATCTCGCAATGGCGCCACGCAGCTGCACACAGGTTTTCTTCGGAACCCCACCCGTTCCAGAGTAGGGTTGCTTCAGACTGCTCCACCCATTTCTGTAAGGTCTGTTGTAAGGGGCGAGGCCTTCTTCTCCATTGTGCCTACCATGTGCAGGCAAAACCCACCAGGGCCTGCATCTCCAGTTTAGGCCGCTGACTCTGCCAGACAGATTTTTGCACCATCTCTAGGTCAGGACGCCCACGATGGGAGGGATTAATGTTGTCGTCCTCCACCTTCATGCCATTTTCCGCCATCTTCAGAGTCACCATCTTTGCCACAATTAAAGTGTCAGTCACATCCAGGGTATCAGTCACATTAACAGCATTTTCATAATTCTTTATCACATCCACGGCATTCCCATTTTGTAAGGTTGCGGGCTCCTGCTGCACTACACCAAGTGTAGGGGGAGCCAGGGCCGTAGTCGTGGCTGACAATGGCTGCTCAATCACACCCTGGTCTCTCGCCACATATACACAATGTCCCCTTTGTAGCGTACCTTTCTTCCCGCTTTCTATTCCATCTGGGTCCTCATGGTTTTGCTGAGGGTTTCCTTCAGGCGGCTTCACACAAAGAGAGACAGAGTCCAGTTACAACTCAAAACAAATGATTTTACTAGGTTCCATTCTCAGTATGTCCTGCTCAGTCACAGTCACAACATTGGGATCATCACAGAGTACATCCTGTTCTTTCCCTGTGCTTTCTCTTACTTCTTACAGAATGTCCCAAGGTCGCAGTGGCCAGTCCGGTTCCGCAGAGTACCTTCGGGCTAGCCCAACTAACTTCAGGAGTTATCCTGTCCGTTTCACCCCAGACAAGAGGGCATTAGCCCACGTAGTTGGCTGACACATCCTGGAGCTGCCCTGCATTCTGTTCTGCTGCAACCTTAGATTCACAGGCCCTGGACGACTTTATGTTGCATGGCCAACTGCCCTGTCTGGGCTCTCAGGCCATACTAACCAGAATCAGGAAATCCTCCTGGCTTTCCCACAGTTGGTAACTCCTAAATTAACTAGTTCCTATTGTGCCTACTCTAGTGGGCCATACCTATGATTACACTCTCCCTATGTATAATATACATATAGCAGCATTCAGGTACATAACAATATATAAAAGCAGATTAGACATTGTAGGGATCTGCTCTGGTAGGCAGGGGCCGGGCCGCAGTAATGAGGTAAACACACAGGCGTTCAGTTCAAAGTTCAGTGGTTTTAATGATAAGTTCAACAAAAGTCCAGATAACAAAATCAAAAACAGAACATAAATCACTCCAGTTTGGAGAACCACTGGTCCCAGACTCACCCTTGCTTGGGACGGGCTTAACTAAGAGGTGGAATGTCAGCAGAGACCGCCAGGTGCCATTCCCGGGTGGTCTGGTACTCGCTTCCTGGTGTGCACTGACACACTGTCACGAAAACAATCTTCCAGGCTGACTCCAGCCAAACTCCTTCCTTCCTTCCTTCATACTCCCACAGCTTCCTGTTAAATAGGCCTAGTCCACACCCTCAGGTGAGGTACACATCAGCTGACCTGATCACGTGACTATGACCTCATCACAGGTCCTGTGATCATGGAAAATCCTGAGCAAACTTCAGTCTGCCAGAAGAAATATATCTCCCATCCAGAATGTCCCCTTTGGTGTACCACAACATACATAGTAACACATTCAACATTAAACCAATTCTTAACTGGGACGTGTTTAGGGCATACGTCAGTCTCTGTAACCACTTACAGATCCACAGGTCATAAAACCCACGAGTGTGAAGATAGGAATAGTTTGTGGATGTCTCCCGCACTGCTGTGTATAAAAGATGTCAAATCTCAGCGATTCATTCAAACACATGGGATTTATTCATCGTGTTTCAAAGTGTCAAGCACTTCTTCCTCAGGAAATGAACACATACAAGTATCAGACATACAAAGCAGATTTTAAAGGAACGATTTTCAAATAAAGGCGCCAAACTGGCACATGACAATGTGCGTGCTCTGTCGAAGTTCACTAGGTCAGCACGTGATAATATCCAATAATACGAACGAGCAGTTGCATTCAATAAATACATAAAATTATGCACAAAAAATGGGAAAAAAATACATATAGTAAACATTTTTTTAAAAAACAAAACAACTTATATTTATTTTAATAAAAATGCATTATAAGAAAAATAAAGTAAGACAAATAAAAACTAGTGATCGATAAGGTTTCATGTTCCTTATTCATTAGGCTGCTGTGAATGTGTGAAGTTTTTCAATAATATACAGTACAGACCAAAAGTTTGAACACACCTTCTCATTCAAAGATTTTTCCGTATTTTCATGACTATGAAAATTGTAGAATCACACTGAAGGCACCAAAACTATGAATTAACACATGTGGAATTATACATTACACTTTACAAAAAAGTGTGAAACAACTGAAAATATGTCTTATATTCCAGGTTCTTCAAAGTAGCCACCTTTTGCTTTGATTAGTGCTTTGCACGAAAGAAAAGGTGAACGGACGGACTCTACATGCCTGGTTCCCACCGTGAAGCATGGAGGAGATGGTGTGATGGTGTGGGGGTGCTTTGCTGGTGACACTGTTGGGGATTTATTCAAGATTGAAGCGGTGAGCGGTCCAGCTCACCCCAAACCATCTCGATTGGGTTCAGGTCTGGTGACTGTAGAGGCCAGGTCATCTGGTGTAGCACCCCAACACTTTCCTCTTGGTCAAATAGCCCTTACACAGTCTGGAGGTGTGTTTGGGGTCATTGTCCTGTTGAAAAATAAATGATGGTCCAACTAAACGCAAACCGGATGGAATAGCATGCCGCTGCAAGATGCTGTGGTAGCCATGCTGGTTCAGTATGCCTTCAATTTTGAATAAATCCCCAACAGTGTCACCAGCAAAGCACCCCCACACCATCACACCACCTCCTCCATGCTTCACGGTGGGAACCAGGCATGTAGAGTCCATCCGTTCACCTTTACTGCGTGCAAAGCAGTAATCAAAGCAAAAGGTGGCTACTTTGAAGAATCTAGAATATAAGACATATTTTCAGTTGTTTCACACTTTTTTTTGTAAAGTGTAATGTATAATTCCACATGTGTTAATTCATAGTTTTGATGCCTTCAGTGTGATTCTACAATTTTCATAGCCATGAAAATACAGAAAAATCTTTGAATGAGAAGGTGTGTCCAAACTTTTGGTCTGTACAGTCATGGCCAAAAGTTTTGAGAATGACACAAATATTATATTTTCACATGATCTGCTGCCCTCTGGTTTTTTGTGTGTTTGACAGATGTTTTTATCACAGACAGAAATATAATTGCAAACATATGAGTAACAAAAGCTTATATTGACAGTTAGAATAAGTTAATGCAGCAAGTCAATATTTGCAGTGTTGACCCTTCTTCTTCAGGACCTCTGCAATTCTCCCTGGCATGCTCTCAATCAACTTCTGGACCAAATCCTGACTGATAGCAGTCCATTCTTGCACAATCAATGCTTTCATTTTGTCAGAATTTTTAGGTTTTTGTTTGTCCAGTGTGTCCACCCATCTCTTGATGATTGACCACAAGTTCTCAATGGGATTAAGATCTGGGGAGTTTCCAGGCCATGGACCCAAAATCTCTATGTTTTGTTCCCTGAGCCATTTAGTTATCACCTTTGCTTTATGGCAAGGTGCTCCATCATGCTGGAAAAGGCATTGTTGATCGCCAAACTGCTCTTGGAGGGTTGGGAGAAGTTGCTCTTGGAAGACATTCTGGTACCATTCTTTATTCATGGCTGTATTTTTAGGCAAGACTGTGAGAGAGCCGATTCCTTTGGCTGAGAAGCAACCCCACACATGAATGGTTTCAGGATGCTTAACAGTTGGCATGAGACAAGACTGGTGGTAGCGCTCACCTTGTCTTCTCCGAATGAGGCGTTTTCCTGATGTCCCAAACAATCGAAAAGGGGATTCATCAGAGAAAATAACTTTACCCCAGTCCTCAGTAGTCCACTGCCTGTACCTTTTGCAGAATATCAGTCTGTCCATGATGTATTTTCTGGAGAGAAGTGGCTTCTTTGCTGCCCTCCTTGAGACCAGGCCTTGCTCCAAGAGTCTCCACCTCACAGTGCGTGCAGATGCACTCACACCTGCCTGCTGCCATTCCTGAGCAAGCTCTGCACTGCTGGTATCCTGATCCTGCAGCTGAAACACTTTTAAGAGACGGTCCTGGCGCTTGCTGGTCTTTCTTGGGCGCCCTGGAGCCTTTTTGGCAACAATGGAACCTCTCTCCTTGAAGTTCTTGATGATGCGATAGATTGTTGACTGAGGTGCAATCTTTCTAGCTGCGATACTCTTCCTGTTAGGCCATTTTTGTGCATTGCAATGATGACTGCACGTGTTTCTTTAGAGATAACCAGGGTTAACAGAAGAGAAACAATGATTCCAAGCACCAGCCTCCTTTTAAAGAGTCCAGTGGTGTCATTCTTACTTAATCATGACAGATTGATCTCCAGCCATGTCCTCATCAACACCCACATCTGTGTTAATGGAGCAATCACTGAAAAGAGGTTAGCTGGTCCTTTTAAGGCAGGGCTGCAATGATGTTGAAATGTGTTTTGGGGGATAAAGTTCATTTTCTAGCCAAATATTGACTTTGCAAGTAATTGCTGTTAAGCTGATCACTCTTTATAACATTCTGGAGTATATGCAAATTGCCATTAGAAAAAGTGAAGCAGTACACTTTGTAAAAATTAATATTTGTGTCATTCTCAAAACTTTTGGCCATGACTGTACTGTATATGTATAATTTCAAACCATAATGGTCTCTGTGCCGTTTTTTTATCCCCGTCTTTTTAAAACTATTCAGTTTTTTATTTTGTATTTATTTTTTATTTATTATTCCGCCTTCATATAGTAATAGTAATTTGCTAACACTGTTAGAATTATACTAAATGAAAATAAGAGTTTATTGTAAAAGTTTGTTGCTTTTATTTCTTAAAAGATGTGCCCGGTATTAGAACGTGAGCGGGAGAGATGACAAGTGATCCTCAGAAGTGTGTTTTATTGTCATGTGTCAGTTTGGCGCCTTTATTTGAAAATCGTTCCTTTACAAACTGCCTTGTATGTCTTATACTTGTATGTGGTCATTTCCACATTTGACGTCTTCCATACACAGCAGAGCAGGGGACACCCACAAATGTTTCCTATCTTCATCCTCCATTTTTAAAACAGCATCCAAGCATAATTTCCTCAATTTACACACAGTTTTTGAAGGAACTTGGCAGGGAGGATGTTCCAAATATGTTGGAGAACTAACCACAGATCTTCTGTGGATGTCACTTGCCCAGATCCTTCTATCTTTTCATGTAATCTCAGATAGATTTGGACTTGTTTCTAATGTTTTTTGGGCTGCAATTCTGCAATGAAGAACACTTCTGGCAAAACTTCTCTGAACTGTAGATGGGTGTAGCTTGGTCTGTTTGGTTGCTCCCAATTCCTTGCTCTGGATATCTAACAATTTTGCTTTCATCTACTGCACTAAATTTCCTTGGCCAACCCCTGAGTTTACTGCCTCAACCTTTACCAATTTTTTTGTTTCCTCAATTACGAAGAATCGTTTCCGTTATTCAATTACATCAGGAGGCATCTCATTGGCTTTAAATTTATTCTGCAGCCGGACAATAACCCCGAACATCCTGTCTATGTCATTAAGATCTATCTTAAGAGTAAAGAAGAACAAGGAGTCTTGGAAGTGATGATCCGGCCGCGGAGCCCTGATCTCAACATCCAATCTGTCTGGGATCACATGAAGCGATATAATAAGTTGACATCCATAGAAAATTTGTGGTTACTTCTCCAAGATGTTGAGAACAACTTTCCTGCTGAGTTTTTTCACAATCCGTGTGCAAATACAAGTGTACTGAGATGAATTGATGCTGTTTTGAAGGCAAAGGGCGGTCACACCAATTATTTGTTTGATTTAGATTTATTTTTTGTTCGCTCACTTTCCTTTTTGTTAATTGATAAAATTATTTTAAGAACACTTCTATTTTTTTTAAACACTCTTACATTAAACTTTTGCACAGTATTGTGCATATATTTGCAATTTTACCAATGAATGGATGAATGACAGACGGAATGAATGAGTGAATGAGTGAACTTTAAACACTACTGAATGGCTCAAAAAATATGGACTATTGAATGACTGATATTCCAGTTTCACCTGAGATGACAGATCGTACTACAACAGGTCGTGCACTGCCAGCCACAAATCCAAAGCCAACTCCGGGATGCCGTAAAATGATGACCTTACGTACAGACTGAGGGGTCAGCTGACCACATTCCATAGCACCATTCCACATCACATGACTGTTCAAACAAAGAGGACAAAAATAATGATTTAATGTATCAGTTACAAAAATATAATGTTTACGCACTTTGTTTCTTGTTTGCTCTACATCCCTTTCCCTTTTTACATGTTTAAGGTTAAAGAGCTTGTCTACTACTTTAACATCGATGGTTTATCCTTAGGAAAGGTCATCAATGTCTGATCGGTGGGGGTGCGACTCCTGTCATTCCCATCGATCAGCTGTTCTCGTTGTCAGTGGTGGCCAGAAATGCCCAGTTAAGGAGTTGTGAAGCACAGCTTTGTCGATGGAATAGTGTCTGCGACTGGGTGCTGTATAGCCACCCCATTGATTTGAATAGAGGGTAGCTGTGCGGTATCCGGACGCAGCAATTATACAGCAAACAGATCTATGCAGTACTATAACTCGGCACTTTGCAGTACTGTAACTGGGCACTTCTGTCTGGCTTTGACACCGAAAACAGCTGATCAGTGGGGGTGCCGGTGTCTCACCACCACCAACCAGACATTGATGATCTATCCTAAGGAAAAGCCATCAGTGTTAAAGTAGTGGACAACCTCTTTAAAGGATACATGTTTTTATAACTATAGCATATAATTATTGTCTTATGCATGTAACAATATTAAATTTTATTTATACACATTAGACAAAAGCTACATTTTTACTGCTTACAAGCACTGGCCGATTATTCCGAGCATTGGCCAATTATTACGAGCACTGGCCGATTATTATGAGCACTGGTCAATCATTACGAGCACTGCCCAATCATTATGAGCACTGGCCCATTATTACGAGCACTGGTCGATTATTACGAGCACTGGCCAGTCATTACGAGCACTGGCCGATTATTATGAGCACTGGCCAATTATTATGAGCACTGACCAATTATTACGAGCACTGACCAATTATTATGAGCACTGACCAATTATTATGAGCACTGGCCAATCATTACGAGCACTGACCAATCATTATGAGCACTGGCCAATTATTACGAGCACTGCCCAATCATTATGAGCACTGGCCAATTATTACGAGCACTGCCCAATAATTACGAGCACTGGCCGATCATTACGAGCATGGCCAATCATTACGAGCACTACCCAATCATTACGAGCACTGGCCAATCATTACGACGAGCACTGCCCAATTATTACGAGCACTGGCCAATCATGAACAGTGGTTGAAGTTCTTTCCCATAGAGCTTGGAAGCACTGGTCTGAACCTGGCTGGCATTGTTGGAAACACTTTTAGCTCCTTTTATTGGCCAGTGTGGCGCCACTACACTTATGATTCTACAGAGGCAAAGCAGTCTCATATAGCAGCAGAGGGAGAGAAAAATTCAGGATAGTGGTGCAGCCAAATGCTAATTAGCTGCCGATCCCTCAGCAATCAAGAAGTTGTCTGCCTGCGGAGCGATGTGTGCATGAACAGACAACGTGGACCAATTCTTTAAAGCCCTTTAAATCCCTGTGGCGCCAATGAAGCCAGGAACACGATACCCCATCCCTTTTCCTTTATTTCTTTGTAATAATATGACCGCCCAAGTCATGGTGGCACAAACGACAGAATATTGCCGCATTAATCTCAATTACAGATGCTCTTTAAAAGACATTTACAGTAACTGTTGCTGTGAGGCTGGTTTGAAATAGCATTTTTTTTTGGGGGGACACTGTTTTTTGTGGCAGTAATTCTTGCAGTTTTACGCCCTGTCAGCAGACACCGAGAGAAATGAATGGATGCATTCGATGGATCGCTGAACAGGAAGAAAACGTGGTGTGAACCTAACTCTATAATTTTTACTACTGGATTCTCATTTTTCCAAAAATCTCTGTGTATGACACTATCTTAAGTAGAAAAAGAGGAGATTTTGAGGTCTTGGAGATGTAAATATTAATTTCTAATAAGTAAACACAAATAGACAAACACTTCTATAGATACAAACATAAAGACCTGTATATATACATGACCTGTTACTGAATCCGTCCTCATCAGACTACATGACATTTTTTCTATAGTTTTTCCTAGTTCATAATTGGTTGGACATTTTTGATAAATGAGTCTTTCTGAAGACCATGAGGACAAACCCACGTTCCCTAATGCATGTGTATTAGACAGAAAAAGTGGCACAAGGCTTCAGTAATACATCATGTGATAAACTATTGGGACACACATCTTAGTCCTTGAATTCAGTTTTCATTCAGTCATTGCCACAGGTGTATAAAATTTGGTCCCAGAGGTGTGGGAGGCAAACGGCGCAAGGTGTTTACTAAGAACCAATTGCAAAAATGATTTTTAGCCCAAATGACATTAATTTGAGTACAAATAAACCGTCCCCAAAAGTGGACAACCCCTCTAATGCCATAATTTAGTATATAAAAGCGAGTAAATCACAATACCTGGACAGCACTGAGATCAGACTCTGTCTGTTGCTCTGTCAGAAGTTCTTTGATAGTCGGCTCTGAAATGTCTCCTGTTCGTCACTCCACAATCCCTTAAAGAATAGATAGGAGCCGGAATATTGGATGCAGCTGAGGCCATTCCTGGAGAAGTAAAAACAATCAATTTTCAAAACTCTGAAAAATTTGTGATCAACTAAATTAATGCAAACTTCAATATTTATTTAAAAAAAATAATGCAATGGTCATAGTGCCATTACTTTCTGATGCTACAATATTCTTAAAGACAAAGGATACACAATGGGTTATACAGGAGGGAGTACTAATATTCGAGGAAATTCTGTGACATTTCCTGTAGACTAAGTGCACTAATACCTTTACTTTTTGAAGATGTCAAGTGATGCTTATGGAAAAGCTCCACTAATTTTACTGAAAGACACCTAATCACTATTGATCTTGGGTTGTTGAAGAAGCATGGGAAAAGCTTGGTTCATGTCTTGGTTGGAGCCTTTGCTATGGACCTCCTGTGAGATATGGGAAAATGATATCATTTTGATTTCTGATGGAATTCCCCATCAAGATAAGTTTGGCTCAAAAATACTTGCTTCAGACCACTCAGCCCCCTCCCTTGGCATTCAATCCCCAAGGCCATAAAAAGCCATGCAATGTTTTCCTTTAATTAAAAGGAACAAGCTCTTTGAATCTCGGTCCCCACCAATTAGCACCAGGGTGTGAACTCTCCTGCAGCTACAGCCAAAGTGGATTCTTTTGTCTGACTCAAGCACTTGGAGACAGTTTGGCACTACAAGTCACAGCAAGGCTTTTAGTTATTGAATCTTGAATATGAACTATAATAACAGAATGCAATATCTCTGAGACTATCCGAGCACATAATCAGAATTGGCATTCCTTCCCCCGTATGCCCATGCCTGGCAGCCACCTGTAGCCTCTGCGTTATTGAGTTATAAAGCATAGCTACCAGGAATTACATATGGTAGGCATATTTAGTCTCCATGCACAGATACCCAGTGCTGGCGCCGCTGACCAATTCAGAGCTTTGGGTGGAAAGTTATGGGCAAACCACGGTTCTGGACAGAAAATCATATTCCCAGATATGGGAGAAGAGAGACTGCACAAGCCCAGGGGTAGGAGCAGAGTGTGGGAGGGAGCAGCCTAAGAGATATCAGGCAATCCCTCATTTTGGACTTAGTTTTTCTACTGGCAGGAGGATCCGTTACCTGACGCAACCAGGAAAAGCCTGGAACTAAGATTTGGACCTGTGATCCATCAGCGACTTCTGTGGTCACATGCTACATAACATGGTAATTGCAACCAATCTATACCCTACTCTTGTACTACACTCCTGACTGTATACTTGTATATTGTTCTGTGTATTTCTAGTGTGCCTTTTCGGCTATTAAATATAAAATTAATCTTGGGCTGTTCTTTTATCTCGATACACGAATGCTCACATCCACACGCTCCGTTGTATATTATATGCTACCCGGGTTGGTTTCTGACCTGATATAAGAATGTTGTCAGATGGGGTTTATTTCAAACGAGGAACTGGTGGCAGCATAACGTACTGGTTAGTGAGGAACTCTGACAGTGACGGCCGGGAGGTTTATATATTTATACCCAGCCTGGACTGGTGATATATATCCCCCCTCACTGGGAGTGCCTCAATAACTCGTACCTATAAGGGAAGCCTTTCTGGTGACTATTTGCTCTCGGTGCAGTTCCCTGACTGACCTGGGGCAAGAGGTAGCGCCAGAGAGCTGATTCCTGCTGGGTCCTTCTCTCCTCTCCCCCAAGGTGAGCGAAGTCGACACCCCCTTCCCCTGTGAGATCCGTCACACCACCATGCTGAGGTTTCTGTTTTTTTCAGTGAAATGACAAACTCCATTATGGAACCCTGATGGACCTCATTATCACCGAGTCAATCTGGTGTATCTGGAGCCAATGGTGTCGGTGAAAGAACAGTGCATGGCATGAATTATTTTCTTCCCATTTCTAATACTGGATGGAATAACGGATTTTGGAAAGTAGATAGAAGCCGAGTCTTCCATGTCCTCAGACCTGTAAAGTGACATTTCTAAAGCTCTTCTCTTCAAAGAACAGACCATTCTTTCATCTAAATTCAATAATATTCTGTAGCCTGCTACGTTTTGACTCTGCTCAATATGTCTTTTATACTCCCTTTGGCACATATTTGAAGAATGTCTTCTGAAATGCAACTGAAAGAAATCTGTCAGCAGAATTTCACCCCCAAACTGCAGCACGTGTAGTTTTTTCAAAGACAAGTCAAGCAATACCTTTACATGGCCATTCCGTTCATCCAACACAGAGAAATCAACACTTGAATTGACATTCAAATAAAGACGAAGAGCAATGCTAGATCTGAAGCCTCTGTCACTCCAGCTCTATTCTCTACTCAGTGCCAACTCCTCCTTTTTGATTTTTTGATTGACAATTCCTTTGCCTGAAGTCCCTCAACATAGAGGTTGTAAGTCAAGCAGGAGGATATGACGCAGGGTGGGAAGAAGACCTGGAGTGACAGAGGATTAAATCTCACATAGCACTTCAGCCTCATGTCAATTGAAATGCTGATTTCTCAGTAGCAGAGGAACAGAATGGCCGTGTAATGGTCTTTCAGAGAGCTGCATATAGTTTGGGAGTTAAATCCTGCTGATTTATCACTTTTGAAGACTTTTTAGACATCTTATATTTTGATTGGAAGTCTTGCACATTGTGGCTCTGAGCAGGATAATGTCCCTTGTCTTTGTAGTGTAATAATGAGATTAGAACAGGTCGAGCTGCATCTGGGCATCTGGGCTAGGAGGACACATATTGGCATTCTGTGTGCTCTCTCAAAAGCGGCATTAGAGAAACTTTGCCTCTCAAATGTGTTTCCAGCCATAATTCAAAATAATCAGGTGGGTTTGCACCCTAATTTTTCTCTAGAAAGCCCACAATACTTATTTTTTTCCAGTAATCTATTTTACAAATCATCTTGGTTAGCAATGTTGCTGTGCTTTAGGAAAGCCTCCATACATCTTGTTGTTGGGGTGGTAGTTGGTTCTGCAGACCACTGACTTAATCTTCTAGTGCAGTGGTCCTAACAAACACTATTTGTGGATGGCATGTTAATGCTGATTTTCACGTTCTATACTTGTATGCTTATAAAGGATAGAGCTTCATCCCATAGGGTACTAGACTGAAAAACAGATCTGATAAACATCTTTAATGTTGGGATCTGAATGTTCTGATAGGTGTGTGTGTCATGAGATTGCTAGAAACTCAATAACATCAGTCATTGTCGATTGTGCAGAGAGGCTGTACAGATTGGGTGCAAGTTTGTCTTCAGCTGAATAGTGCCCTTACTCCCCCATGTCTTCTACACAAAGACATCAAAAAATCTGGGCTTTATTTCCATTCTAACAATTGTTATAAGATTGTTGGCAGCTTTGATGAAAGCCGATAATAGTGTAGTTGGATTCCAAAATGTAATCTCCTGAAATCCCGCATCCCACTGCCAGTTATAGTTAATCTTGCTCTGGTTCTGTCCTGTATTTTCAATCTTGCTTAGCCTTTCTGTATTTTGTGTACTCGCACCATAGTTTGACATTTTCAGCCTTGCAGTTTTTTGTTCCTGTTTGGGCACAGCATCCTGACTGCCCTCAAGCAGCTCGTTCAACTGCCTAACAGCCTACTCTGTTGCCCCAACTCAGGGTCCTCTGTGTAAGTTCAGATCCTTTTACAGGGGTTAAAGGCTGAAGGCCAGGGAAACTCCTGGGATCTAGAGGGAATGGTTAGTGCTCAGCCTGTATAAGCAATATAAACAGCAGCTGGCTATCACTAACTGCCCCTGTAACAATTTGCTCTTTATTCAGACTTGGCACCAGTGGGAGTAAGTGAGTTTTCATCTCAGTTGATATACCTGTTAATCAATTTAAAGTGGATCTTTCACCATGGCGAAATATAAAAAAAAGTTTTATTCCACTCTGCAGCCACTAATATATTGTGTGTCCAGTTCAAGATGAAAAACTTTGTGAAAGGTCCTCTTTAATGTTGAATACACGTCACCTTTTAAGTACTGAGGCGTCACTTTATGGGCTTGTTCACATGACCATATTTTCGGTCTGGGAGCTATCCATGAAAAAAATAGACAGCACTTGGACTGATGTTATTCATGAGGCAGTGTAGATGAGGCAATTTTTACACAGACAGAATCTGCATGTGAAACAAATCTCCATAAATTGAATGAAGCTCACCCTTTTAAGTCTTTAGTTTTGCAAAAAATATCAGATCCTATTATAGAGCTACAGTATAGCATTCATTTTTATGGATACATTGCAATTCTGTAACATAGGAAACTGAAGATCATCCTGTAAATTTTTAATAATAATAGCAATAGTTGCTTGTGGAAAAACAGATTGCATAGGGACTGAACACGGATGAAAAGTGAGAACAGGTCACGAGTGAGAAGAAAATTGTCTGGGTTTCCTGGATGAAACTCTGAACCATTTTTTATACACTCGTTTGAACCTACCCTATGGGGGACATTTTATACTTTCAAAGACCATCACTGCTGCTCAGGAAATTTAAAGAAAAGCTGGATATTTGGATATAAATAAACTGGAGCAGTGGGCAGCAACTAACAGAATGGTTTTTAACAGGTAAAAATGCAAAGTACTACATCTGGGCATATACAGAATGGGAGGAATAGGGCTAAGCAACAGCACATGTGAAAAAGACTTGGGTACACTAATTGATCACAGACTGAACATGAGTCAACAGTGTGTGCAGCAGCAAAAAATGCAAATACAATTCTAGTATGTATAACAGAAGCATACAGTCTAGATCACGTGAGGTCATTATTGCCCTCTACTCCTCTTTGGTCAGACCTCATCTGGAATACTGTGTCCAGTTTTGGGCGCCACATTTTAAAAAAGACATCAACAAACTGGAGCAAGTTCAGAGAAGAGCAACCAGAATGGTGACGTCTGCAAACCATGTCCTATGAGGAACGGTTACAGGATTTGGGAATGTTTAGCTTGCAAAAAAGAAGACTGAGAGGAGACTTAATAGCTGTCTACAAATATCTCAAGGGCTGTCACATTGTAGGATTATCTTTATTCTCATTTGCACAAGGAAAGACTAGAAGCAATGGGATGAAACTGAATGGAAGGAGACACAGATTAGATATTAGAAAAAACTTTTTGACAGTTAGAGTGATCAATGAGTGGAACAGGCTGCCACGAGAGGTGGTGAGTTCTCCTTCAATAGAAGTCTTCAAACAGAGGCTGGACAGACATCTGTCTGGGATGATTTAGTGAATCCTGCTTTGAGCAAGGGGTTGGACCAGATGGGCCCAGGAGGTCCCTTCCAACTCTAACATTCTATGATTCTATTTTGAACTTTCCTCATTCAGGCATCCATTTTGTTGAAAATGATAAGGATTTAAAGCTCCTGCACATTCTTGGCATCGTACAAACGCGCATCTTGTTATGAGATGTTTGTGGGATCTATTCTTACTCCAAAACTAGGCTGGGAGTGTGCGACTTTGGAGATACCATTTTTTGGCTGTCTCTATGTATAGTACGCACACAAAATGATTTAATCAGATAGCTTGACTCAACTGCAGAGGCACATATGAAGATTCCAGAAGAAAGTTTATTTTCAAGTTGAATTCTTGTAGTCATGCACAATTACAGTAGGTAAAAAAGACTATTTTGATCTAAAAATATTCAGAATTGAGAGTCCTCAGTGGTTGATACCTTTTAATGGCTAACTGAAAAGATGGTAACAAATTGCAAGCTTTCGAGACTACTCAGGTCTCTTCACGCTAACACGGTACAAAGGTATAATCTTTCCTGTATTTTGAACTAGAAATGTGAGACATGAGCCTCAAAATATGGCTGACATGCTCAGAATGAGGAAGAAGAAGGAAGGGGTTACTTACATCAGAGCTGGGGAAGCAAACAGGGAAAAAAAGCAGGACAAACTTCTAATAGGCAAATCTTATTGCATAGCAACACAATAGTAACAATACTATACAGTACTGTATGATTCCAAAGTCGTGGTACTTGAGAGGTTCTGAAAACTCTTAAAGGGGTTTCCAGGGACAGTTTTGATCCTAACACTCTTACTCCTATTAATTAATCTGGCCTTTGCTGCAAAGGGTAATAGGTTGCCTCTAAGAAGTAGCGGCTGGCCAGTGAGGCGAGTTGGCAGTAATTGGTTAGTTATTCTGATTAATGCCATAGGAGCAGAACAATGACAGAATCAGCACACAGATGTAAAGCAAACAGGTGAAGTCTGGAATATCAAGTAGACACGGTAGGAAAGGTCACACAGTCCAGAAACAATTGGAAAAAGAAAATCAAGGATCAATTAATCAGAAAACTGATTGAAGTTTCAGAAATTAGAAGTAAATAAATTTGCAAAAAAGCAACTGACCTCAAAAAAAAATTAGATGTGATCTGTGTAATGTTTTGTAACCCTAGGTTAAAACCAGTTTCCACTCATCTTTTATGACAATGGACTTTTGTTCTGTAATGTTTTTATCTTGGTATATTTGGTTGGTGTCTTAAGAAAATGTCTGGGAAGGAGAAAAGGTTTTGTTCTGTGTCTTGCAGATGTCAAAATTAAAATTTTAAATTTTCAGCAAAGTTTTCATTAAAATACTACCTGATTTAAAAAATAAAGGAGAGAACAGACGGTATATCGCAGTAATGGAACTTCTACAGAACACCTGGGTTCTCCTAGCTGTATCAAGAAAAAAGTTTTTGACATTTTTCAATGAAGTTGTCTTCTGGATAAAGCCATACCATTGTGCTTCAAGTTTAACTGTTATTATACAATTTTTTTTACATTCTATTAACACTGCAAATAGCTTAAGATCGGTGGGGGTCTAGGTCCTGAGACCCCAATAATATCACTCTGAAGTGAGCAGCTCTTGTCAGAGCACACACAAAGCTTTGTATGCAGGGGCATAACAATTGTGGTTGCAGATGGTGCCACCATGACCAGGTCCATGCTGAAGGGGGTCCCGTAGACCCCAGTGCTTCCATCAGCTGGCTGGCAGCTGATGTCGGAGTGCTAGGCATTAACATCGCATGGCAGTGACATCATGTGTCACCATAACATCATAACATGCATGCCGATGTCAGCTGCTGGCCTCTGCACCGGCTACAGAAGAGGATGCTGCAAGTCATGGGAGTGGATAAAGATGAGTAGAACATATTTTTATGCAGAGGCATAAAGGTGGACACATATACCCGGTCAGGGCCCAGGAAGGGGGATATACATACCCAGTTTGATGTCATATATACCAAGAAGGGGACATACATACCAGGATGGGGATATATATACCCAGAATTTACCAAAGATGGGAGACATATGTACCAGGATGGGAGTCATGAATACCAGGAAGGGGGATATATATATACCAGAAAGGGTTCCAGGATGGGGAACATGTATGTCAGGATGAGCAACATATACATCTGAAAAGTTGCTAGGATGGGTGACATATATACCAGGATGGAGACATAGATACCTGGATGGAGGACATATATACCAGAATGGGGGACATATATACCAGGATGGAGGACATAGATACCTGGATGGAGGATATATATACCAGGATGGAGTACATATACCAGGATGGGGGACATATATACCAGGATGGATGACATATATACCAGGATGGGAGACATATATACCAGGATGGATGACATATATACCAGGATGGGAGACATAACTCGTATATACCAGTATGGGTAACATATATACCTGGATGGGGGACATTTATACCAGGATGGAGGACATATATACCAGGATGGAGGATATATATACCAGGATGGAGTACATATACCAGGATGGGGGACATATATACCAGGATGGATGACATATATACCAGGATGGGTAACATATATACCTGGATGGGGGACATATATACCAGGATGGATGACATATATACCAGGATGGGTAACATATATACCTGGATGGAGGACATATACCAGAATGGGGGACATATATACCAGGATGGAGGACATATACACCAGGATGAAGGACATATATACCAGGATGGGAGACATGTATACCAGGATGGAGAATATATATACCAGGATGGGGGACATATATACCAGGATGGAAGACATATATACCAGGATGGAGCACATATACCAGGATGGGGGACATATATACCAGGATGGATGACATATATACCAGGATGGGTAACATATATACCTGGATGGGGGACATATATAACTGGAAGAGGCCCAGGATGGGGGACATATATAACTGGAAGTGGCCCAGGATGGTGGACATTAATACATAATGAAGGGGGAGGGGCAATACTTGTGTATTTAAAGGATTTAGAATGTTACAAGCGCCCACACATCTGTCCAACATGAAGAGGGAGGCCTAGGTGCAAATTTTGGTGCACATTGGGGCCCAATGGGCTCTAGTTATGCCACTGGTTGTATGGACTCAATAGGATGTTTATGGGTTCATTTAACATACTGTCAGATGGACCCATATTAAGCTGTGTGCTCTGTGCGCCCACTGCATGCAGAAATTGTGTACTTCAGAGCAGTATTTTGTGTGATCGGTGGGGGTCTAAGGACTTGGATCCCCACCAATCGGCATCCACTTGCAGGGTCTATAACAATTTAAAACAAATTGCATAATCACAGTTACACTTTATAATAGCCAAACATTATTTTATTGACTCCGCGTCTCGGTAAGTTTAAGATACAATTGTAGCAGGAATGTCATAGATTTTTATTGGCAGGAGAATCTTTCTAGAAACTTGCTTTCTCATTGCCCCATAAAACAAGCTAAAAAAAATGTCACAGCATCCTCCAATTCTGCAATCATCTCTTGCATTTCTAAATAAAATCTACTGATAAATTCAACAACATTTCTGTCTGGCATAAAATGTATCATCTTCTAAGAAAAATAAGTCTTACTTTTTATGCTGCAACTTTTGTCTTGATCCATGATCTCCAAGATCCATATAAAGAAATCATCATGTTCATGAGATGGGAAACTTCTGAAAAATCTGCAAATATCAAACATATGATGGTAAGTTACATCTTTTTTTGCATGATTAAAAGCTCATCTCACAATTAGCCATGTCGACATGTATTAAACTATTCATGCTTTTTCAAAAACCATATTTCAAGAACTCAAAAGTCAATAAAAGAGAAGAATCACAAGATTGCTAGATGTGTACTGCAAAAATGGTACGATTATTCATCTATCTACCTTCCAAAATGTATTTTGTGACAAGATAATCAAACCTTTTTTTTTTTGCTACTGGAGAAATTCCTAATATTGTTTGCACTCTAAATATAGAATAGATGCGTTTCTTGGGCGTTGCTGTAAAAAATGATATTTCGAAAAAGGGTAATCATTTTGTCACTTGAAAAGCAATATAATCACATAGAGTTCTGCAGAAAATGAGCACTTTGTATTTTCACTAACAATTTATTTCAGGACAGTATAACCCGGTCATGAAGCATCTGCACAGAAATATATAAAAATAGCAAATATATATCTTAAAGTAAACAACATCATATTTAATTTCCAGAAATACTGATAAATTATAATAAACTTGATGGATTTTTTCTGGCATAGGCAAGTGCTTTAGGCACTCCAAAAACAAATGTCATTAATTTTCTGGCTGTAAATAGTTTTGGAAGACACATGCACTAAAATAAATACATCGGGAATAGATATACTGAAAATTAAATAGGAGAAAATTGCAGAACCCTAATCCACGGTCCAGGTCGTGTTCTCTGGCTGTGGACAGAAGCAGCACAAATTTCCTTAGCTTCCAATGTCGTGATGTCATTGATGTGGCTCGCGGCACAGAGAGGACACTTTTCCCACCTGACTAATTCTAATCTGATCTTCACATCCAGGAACATAAGGGTCCTGTTTATGACCAGACTGTGGACCTGGGTTGCGCCAAGTGGTCTGCTGTTCTCTACTACACATGTGTCGTCATTTTCTATCCAAACTACTAATAAAATCTTTCACTCATCAGCCTGGGCAAATGCAAACTGAAATCCCTTCTCCCGGAACAATCTGATTGTGAAACATTCCAAAATATTTATAAAACATTCCAACATCTCCTAGCAACAGGGAAAAGGAAAGTTCGGAAAGCGCCACCTGAAGGAGTCTGACTGGTGGTAAACTTAAGGCAACGTCTATAGATTTACAATCGGAAATGCATTTTAGTTGAAGCAATCTCATTGTCAGGTCAAACGCAAATGTGTCCAGGTATAAAATTACAAACTGGTTTTCAGTCATAAAACAAATAACATAATGTGAAATATAAAAATCCAATCAGGTAAACATGCAAATTACAAGATAATCTTCAATGTTTTCTAACAGATTAACAATGTCCCAACCGTATAATGTATGTTCACAGATTCAACTACTTTGGAAACTTCACAGAAGAAGACAGTTTTTTAAAACAATTCTCTGCATTTAGAGGCTTGTGGCAGGAGTAAATTTTTGAGCAAATGCCCAAAACCACTGCAGAAAAGCTGTGTTATACTCTTAGGCTATGTTCACACCTTAGTATTTTGCTGTGTTTTTTTTGCAGTCAAAACCTGATCTCAAGGCAGTAAAAATGCTGCAGCCAAAAAACGTTTTTTGTATTTTTTCTAGTTGCGTTTTTTGCTCCTTTTTTCAGGATCCCAAACTTCACCTCAGCTTCCATCATGCAATCATAAACAATACAAGATGTTAGGCCACCAATGTATCTTCATCGTGGTTTGTCCTGACGAAGAAGTTATATACTTCGAAACGAATAAAACCACCTGAAATTAAATTGGCATCTTTCATTTTTTCTCCACGGCAGCGCAGAATAACCCATTTGTTTCTCCAGTTCTGTGCATTTATCTCCTCGTGGGTCTGCACATAACCCATCCAGGTGAGCACAGTCATGCCTATCCTTCTACATTGTTACCCAGATAAGACCCTATTTGCGCTTTGTCTCCTCTTCAGTTTCTCTCTCTTAGGCCACCAATGCAAGACGTATGTGACACCAAAAAACATTTTTTGGGATAAAGGGCAATTTATTTAGTGGAAAAAGATTTTTATGTCTGAAAAAATAGTGACTATTCTGAACAATAAACTGGATTCAAGTACAAAGCGCAACCAGGAACGAAGGTTACATGAGTGCATGTTAAACTACAAAATTGTTAACATATAAACAGCAGAGGAAGATGACTTAGCCTGGCATTTTTTACTGTAACACATATTACTAATTTAATTATCACTAATTTGATTAAACTGTACTTGAAGTCAAGAGTAGAGATGAGCGAACCTTTCAAGGTTCGGTTCGGATTTGCCGAACAGTTCAAAGAACATACCCGAACTACATTAGATTCAATAGGAGGCAAAACTAATTGTATATACAACACCTTAAGGGGAGACAAAAAGCTTCCCAAACAGCTAAAATTAGGGGCAGACACCATGAAAAGTGGCATCAATTGACCCACAGTAGAACCTGTTATGGCACACAAACAGTAAGCCATTAGACATGTATGAGATATCAGGGCCTGGTCCAGCATTTACAGCTTTGGAATCAAAGTTTTAAAAAGGACCTGGTGGTTAAGGGAGCGGTGTAAGCTTTCTTAGCTGGGAGACCTCACACGTCATGTAAAACCTCCAATTTTTTTTTTATTCTAGCCACACTCAGATGGCACAAACATCAGTCTCATACAGCAATATTGCAAGAGAAATGTAAGGTAAGTAACACAGGTAGTTGACTGAAAGTACATGCAGGCCTGCCTGTCAGAGGAACCTACTTACACCATGTTCCAAATTATTATGCAAATTATATTTTTCTCTGATTTTCCTAAGTGGTCGGTGCAAATGACAGTCAGTCTAATAAAAGTCATCACCCGTTAGAGTATACATCGAATTTTATTGAAGAAACCTCCCAATGATAAAAGTATAATCTCCAAAATGAATAAAAACTCAGAATGCATTGTTCCAAATTATTAGGCACAGTAGAATTTCTACACATTTGATCTGTTTTAAAGAACTGAAAATGCTCATTTGTGGAATTTGCAGCATTAGGAGGTCACATTTACTGAACAAAAAAGCTATTTAACTCCAAAACATCCTAACAGGCCAAGTTACATGTTAACATAGGAACCCTTCTTTGATATCACCTTCACAATTTTTTCATCCATTGAACTTGTGAGTTTTTGGAGAGTTTCTTCTTGTATTTCTTTGCATGAAGCCTCCCAGAGCTGCTGTTTTGATGTGAACTGCCTCCCACCCTCATAGATCTTTTGCTTGATGATACTCCAAAGGTTCTCTATAGGGTTGAGGTCAGGGGAAGATGGTGGCCACACCATGAGTTTATCACCTTTTATGCCCATAGCAGCCAATGACTCAGGTATTCTTTGCAGCATGAGATGGTGCATTGTCATGCATGAAGAGGTTTTTACTCCTGAAGGCACATTTCTGCTTTTTATACCATGGAAGAAAGTTGTCAGTCAGAAACTCCTTTGCAGAGGTCATTTTCACATCTTCAGGAACCTTAAAGGGCCCTACCAGCTGTTTCTCCATGATTCCGGCCCAAAACATGACTCCTCCACCTCCTTGCTGACGTCGCAGCCTTGTTGGGACAAGGTGGCCATCCACCAACCATCCACTACTCCATCTATCTGGACCATCCAGGGTTGCTCGACACTCATCAGTAAACAAGACTGTTTGAAAATTAGTCTTCATGTATGTCTGGGCCTACTGAAACCGTTTCTGCTTGTGAGCACTGTTTAGGGGTGGCCGAATAGTAGGTTTATGCACCACAGCAAGCCTTTGAAGGATCCTACACCTTGAGGTTTGAGGGACTCCAGAGTCACCAGTAGCTTCAAATATCTGTTTGCTGGTTTGTAATGGCTTTTTAGCAGCTGCTCTCTTAATCCGATAAACTTGCCTGGCAGAAACCTTCCTCATTCTGCCTTTATCAGCACGAACATGTCTGTGCTCAGAATCAGCCACAAATCTCTTAACAGTACGATGATCACGCTTAAGTTTTCGGGAAATATCTAATGTTTTCATCCCTTGACCAAGGCATTGCACTATTTGATGCTTTTCAGCAGCAGAGAAATCCTTTTTCTTTCCCATGTTACTTGAAAACTCTGGCCTGCATAATAGTGTGGAACATCCAGTTTTCTTTTTATTGGGCTCACATGGCAAACTAATTATCACAGGTATCTGAGATTGATTTCAGTGATCCAAAGAACCCTGAGACACAATACCATCAATGGGTTTCATTTACAAAAAAAAAAAGCTACGACAGTTAAAACCAATTTGCATAATAATTTGGAACATGGTGTATATGGGCAACCCACCAGATGGAGACCCAACTTGGCGTCTCCACATTTAAAAGAAAAAAGTTTGCACACAGTACAAAAGTGGCATCAATTTCCACATCAATATAATAGGCCTCTGTGTAATGTATGTAGTACAGTTCATATAGCGTCTTGTGCTTGGGTGCGATGAACATACATGAGACACAGGTTTGATATAGAAAAGTCCTGTATTACTTCATACAAGTTGGCAGAAATAGTCACACAGTTTGCAGACACAGAAACAGGAGACACAGCAGGCCAGAGTAATCCAAGCTCAGCAATCACTCTCCAATACAGATTCAGGATCTTCTTCTCTGTTACCGTAAGTCCATGCAAACGTGGGTCTTTCAAAGAGCAGGGTTCAGAGTCCACAAGTGCTTCAGAGTTCCTCAGTAGGAATAGCTGGAGTACAAGGTCCAAGGCTTACAGGAGTCAAGTCACAGGTTCACTGCAGGCTAGTTTCTGAAGCACTGATTGCTCAGCTGTGGCTGCTTAAGAAGCAAAGGAGAGAATCAGGGCGGGAACATGCAAGCTGGAAACTCCATTTTGACTGAGGGTAAGATAGCTGCAGCAAGACAGAAAGTAAAATGGCTGACGAACAAACTGAGTTTCAGGAATATATACATAGAACCTTACATTACTCCCCCCTTAAGGACAACCTCCGGATGACCTCAGACCAGGCTTGTGTGGGTACCTCTGATGAAACTGACGGAGCAAGCGAGGAGCATTAACGTTATTGACCGGTTCCCATGAGTTGTCCTCCACTGGGTAGCCCTGCCATTTAATCAGATATTGTAACTGATTTCTATACAACCTGGAATCTAAAATCCTTTCCACCACAAATTCTTCCTGACCATCGACTAGCACTGGGTCAGGGCAAGGAGAGGAACGTCCAGGAAACGTATTGGGTGTCGCAGCCTTTAGTAGGGATACATGAAAGACAGGGTGGATTCTCATAGTTCTGGGCAGTTGAAGACGACAAGCAACGGCACTTATAATTTTACTGATTTTATAGGGTCCAATGTACTTATGTCCCAACTTAGACGATGGAATCCTTAACTTAAGATTTCTGGTTGACAGCCAGACCAAGTCTCCTACCTTGAAAGCTGGTGCAGGTTTACGAAATTTATCTGCTGCTTTCTTGTACCTTTCTTGAGCCGATTCCAGATTTTCCTTTAGAAGATCCATATTCTTCTGTAAAGACGTGATTCTTTCAGCCACTGCTGGTAAAGGCGTTTCTATGGGAAATCGTGGTAGAATGTTAGGATGATAACCTAGATTAGAGTAAAAAGGAGACTGTTTAGTGGAGGCACTCTGAGAGTTGTTATACGAGAACTCAGCTAATGGAAGTAGATCCACCCAATCATCCTGTAGGTGGCAGATAAAGCAGCGGAGATACTGCTCCAGGGTTTGATTGGTTCGTTCGGTCTGTCCATTAGTCTGGGGATGAAAAGCAGACGAAAGGTTTACTTTAATGTCCAATGCTGCACAGAAATTTTGCCAAAACCTAGAAGTGAATTGCACCCCTCGATCCGAAATAACCTCATCCGGTACTCCATGTAAGCGAAACACATCTTTAATCATCAAATCTGATGTATGTTTTGCAGTGGGTAAGCCGACACAAGGGATAAAATGAGCTGCCTTTGTTAGACGGTCAACCACCACTAGAATGGTGTTCTTCCCCTGAGAGGTTGGTAACTCCACAATGAAGTCCATAGAAATGGATCCCCACGGGCGGGACGGGGTGGGAAGAGGCTGTAACAGACCAGTTGGTGAGGAGCGAGGTGTTTTGCATCTTGCACAGACCTCACATGAAGTGACATAATTCAAAAGATCCTTCCTGCAAGTGGGCCACCAAAAGAAACGAGAAAGAAATTCCTGTGTCTTTAGAATTCCTCTATGCCCAGCTATCTTGGAATCGTGAATGAGTTGCAATACTCTCAATCTGACTGTTTCAGGAATATACAGGCGTTGTCCCTGAATCCACACACCATTCTTAAAGACAAGACTTACGTCCCTTGGGGGTTGTGCCAAAAAGGAATCCGCATGGTATGCTTCCTTGATGTCCTTAAGTAGGTCTTGATTATGAATTACTCCTAGGAATCTAGAGTCAGGAAGAATAGTCTTAGGAGGAGTAATTGGACGTGTCTCTGCTGAGTAAATCCTAGAGAGTGCATCAGCCTTTCCATTGCGCGATCCTGGTCTATAAGAGATGATAAAATTAAATTGGTTTAAGAAAAGATTCCAGCGAGCCTGGCGAGGAGTCAGGCACTTAGCCGACCTGATAAACTCAAGGTTACGATGGTCTGTCAGGACGACTATTTGCTGTGCAGCACCCTGAAGAAGGTGTCTCCATTCTTTGAAGGCGGCAATAATGGCCAACAACTCTCTATTGCCCACATCGTAGTTCCTCTCAGCCGAAGACAACTGCTGGGAAAAGAAGGCACAGGGATGCAAGACATTCTTCTCACCTGTTCTCTGAGAGAGTATAGCTCCAACGGCACAGTCTGAAGCATCCACCTCTATTATGAAGGCAAGCTCGGGGTTGGGATGTACTAGGATAGGTGCAGTGGTAAATTTATCTTTTAGACGGGAAAATGCTTCCTGGGCTTGGGGAGTCCAGGAAAACCTAGACTCTTTCCGGGTAAGTTGAGTGATAGGTGACACTACCTCAGAGAAATTTCTAATGAAACGTCTATAGAAGTTGGCAAACCCGATGAAGCGCTGTACCTCCTTCACATTTCTAGGACTTGGCCAATCCTTGATGGCTTGGGTTTTGCTTCCATCCATACTAATTCCTTGTGTAGACAGTACATACCCCAGAAATTGAATTTCGGTCCTATGGAATTCACACTTTTCAAGTTTGATGTAAAGATGATTTTGTCTTAGACGTTCCAAGACCATTCTCACATGTCCATGATGTTCCTCTGTGGAGTTAGAAAAAATTAGAATATCATCCAAATAAATTACCACGAATGTATCTAGGAGATCCCTGAAGATGTCATTCACCAAGTGTTGGAAAGTGGCTGGGGCGGTACTCAGACCAAAAGGCATAACTAGATATTCAAAGTGTCCATAGCGTGACCTGAATGCAGTCTTCCATTCATCCCCAGGTCTAATACGGACTAAGTTATAGGCCCCACGAAGATCTAGTTTAGAAAAAATTTTGGCATGTCGCACTCTCTCCAATAACTCAGGGATTAAAGGCAATGGATAACGGTTTCTAATAGTAACCTTATTGAGTTCCCTATAGTCTACGCATGGTCTCAGAGATCCATCTTTCTTCTTTACAAAGAAGATGGGTGCACCTGCAGGAGATGAAGAGGGGCGTATGAAGCCCTTGGCTAGATTTTCATCTATGTAATCCTTTAAAGCCTTTAGCTCGGGCCCCGCCAGGGGGTAGATCTTACCAAAAGGTATCTCTGCTCCAGGCAATAATTCAATTGGACAATCATATGGACGGTGAGGAGGAAGCTGGTCAGCGTTCTTCTTGTCACATAAATCCACATAGTCCTGGTATACAGCTGGTAGTTCAGGGACTGACATGATTCCTTTAGGAACAGAGCAAGCTGAAACTTTTGGACTCATCTGTTTCTCTGGAAAGTGTAATTCCTTGGTCTCCCAGTTAATGGTAGGATTTTGAGCCTGCAGCCATGGTAGCCCTAGAATAATGGGAAAGTGGGGAGAAGAGATAAGCATAAAGGACAGTTTCTCTTGATGATCTTTACCCATAAGAACCCTCAAAGGCTCTGTTTCCTGATCCACTGGTCCAGAGGTCAGCAGGGAGCCATCCACAGTTTCCATCTGTACTGGAGTAGCCTTCTTCACTGAACGTATTCCCTGTTTCAGAGCAAAGGAGACATCCATAAAATTTCCACTTGCCCCTGAGTCGATCATAGCAGAGCTAGACACCCAAGCTGAGTCAACCCAGAGTTTGATGGAAAGAAAGCAATGAGAATTGTTTTTCTTACAACTCAGCTGGGACACCGCTGAGGAAACTTGAAAAATGGCAGCGTTTACACAGTCAACGTCCTCAGAGGTAACGGAGTTTAAGTCCGAGAAATCAAGATCTGTTGCTGCAGATCTCTCTGGAGCCTGAGGCTCGGACCTGACAGATCCCCTCTCGCAACACTCACAATGAATGAGTGCTGCAGTAGTCTTACGAGAATGGCTGGGGCAGTTTATAATGAAGTGCCCTGACTTACCACAATAGAAACATAGATTCTCCTTAAAACGATGTTCCTTGCGTGCATCACTAACCCGTCGTTGTAAAGAGTCTACCTGCATGGGTTCAGGTTCAGGTTCCTGTGTAATCCTACTCAAAGGTTCCTTAGCTGGAGAGGAAGGTAGGAAAAGGTTAGTACGATTGCTTTCGAACCATCTCTCTTGCCTGCGTTCAGTCAGACGAGTATCAATACGGATGCAGTAGTTAATAAAGTCACCTAACGCAGTGGGAGGGTCGGCACGAGCAAGTTCATCCTTAATCAGTGGAGATAACCCCTTTCGAAAAATAGATTTTTTGGCGGAACTGTCCCAGGTGGTATCAAGGGCCCATCTCCTGAAATCCAAGGCATATTCAGCTACCGAGTGCTTACCTTGGCGCAAAGCTAACATGGCTGCTTCAGCTGTTGCACCTCGATTGGGGTCATCAAACACCTGCCCCATGGCTGAAATAAAATCATCAAGGTGATTCAAACAATCATCCTCAGTCTCAATCAGAGGGTTTGCCCACATTAAAGCCTTGTTGGTAAGCAACATAATTATAGTAAGCACCTTAGATCGTTCAGTGGGAAATTGTGAAGCATGTGCAGAAAAAAAAAGATTGCATTGATTAATAAATCCCCTGAATTTCTCACGTTCACCGCCAAAACGAAAAGGGGGCAACTTGGGAATCCCAGCACTCGGGGCTACGGCAGGAGCCTGGACTCGCCCCTCTAGAACCTCAATCCTGGCTCGCAAATCCTGGGTAGTCTGTCCAACCACTTGCAAATTGTGATTATTGAGGTCCTGTAGATTTGTAAAACGGGTCTTTATATTCTGCAAATCTGCAAGGATATTATCAGTCACTCCGCAAAGTTCCTTTATGCGGGCCTCCATTTCCCAGATCTTTTAAGACAGGATTACTGGAAGAAGAGGAGAGAAAAAAAAAACAATAGTGTTCACCTGTGGCAACACTGCAGAGAGAAAAAAAAAATTAAGGGAACTGCTCACCTGGAATGGTTGTGAGAAGTCACAACCACTATCATCACAGAAAGTTTCAACCAGACATCTGATATCCAGAGTTACAGCAGACAAAAAAGAGAAAAGAAAGGAAAAAAAAAAAAACAATAGTGTTTACCTGTGGTAACACTGCAAAAAGAAAAAACTTAAGGGAATTGCTCACCTGGAATGGTTGTGAGAAGTCACAACCACTGTCATCACAGAAAGTACAACCGGACGTCTGATATCCACAGTACAGCAGACACAGCCTTCCAGACCCAGCAGACACTAACGTTTTGGCTTCAGAATCTTGTAATGTATGTAGTACAGTTCATATAGCGTCTTGTGCTTGGGTGCGATGAACATACATGAGACACAGGTTTGATATAGAAAAGTCCTGTATTACTTCATACAAGTTGGCAGAAATAGTCACACAGTTTGCAGACACAGAAACAGGAGACACAGCAGGCCAGAGTAATCCAAGCTCAGCAATCACTCTCCAATACAGATTCAGGATCTTCTTCTCTGTTACCGTAAGTCCATGCAAACGTGGGTCTTTCAAAGAGCAGGGTTCAGAGTCCACAAGTGCTTCAGAGTTCCTCAGTAGGAATAGCTGGAGTACAAGGTCCAAGGCTTACAGGAGTCAAGTCACAGGTTCACTGCAGGCTAGTTTCTGAAGCACTGATTGCTCAGCTGTGGCTGCTTAAGAAGCAAAGGAGAGAATCAGGGCGGGAACATGCAAGCTGGAAACTCCATTTTGACTGAGGGCAAGATAGCTGCAGCAAGACAGAAAGTAAAATGGCTGACGAACAAACTGAGTTTCAGGAATATATACATAGAACCTTACACTCTGACACATCTTCCACCACAGACAACCCACCAGATGGAGACCCAACTTGGAGTCTCCACATTTCAAAAAATTGCAGCAGAAGCAACAGCAGGCACAAAAGACACCACAAAGGTGGCATAGACTGCAATAATGCGAGATCAATGCATGACACTAACAACTCACCATGGCCTAGTCTGCCCAATCTGTGACTGGGGTGCCTAAGTCATCTCCATGACTTGTTCATTTTAATAAAAGTTAGGCGGTCTACACTTAGAGGGAACAGCCATATGCGCTTATCCATCAGGACACCACCAGCAGCTGAAGACATGTTCTGAGAGAACGCTGGCTGCCGGGCATGACAAAACCTCTAAGGCCACTCTTCCAATTTTAAAACCACAATGTAAAAGGGTCCAATCCCCCTGATGGCATTGATATTGAGCTACAGGTACGCCTGCACCATCCACTCCAGTCGTTCACAACTTGTACTCTGTTCTGCTGGTGCACATTCTGGTCTAAAAAAATGTGTGAAACGATTCACAGAAATTGCTTATGCCACTTACACTGCTGCTGCTGCTAATGTTTTGGCGATAACGCTCTTGACGTTCCCGAGGTTGGATGTCTACAACTGGGATGCACACTATATGCCTCACTGCTGTCTTGGGGAAACCACTCTTAAGATTGTCTACAAGCTTATTTCGATACTTCAGCATGCGCGCATCCCTTTACAGGGGGGTAGCATCTGGCTAAATTTACTCTTGTACCATGAATCTAACTGAGTGGCAACCTAGTAGTCAGCACTACTTGTAACCCTAAGAATACGGGCATCATGTTGCAGATAGTGCAGCAAGAAGGCCCTCATGTGTCACACGCTTTCATGAGGTCCAAGTCCATGCTGTGTTGGTGGCTGGGGTAACACTCAAGGCTGCTTTCTCTGTCCCCTCCTGCCAACCAAGAACATCAGAGAGTGGATAATTATCTTCTTCATCTCCTGACTGTTGCACGTTCATCACCTCGTCCTCCTCAGTTTGTTCCTCGGCTTCTGCATCTTCACTAACAGTTTGTCTGGTACTATGAGCCCCCCCCTTGATCATTGTAAGCAACCCTCCCATGGCACGCGCCTGTGCAATGAAAGTCCATAATTTTGAGAAAATGTTATCCCTGCAAAATCCTCCTCTGCTTCCAAATTTTCCTCTGGGACCCTCACCTCCACACGCACACTATTCAAAGTGTGCTCCAGCATGCAGATGGCTTGAATAGTGATGCTGATGATGGCCTCATCAGCGCTAACCATCTTAGTAGCCATTTCAAAATTGTGTAAAAGGGAACATAGCGCGCCCGCCAGGGCAGTGGGGATACTCGGTACTGGGCCGCTTCTTAAAGGGGAAGTGTCACAGCGGTAGTGACCCCGTCCGTGGCCCTGGGCGTCCAATAAAAGGGGGTATTTACAAGGGATAATAAGTTTATGATAAAGTGTTTGTGATGCCACGTGTGGTACTCGGCAATAAGGATGTTAGCCGACGCTGCAGATGCAGTCCTCTGGGACAGTTGGTGATGCAGCAGAGTTGGTAAAGCTCCCCACAGGTGGAGCTAAGTCCCAGGGCAGATGTAATATAAGGTGGATAGTGATGATGTAGTATTTGGCAAGGGATGTAGCAGTGCTGAATGGGTGTTGTAGGAAGAACTTGAGAAGACACAGTCAGGTGCAGTTTCCAAAGCTTTATTCACAGTTCTGTTGCACACAGATGCCCGCTTGGTGCCATGCCCTCCAGGTGAGGGATCTAGCTAACTCCCAGGTAGTTCAGGATACACCTTTTCAGGACTCCCTTCAATATGTTCCTTTCTCGGCTGTCTCACTGTGCTGACTTTTCACCTTTCCTTCCTGTCCAACACCTCACAGTCAGTGTCCCAAGCCAGTAGCCACGGACCTTGTCGGATGATGTCCTCTCTGCGTCCACTTGTTCCCTTATGGCTACCTTTTCGGAGAAGATAGCTGTGGCTTGTAGCTGAAGCACCTAAAGATACCCCTGCCTCCGGCTTGCTAGCTGAGTCCTGAAGTTCTCCACTAGGCTTGGGGGCCGGTACCCCACTGCGACCTGGTCCCTCCACTATTGGATCGGGCCCCACGGATGGACTACTCACTATCCGTGTCCCTAGGACCCCTTCTATCCTTCCGGAAGCTTCCTTCTGCTTCTTGCTTAACTCAGTCTTTCTCCATCTGGGGACAAGCTCCTTACAGCTTGAGCTCCCCTCACACTCTCTGACTCTACAGTCTCATTCCTGCTCTCTAAGCTTCACTTCCCTTCTTCTGCTTTCTCCACCCACCTCCCAACATTCTTTCCTACTCAGCCTGGGATGAGACCATCCTCCCTTAGGTACGTCCAGGGTGCCCGACTGCTATAGTCTTTGTTGGGTGCAGGTGTTAGAGACCTCGGTGGTGTTCCCTCCTTACCTGAGAGTGGGGTATCACACCTCTGGATGAAGTGCACTACCTCTGTGGCGACTGAACCCTCAGGGGCGCCACATACAGAAGTCCTTCACCTGTGACCACATGTGCAAGCATAATTTGCACGACGTCTGGACTGCGTTGGCCCAGACTATGCGAAAGGACATACTGCACCAGGACTCATCGCTGCTGTCACAGCCGCTGCAACATGTGCTGAGTGGAATTCCACCTTGTCAGAACAGGTTAAACCAGAAGACCGAAAGACCTCTTTAGTGACACAAATTAATGACCTGCGGGGTGCGATCGTCAGAAGTGAGCCCACCGTGACTGTGCTTTCTGCAGCAGTGCATCCAGGCTGAGATAGTGGCATATAAATTGCTGTACCACCAGGTTGAGGGAGTGAGCCATGCAAGGCACATGTGTGAGGTTGCTCCGCTGTGGGGCCGCCACCTGGTTTGCATTGTTATCGCACATGGCCTTTCCTGACAAAAATACCAACACTTGTGATTAACAAAAAAACCTGAGATCACACGATTTCTACCACCTAAATCAGATCTCTGGTGTAACACACAACACACACAACAACACAGCAAATAAAAAGTGACAAAGGAACAGAGCAAAACTGCAAAGCACAAAAAGAGCACAACTGCAGCGCAAGACCCCAAAAGGGGACCAGGCTGCAGTCCACTGCAAGCAGCAAACCAGCAGTGAAAATCCAACAGAGGACAAAAAAGCAAAACACATCTGAATGAGAGCAGGAAGGCAAGATGTGCTCCAAGCAAGAGCAGGAGGAACAATTGATTACCGGCAAGGCTGCTGGGAACTCAGGTTACTTATATCATACCATTCAGAGCCAGCTGAAGGCCATTCAGTAATTAGTTCATTACCCTCAGCAACCACCGGAGGGAGCCACAGCTCAGAAGTCACCTCCAAGGTATTCACAACAGTCCCCCCCCCTTTAGGAGGTGTCACCGAACCCTCACCTGCGCAACCAGGCCGATCAGGATGAGCTCGATGATAGGCACGGACAAGTCTCCCAGCATGGATGTCCAAAGCAAACACCCAAGAATTGTCCTCCTGATCATAACCTCTCCACTTAACCAAATACTGGAGTTTCCATCTAGCAAAACGAGAATCCAATATTTTCTCAACCACATACTCCAAATTGCCCTCAACCAAAACAGGATCGGGAGGCGCAGCCATAGGAACCACTGGCTCGACAAACCTCTTCAATAAGGACTTGTGGAACACGTTATGGATCTTAAATGTCCCTGGAAGAAGCAAACGGAAGAAAACCGGATTAATAATTTCCATAATCTTATAAGGTCCAATGAACCTTGTCTTAAATTTTGGAGATGCAACCCTCATAGGGATATTTCTTGAGGACAACCAAACCAAGTCCCCCACTTTAAAACGAGGACCATTAGTCCCATGCCGGTTGGCAAACCGCTGGGCCTTCTCTTGAGAGAGAGACAACCTCTCCACTACCTGGTCCCAAATCTGCTGCATATGATGCACAATAGAGTCAACTCCCGGGCAGACAGAAGTCTCCGCCTGTCCTTAAGAAAATCGAGGGTGAAACCCAGAAGCAGAAAAATGGAGACATCAAGGTGGCAGAGCTAGCCCTATTATTAAGAGCAAACTCAGCCTAAGGTAAAAAAGAGACTCAGTCATCTTGATCAGCAGACACAAAACATCTCAAATAAGTCTCCAAGGTCTGGTTTGTTCTCTCGGTTTGTCCATTGGTCTGAGGGTGAAATGCAGAGGAGAAAGATAACTGAACACCAAGTTTAAAACAAAATGTCCTCCGAAATCTGGAAACAAACTGGACTCCTCTGTCAGACACAATATTCTCCGGAATGCCATGCAACCGAACCACGTGCTGAAAGAACAAAGGCACCAATTCGGAGGAGGAAGGCAACTTAGGTAATGGCACAAGATGTATCATCTTGGAAAACCTATCACAGATTACCCAGATAACGGTCATTCTCTGAGAGACAGGAAGGTCGGAAATAAAATCCATAGAAATATGGGTCCATGGCCTCTTGGGAACAGGTAATGGCATTAACAAACCACTAGAACGAGAGCAAGGCTTGGAACAAGAGCAAGTCCCACAGGACTGCACAAAGTCCCTGACGTCACAAGACAAAGTAGGCCACCAGAAGGAACGACTCACCAAGTCTCTGGTACCAAAAATCCCGGGATGACCAGCCAACACGGAACAATGAATCTCAGACATCACACTCTTCTTCCACTGGTCTGGGACAAACAATTTCCCAACAGGGCAGCGCTCAGGTTTATCCTCCTGACACCCCTCCAGAGCCAGTCTCAAATTGGGCGAGATGGCGGAAAGAACTACACCCTCTTTCAAAATAACAGCAGGATCAGATAACTCAGGAGAATCCGCAAGAAACTCCTCGAGAGGGCATCCGCCTTAACATTCTTAGTGCCCGGAATTAAAGAAACCACAAAATTAAAACGTGTGAAAAACAAGGCCCACCTGGCCTGTCTAGGATTAAGTCGCTTGGCTGACTCGAGATAAACCAGGTTCTTATGGTCCGTGAGGACCACCACCTTATGTTTGGCTCCTTCCAGCCAATGTCTCCACTCTTCAAAGGCCCACTTCATGGCCAATAACTCCCGATTACCCACGTCATAATTATGTTCAGTTGGAGAAAATTTTCGAGAGAAAAAGGCACAAGGGTTACTCTTAGAGGTCTCTGGATCCCTTTGGGACAAAACGGCACCTGCCCCAATCTCAGAGGCATCAACCTCCACCTGAAACGGCAGAGAAACATCAGGCTGCTGTAGAACAGGAGCAGAAATGAATCTCTGCTTAAGTTCCTGAAACGCAGAAACTGCTTCAGGAGGCCAATTCACCACATTGGAAACCTTTTTGGTCAAATCAGTCAATGGTTTAACAATACCGGAGAAATTACCAATAAATTTACGATAAAAATTGGCAAAACCCAAAAATCTCTGAAGAGCCTTCAATGAAGTAGGTTGAACCCAATCACAAATGGCCTGAACCTTGACCGGGTCCATTTCAATAACAGACGGAGACAAAATGAATCCCAGAAATGAGACCTTCTGAACGCCAAAAAGACACTTTGATCCCTTCACATACAGTGCATTCTCTCTCAAAATCTGGAACACAGTCCGAACATGTTTCACATGAGAGTCCCAGTCAATGGAAAAAATCAAGATATCATCCAAATAAACAATCAGAAATTTATCCACAAAATCCCTGAAAATATCAATCATGAAGGATTGGAAGATGGAAGGGGCATTAGGAAGCCCAAAAGGCATCACTAGGTACTCAAAATGCCCCTCTGGGGTATTAAACGCCGTCTTCCATTCATCCCCGTGCTTAGTGCGAATAAGGTTTTACGCCCCCCTGAGGTCAAGCTTGGTAAACCAGCACTTTTCATTCTGGAAAATAGGTCAGAAATCAAAGGTAACGGATATTGATATTTAACAGTGATCTTATTCAGGAGGCGATAATCAATACACGGCCTCAATGAACCATCCTTTTTGGCCACAAAGAAAAAAATGGCGCCCAAGGGTGAGGAGGATGGTCTGATATGACCCTTCTCCAATGACTCCTTAATATAAGATCGCATAGCATCGTGTTCAGGTACAGAATAATTAAAAAGGCGACCTTTAGGAAATTTACCACCAGGCACTAACTCAATAGCGCAAACATAGCTCCTGTGAGGAGGTAAGGATGCAGATTTACTTTCACTAAACACATCAGAAAAATCAGTCAAAAAGTCAGGGACATCCTGAGACTGGGGAGAGGCAGAAAAAACAGGAGTGTCAGTATTAACACATTGGCAGCCCTAACTGGTCACAGACACAAATTTCAAATCCAAAACAGGATTATGAGTCTGTAACCAAGGGAAACCCAGTACAATAATGTTATGCAGATTATGCAACACCAGAAATTTGCAACTCTCTGATGATCTGATTCAACCCTCATTATCACCTGAGTAGAAAACTGGGGTTTATTTTCCGCCAAAGGGGTAGAATCAATGCCCAGTAAAGGAATGGACTTCCACAGAGGTATCATGGGAAACCCACAACGTTTGGCAAAGTCAAAATCCATCAGGTTAATAGCTGCTCCTGAATCAACAAAATCCTGATCAGAAAATGAGGACAGGGAGCAAATCAGGGTAACAGTCAACAGAAATTTAGTCTGAACACTACCCAAGACAACTGAGAGCGCAAAACGTCTTCACCGCTTAGGGCAGACGGAAATAGCATGGGAAGCGTCACCACAATAGAAGCATAACCCATTGCGCTTACGAAACTCATGACGCTGAGCCCCAGAAGTCACTCCATCACACTGCATGGGCTCAGGAGCTGACTCACAAGGCAACACTATCTCACGCATACCTCTGCGCTCACGCAAACGTCTGTCAATTTGAATAGCCAAAGACATAGAATCATTGAGACCAGAGGGAACAGGGAATCCCACCATAACGTCCTTTACATTTTCTGACAGACCCTTCCGAAAAAGGGCTGCCAAAGCATCATCATTCCATTTGGTCAGGACTGCCCATTTTTGAAATTTCTGAAAGTACAGCTCAGCTTCTTCACGACCCTGATTTAATGCCAACAAGGTCTTTTCAGCTTGATCAGTGATATTAGTTTCATCGTACAATAACCCCAAAGCCTGAAAAAATACATCTACATCATTCAAAACAGGATCCCCAGGTGTCAGGGAAAAAGCCCAATCCTGAGGGTCGCTACGCAGCAGAGAGATGAAAATTTGAACCTGCTGTGCTGCGTTCCCTGAGGACTTAGGTTTTAAGGCAAAAAACAACTTACAGTTATTTTTGAAATTCAGAAATTTAGACCTATCCCCCAAAAACAAATCTGGCATGGAGATCCTAGGTTCCACAACTGGCAACCTAGCAAGATAGGTAGCAATACTCTGAACCTCAGTGGCAAGCTGCTCCACACGGCCAAACAACTGTGCAAACTCCATTGAGAGAAAAAAAAATTCCTCCTCAGCACCCAGAGAAAAAGAGGGAAAGAAAAAAAAAAAATGTAACAAACTTTTTCCTCTTTACTATTTTTCCCTTCTGTGAGTACCATATAATTTTCAGTTTGGCTGGTAATACTGTTATGTTTCGGTAGCTGAGGAAAAACTGCAAAAAATAGCCAAAGTAGCAAAACACCAGAGAGGCTGGAAACTATTGGATTGCAGTAACCTAAACTAACTGCCACACTAGAAGTAGCCGTGGAGCGTACCTACAGTGATCCTAGACGCCTCATCACAGCCGGAGAGATAACTTCACCTAAAGACAGAAAGATGAAAGCTATCTGCCCCGGATCAGAATCCCCAAAGAAATAGGAAGCCCCCGAACATGTAATGGCGGTTAGACAAGAAGAAAACACGGACACAGACAGAAAATAGAATGAGCAAATGCTGGGGCCCAATCTGTCTAGAAAGAAAAGTATAGGAAACAATTCTGACTGCAACCCAAAAAAAACCCTGACAAAAATACCAACACTTCTGATTAACAAAAAACCTGAGATCACATGATCTCTACCACCTAAATCAGATCTCTGGTGTAACACACAACAACACAGCAAATAAAAAGTGACAAAGGAACAGAGCAAAACTGCAAACACAAAAAGAGCACAACTGCAGCGCAAGACCCCAAAAGGGGACCAGGCTGCAGTCCACTGCAAGCAGCAAACCAGCAGTGAAAATCCAACAGAGGAAAAAAAAAGCAAAACACTTATCTGAATGAGAGCAGGAAGGCAAGATGTGCTCCAAGCAAGAGCAGGAGGAACAATTGATTACTGGCAGGGCTGCTGGGAACTCAGGTCACTTATATCATACCATTCAGAGCCGGCTGAAGGCCATTCAGTAATTAGTTTATTACCCTCAGCAACCACCGGAGGGAGCCCCAGCTCAGAATTTGCCTCCAAGGTATTCACAACACCCACAGCTGTCACTAAATAAACAATCACTATTTATTTTCTTAGATAGTGGCCCTGAACAACACTATTATGCCTAATGATCTTTAAGTAGAATGATAGCCTTTTGATTTGCCACTGAAACCCAGTTTTATTACAAATGATTTGGATTAGCTAATTGAGCCTCGTGGCTGCACCACTATATTAGGCGTAACGATTTTTAAGTGGAAATCTGGCCTTCTGATTTGCCACTGAAACACAGTGCTAGCACAAATGATTTGGAGAAGCTAATGGGGCTTACAGAGACTGCCACACAGTTTTTGCACAAACTACTTTGATGGTGGAAAATTGATTTCACACAGGACAGGATCCTATTTATTTAACTGATATGTTCACTTTCAGAACCAGCTCTAGCGCAGGAGTGACCTCTCTGCACTGTGACATTGAGCAAATGGCACCAGCAAAACAAGATGTTCCCTTTTTATATGGCATTGGACATGTGACATCGGCAATCAATCATAGAAGATCTTGTGTCATGACGTTGTGGATGGTTTCTGTGCCCTGATTGGTTGCCGGAATCAACACACAAAAAGTTAAGAGAAAAAGAGAAAAAAAAAATGCGTGCCGCTCCTCTAATCGCTTCAGATGCTCCTTTATCCTCTCCACTCCCCCTTCCCTCATCAAACATGTCCCCCTTCCCCCCCCCGCTCATCATACAGCAGCATTATCCTAGCCAAAGTCATACAAAAACATTAGTGGAACCGCAATGATTTACCGAACTGCGACCAACTTTTCCTGACTTTGAGTACAAATGCTTGCGAAAGTGAACACGAATCCGAATGTGCTACATTTGTGCTGAATTTGAGATTGGTGAACATTTCCAAACACGTTTTCTTACCTCTAGTCAGGAGAAACTAAAACATATGTGTAAATTAAATTACCATAAAAAGTTCTAACAGCCATGCTCATGTGAGGATACCAAGACATTATGGTTTATACTTGGAAAAATCGCAATAATTAAAGGTAACTTGTCATCCCCGGGCGTTTTTAAGTAAAAGAGCCACCTTCAGCAGCACTAAGGCAGCAGTCTGTGAAGGTGGCTCTTTTTTTTCTGGTCCCCTGCAACGCTGAAATATAGAGTTTTAAAACTAGGTCCCCATACCTTAATTGGGTCCCTGAGGTATGGCCTCTTCCCCTGACTCATCCTCCCCCCAGCCGTCCATTAACCCCCTTCAGCGTCGCTGCGCCTCCAACAGCGTTGTGTTACTTTCAGTTTGGTTCTGTGTGGTGCCTGCGCTGTTGTAACAGTTGTAAGCTTTTCAGGGGATATAGCTCTGGGATCGCTGTCCGGGTAGACGGAGTGGCACGGAAACAGTTCATTCACAGACAGCAGTTCTGGTAAAAACTGGCCGCAACCAGTTTTATTAAAGTCCACAGCAAACAGAACATAATCAAAACCAAATCATAAACATAAGCCCTGGGCTTGTCCAGCCACTTACTACACTTAGATAGATTTCCCTATCTATCCGGGTCCAGACTCTAACAGCCTGTCCCCAAAACAACACATATGTTCAGTAGTTACCAGCATGGAGGTTCGCAGAGGCTCCTCTTTGTGTCTAAAGGCATATCCAACGTCCAGACTTGAGAGAGCTCCCCTCCTATTCAGCAGCTATCCGCATGGATTCTCACAGAGACTACTCCTGTGTCCGGGGTACATCGAGCACCCAGACTGAGACAGCTCATACTCCTGGAGACTCCTTCTTGTGCCTGGACTCCTTGTCCAGACTAAGCGAGCTCTCTGTCTGTGTTCGCAGACACCTACTTCTGGTCTCCTAATTAACAGCTGAGTGGTTTCAGGCCTGAGCTGCAAGTGTGTACTGAATGTAAGGTGTAGTGACCTTTCTCTACCACTAGGTTGACAAAGCCATACATTTCCCTTATACCAGTCAGCAAAGTATCTAGGTGAAATGTACACCCCATTCAACACACATACTCTCACTGTCTCACACAGTCCTCAGGCATGCGAAGTTCGCGCTGCCCGGGAACTGTCAGAAGACTATTGCGCCTGCATCTTTCTCTTTCCCCAGATCCCTCACCGCAGTGTGTTATCATGTATTCACACTGCGGGGCTGGCAATATGGAGCCTGCGCAGTCTACATGTTTAGGTGCGCCTTCCCCCAGCCGACGCCGCACAGGGTATGAAAATAAAAGTGGAGGGACTGGGAGAAGGGGGCAGGCGTAGCTAAATATGTAGACTGCACAGGTGCCAGATTGCCAGCCCCACAGTGTGAATACATGATAACACACTGCGGGGAGGGATCAGGGGAAAGAGAAAGACGCAGGCACAATAGTCTTCTGACAGTTCCCGGGCAGCGCGCACTGCGCATTCCTGAGGACTGTTACAACAGCGCAGGCGCCACACAGAACCGAACTGAAAGAAAAACAACTCTGGAGGAGGCGCGGTGACGCTGAAGGGGGTTGATGGACGGCTGGGGGGAGGATGAGTCAGGGGAAGAGGCCATACCTCAGGGACCCAATTAAGGTATGGGGACCTAGTTTTAAAACTCTATATTTCAGCATTGCAGGAGACCGGAAAAAAAAGAGCCACCTTCACAGACTGCTGCCTTAGTGCTGCTGAAGGTGGCTCTTTTACTTAAAAATGCCCGGGGGGGTGACAAGTTCCCATTAATGGGTATTAACTGCCTGCATTTTTTTCACTTAAATCCCTGCAAAAATTGATAGAAGCATTTTTTGGTGCATTTTTGCACTTACTCATAAGTGAAACAACACTGCAAAAATGCTGCAAAACACTGAAAGACTTGACATGCTACAGTTTTCAAAAACACAGCAGTTCTCAATTCAGTCAGGAAAAAAACAAACAAGCAGGTGCGTGAGATTTATGAAGTCTCATGGTTTTTGCTGGTTCTGTAAAAAGCAGCTTTTTTTAAAAAAAGTCTGCAAAAACGCAACGTATGAACATAGCCTTAGGGCTCTTTAATACGTTAGTTTCTTCGGTAAGTGTGGTGACAGTTTTCGCATGTACCAGAGACACAGACACACGTAGACCCATTCAAGTGAATGGGTCTGTGAATATGTCATTGTGTTTCTACGGTCCATGTGTCGGTGGGCAAAACACGATGACATGTCCGTTTTTCACCATCTGCATGGGCCGCAAAACGTACCACACACGTGCACTCGGATGACACGCATGGATGTCATCCGTGTGACACGCAGCGGCGTCAGTGAAGAAGCGCTACAGTAAAGGCTGCTCCCAGCCACCAGGTGCTGAAGACGACTCTCATCATTTCACCTGCTCTCCTGGTGATCAGCACGAGCAAGGGAGAATGATGAGATTTATATTCAGCTGATAACAGCGAGAGCAGGCGGCGGCTGAAGGGACTACTACTCCCATCAGCCTACACCTGCTGCCGTTAATAACAGTGACAGCAGGAGAGACTGATGGTAGTATTCCTCACCTGTGGCCTGTGCTATAAGTAAATAAATAAATGAAAAACCTGGCGTGGGTTCCCCTTTATTTTCTACAACCAGCCAGGTAAAACTCACAGCTGGGGGCTGCAACTCTCAGATGTCATCTTCAGCAAGGCTAGTTATCAAGAATAGAGTGGTGCCTACACTGTATTTTTTAATCATTTAAATAAATAATTAAAAAACAAAGGCATGCAAACAGCTGGGGGCTGGTATTCTCAGGCTGTTAAGGGGCCATGGATATTGCCCCAGTGTAAAAATAGAAGCCCGCAGCTACCCAGAAAAGGCACATCTGTTAGATGTGCCAATTCTGGCGCTTTGCCTGGCTCTTCCCACTTGCCCTGTAGTGGTGGCAAGGGGGGTTCATATTTGTGGGGTTGATATCACCTTTGTATTGTCAGGTGACATCAATCAATTTCTCACCGTGATCTACTATGAAGACACTGAGCTTGATCTGCGGTGACCTCATCACTGGATTTTTCAACCTGGACGGTGCCAAGATGTAACTGTCCAGGCTGAGGTCACCGCAGTTCAGCCTTGCTGGAAACGCAGCCTCACTGACCGGCGGTAACCTCGATGATGTCACCGCTGATCAATGATTCGCTCGCAGCAGCTCATTCACCAGTGGTTCTAAGCCTGGACGGTCACATCTTGGCACCGTCCAGGTTGAAAACTATTTCTATTTATATAGCAAGGCTAGTTTTCAAAATTGGGGTGACACCACGCCATTTTTAAAAATTATTTATTTACAGAATTAAAAACACAACATGAGGACCCCTCTATTCTTGATAACCAGCCTGGCTGAAGCTGAAAGCTGAGGGTTTCAGCCCCCAGCATTGAGTTTTACCTGGCTGGTTATAGAAAATAGAGGGGAACCCACACCATTTTTTTTAAAATTATTTATTTACAGGTCAGTTTCCGGTTGATGAATACTCCCATCAGGAGCTCCAGCTGTCACTGTTATTAGCAGCACCAGGTGTAGGCTGATGGAAGCAATAGTCCCATCAGCCGCCGCCTGCTGTCATTGTTATCAGTTGAATATAGCTCTCATCATTCTCCTCTGCTTGCGCTTATCGCCGGCAGAGCAGGGGAGAATGATGAGAGCCGTCTTCAGCACCTGGCGCTGGGGAACAGCACTTACTGTAAAGCTTCTACCCTGGTGCCCGTCTATGTGGTACTGATGTGGCACACGAGTGGCACACAGTTGCCACACATGTGCAGCAAGTCTTACACACACGGACACTGTCATCTCCGGTACCGGAAATATCAGGACGTGTGAATCCGGCCTTACTGTTCTAATGGACACAGCACCAATTAGGGATAGGTTCCTTGATTGCAGATCGACATGGATTTAGCTTTGCTACGTTCATTGTGACTGCTCCTCACCTCAGTGGTCCTCAACTCAGTGGTGTAGTGCAGTACTACAGGCGTTAAAAAATATAAGATGGGAAACCTACTTGTTTGTGTTGAAAGGTTTTTATTTTATTATCATCACCTCTCCCCTCTTTAATTGACAGTGTACCAGTGCCACATCCTTTCCCTTACTTTTTTCCTTCCTTGGCATATACCTCCTCTGTTTTCCAACCCTTTTTTGTATAAAAGATTTGTGATCTGTTTTGAGGCTATCTTCGATGTTAATTTTCTGCTTCATTTCAGTTTTATTGAGAAACCAAATAACAGCTTGCGGTTAGTTATATGAAGATGGATTGGAGCCGAAGGTGGACGTGCCCATCGGGAGACCAGTGTTGGCATGCTATTTTGTACTACATAATGAAATTTGATTATTCACATTCAGAAGTTAAAGCTAATGAGAAAATAAATATGTGGCCGATCCCATCCATCAAAAAATTAGACCGTTGCCTCTATTTTAATTATTAGCTGGTGGAGTAACATCCAGAGGTGGATTGATAAATATGGTCTCTGCAGTTTGTGCTCTGCTGCTATTCAAGATGATATCTCCTGAACTGCTTCTAATGATATTCTCAAGGCTTGCTATTTAACCTCGCCTAGTCTCATTGCTTTTTGATTGCTTTTGTTGACCTTGACTACACTAGTACCTGATTTTCAGATGCCTCACCTGGTACTTGTAATACAACTCTTGGCTTTTACTGGTTATACAGTCATGGCCAAAAGTTTTGAGAATGACACAAATATTATATTTTCACATGATCTGCTGCCCTCTAGTTTTTATGTGTCTTTGACAGATGTTTTAATCACAGACAGAAATATAATAATTGCAAACATATGAGTAACAAAAGCTTATATTGACAGTTAGAATGAGTTAATGCAGCAAGTCAATATTTGAAGTGTTGACCCTTCTTCTTCAGGACCTCTGCAATTCTCCCCGGCATGCTCTCAATCAACTTCTGGACCAAATCCTGACTGATAGCAGTCCATTCTTGCACAATCAATGCTTTCATTTTGTCAGAATTTTTAGGTTTTTGTTTGTCCACCCGTCTCTTGATGATTGACCACAAGTTCTCAATGGGATTAAGATCTGGGGAGTTTCCAGGCCATGGACCCAAAATCTCTATATTTTGTTCCCTGAGCCATTTATTTATCACCTTTGCTTTATGGCAAGGTGCTCCATCATGCTGGAAAAGGCATTGTTGATCACCAAACTGCTCTTGGAGGGTTGGGAGAAGTTGCTCTTGGAGGACATTCTGGTACCATTCTTTATTCATGGCTGTGTTTTTAGGCAAGACTGTGAGAGAGCCGATTCCCTTGGCTGAGAAGCAACCTCACACATGAATGGTTTCAGGATGCTTAACAGTTGGAATGAGACAAGACTGGTGATAGCGCTCACCTTGTCTTCTCCGAATGAGGCGTTTTCCTGATGTCCCAAACAATCGAAAAGGGGATTCATCAGAGAAAATAACTTTACCCCAGTCCTCAGCAGTCCACTGCCTGTACCTTTTGCAGAATATCAGTCTGTCCAAGATGTTTTTTTTCTGGAGAGAAGTGGCTTCTTTGCTGCCCTCCTTGAGACCAGGCCTTGCTCCAAGAGTCTCCGCCTCACAGTGCGTGCAGATGCACTCACACCTGCCTGCTGCCATTCCTGAGCAAGCTCTGCACTGCTGGTAGCCCGATCCCGCAGCTGAAACACTTTTAAGAGACGGTCCTGGCGCTTGCTGGTCTTTCTTGGGCGCCCTGAAGCCTTTTTGGCAACAATGGAACCTCTCTCCTTGAAGTTCTTGATGATGCGATAGATTGTTGACTGAGGTGCAATCTTTCTAGCTGCGATACTCTTCCCTGTTAGGCCATTTTTGTGCATTGCAATGATGACTGCACGTGTTTCTTTAGAGATAACCAGGGTTAACAGAAGAGAAACAATGATGCCAAGCACCAGCCTCCTTTTAAAGTGTCCAGTGGTGTCATTCTTACTTAATCATGACAGATTGATCTCCAGCCATGTCCTCATCAACACCCACACCTGTGTTAATGGAGCAATCACTGAAAAGAGGTTAGCTGGTCCTTTTAAGGCAGGGCTGCAATGATGTTGAAATGTGTTTTGGGGATAAAGTTCATTTTCTAGCCAAATATTGACTTTGCAAGTAATTGCTGTTAAGCTGATCACTCTTTATAACATTCTGGAGTATATGCAAATTGTCATTAGAAAAAGTGAAGCAGTAGACTTTGTAAAAATTAATATTTGTGTCATTCTCAAAACTTTTGGCCATGACTGTACTTTATCCTTGACCCTTCTGTACTTTGACATTTGAATTCACTAGGTTCAACAAATCTTTCCCAAAAATGTGATTTACAGTAAAGTGATTTGCTGCAATTTGCAATATTGCAAAGCTTCCTATTACCCTGAAATGATGTGTGTAACACCATGAGGTCTCCTATGACTATATCCAACCCCTTTCTAGCGCTATAGCACAAACACAGCCTTACTAAAGGCAAAGTGAACTCACTATAGAAACGAATAGTAGCCCATTAGTTACCAACATTTAATAACACAACACACTGGCAGAATTTTTTATGTTTTTTTTGTCCAAAAATTATCCCACGTAGTCATTTGTGATCAAGCAGATTTTTATGTGCAGATTACAGACTCAAACAGTGTTGCTGCCAGAGGTAACATCATCCTATTGTGTTTGAGATGAGTAATATGCCAAATACCCCATAATGCCCTCCACTTCTAGCTCACCAATACACTTGCTAGAAGCAAAAGAGGCTAATTGTGAACTGTGTTTGGTAGTACTCCTGCAAAGAACAACTGGTGCCGGTGGTGTGCTTCTACTGCTGCTTCTAACAGCTCCTACATTATTAGCCATGGTATCAGATTTTTTTCCTTACACTGCCCCATCCATTACCAATTTTTCTTTTAACCATACATTTTGCACAACACTGGAACTGTTGACAATCTTTTAAAACCCAAATATTCAACCCTTGCCAAAAAGGATACAAAAATACTAGGTAGATACATGTACAGAAAGCAAAATGTGGAAGAAGACCACTGTATATGTGTGGCATTAGCAAAACGGGTGCATACAACACATGCACAGTTAATTTTCTATCATTTTTAAACATTTTTTCTGTTCGTATTTGACAAAATTCAACCGCTTTCCCAGAAATGATGTGATAGAAATGCTTGGTAGTAGTATGTCCAAAAAGTTAGCACCTGCACAAGGGCGCTGTATTGGAGTGAATTCAGTCACAATTAAATGTCTGGATTAAAGGTATTTTCTTGTGTAAGCAAATCTATTCCTTCCTTTACAAAAAAGGAATTCATGAAAAAAATACCACAATGCAGTACTGAAACAGATTTCAATTTTTGTTTTTCTGAAAAAACAACAACATTGTGTTGCTTTGTGGCTTTTTAGTTCACTGTGATTACAAAATGTGTAATTAGTTACAATTCAAGTGCAGCAAAAAAGATACCAGCTACTTCATATTACTAATCAATCACACTGAGTCTGATACTGCTGCTGGCACTTCCCAAATCCCCAACCATCATCAATTGAAGCTCTGTATTATTCATTGACTACTACTTCACTGCCCCAGATGTATAACACATCAATGTCTGGAGTATTTGTCCAATGTTTTGGGGCTGTATCCTCTCTATTGCTGAGCTGTGAGTGAGCATTTACACCTTCACATTGTTCAAAATCACCAGAAAATGGCTGCTTTTACTACTACTTATGGTACTTAAGCTACTTAAGCTTTTATACAGGTTTTGATGGTTCCTCCTGCATTCAGCTCTCTGTGGATGATGCAATCATCTGCAATGTGTAAAAAGTCATTAGCCATTTTTTGCCAATTTGTGCAAATTAAATCACAAATTGTTCAAATTTACCAGTTCTTTGAATTTATTAGAATTAGACTAAAATTCGATTTGCATTGAATCAATTAGATCACTCCTAGTCTCAGCAGTGGCTTCTTTGCAGCAATCCAACCATAGAGGCCTGCTTCTCCTAGTCTCGTCTGGACAGATGATGTTGATATGTGTCAGCTACTTGATGTTTGTGCATCATTTATGAGGGCTGTTATTGAAGGTGTTGTTAATTTGTGGTTTCTGAGGTTTCTAACACTGATGAACTTATCCTCTGCTGCAGAAGTAATTCTTGTTTTTTCTTTCTTGAAATTATGGTCTTCATTAGGGCCGATTTAATCATAACAATGGATGGTTTTGGTGACTGCACTTGAGGATACCTTCAAGGTTTTAGCAATGTTTTGGACTGACCTTTCAACAAATTTTACATATTGAACTCAAGTCAACACACAATGTAATAGTGGCTGTTTCTTTTCAATGGGGGCATTTACTTTTCTCCGTGTACTAATTGTTATCTGAAAATGACCACATAACAAAACTCATTATGTGCCAAATATGTTGATTGATAATATCTCCGCAAAAAAAAATTTTTTATTCCGCTTTACAGCTGCTATTACATTGTGTGTCCAGTTCAACATGAAAAATTTGGTGAATGGTCCTTGGACTGTTGTTTTTCTTCACTTAGTTGACAGGCTCTTGCCATATTAAGACTTTAAACAGTTGAATAAAACTTCTCTTTCTCACTACAGTTGTTGTTGCAGTTACACTGTTAAACATGATTAAAATGATATTTCCCTGCTGTTTATTGCTATGTCAGCAGGAAAAAAGAGTTTTTGTGGGTGACAGGTTCCATTTAAGCATATTTAAAGACGCATATTTGCACAATGCGCACATTTGTGCAGTGCTATTCTAGCAAAAATAGCATATAGATTTATTTTGCAATTAACATGCATTCATCAAGGTTACTTTATTTTTTTCCATTTTTTTAAATAACAACAGAGATTGTTGCATAAAGGTTAATTCGTGCTGGCAAAAAACTAAAGATGTAGGAAATATGTGACAAAAGTAACAGCAAGGCAAATCTAAGGAGTAAATACAACAATACGAATGCTGCCACCAATTGTAGCTAAAATAAGAATAGGTTTTCTATGAATATCTGGCTCGGAGTTCTGAAAAACCTTTTGGAACAGGTTCTGTTGAATAGCGTAACATAACACAATGTATAGCACAGAAGGACAGCGAGGAGCAGCACAGAATGAAATGGATGAAAATGTCAGAGGAGACTCAGAGAAGAAGAAACTACAAAAAGAGAAATAAGATTGAGGGACAAAGGTAGATATCATGGAGTCTGCAGCAGAATCTATCATCATTTACTCAGCGGGAGGATGACTTTGAGTGTTGTTATTGCCCTTTAAAGCCATTATTCGCGAATTATAGTTATATTGTAAGATTTTAAGATAACTCAGCAGGTATAATTGCTAGGAAAAAGAATAAGTTATCTTGCCAGAGAAAGATGTTAAGTCTGGGCAGTCGGAAATATGGCCTCCACCAGTGGCGATAGAAATAGCATTTTCCATATTCCTCAGGCCAGTAGCGGACATTAGATTGCTGCCAGATGAAAATTTGTTTCGCCAGTTGCAAATGTGCAGAAAAGAATATACCAGAAATCAAACATTTCTTCTTTATCGCTCTGTATGATTATCCCACTGTACATTCTGTGAAGCGAGATTTAAGTAGAATATTAAAATGTTGACAGTTTTATATTCAGTGATGTCTGCAATACTTGGGATCCGTTACCTTGTATAATCTTGCAGGTAGGTGCTATGTTATAGTAGATTTACATGAAGCAGATGCATTACAGAAATTATGGCGACTATCATATTGTATGTTGCAGATTTCAGCTTTCAGCGGAATCATCATAACTCAAACATTGTGATTGAATGACTTGTTTTACAGGGGACCGAGGTGTTCAGCTCAGGGGGCGAAACATCTGAGTGGGCTACGTGCATATTTTACCCACATTATCTAGTTGCCCACAATTACGTAAAAAAATATATGTGTAAATATATCTGTACGAAGATGGGATCATTTTTTTTTCTGCTTCACTGGGCCTAGTAATAAGGTGCTATCCAGTAGTGGACACCCTTTAAAAAATGTTCAAAGTTACCAGAAAGCATTTAAATTGCAAGGATGAAAACAAAAAGATTTCTTTGCAATTATGGTGATACTCCATAATCAATTTATTAGAATTTTTTTTCCTTCCCATTTTTTTCTTTCCTTTTCCCCAGGACAGATATCGGGTGTGCTTGGGTGGCATGTGTTCTTAATTTGCTGTTTTAATTGCATTTACTTTTGCACATAATCTATGCAAAATGAAGTAGAGAAAAACAAACAAAAAACAGCAATAATTTGTAACTTATCTGTGCTAAAATCTCTCATCTCAGCTGTTATAATGTATTTCCAATGCAACCTGTCATAACAAGACACTTTAAACTAATCTATTACACTAACAACAATAGTAACACTGCATCTTTCTGCAAGTCCCTCCTTAAACGCTCATAAATATTAAATCTGTCTTCATTTGTAGAACTGCCTGTATTAGGGATCTGTATGGGGGAGATGGGAAGTAATCTCCTATCACAGTTACTGATGATGACTAGAGATCCTTGTTACACAGTTATAATGAAGGAGATTACAGTTCAGTCTCCACAATAGAGATTGTACTGTACTGGCTCTAGATGCCCATGTACCTATGCTATACTAATGTATCACTGGATTGATAGCAGAGCATAGAGGAAAAAAATGGCTTAACTGCATTGATGTAAGTACATCATATATAAAAGGATTGTAATAAATAAGTTTGCAGATATAGATCACCCCATCCAGTATATGGGTGTTGTTCAATCTATTTTCTTGGCAATTCACTCCACTGTGCATGGATAAGGCTTGTTGTGAGGCATCAAGCAGCTTTGTTGAAAGTGATGAGAACATTTTTTTAATCAAGGACAGAGAATTAAAAACCAAAAAATATTTTTTGTGACTTCACTCCGATGAATTTTGAGTAAGATTTTACCGGGGATTAAAAGTCAGCTGGACTCGAAACGCGTCACTTATTTTTCTGTGCCTATGCTCCTATTTTAATGAAGTCCAATTAATTTTTTTTTCGCCAGTAATTCATTGTGCTTGATTGAGAAAAATCTTATCATCATTGTGATAAATATTCAGGTGGGGCTGCAAGGAAGAAAAAACTTTTCACTGCACTGTTTTTGGACCAATGGAAATATTTCACAATATTTGCTGAGCCACCTGACATTAATACAATTAGTTTACAATATAAATGTACTGCATATATTCTTTCTAAGGTACGGTATATTTGGAAAAGCTTTTTTGCTGTTTCTTAAAGTAAATCAAATGAAATTCACAGAAAATTCTTACTGAGATTGAAATTTGTTTAGCGGCATAAGATGCTCGCTAAGCTGGTCTTCATTTTGAGAACATAACATGACTGCTGGGGAAAACTATTTGTAGTTTATTGTGTTCGTCTCTAGATTATTCTCGTAGCTTGTTATGCTATTCTCGGCTTACGTATTTTTCACTGCTTACAAGAGATCCATCTTTTCCAGATCATGCAGCTTTTGTTACATCAGTTTTAAGATTTTTTTTTACTTATTTTGAGAATTATTATGTAAATTGCTTACATCGCTGAATCATTCCCAAATACATATTTTACATTTGTGCTAGAGAAATGCTAGTGAATATTAATAAGAAATTAGGAATGATCATTTTGGTTGGGCAATTGGTTATTATTAATATTCATAATGTGCCCAACATAGATCATAAACTGCATCTCATCACCTGTCTGGACAATGAGATTTTCTTATATTGAAGAATCAATCAACTGTCTCATAAAAATTCTGTAACATTTCATTGTTCAGATAGCAATCTGAACAAAAGTTGAAAGGACCAGTGGCAGAAAGGACTGGTAGACATAGTGGCAACACTATATTGTAACCTTATGCATCTTTTTCTTGCCTTTCCTACTGCTTAAGTTTATCAAGTCTGTTTTCACCACTGGAGTGTTCTGTGCGTGTGCCAAGTGGACCACACATGAACCATTGAAATTGACCAATCCAGACACCGAGCACCTCACATCTTTTTCAATCTACCATAACATCTCCGTCTGCATCTCATTCACAGTCCAACAGTATGTAGTGTTCACCCTACTCCACCCTCTTTCAGCACAGAAGCCAGCCCTCAGTCCCACAGTTGTAGTCACATAAAAGATTTTTTTCCTCTTATCCTTGCCAAAGCTAAGAGTTTGAACTTCACCACCTCCAATCTATTGGCCACAGAAATGCTGCCTTTCCACCTGGTGTATACAGACGCTTTCTGAAAGCTGATGACTGTCGCAGTCCCCCAGTACCTGTTGCTATTACTTCTATAAGAAAGATGTGCCTGCAGTATAACAGCAAGTTGCAGACATCACCAGTTCCTTGAAAAAAACTATGTCTGCCAGGGTGCATTTCACTACTGACATCTGGACGAGCAAGCATGGCCAGGGGTGTTATATCTTGGGGACTGGGCACTGGGTGACTCTGGTGGCTGTGGGGGAAGGCAGTCAAGGGTCTGCTCACAAGTCTTGGAATCCCCAAGGCTTGCAGGGCACTTGGGGATGGAGAACTAAACCACTGCACACCAGAAGATGGAGAACTAAACTACTAGAAACACGGGTTGGAGAACTAAACTACCAAACACCTAGGGTTGGATAACTAAGCCACTACACAAAAGGGGATAGTGAAGTAAACCACTAGACACCAAGGGATGGAGAACTAAACTACCACACACATGAAGACAAAAAGCTTAACTACTAGACAACAGGGGTTGGAGAATTAAACTAGTAAGCACCTAGGTTTGGAGAACTAAACTACTAAACACCAAGGAATGGTGAACCAATCCACTAGACACCAATGTGTCACTAGACACCAAGTCTTGGAATCCTCAGAGGGACAAACCTCTGTATCTAACACTTCCTTCACTGCTTTTGCCTCCTCCACCTCCTCTAGGACCTCCACCTGTGCCCTCAACCTCTTCATTAATGAGACATGCGTTCCACAGTGCAGAGTGAATCCCCTTTACCTTCATACTGTGCCACTTGAGATCACCACAATCTGGCAGTATTTAAATTAATATTGCATCACTAAAGAGGTCTTTTCGGCTACCGGTTAACTGGTTGCTATGCGATATGCCGACATGATGGCATTCCACTCTACACATGTTGCAGCGACTGTGGCAGCAGCAATGAGCCCTGGTGCAGTATGTCAGTTTTGCATAGCCTGTGGTGCAAATCACCCTTGCAGAATGGACACAGATAAAGGAGCTCTGCACCCTTCTTCACAATTTCAAAAAGACTACTAAGATGGTTGCATCATCAGCATCACTATTCCGTTCATTAATATCAACACTTTATATACAGTAGTTTGCGGTAAGAGGTGATGCTCCCAGAAGAAGAGGAGAAAGTATGGGAGGATGCAGAAGAGATAGACATTAGTATTCTGTGAAATATTAAAATATCTTATCAGCAGTACCACTCACATCAAAGTAAAATGGGACTGTGGCACAATGTCAAATTAAAGAGTTGAAAATTTAGTAAATATTTCAAATCAACAAAAAAATACCATCATTTCAACCCTGTCTATTTGGAATAGAGCCAGTCACATTTATATAATGTTTTTTTTTTTTTGTAACCCTGTACATTTATCCAGCTATGATTGACTCTGTTTTCTGACTGCAAGGCGATATAGCTGCACTGTAATCCAGTAAGAATGTAGCAAGGGATCTATTTTATGTTAAGAGAAATCAAGCAGGAAAAATTACACTTTCACTTGGTCCAAATGCTTGCCACTTGTATTTCATGTACCTAGAAAAAAATCCAAAAGGATGACTCACATCATATGAACCTTTGGCAAAAGAACAAAGATGTGTCTCCAGCAAGTGCCAACAAATGTAGACGAAGAGCTCATTAAAATGTTCAACTGCACCGAAGCCACCGGGCAGGCACAACCTGAGCCAAGACAAGGTGCTAGCCATAAGGAAATGATAGATGATGATGATCCTTTTACCAAACTTTTTGACAGATAAAAAGGACCATTCGAACTCCTGCTGACAACATTAACAAGTGTCACTGTCAAGGTAAAAAAGAGATGGTCTTGGATCTCAAAAGGACAAAAAACAGGTGATAAGAGCAAGCAACCAAGAAGAACTAGTCAACATGCCCTGTATATGGCATGAGTCGCTGAGCTCATGGATTGGTTGCAGCGCCATTGATGTGACATCAGTGCTGAAGACAAACAACAGATTCTGGTGCTGGACCCAGGCAGGGTAAATAGTGCTAGGATTGTTTTTACAGCTACTGCAGTCTATGAAAGTAAGTTTTCTGAAAGTATTTCTTTTCCCGCAATTGATACAATTAAATTATCAGGTGCAGAGGAAATCATAAACTGCTCAAAAAAAAAGTGTCATGTCAGATCCCGTTGAACAAAAGGTTCAAGTTTAACCTTCAGTTAGTTGGGACAGAATACTTAAACTGTTATGTTTCGGTAGCTGAGGAGTGCAGGTAAAAAAGGCAATACACCAGAGCAGTTGGAATCTATGAGATTGCAGTACCCTGACTAACCACCACAACTAGAGGCAGCCATGGAGCGTTCCTACGTTGGTCCTAGACGCCTCGTCACAGCCTGAGAAACTAACTACACCTAAAGATAGAAAGAGGAAAGCTATCTGCCCCGGAGCAGATCCCCAAAGGACATAGAAAGCCCCCAAACATGTAATGGCGGTTAGACAAGAAGAAATACTGACACAGACAGAAAATAGTATGAGCAAACGTTGGGGCCCAAACTACCTAAATAGAAAAGGATAGGAAGGGCACTTACTGCAATCCCAAAAAACCCTGAAAAGCACCAACTTTACTCATTTCAAAAACACCTGAGATCACACGACCTCTACCACCTAAATTAGTTCTCTGGTGTAACAAAATCAAAATAGCAGCCACTGAAAAAACTGGAAAAAGCAAATGTACAAACATCAGTGGCTGAACTAAACTGAGAGGGCAAAAAGCCCCCCGAGGGGACCCTGAAGGCCCCACAGAAGTGCAGGACAAAATGCAAAAATCAAGCACAAAAACAAAAAGAAGAAAATGACTTAACTGTTAGCAGGAGATGCAGACACGACACAGCAGGCTACAAAGGAAACAGGAATCAAGGATTGAGACCAGAACAATTGATCACCGGCAACCCTGATGGGAAGGCAACTCCCTTATATAAGACCAGTCAGTAACACCTGATTCCCAATCCTCACAATCTTCACTGGACAGTCCAGTACCGCTTGTAACCACCAGAGGGAGCCTCTGCTCAGAACTCATTTCAAGTCCATTCACAACAGTACTCCCCCCTTGAGGAGGGGTCACCGAACCCTCATTTGAGCAACCAGGTCGGTCAGGATGAGTTCTATGATAAGCACGGATGAGTCTCCTAGCATGGATGTCCGAAGCAAACACCCAAGAATTGTCTTCCTGACCATAACCTCTCCACTTAACCAAATACTGGAGTTTCCGTCTAGAAAAACGAGAATTCAATAATTTCTCAACCACAAACTCCAGATTGCCCTCAACCAGAACAGGGTCAAGAGGCACAGCAGTAAGAACCACTGGCTCAACAAACCTCTTCAACAAGGACTTGTGGAACACGTTATGGATTTTAAATGTCCCTGGAAGAAGCAAACGAAAAGAAACAGGATTAAGAATCTCCATGATCTTATAAGGTCCAATGAACCTAGGCTTAAATTTAGGAGATGCCACTCTCATAGGAATATTTTTTGAGGACAACCAGACCAAGTCCCCCACTTTAAACCGAGGACCATCAGTCCTATGCCGGTTAGCAAACCGCTGGGCCCTCTCCTGAGAGAGGGACAACCTCTCCACTACCTGGTCCCAAATCTGTTGCATACGCTCCACAACAGAGTCAACACCTGGACAGACAGAAGCCTCCGTCTGTCCTGAAGAAAATCGAGGGTGAAACCCAGAATTACAGAAAAATGGAGACATCAAAGTGGCAGAGCTAGCCCTATTATTAAGAGCAAACTCAGCCAAAGGCAAAAAAGAGACCCAGTCATCCTGATCAGCAGACACAAAGCATCTTAGATAAGTCTCCAATGTCTGGTTTGTTCTTTCAGTTTGACCATTGGTCTGAGGATGAAACGCCGAGGAGAAAGACAATTGAACACCAAGTTTAGAACAAAAGGTCCTCCAAAATCTGGAAACAAACTGGACTCCTCTGTCAGACACAATGTTCTCAGGAATGCCGTGTAAACGAACCACGTGCTGAAGGAACAAAGGCACCAATTCAGAGGAGGAAGGCAACTTAGGTAATGGCACAAGATGTATCATCTTGGAAAACCTATCATAAATCACCCAGATGACGGTCATTCTCTGAGAAACAGGGAGGTCGGAAATGAAATCCATAGAGATATGAGTCCATGGTCTCTTGGGCACAGGCAATGGCATCAACAAACCACTAGAGCGAGAGCAAGGCTTGGAGCGAGAGCAAGTCCCGCAGGACTGCACAAATTCCCTGACATCACGAGACAAGGTAGGCCACCAAAAGGACCGACTAACCAAGTCTCTGGTACCAAAAATTCCGGGATGACCGGCCAACGCGGAACAATGAATCTCAGACATCACACTCTTTTTCCACTGGTCCGGGACAAACAATTTCCCAACAGGGCAGCGCTCGGGCCTATCCTCCTGACACCCCTCCAGAGCCAGTCTCAAATTGGGCGAGATGGCGGAAAGAACTACACCTTCTTTCAAAATAACAGAAGGATCAGATAACTCAGGAGAGTCCGCAAGGAAACTCCTCGAGAGGGCATCCGCCTTAACATTCTTAGTGCCAGGAACAAAGGAAACCACAAAATTAAAACGTGTGAAAAACAAGGCCCACCTGGCCTGTCTAGGATTAAGTCGCTTGGCAGATTCCAGATAAACCAGATTCTTATGGTCCGTAAGGACCACCACCTGATGTTTGGCTCCCTCCAGCCAATGTCTCCACTCTTCAAAAGCCCACTTCATGGCCAATAACTCCCGATTACCCACGTCATAATTACGTTCAGTAGGAGAAAATTTTCGAGAGAAAAAGGCACAAGGGTTACTTTTAGAGGTCTCTGGATCTCTTTGGGACAAAACGGCACCTGCCCCAATTTCAGAGGCATCAACCTCCACCTGAAATGGCAGAGAAACATCAGGCTGCCGTAGAACAGGAGCAGAAGTGAATCTCTGCTTAAGTTCCTGAAATGCAGAGACTGCCTCAGGAGGCCAATTCACCACATCAGAACCCTTTTTGGTCAAATCAGTTAATGGTTTAACAATAACCGAGAAATTACCAATAAATTTACGATAAAAATTGGCAAAACCCAAAAATCTCTGAAGAGCCTTTAATGAAGTAGGTTGGACCCAATCACAGATGGCCTGAACCTTGACCGGGTCCATTTCAATAACAGATGGGGACAAAATGAATCCCAAAAATGAGATCCTCTGTACGCCAAAAAGACACTTTGATCCTTCACATACAGAGCATTCTCTCTCAAAATCTGGAATACAGTTCGAACATGTTTCACATGAGAGTCCCAGTCTTTGGAAAAAATCAAGATATCATCCAAATAAACAATCAGAAATTTATCCACAAAATCCCTGAAAATGTCATTCATGAAGGACTGGAAGACAGAAGGAGCATTAGTGAGCCCAAAGGGCATCACAAGGTACTCAAAATGCCCCTCAGGGGTATTAAATGCCGTCTTCCATTCATCCCCTGCTTAATGCGAATAAGGTTATATGCCCCCCTGAGGTCAAGCTTGGTAAACCAAGTAGCGTTTTTCACCCTGGAAAACAGGTCAGAAATCAAGGGTAACGGATATTGATATTTCACAGTAATATTGTTCAAAAGACGATAATCAATACACGGCCTTAATGAACCATCCTTTTTGGCCACAAAGAAAAAAACAGCACCTAAGGGTGAAGAGGATGGTCTGATATGACCCTTCTCCAATGACTCCTTGATATAAGACCGCATAGTGTCATGTTCAGGTACAGACAAGTTAAAAAGGCGACCTTTAGGGAATTTACTACCAGGCACTAATTCAATAGCGCAGTCATAGCTCCTATGGGGAGGCAAGGATGCAGATTTACTTTCGCTAAACACATCAGAAAAATCAATCAAAAAGTCAGGAACATCCTGAGCCTGGGGGGAGGCAGAAAAAACAGGAGTGTTGGTATTAACACATTGGCAGCCCCAACTGGTTACAGACACAGATTTCCAATCCAAAACAGGATTATGAGACTGTAACCAAGGGAAACCCAGTACGATAATGTCATGCAGATTATACAGAACCAAAAATTTGCAGCTCTCCTGATGATCAGGTTCAACCCTCATTATCACCTGAGTAGAGAACTGAGGTTTATTCTCAGCCAAAGGGGTAGAATCGATCCCCAGTAGGGGAATAGACTTCCGTAGGGGTATCAAGGGAAACCCACAACGTTTAGGAAAATCAAAATCCATCAGGTTAATAGCTGCTCCCGAATCAACGAAAGCCTGAGCAGAAAATGAGGACAGAGAGCATATCAGGGTAACAGTTAATAAAAACTTAGTCTGAACACTACCCAAGACAACTGAGCGTGCAAAACGTCTTCCCCGCTTAGGGCAGACTGAAATAGCATGAGAGGCATCACCACAGTAGAAACATAACCCATTGCGCTTTCGAAACTCATGACGCTGTGCCCCAGAAACCACTCTCTCACACTGCATGGATTCAGAAGCAGGTTCACAATGAAACACTATTCCACGCATACTTCTCCGCTCACGCAAACGTCTGACAGCTCTCAATTATTAACATGGCTTACAGTCACCTAACAAATGCAAGGTGGCTTTAACCCCTTATTAACCCATTCGCCACCGCTACAGGGCAATGGGAATAGACGGGCAAATTGCCAGAAAGGGCAAATCTAATTAGAGATTTGCCCTTTCTGGGGTGTCTGGGGGCAGATGTTAGTAGCCAGGGGGGGCACAAAAAAAATGTACCCTCCCTAGGCTATTATTATCTGCCCCCACTCGCTTGCTTTGTCTGTCTGGTGGAGAAAATACAGCGGGAGCCCACGCATTTTTTTTCAACGAATTTACACCTTTAATTAACCCCTACATGTCTGAAATTTTGCACACATATACTTATGTAATTGTAACTTAAAACCATATATCAAAATACATGAAATGACATGGTTAACTGTGTGGAAACAATGTATCATTTCATGTCGGCTTCTGTGATTTCACAAAAGCCGGCAATTGAATTAGCGGCTATTATACTATGTAGAAGTGTATGAACTATAAATATATATATATGTATGTGTCACAAAGACATGTATATATATAATGTATTTTATGTGTATGTATCTAGTGTTTTGTGAGCTGTCAGTGTGATTTTACAGTAGCTGGGGATGATTTGCCGGCTTTTCAAAGGAGACTGGTGCATATAAATCGGACAGCACGTGCATGGTGAGAGTGCTGTGCATTTTTTAATCGCACCCATTGACTTGCATTGGCGATTATCATGCCAAAATCGCATCAAATCGCAGCATGCTGCGATTTTTTTCTCACACCAATATCTGATGAGAAAAAATCGCAAATGAGAACTCACCCATTGACTAACATTGGTCAGATTTGAATCCGATTTTTTTTTCCTCTGATTTTCATCCGTTTTCGGCGCCAGTGAGTATGAGGCCTAATAATGAAATGAATGAAACAGCAGAAATTAAAAATAACAACAGCCAAAAGGTGTAAAAAAATTATTTTCTTAAATAGCTTTTTTCTCTTTAAATACCCTTTCCTGATGAAAGCGTCCATTTCACTTAGCTCATATTAAAAATGAGAAGAAACATTACCAAAATTAAAAAAAATAACATGAAAAAGCTGATTTTTTTTAATAAGAAACGGTCTGTCTCCTGATTATGTATTCCCTTTAATGACTCTGCAGATAAGGATGGTGTATCATGCTGCTTGTATGTGTTGCCCGTTTAATATACTATTGTTTTTTTTGCTTCATATCTCTTGTGTATTTACATTAAGATAAAGAAGACACATCCACAGGCTTATGTTATGGCTGTGAATATAAACATTTCTACTCCAAAGATTAAACTGAGTTTAACATATTGGCTACGTAAGAAAGTGCTGACTGTATGCCAATACAGAAATTGATGAATTACAATGCTGCTTCCCTTTCGCTCTGGGCATTTTTTTATTTTTTCATTCTTCCGTCTTCTTCCACTTCTTCCATGATATTTTTATGTTTCCCCCAACGTAGCCATGTGAGGGCTTATTGTTTCCAGGATGGAGTGTACTGTCTTGAATGACAACATTCATTTTATGTTACCATACATTGTACTGAGAAGCAGCCCCCAAAAAATTTGAAGTGCAGTGACGGTGAAAAAAAAAAAGTTTCCACTATTATTTTTGGGATTTTCTCTTAATGGTGTTCATTGATCGGTGACATTTTTTACATTGATGGAGCCTTGTAGGGGTTTGATCTTTTAAGTGGCAAACTGCTGTTTTCATTGTTACTTTTTTTTAAGTAGACATTTTAATTACTTTTTATTGCACTTTTTTAGGGAGGTGTTGTAACGAAAAACCCACAAGTTTTGATTTTTGCTCTTATTAAGCCATTCACAGTTCGGTTTAATTAACTTTATATTTTGATAGTTTGCACTTTTTACAGATGTGATGATGATACTAAATGTGTTTATTTTTTATTTTTTATGATTAATGGGGAAAAAGGTGGCTGAATACAATTTTTACAGACTTCTTATTTTTCATTTTTCAGTCACCCCTAGGGGACTATGATCTAAGATTATTAGATTGCTTGTTTTATTTATTACTATACAGCTTCATTGCAGTATACAGACAAAATTACACTACCGTTCAAAATCTTGGGGTCACCCAGACAATTTTGTGTTTTCCATGAAAACTCATACTTTTATTAATCAAATGAGTTGCCAGATGAATCTAAAATCTCGTCCAGACATTGACAAAAGATTTTTATTTGAAATAATAATTTTATCCTTCAAACTTTGCTTTCGACGGTGAATGCTCCTTTGCAGCAATTCCAGCATTGCAGACCTTTGGCATTCTAGCAGTTAATTTGCTGAGGTAATCTGGAGAAATGTCACCCCATGCTTCCAGAAGCCCCTCCCACAAGTTGGTTTGGCTTGATGGGCACTTTTTGCTTACCATACGGTCAAGTTGCTCCCACAACAGCTCAACGGGGTTGAGATCTGGTGACTGCGCTGGCCACTCCATTACAGAGAGAATACCAGCTGCCTTCTTCTTCCCTAAATAGTTCTTGCATAATTTGGAGGTCGCTTTGGGTCATTGTCCTGTTGTAGGATGAAATTGGCTCCAATCAAGCGCTGTCCACAGGGTATGGCAAGGCTTTGCAAAATGGAGTCATAGCCTTCCTTATTCAAAATCCCTTTTACCTTGTACAAATCTCCCACTTTCCCAGCACCAAAGCAACCCCAGACCATCACATTACCTCCACCATGCTTGACAGATGGCGTCAGGCACTCTTCCAGCATCTTTTCAGTTGTTTTGCATCTGACAAATGTTCTGTGTGATCCAAACACCTCAAACTTGGATTCGTCTGTCCATAACACTTTTTTCCAAACTTTCTCTGTTCAATGTCTGTGTTCTTTTGCCCATATTAATCTTTTCCTTTTATTAGCCAGTCTCAGATTGGCTTTTCTTTGCCACTCTGCCCTGAAGGCCAGCATCCCGGAGTCGCTTCTTCACTGTAGACGTTGACACTGGCGCTTTGCGTGTACTATTTAATGAAGCTGCCAGCTGAGGACCTGTGAGGCGTCGATTTCTCAAACTACAGACTTTAATGTACTTGTTGCTCAGTTGTGCAGCGGGGCCTCCCACTTCTCTTTCTACTCTGGTTAGAGCCTGTTTGTGCTCTCCTCTGAAGGGAGTACTACACACCTTTGTAGGAAATCTTCAGTTTCTTGGCAATTTCTCACATAGAATAGCCTTCATTTCTAAGAACAAGAATAGACTATTGAGTTTCACATGAAAGTTCTTTTTTTCTGGACATTTTGAGAGTTTAATGGAACCAACAAATGTAATGCTCCAGATTCTCAACTAGCTCAAAGGAAGGTCATGTTTATAGCTTCTCTAATCAGCCAAACTGTTTTCAGCTGTGCTAACATACTTGCACAAGGGTTTTCAAGGGTATTCTAATCATCCATTAGCCTTCTTACACAGTTAGCAAACACAAAGTACCATAAGAACACTGGAGTGATGGTTGTTGGAAATGGGCCTCTAAACACCTATGAAGATATTGCATTACAAACCAGACGTTTGCAGCTAGAATAGTCATTTACCACATTAACAATGTATAGAGTGTATTTCTGAATCATTTAATGTTAGCTTCATTGGAAAAAACTGTGTTTTTCTTTCTAAAATAAGGAAATTTCTAAGTGACCCTAAACTTTTACACGGTAGTGTATGTTCTCCTATAAAGTCCAGCCAATGAGTGCACCCATGTACCGGTGATCATGCTATTTCCATGCTGTAGTGATGATCGGAGATAACACTGGTCGCTGCTGTTACAACAATATGGCGACTGTGTTTCACAGCTGACATTTTCCAAGTATGGTTCAGGCTCAGATCCTGAGCCCGCTCCATACACTTGTAACAAGGGCGACCAGGGTGGTAGTCCTGACGGAGTTCACCTACAAAATACATTCAACTGACACCCCGTCCCCTTGTACATGAAACACAGGACGGACACAGCTTCCCCCACAGGTTACCTCTTCTTCTCGGCCACTGCAGACCAGGCAATCAAAATCCAGGGTCACAGCTGCGATCCAACAGGGATAACTTATTTTTTTAGGTTTTGCAATGTAAATGAAGTAGAAACGGTAACAGAAGAGAATATGGTAGAAACTTCCTGCTTTTTTCCTACTCTTAGTTGCGGCCGTCTCAGTATCAGCCACAGTCCACAATCAGAGGTAGTGAAGACTCACTCGCCAGAATCTGGATGCTTGTAATCCCTTTGGGGGGCACTCACACAGTCCTGTGCCCCCTCACTGTCCATGGGTCCTGAGATAACAGATTCTGTCCCTTTCCTCGGGTCTGGCAATGTCCCGGTCATGGTTGCTTGTCTCCCCTGGGCAGACGTGCCCGGGGTACTGACTAGAAGCAGCAGTTTCCTGTCGCCTTTTTGCTCCTGGTCCAGCGCACCAGATTAACCTCTACTTTCCCTAACTCAAGCAACAGCAATTCACCACAACACACAATATATACACAGTAGTATAATATATTTATACAAGACAGTACTTAATAAACTCATTTACAAACAGGTACTACATATTTGACATACAGAAAGGGTCACACAGGCCCCGTGTGGGGGAGGGGCAAATGAGGGTCTCCGCCACCTCCTTACACACTAGCTCCTGACATGTGATGAACTATTAAGTCACATGTCACTAAGGGGTTAAACTTACATTTTATTTGATCCAAAATTACATTGTGCACTTATGTCTTAGCAAAAAGTTATGTCTCAGCATGCCTTCGTATTGTTTTTCTTTTAATTTTAAGTTGCCAAAAACTCCAGAAAACTAATGCCCAAACTGCAAGTTTTCTTCTAGATTCCACTTCACAATACAATACTAGTTAACACCACATCTTGTTCTGCAATGCCCTTACACAACTTTATGCATGAGAAAAAGTGTTTCATTGATCAAATGTAGTAAAAATAATACATATATCGTATATACTCGATTATAAGCTGAGTTTTTCAGCACATTTCTTTGAGTGAGGGTCCCAGAAGACGGAGGGGGAGTGGCAGCGGTGGAGCAGCAGGTCACAGGAGACATGAGCCGGCTGCTGTGGCTAACTCCTGTGCCCGCTGCTAAAGAGAAATGAATATTCACTGCGCTGGCAGAAGAGTGACAATATGGGGACACAGGGAACGTAGGGGACCAGGATGATAGACCTAAAGGCCCAGGATCGGGACAAATTGGCCCAGAATGGAGGACAAAGAAGATGAGGAAATAGGTCATAAGGGCCCAGGATGGGAGAAATACAGCCCCAGAATGGAAGACATTAAAGCTCAGGATGGGCGACATATGGGCCCTGAATGAGGGACATAGGAGATGAGGAAGAAGGTCATAAGGGCCCAGGATGGGAGAAATACGGCTCCAGAATGGAAGACATTAAAGCTCAGGATGGACGACATATGGGATCTGAATGAGGGACATAGGAGATGAGGAAGAAGGTCACAAGGGCCCAGGATGGGAAAAATATGGCCCCAGAATGGAAGACATTAAAGCTCAGGATGGGCGACATATGGGCCCTGAATGAGGGACATAGGAGATGAGGAAGAAGGTCATAAGGGCCCAGGATGGGAGAAATACGGCTCCAGAATGGAAGACATTAAAGCTCAGGATGGGCGACATATGGGATCTGAATGAGGGACATAGGAGATGAGGAAGAAGGTCACAAGGGCCCAGGATGGGAAAAATATGGCCCAGAATGGAAGACATTAAAGCTCAGGATGGGCGACATATGGGCCCTGAATGAGGGACATAGGAAATGAGGAAGAAGGTCAAAGGGCCCAGGATGGGAAAAATACGGCTCCAGAATGGAAGACATTAAAGCTCAGGATGGGCGACATATGGGCCCTGAATGAGGGACATAGGAGATGAGAAGTAGGTCATAAGGGCCCAGGATGGGAGAAATATTGCCCCAGAATGGAAGACATTAAAGCTCAGGATGGGCGACATATGGGCCCTGAATGAGGGACATAGGAGATGGGGAAAGTAGGTCATAAGGGCCAGGATGGGAGAAATATGGCTCCAGAATGGAAGACATTAAAGCTCAGGATGGCGACATATGGGATCTGAATGAGGGACATAGGAGATGAGGAAGAAGGTCACAAGGGCCCAGGATGGGAAAAATATGGCCCCAGAATGGAAGACATTAAAGCTCAGGATGGGCGACATATGGGCCCTGAATGAGGGACATAGGAAATGAGGAAGAAGGTCATAAGGGCCCAGGATGGGAGAAATAAGGCTCCAGAATGGAAGATATTAAAGCTCAGGATGGGCAACATATGGGCCCTGAATGAGGGACATAGGAGATGAGAAAGTAGGTCATAAGGACCCAGGATGGGAGAAATATTGCCCCAGAATGGAAGACATTAAAGCTCAGGATGGGCGACATATGGGCCCTGAATGAGGGACATAGGAGATGAGGAAGAAGGTCATAAGGGCCCAGGATGGGAGAAATATGGCACCAGAATGGAAGACATAAAAGCTCAGGATGCAGGACATACGGATCCAGAACTGCACCAAGCAGCCCAGTAAGTGACACATCACTGGAGTCAGATTAAATAACTAAATGATAAAATTTCTCTGATACTTTGCAATTTTAAACATGTACAGCACACAGACTGTACGCTGATGACATCCGTGTGCGGGACATGTTTTTCGTGGCCCTTGTCATCCATGATGCTGAAGAAAAATGGATGTGTGAGCAGCCTCACAGATTATAATGTTTACGTGTTGAATCCATGAAATAAATGGGTAGAACACGCACTGGAAACATGAACGTGTGAATGAGGCCTAATTGTTATGGTTTCTCCTGCTAGACTTGTTAGGTCAAGTTCACATGTTCAGTATTTGGTCAGTATTTTACCTCAGTATTTGTAATCCAAAATCAGAAGTGGGTGATAAATACAGAAGTGGTGACGTGTTTCTATTAGGCTACATTCTATCAGTATTTGGTCAGTATTTTACATCAGTATTTGCAAGCCAAACCAGGAGAGGAAAAATCAGAGGAAAAGTGTAATGATATGACAAGAATATTCAGGTCACTCTCCGGAAACATTCCTTATACGCCAGCATCTCATACAGCCAAATTTTATCTCTTGCTTTGCACTGAGGAGGGGAAACACCCCGAAACACGTGCCCACAAATTGAGATTCCAGTTTAATTTTAAATAAAAAAAGTATTACAGATACAACAGATGTCCTTGAGCTAGATTTTAGGGTTCCTATTTCTTCTGCAACTCTTGGACACTATATGAGATTAAGTTGTTTATCAGAAATGGTGAAGATTGTATTTGGGCTTCAATGGAAGCCTATCGTCAGCTGTCTTCACACCCCCAAAGTAAAACACGGAGACGACAACAAGCGCTCGATCTATTATGCACACTAATGAGCAGTTTAGCAGCAGGTCTCCGCAGCCAGTAGAAACATCTGATATATCTGTATGACACAAGAGATACTTTCTATAACTGGAAATACAATTTTGACAGCAGATATATGGAGAAGAAATAAGCTAAAAACACAGAATAAAACAATAGTATGAGGCTAAGACCCTAAATCAGACTAAAACGTCTTCTATTAAGGGTTTTAACTACTAACTCATTCCATGTAAACGTATCATAACTACAGTAAGTAAAACAAAGTGTTAATTAAAGTATAACCAATTTTTCAATATTTTGGATAAAACTGACCACACATGAGAACAAGCAAAAACATTTTAGCAAAATGGGTGAAATATAAACTATACTGATCAGGGCGGAGTAATCTTCACTAATCTGCGAATAATGGCCAGTAATAAAATATAGCATGGCATGATAGCCTGATATTGTACAGATTGAGTCAAAACCTTTGACCTTTGACACTCTCAATGCTGGAATGAACCTATCACATGGTTTTATGGCCTATTACATCAATTAAGGAATTTGCTTCAAAGACCCTGTGAGAACATCACAAAACATTACCAGACCCCAATCAGAGGGTAATAAAACTTTCACTCCCCTTATCTATGAACTAGTCCAATATTTATGGCCACAACTGTTCATCTCTATCTCCCATAATGACAGTTCTGCTTCACGTCACTTGTCTTATCTATTGCATTGTTTCTGTGCTGTGTTGTGTATAAATATGTGATTCTTCAGATTTTGTATTAGTTTAGCCTGATGAAGAGACCTGAGTAGTCTCGAAAGCTTGCAATTTGTTACCATCTTTTCAGTTAGCCATTAAAAGGTATCAACCACTGAGGACTCTCAAGTAGTGTTGAGCGATACGATAATGCAAATATCGGCTATCGGCCGATATTGGCTCTATCGGCCTTTCGATAATTCGTTTCGATATTTTCGTCTTATCGAATACCGGAATCGGATTTGTCACTGTCACTGTCTGTGTCCGTCGGTCGGGTCTGTTACTGTCAGTGTCCGTCGGTCGGGTCTGTCAGGAGTCAGCGGCACTTACCTGGCAGAAGATCTCCGGCGGTCACGTCCTGGACTGCTTCATGGCCGCCATCCTCTTCTCCCGGCGGTCACATGCAGTTTCTCGCGATAACTGCAGTGACTGCTGGGTAATCCCAGCCGTAAAGCAGTCAGTCCGATGACGTCACCGCCGGGGAAGCAGGTAATCAGCTGTGCTGCGTCGCGATGACAGTCATTGCGATGTAGCAGAGCTGGATCGTCGTGGGACTGTCGTTATGGACTGCGTCGGACAGGTGGTATACTGTTGGTTTTTTTTTTTATTTTTTTACAGGAGATCGATGGCGTCGCAGGAATGAGAGTACAATAAAAGAAATGAAAACTGTGTTGTCTCTTTTATTTCATTAAAATACTTTTTTCTTGCTTTGTCTTTTTTTTATGCATTTAATAACTTTGGGATTAATAATGGATCGGTGTCTTATTGACGCCTCTCCATTATTAACCGGGCTTATTGTCACCGTGCAATCAACGGTGACATTAACCCCTTATTACCCCGCTTGCCACCGCTACAGGGCAAGTGGGAAGAGCCGGGTAAAGTGCCACAATTGGCACATCTTTTGATGCGCCAAATGTGGGGCTGCTGTAGCCTGGTATTATCAGGCTGTTGAGGGCCAAAATGCATGGGCCTTGACAGTCTTTTAATACCAAGCGGCAGCAGTCTGCATTTTACTTGGCTGGTTAACAAAAATAGGGGGGACCCCTATGCCGTTTTTTTTTTTCGAGGGGATCCCCTATTTTTGTTAACCAGCCAAGCTAAGCAGACTGCTGTGGCCTGGTATTATCAGGCTTGCAAGGTCCATGGATATTGGATCCTTACCAGCCTGAAAAACCAGGCCTCAGCGGTCTGCTTCATCTGGCTGGTTAACAAAAATAGGGGGGACCCCACGCCAATTTTTTTCGAGGGGATCCCCTATTTTTGTTAATCAGCCAAGATATGCAGACTGCTGTGGCCTGGTATTATCAGGCTGGCAAGGTCCATGGATCTTGGCTCCTTAACAGCCTGAAAATCTAGGCCTCAGCGGTCTGCTTCATCAGGCTGGTTAACAAAAATAGGGGGGACCCCACGCCATTTTTTTTCGAGGGGATCCCCTATTTTTGTTAACCAGTTCCCTCTGACGTCACTGATTGTGTCCCTGGCTGACCTGAAGTGAAAGTGGAAAGCAATCAATTAAGCTTTCCACTTCCTCTCATGTCAGCCAGGAGAGGAACTCATTCATTTGGGGGTTTACTGTGAGGCTGCAGCATTAGCTGCGGTCCCTGCAGTAAACATTAACCCTTTCTGATGGATTACAGCGTGGGACCTGACTGTGCATCGGATTGGTAAGAATAATTTTGCTTTATTATTTTATTTTTATTACAGGAAATGGTTTTAGCAGGTAAATAAAATATGGTCAAAAACTGTGTGATTATTTCATTAAACTTCTTTTTTATTAAAGTGTGTGTGTTTGATTTTTCTTTCATACAATAGGATTAATAATTGATAGTTGTCTGATTGACAGCTCTCAATTATTAACCTGGCTTAAAGTGACCTTTCAATTGCAAGGTCATTTTAACCCTTATTAACCCATTCGCCACCGCTACAGGGCAATGGGAATAGACGGGCAAAGTGCCAGAAAGGGCGAATCTAATTATAGATTTGTCTTTTCTGGGGTGTCTGGGGGCAGATGTTAGTAGCCGGGGGGGCCAAAAATAATGGTCCCTCTCTGGGCTATTATTATCTGCCCCACTCACTGGCTTTGTCTGTCTGGTTGCGAAAATAGGGCGGGAGCCCACGCATTTTTTTTCAGCAATTTTACATCTCATATATATATATACATGTCATTGAATTTGTGACACATATATATATATTTATATTTATAGTTCATACACTTCTACATAGTATAATAGCCGCTAATTCAATTGCCGGCTTTTGTGAAAATGCAGAACCCGACATGAAATGACACTTGGTTTACATAGAGTTAACCATGTCTTTTCATGTAGTTTGATATCTGATTTGCACAAACAATTACATGAGTGTAAGTGTGCAAAATTTCACACCTGTAGGGGTTAATTAAAGGTGTAAATTCGTAGCAAAAAAGTCTGTTTTTTTACAACGAATTTACACCTTTAATTAACCCCTACAGGTGTGAAATTTTGCACACATAGACTGATGTAATTGTTTGTGCAAATCAGATTGCAAACGACATGAAAAGACATGGTTAACCCTATGTACACCAAGTGTCATTTCATGTCGGGTGCTTCTGTCTTTTCACAGAAGCCGGCTTTACCCAGCAATTGAATCAGAGGATATTTTACTATGTAGAAGTGTATAAACTATACATATATGTATATATATAATATATGTCACAATGACATGTATATATATATATATATGTATTCTATGTGTGTATATTTAGTGTTTACAAGGAAATAAAGGTTTTTTTTAGTTGCGATATTTTGTTCCCATAGACTTACATTGGACTTCCGGTATCGAAATCGGATATCGACGATATTTAGTGCTATCGGCGATACAATTTCGATACGATATTTTTAGATATCGAGCAGTATCGCTCAACATATTGATGAGAACTCTACATTCCAAACTAAATGATATTAGAGAAAGTTCTGAAAACATCTAGAACTCGAGAAAATTCAGGAACAAGTCAGGAATAGTATGAGATAAAACAATTGTTCATATGTAGCGGTTTTTGTTTTTTTTGCTGCATTTTTTATGCAAATAAAAAGCTGCATTTCACAATATCAGCAAAAGCTATGAGATTTAAGAAACCACATGCATGTTTTTTTCCTGACTGAATTTGCGAACGGCAACATTTTTTAAATCTGCAGCTTGTCAATTCTTTCAGCATTATTTACAGCATTTTTTACACATGGAAAGCAATGAGGAAGTGCAAAAACGTAGCAAACAGGTTGTTCTGCAGTTTTGCATTTTTTTTCCAGCATTTTTGGTGAATAAAGCTAACTTTATTAACCCCTTAAGGACCAAGCCACTTTGCTGGTTAACCCCTTCCCGACCTTTGACACAGCGTATGCGTCATAAAAGTCGGTGCCGATCCGACCTGTGACGCATATGCTGTGTCATGGAAGAATCGGGTTCCTGCGGGTCGGGTGACCAGGGTCACTGAAAGGTCACCCAATTCACAGGCACAGACCCTTTGTGCTTCATCACAGGGGGGGAGGCTTAATCTCCCATGGCTACAATCACTCTGATTGGCTGTTAAAAGTTAAACAGCCAATCAGAGCGATTTGTAATATTTCACCAATGAAATTTGGTGAAATATTACAATCCAGCCATGGCCGATGCTGCAATAGCATCTGACATGGCTGGAGACCGAGATCCGACCCTCTCCACATGGGTTAGGGTTAGCATAGTATTAGGGTTAGAGTTAGAATTAGGGTTAGGGTTGGAATTAGAGTTGGGATTAGCGTTAGGGGTGTGTTGGGGTTAGGGTTGGGATTAGGGTTAGGCTTGTGGTTAGGGTTATGGTTAGGGTTGGGATTAGGGTTAAGGGTGTGTTGGGGTTAGGGTTATGGTTAGGGTTGGGATTAGGGTTAGGGGTGTGTTGGGGTTAGGGTTGGAGTTAGAATTGAGGGGTTTCCACTATTTAGGTACATCAGGGGGTCTCCAAATGCAACATGGCGCCACCATTTATTCCAGCCAATTTTGCATTCAAAAAGTCAAACAGTGCTCCCTCCATTCGGAGCCCCGACGTGTGTCCAAACAGTGGTTTACCTCCACATATGTGGTATCAGCGATCTCAGGAAAAATTGCACAACAACTTTGGGGGTCTAATTTCTCCTGTTACCCTTGGGAAAATGAAAAAATTGGGACTAAAAAAATTATTTTTGTGGAAAAAAATGATTTTTTATTTTCACGGCTCTGCATTATAAACTTCTGTGAAGAACTTGGAGATTCAAAGTGCTCACCACACATCTACACGAGTTCCTTGGGGGATCTAGTATCCAAAATGGGGTCACTTATGGGGGGTTTCTACTGTTTAGGCACATCATATGCCCAGATCATATTTGAAGTGACTTTGGGGGCCTATATGACAGAAAATACCCAAAAGTGACACCATTTAAAAAACTGCACCTCTCAAGGTGTTCAAAACTACATTTAAGAAGTTTATTAACCTTTCAGGTGCTTCACAAGAATTGAAGAAATGTGGAAGGAAAAAATGAAGATTTAACTTTTCACAAAAATTTTACTTTGGACACAATTTTGTTTTTTATTTTCTCAAGAGTATCAAGAAATAATGAACTGCAATATTTGTTGTGCAATTTCTCCTGAGTACACAGATACCCAATGTGTGAAGAAAGACCACTGTTTGGGAGCTTGGCAAGTCACGGAAGATAAGGAGCACCGTTTCATGTTTTGAACGCAAAATTGACTGGAATCGAGAGCTGACGCCATGTCACATTTGGAGGGCCCCTGATATGCCAAAACAGTGGAAACCCCCCACAAGTGATACCATTTTGCAAACTAGACCCCTCAAAGAACTTATCTACATGTGTGGTGAGCATCTTGAACCACTAGGTGCTTTACAGAAGTTTATAACAGAGCTAAGAAAATTAAAAAAAAAAAAACACATTTTTCCCGCAAAATTTTTCTTTTAGCCCCAAATTTTTTATTTTCTCAAGGGTAACTGGAGAAAATGGACCATAGAATTTGTTGTTAAATTCTCTTGAGTGTGACAATACCCCATGTGTGGGTGAAAACTACTTTTGAGGCATTGTGCAAAGCTCAGAAGGGTAGGAGCGCCATATTATAGTGCAGATTTTACTCTTATGATTTGAGATGGCCATGATCCACTGAGACAGCCCCTGAGTTTCCAGAACAGTAGAAAGCCCCTTAAATGACCCCATTTTACAAACTACACCTCTCAATGTATTAAACCAATGGCATAATGATCATATTGATACCAATGGTGTGTCACAGAATTTTATAAGATTGGGCAGTGAAGAAAAAATAACTACATTTTTACCACAAAAATTTTGTTTTATCCCCAGATTTAACATTTTCACACAATAAGTGGGTAAAATTGGCACTAGAATTTGTCCCATAATTTCTGCTGAATATAGATATACACCATACAGTGGGGGAAATAAGTATTTGATCCCTTGCTGATTTTGTAAGTTTGCACACTGACAAAGACATGAACAGTGTATAATTTTAAGGGTAGGTTAATTTTAACATTGAGAGATAGAATATCAAAAATAAAATCCTGAAAATCACATTGTATAAATTATATAAGTTTATTTGCATTTTGCAGTGAGAAATAAGTATTTGATCCCTTTGGTAAACAAGACTTAATACTTGGTGATAAAACCCTTGTTGGCACAAGCACAGCAATCAGAAGTTTTTTGTAGTTGATGATGAGTTTTGTGCACATGTCAGGAGGAATTTGGGTCCACTCCTCTTTGCAGATCATCTCTTAATCATTAAGCCTTTGAGGCTGTCTGTCATGGTGTGACACGACCCAACGGACGGACTGTCAGCTAATGGCACAACACACAACGGGGATGGAATTGGGGGGGAGGAAGGCCCTACCAATAGGGAATGGGGATGATCACCACCTGAGCTCAAACCTGAGCCTGTCCATGCACTCCTCTAACACCCTATGTGGGTCCTTCTCCCCGCTGCCGTCAGGACACCTCAACTAGGGAGTTGTTACCTATAACTGCCCTGGCTAGTGCACTGGCCAGCAAGGAGCACTAGCCTCACCTCTGCAGGTAAGCACCGCACAGCAGAATAAAGGCACCAGATAAGCGAACTCAGCAGAAACACCCCTTCACCCAGAGAGCTCCTTACTTCAGCTTGGTCACTGTAGATTACTCTAACACTGCCAGTCAGCTGATGCATCAGGTGATCTTTTAAAGGATGGTGGGAGTGGTCACAGCCCACATCAGCTGACCCAGCAGCAATGCATTTACACTAGCTGCCAGCGGGGAAAAACTGACATTTAATCCCCGCTGGCCTGAAAGGAAAAAAGGTTTAACTGAATGGAACCAAATCTGCCACAAATCCAAAAATGGATCATGACCGTGTCACTTGGCATCTCGGAGCTTCAACTCCCTCCATAAGTTTTCTATGGGATTAAGGTCTGGAGACTGGCTAGGCCAATCCATGACATTAATGTGCTTCTTTTTGCGCCACTCCTTTGGCTATATATTTTGGGTCATTGTCTTGCTGGAGGACCAAGCTACGACCCATTTTTAATGTCCTGGTGGAAGGAAGGAGGTTGTCACTCAGGATTTTACAGTACATGGCTCTATCCATTCTACCATTGATGTGGTGAAGTAGTCCTGTGCCCTTAGCAGAGAAACACCCCCAAAACATAATGTTTCTACCTCTATGCTTGACAGTGGGGACGGCGTTCTTTGGGTCATAAGCAGTATTTCTCTTCCTCCAAACACCGTGAGTTGAGTTAATGCCAAAGGGCTCAATTTTTCTCTTATCTGACCTTTGTGCTACCAGTAACATGGAAGCCCCCTATATTTCCATTAACAGATGACAGATCAGAATGGGGAATTGCTTTTTTTGGGGATTGAGTTGAAGCTTTTATTGGGAACATTTTTCATAACGTTTGGGTTCACCATTATCTGGCGCTCTACGCTGAGCTCATACTTTAGGGTTTCCATCTAAATCTCCAAGATACGTGACAGATGAAACCCCCAATGGATCAATTCACTATAATGAGGCAGTAGAGTTACTCTGGACTCCGTCTGGCTTCTGTTCAGTGTTGTCCTTCCTTTCAGAGGTGCACAAAACTATGGTGGACTGCGTTTTATGCATGCCTAAAAAGACGGGCACCACTGGATCCCAAGTCCTATCGTGTTCACAGTGCCACCATCTGCCTCATTATAAGGAACTTTCCGCTGACGGTTCTGTCTGAATCATGTATTTCAGAGATTTACACGGAAACCCCGGTATAAGCGCTCAGTGTAGAGCGCAGGATAAATGTGCGCCGAGACTTACTGCGATCTTTGGGAGGCAGAATGAACAAATCCACAGCAGGTGAAGAACTGGTTTTATTTTTTATGCCATTCCTCGTGCGGTATAAGTGATTAAGTGACTTTATTCTTCGGGTCAGTTCGATTACAGGAGTATCAGATTTATATCGGGTTTTTATGTTTGGCTGCTTTCACACAATAAAATACGCTTTTTTTGCAAAAAGAAGTTTTTGCATCTCCATATTTGGAGAGCTATAATTTTTCCACATTTTGGCCCAAAGAGACATGTGATGACTTGTGTTTTTGCGGGACAACTTGCTTTTTTCATTGGTACCATTTTCGGGCACATGACATGTTTTGATTGCTTTGTATTCCGATTTTTGTGGAGGCTGAATGAACAAAAAACAGCAATTCAGGAATTGTTTTTTTTTTCTCCATTCTGCGTGTGGTAAAATTGATAAGGCAGTTTTATTCTTTGGGTCAGTACGATTAGACAGATACCCCATTTATTTTTTTTTATGTTTGGCACTTTTACACAATAAAATCTTTTATAGAAAAAATAATTATTTTTGCATCGCTTTATTCTGAGAGCTATAACTTTTTTATTTTTCTGCTGATAGAGCTGCATGGCGGTTTGTTTTTTGGGGACAAGATGGAGTTTTCGGTGATATTATTTTATTTACATTCGTCTTTTTGATCCCGTTTTATATTTATTTTTTCCAAGCGGTATGATGATAAAGCATAGTTTGCCTTTTTTTTTTTTTTTTTTTTTTATGGCGTTCACTGAAGGGGTTAACTAGTGTGACACTTTTATAGATTTGATTGTTCCAGACGCAGCAACACCAAACGTGTACTTTTTTTGTTTATTTAATTTTTTTACACAAAAAATGTGTATTTATTAGTGAGCATGGTCTCTGAAGCCTTCTGTAGCTTGATGACCCGGGGGTCATCATGCCGACCCCGGTCATTGTGGCAACGATTGGGCCCCGTGATGACAACACAGGGACTCTGATCTGAAGGCAGAGGGAGCTCCCATCCCTCTGCCTCCCTCATGTATGTTTCGATCGAGCTCGATCGCAGCACTTGGCAGTTAGAGCAGACGCTCGGCCACTTGCAGAGCTGAGCTACTACACTGATCGGGCAGGAAGTGCTGACAGTTCAGCATCCCTGTGCGATCATGCTGTGAACGGTCAGTCAGACTGACTGACTGATCACAGTGATCTGGGGGCGGGGAGCAATGGCATGGGTCCCTGCACCTCTTCCCGTGCCAATCAGCCGTCACTGACAGTATGCTAGCACTGAACTGTCACTGCGTGTTTACACACAGTGATAGTTTAAATGCATGACGGACACAGTCCGTCCTGGTGAGGGAACTGACACCCGGCCATGAAGGACTGTGTAAGTCATTGGATGATAAGGGGTTAAACATGTGCAACAGACAATTTACACTTTATCAGCACCAAAATAGCAGGTTTTAGCTGCAGAAAAAAAAAACATTGCAAAAGCGTTGTATGTGAACATAGTGTTAGGGTCTGCGGATCGCACCAAATCTAAATTAGAGGAAGGTGCGATAGCGACCCGGGGTCAGCCATGCGGAGATGGAGAAACCGCAGCTAGAGAACAATGGCGGAGCTGCGAACAAGCACCATAAATACACCAAGTTAAACGTCACTCGGTGTGAACAGAGTGCTAAATACCTGACTCCGTTACTCCACGGAGCCAACACAGACTGAGAGCACTCAAAGCGGTACCCTGTTAGGCGTCACAGGGGTACGTAGAGTATAGACGCTAGTTGGGGGTCCCTATAACTTAACCTCCCACTGAGCTGGTGGTTGTGCTTGATCTGAACTCTGCTGTGTTAACTGCACACAGAAGGGGAACAGTTACCAAGCCAAGCGGGAATTCCCACCCTACACTGCCTGATAAGAAATACACTCATAGAGCACGTAGCAGCACACGTGTATACGGAGTGGTCACGCTTCCACCAACACACACACAGCATGTATGAATGATACTAGCGCGGCGGCGGGCACCCCAAAGATCCTATTATACACTGCTCCTAAGTCCAGTCAGAAAGGACCGTACTCGCGGACCATTCCGGAGCCGGTGTGGGACCTGAGCAGCTGACACCCGACCACCAATGAGAGGTCGCCACCTCACGAGCATGCCCAGTAGAACGAATCCTGGACTTAGCCTCAAGAATGACTGCTCGCCGCTGTCTATTGTTAGTTACCATAGCTGAACCTGGCTGGAGAGGCAGCAATAACAACACGCACAGCCCGAGTCTGAGTAAGACGCTGAGATCGATGTCTCTGTTGAGCAGCATCTACTGCGGTGGAGACTGAATGGGAGACTAATCAGGAGAAGACAAGGCTTGGGATCCATCCTGTGCAGAGGGAGAATCCTGGTGCCTAACACATAGTCTTACTAGAATTCAAAATGGGTAGATTTAAAAAGAAAAATCTAGATCCAGTATTAAAATAGATTATGGGATTCCTGCAAGTTGTTTTCATATTAACAGACTTCTGTGGCTCTATTGTAGCAGATAGGGCTCACGCTCTATGCAGCTCTGAGTTGGACCCTTACTGGATTTGGGAATTCTAAATTTCCAAAATCAAAGCGTAATTAGCTCAATGTTAGGCCTCCTTCACACGTCTGTTTTGTGTGTGTGTTATGTGTATTTTTCATTGATAAACTATCACAGATACAAGTGCTATGGGGCCATTTTCCACAGACAGAGTGATCCTTGCAAAATCTAGAAGAAATGTCTGCTTTTGCTTTGAGTGTCGGATCAGAGTCTACAATACAAGTTTATGGGTTCATGAAAAATTTGGAGAGCACTCGGAAAGCATTTGAGTGTGGTCTGATTTTCACAGATTGTCACATAGCAGAAGGTGGATACAATTTTTTTTCCTTGTTTTTTAGTGATGAGCGAGTATACAGTACTTGTTGCTCGGGTTTTCCCAAGCACGCTCGGGTGATCTCTGAGTACTTGGAAGTACTCACTCATCACTATTATTTTTCCTACATACGAGAAAAACTCGGGACCCCACTTTGATGAAACTCTGATCTATTTAGTCCGTTTTTCACGTACGTGAGAAAAATGGATGTGTGAATGAGGCCTTACATTATTTCTCCCAGATAATCATTGTAATTACACATGTTTTGTTATACACATGTTTATTTCCTTTACATTCATTGTAACAACACAAAAAAACAGGAGAAAAGGTAAATTGGACATAATTTCACACAAAAACTCCCAAAATGTACTGGACAAAATTGTTGGCACATTTATATAATAATAATTTTTATTTCTATAGTGCTAACACATTCCACAGCACTTTACAATTAAGCGTGGACATGTAACAACAATAAAAACAATGCAATGTAACACATTTCACCAGTTACAGGAGGAGCGAGGGCCCTGCTCGCAAGCTTGCAATCTATAAGGAAGTAGGGGGAAACAGAAGGTAGAACGTGCTGTTATCAATTTTCCAAAATTGCGGGTTAACAACTTTTCTTTCAAGCATGTGATGCTCATTCAGACTCACCTGTTGCAAGTAACAGGTGTGGGCAATATGAAAATCACACCTGAAAACCGATAAAAAGGGGAGAAGTTGACTCATCTTTGCATTGTGTGTCTGTGTGTGCCACAGTAAGCATGGGGAACAGAAACAGGAGAAGAGAACTGTCTGAGGACTTGACAATCAAAACTGTTGAAAAATATAAACTATCTCAAGGTTTCAAGTCCATCTCCAGAGATCTTGATGTTTCTTTGTCCACGCTGCGCAACATAATCAAGAAGTTTACAACCCATGGCACTGTAGCTAATCTCATTCAACGGCAGAGAAAAGTTGTTGGAAGGTTGCAACACAGGATAGTCTGGATGGTGAATAAGCAGCCCCAATCAAATTCCAAAGAAATTCAAGCTGTTCTACAGGCTCAGGGTGCATCAGTGTCAGTGCGAACTATCCATTCACATTTGAATGAAATGAAATGCTATGGCATGTGACCCAGGAGGACCCCCCTGCTGACACACGGACATAGAAAAGCTATACTGCTGTTTGCCAAAATGAACCTGAGTAAGCCAAAACCCTTCTGGGAAAGCATGTTGTGGACAGATGAGACCAATATAGAGCTTTTTGGTAAAACACATCATTCTTCTTTTTACCGAAAACAGAATGAGGCCTACAAAGAAAAGAACACATTAACTACAGTCAAATATGGTGGAGGTTCAAAGATGTTTTGGGGATGTTCTGCTGCCTCTAATACTGAGGGCCTTGGCTGTGTGCAAGTCATCATACAATCTGAAGATTACCAAAGGATTTTGGGTGACAATATAGTGAACAATGTCAGAAAGCTGGATTTGCATCCTAGGTCATGGGTCTTCCAGCAGGACAATGACCACAAGTGTTATGATTTGGTATCTGAGGAGAGCAGGCAAAAAAGGAAATACACCAGAGAGGTTGGAATCTATGGGATTGCAGTACCCTGACTAACCACCAAAACTAAAGGCAGCCGTGGAGCGTACCTACGTTGGTCCTAGACGCCTCGTCACAGCCTGAGAAGCTAACTACACCTAAAGACAGAAAGAGGAAAACTATCTGCCCTGGAGTAGATCCTCAAAGAACATAGAAAGCCCCCAAACATGTAATGGCGGTTAGACAAGAGGAAAATACAGACACAGACAGAAAATAGTATGAGCAAACGTTGGGGCCCAATCTTCCTAAATAGAAAAGGATAGGAAGGACACTTACTGCAATCCCAAAAAACCCTGAAAAGTACCAACTCTACTAATTACAAAAACACCTGAGATCACAAGACCTCTACCACCTAAATTAGTTCTCTGGTGTAACAAAACTAAACAGCAGCCACTGAAAAAACTGGAAAAGGCAAATGAACAAACAACAGTGGCTGAACTAAACTGAGAGGAGCACAAGCCCCCGGAGGGGACCCGGCAGACCCCCACAGAAGTGCAGGACAAAATGCAAAAAGCAAGCACAAAAAACTAAAAGAAGAAAATGTCTTATCTGTTAGCAGAAGATGCAGGCTCGAAACAGCAAGCTACAAAGTGAATAGGAATCAAAGATGAGACCAGAACAATTGATCACCGGCAACCCTGATGGGAGGGAACCTCCCTTATATAAGACCAGTCAGTAACACCTGATCGCCAATCTTCACAATCTTCATTGGATAGTTCAGTACTGTTTGTAACCACCAGAGGGAGCTTCTGCTCAGAATTCATTTCTAGCAAATTTACAACAGTACCCCCCTTGAGGAGGGGTCACCGAACCCTCATTTGAGCAACCAGGTCGGTCAGGATGAGCTCTGTGATACGCACGGATGAGTCTCCTAGCATGGATGTCCGAAGCAAACACCCAAGAATTGTCCTCCTGACCATAACCTCTCCACTTAACCAAATACTGGAGTTTCCGTCTAGAAAAACGAGAATTCAATATTTTCTCAACCACATACTCCAGATTGCCCTCAACCAAAACAGGGTCAGGAGGCACAGCCATAGGAACCACTGGCTCGACAAACCTCTTCAATAAGGACTTGTGGAACACGTTATGGATCTTAAATGTCCCTGGAAGAAGTAAACGAAAGGAAACAGGATTAAGAATCTCCATGATCTTATAAGGTCCAATGAACCTAGGCTTAAACTTAGGAGATGCAACTCTCATAGGGATATTTCTTGAGGACAACCAGACCAAGTCCCCCACTTCAAACCGAGGACCATCAGTCCTATGCCGGTTGGCAAACCGCTGGGCCCTCTCCTGAGAGAGGGACAACCTCTCCACTACCTGGTCCCAAATCTGCTGCATACGCTCCACAACAGAGTCAACACCTGGACAGACAGAAGCCTCCGTCTGTCCTGAAGAAAATCGAGGGTGAAAAATGGAGACATTAAAGTGGCAGAGCTAGCCCTATTATTAAGAGCAAACTCAGCCAAAGGCAAAAAAGAGACCCAGTCATCCTGATCAGCAGACACAAAGCATCTCAGATAAGTCTCCAATGTCTGGTTTGTTCTCTCAGTTTGTCCATTGGTCTGAGGATGAAAACCTGAGGAGAAAGACAATTGAACACCAAGTTTAGGACAAAAAGTCCTCCAAAATCTGGAAACAAATTGGACTCCTCTGTCAGACACAATGTTCTCAGGGATGCCGTGTAAACGAACCACGTGCTGAAGGAACAAAGGCACCAATTCAGAGGAGGAAGGCAACTTAGGTAATGGCACAAGATGTATCATTTTGGAAAACCTATCACAAATCACCCAGATAACGGTCATTCTCTGAGAAACAGGGAGGTCGGAAATGAAATCCATAGAGATATGGGTCCATGGTCTCTTGGGCACAGGCAATGGCATCAACAAACCACTAGAGCGAGAGCAAGGCTTGGAGCAAGAGCAAGTCCCGCAGGACTGCACAAATTCCCTGACGTCACGAGACAAAGTAGGCCACCAAAAGGACCGACTAACCAAGTCTCTGGTATCAAAAATTCCGGGATGACCGGCCAACGCGGAACAATGAATCTCAGACATCACACTCTTTTTCCACCGGTCTGGGACAAACAATTTCCCAATAGGGCAGCGCTCGGGTTTATCCTCCTGACACCCTTTCAGAGCCAATCTCAAATTGGGCGAGATGGCGGAAAGAACTACACCCTCTTTCAAAATAACAGCAGGATCAGATAACTCAGGAGAGTCCGCAAGGAAACTCCTCGAGAGGGCATCCGCCTTAACATTCTTAGTGCCAGGAAGAAAGGAAACCACAAAATTAAAACGTGTGAAAAACAAGGCCCACCTGGCCTGTCTAGGATTAAGTCGCTTGGCTGATTCCAGATAAACCAGATTCTTATGGTCCGTGAGGACCACCACCTGATGTTTGGCTCCCTCCAGCCAATGTCTCCACTCTTCAAAAGCCTACTTCATGGCCAATAACTCCCGATTACCCACGTCATAATTACGTTCAGTTGGAGAAAATTTTCGAGAGAAAAAGGCACAAGGGTTACTTTTAGAGGTCTCTGGATCTCTTTGGGACAAAACAGCACCTGCCCCAATTTCAGAGGCATCAACCTCCACCTGAAATGGCAGAGAAACATCAGGCTGCCGTAGAACAGGAGCAGAAGTGAATCTCTGCTTAAGTTCCTGAAACGCAGAGACTGCCTCAGGAGGCCAATTCACCACATCAGAACCCTTTTTGGTCAAATCAGTCAATGGTTTAACAATAACAGAGAAATTACCAATAAATTTACAATAAAAATTGGCAAAACCCAAGAATCTTTGAAGAGCCTTTAATGAAGTAGGTTGGACCCAATCACAGATGGCCTGAACCTTGACCGGGTCCATTTCAATAACAGATGGGGACAAAATGAATCCAGAAATGAGATCCTCTGTACGCCAAAAAGACACTTTGATCCCTTCACATACAGAGCATTCTCTCTCAAAATCTGGAACACAGTCCGAACATGTTTCACATGAGAGTCCCAGTCATTGGAAAAAATCAAGATATCATCCAAATAAACAATCAGAAATTTATCCACAAAATCCCTGAAAATGTCATTCATGAAGGACTGGAAGACAGAAGGAGCATTAGTGAGCCCAAAGGGCATCAATAGGTACTCAAAATGCCCCTCTGGGGTATTAAATGCCGTCTTCCATTCATCCCCGTGCTTAATGCGAATAAGGTTATATGCCCCCTTGAGGTCAAGCTTGGTAAACCAAGTAGCACTTTTCACCCTGGAAAACAGGTCAGAAATCAAGGGTAACGGATATTGATATTTCACAGTGATATTGTTCAAGAGACGATAATCAATACACGGCCTTAATGAACCATCCTTTTTGGCCACAAAGAAAAAACCGGCACCCAAGGGTGAAGAGGATGGTCTGATATGACCCTTCTCCAATGACTCCTTGATATAAGACCGCATAGCGTCATGTTCAGGTACAGACAAGTTAAAAAGGCGACCTTTAGGGAATTTACTACCAGGCACTAATTCAATAGCGCAGTCATAGCTCCTATGGGGGGCAAGGATGCAGATTTACTTTCGCTAAACACATCAGAAAAATCAGTCAAAAAGTCAGGAACATCCTGAGCCTGGGGGGAGGCAGAAAAAACAGGAGTGTTGGTATTAACACATTGGCAGCCCCAACTGGTTACAGACACAGATTTCCAATCCAAAACAGGATTATGAGACTGTAACCAAGGGAAACCCAGTACGATAATGTCATGCAGATTATACAGCACCAAAAATTTGCAACTCTCCTGATGATCAGGTTCAACCCTCATTATCACCTGAGTAGAGAACTGAGGTTTATTCTCAGCCAAAGGGGTAGAATCGATCCCCAGTAGGGGAATAGACTTCCGTAGGGGTATCAAGGGAAACCCACAACGTTTAGCAAAATCAAAATCCATCAGGTTAATAGCTGCTCCCGAATCAACAAAATCCTGAGCAGAAAATGTGGACAGGGAGCAAATCAGGGTAACAGTCAACAAAAATTTAGTCTGAATACTACCCAAGACAACAGAATGTGCAAAACGTCTTCCCCGCTTAGTGCAGACTGAAATAGCATGAGAGGCATCACCACAGTAGAAACATAACCCATTGCGTTTACGAAACTCATGACGCTGTGCCCCAGAAGCCACTCTATCACACTGCATGGGTTCAGAAGCTGATTCACAAGGCAACACTGTTCCATGCATACCTCTACGCTCACGCAAACGTCTGTCAATTTGAATCGCTAATGACATAGAATCATTGACACCAGAGGGGACAGGGAATCCCACCATAACATCCTTTACATTCTCTGACAGATCCTTCCGAAAAAGGGCTGCCAAAGCATCGTCATTCCATTTGGTCAGGACTGCCCACCTTCGGAATCTCTGACAGTATAACTCAGCGTCCTCAAGCCCCTGATTTAATGCCAACAAGGCTTTTTCAGCTTGATCAGTGACATTAGGCTCATCGTACAATAACCCCAGAGCCTGAAAAAATGCATCAACATTACTCAAAACAGGATCCCCAGGTGTCAGGGAAAAAGCCCAATCCTGAGGATCGCCGCGCAGGAGAGAGATGATAATTTGAACCTGCTGCGCTGCGTTTCCTGAGGACTTAGATTTCAAGGCAAAAAACAACTTACAGTTATTTTTGAAATTCAGAAATTTAGCTCTATCCCCTAAAAACAAATCTGGCATCGGAATCCTAGGTTCCACAACAGGCAACCTAGCAAGATAGGTAGCAATACTCCGAACCTCAGTGGCAAGCTGATCCACACGGCTAGACAACTGTGCAAACTCCATTGAGAGAAAAAAAAATCCTCCTCAGCATTCAGAGAAACAGAGGGAAAAAAAAAAAATAAAAATCTCTGACAACTCTGACAATCTTCTTTCTTTAACACTATTTTTCCCTTCTGTGAGTACCATACAAATATCAGTTTTTGGACCGGTGATACTGTTATGATTTGGTAGCTGAGGAGAGCAGGCAAAAAAGGAAATCACCAGAGAGGTTGGAATCTATGGGATTGCAGTACCCTGACTAACCACCAAAACTAAAGGCAGCCGTGGAGCGTACCTACGTTGGTCCTAGACGCCTTGTCACAGCCTGAGAAGCTAACTACACCTAAAGACAGAAAGAGGAAAACTATCTGCCCCGGAGCAGATCCCCAAAGAACATAGAAAGCCCCCAAACATGTAATGGCGGTTAGACAAGAGGAAAATACAGACACAGACAGAAAATAGTATGAGCAAACGTTGGGGCCCAATCTTCCTAAATACAAAAGGATAGGAAGGACACTTACTGCAATCCCAAAAAACCCTGAAAAGTACCAACTCTACTAATTACAAAAACACCTGAGATCACATGACCTCTACCACCTAAATTAGTTCTCTGGTGTAACAAAACTAAACAGCAGTCACTGAAAAAACTGGAAAAGGCAAATGAACAAACAACAGTGGCTGAACTAAACTGAGAGGAGCACAAGCCCCCGGAGGGGACCCGGCAGACCAACACAGAAGTGCAGGACAAAATGCAAAAAGCAAGCACAAAAAACTAAAAGAAGAAAATGTCTTATCTGTTAGCAGAAGATGCAGGCACGAAACAGCAAGCTACAAAGTGAACAGGAATCAAAGATGAGACCAGAACAATTGATCACCGGCAACCCTGATAGGAGGGAACCTCCCTTATATAAGACCAGTCAGTAACACCTGATCGCCAATCTTCACAATCTTCATTGGATAGTTCAGTACTGTTTGTAACCACCAGAGGGAGCTTCTGCTCAGAATTAATTTCTAGCAAATTCACAACACCCAAGCATTCTTCATGAAGCACCCAGAAATGGATGGAAAAGCGCTGGAGAGTTCTGAAGTGGCAGCAATGAGTCTGTATCTAAATCCTATTGATTATCTGTGGAGAGATCTTAAAATTGCTGATGGGAGAAGGTACCCTGCAAATATGAAAGACTGGGAGCAGTTTTCAAAAGAAGAGTGGTCCAAAATTCCAGCTGAGAGGTGTAAGAAGCTTGTGGATGGTTATAGGAAGTGATTGATTGCAGTTATTTATTCCAAAGGGGTGCAATCAAATGTTAAGTTAAGGGTGCCAATAATTTTGTCCTACCCATTTTGGGGATTATGTGTGAAATTATGACCAGTTTGGCTTTTTATTGTTTTTTTTTGTGTTGTTCCAATACACACAAATAAAATAAACATGTGTATAACAAAACATGTGTAATTGCAATAATTTTCTGGAACAATTTTCAAGGGTACCAACACTTTCAACCATGACTGTATGCGTGCAGATAATTAAAAATGATGAAAACACAACCATGACAGATAAATAATTCAGATTGTGGCAAAAGATTTTTTACTGTTAAAATTAGTGAAATCCTTGTTCGATCAATTGGCAGATATCTCGATTTTTGCTAAATACTTGACACTGGTATTGTCAAGGCCCGGCGGGGAATAAACTTTTCCCATTCGTCCCTTCCCAAATAACGCTACCACTCCACCCAAATATAATACCCCCTGTAAGGTTTCCAACTCACTCAGCTGCGACAGAGGTAATCAGGACGCACTTTTATATCAAAAGTTCATGGTTTATTGCTTCATAAACCTCAAAGCACATATAGTACAAGTCTTCAGTACTTCAGCTCCTGCCTGGAGCCTCACTCCTCATTCACAGAGACCTCTCTGTAATGTCCCGCCTTGGACACATGGAAGCCTGTCCACACTGGCAGACTCCCACAACACTCTCTTCACAGGTGCCAAGCACACTTCTTACATAGGTGTAACCCTGCCCACATGTGAGGTCAGGATCACATGGTTAGGTCACCTGACCATGACCTCATCACAGGTCCTTCAGATACACACTATTACATACATGTTTCATCCTGAGTATTTAGACACAAGCCCTTTGGGTGGGTTTGTAGGTGACTGGACCCATCCAGCTCTCCTAGTCACCTGGAAGCCTCCCAATATATAGCAAAACTCTCAGCAGTATATCTGCTGAACAAAACATGCTCAGGCTTCCATCACAGGGCCACCCCACCTCTGTGATACATAACGTCCATCCATCACATGCCTCCATGCATATCCCGAGGGCCATACACAGTGCCCCCTAGCTGCATCAGGGGTCATTACACCCACACCCCTTAGAATAAAATGATGACAACAAAAATTCTTTTGGATAATTATGGCCACAGTATCCTTTATTTAAAACAAACAAACAATAAACATTAAAGTATAAATAACATTTTACACACGCTGAGAGGAGTCCTTGAAGCTCCCAAAAAAATCTAATAATTATCAAAAAATAAATAAAGTGAACATAAAATACCAACAATTACTCCCAGACGTTACCCCACTGGCTCGGGAGCACCAAAACCACAAGGGTTCCAATGTTCACTTGAACTCCTGGGGATCCGACAACCCTTGCCGAAACTCCCCTCCACATTTCACCAGATCCAACCATATTAATCTCCAAAAAGAGGAAACCATATGCCAATGGATCCCCCAGACCAATTTTCACCAACTCCAAGGACTCCCCTCAACCACCATAAGCCACCATGACCCAGAAAAATTCTTCAAACCCGCTGATCACCAACCCCAACAAACAAATGGGTGGGTGAGTGGGACCAAGCTCGACCCCAAAGAACGGGAACTGAAGGGGTCACACCCCTATCCCAGCCCAATAAAAGACTCTGCTAAAACCAACCCCTTAATTATTCCCACCCCTTCCAAACCATTGTCATGCTGGCCTCCGCCCACGCCGTCGGCTTTGCTGCGGCTTTTCTAAAGCACAAATTTCAGATGTTAGCAAAAGATCCATAGGCTCATATTTTTCTTATTAGTTTAATCTTAGTCTCTGGCCACCTCGCTAATTGACAAGTTCTTCAATAACTCTCCTCCCCTGCGGCTGCTGAACTTCAGTACAAGCTGCAGCTGTCAAGGCAGGAGAAGACTGAATTCTCTTGGACTCATAAGTTCTTTTTACTTATCAGAGACCATGTAACAGACGATACATGTGCGACCCCTGAGCCTTCCAGTCCCATGAATTACTCCTGGTTGTTAATTATTTGTATTTGTTGGTTTCCTCTCTGCCTTTTCCGCACCTGCACTTTCCTTTTCTTTATGTTTTATGTATTAACATGTTATTCCTGCAGTGTTCGGCAGCTCCTGAGTTGTTTTTTTTGGTTCCTTTGCAGCTATCGAATTCCCAATGATGAGTTATCACCGCTCAGCCAAGGACCGAAATTTTGTACCCCCATCCCATGGACTGTTTAATATTCCTGGAGTCCCTTCCACTAGTCCAGTGTGTGGAACCACTTATTCCTCAATCACTTGTATGGTATTTCAAGAAATCACTGATACAACTAAAGTAAGGCAAAGTTCACATTTCCATATAATATATATATATATATATATATAATATATATATATTTATATATATATAGTTTTGTTCCATTTAGGGAAGCAAATGGAAACCATGTGCAGAAGTTATCTGTTATGGCATGTCAGCAGAGGACATTGATTTACTGGGGGCCATTTGGGTTCTGCTTTGTGCCATTTTTGTAGAACAGCAGGAAATGTGAGCACATAGGACATTTTTCTTCATAAAAACAGAAACCAGAAAAACGCCATAATAATTAGTGGGGCCCATCTGCCCACTTATCATACACTATATCTGCTGCTGCCTATGTAGCAGTGAAGCAGAGCACAGCAGTAGATATGACGTGGTCATGCTGGTTGCAGTCTGCATAGGCAGTGACCAAGATGGACAAGTGTGATTGGTGAAATCATTATACTGAGTGTTTTTGTCATCTTAGCCACTCCCTATGCAGAGCACAGCATGCCAGTGATAAAAAGACTTATCTGCTGCTCTGCTCAGCAGAGGCACTACAGTCAGCAGAGAGTGGTTACTATCGAGCGAATGAAGCTAGTGCTTGATGGGTGCTGGACATTCACTTTTCCCATGTGCACCTGGTAGAAGCAGCACTTACTCAATGAACCATGGGGAGGGCTCAAATGTTTTTACCCCTCAGAATTTGGAACCAGTCCCCTAAACCGCCTCCACACATGCATCTGTCTATCACAGGTTTTGATGTGACTCTTGTTCACCTACTCTGTATTGGCACATACAGTATGACAGTGTAAGGGGGTGAAGGAGTATTCCTGCTTCGCCCCACCCCTTAAGTGTGTTTAATGTTTTATCATGTAACTAGTCATTGTGTAGTTATAAACTTTTGGTGGTATTGCTGCATAATATTATGTACTACTGCTAATAGTAATGGTACTGCCACATTCATGATGTGTTACCATTGTGTACTATTGTTTTTGCCTACGTTTTGTGCTTCTCTGTATAACATTATATTATCTGGATGTTCTTTACATTTTGTATAGCTTAGGGAAAGTTAAGTGCATCCTTTTTGAGGCATTAGAGGAGGGCACTTTAGCATATAGTCTCTATATCTGGGTAAGTGTAGTACTGTTGTGGGCCATTAGATGGGGGCATACTAGTGGGCCTTGTTAAGTATAGCTGCTCGGAAGTTTCACATAGGGTTAAGTGTAGGAGGGGCTGCAGAGTAGTAGTGAAAGGTTTTTGGAAGTTAGCTCAGACTAGGCCAGCGTGCCCAAGAGTCCACAAGGGCTCAGGCCCGGACAACCGGCAGCCACGCAACTTTAAAGGACAGCAAACCTTCGTTACCCACGGCCGGAGCATAGTCTCACAGGGAGGCCTAAACAGAGAGGAAAGATGTGGCGTCTTACCACCTGGGCTAATGCTTTGGGGCAGAAGTTGGCTGGACCAAGGAACTGAGGGGAGCCTGGGCTTCGACGAGTTCGGTACAGAAGGGCTGGATGCTTCACTAGAGGGCCACCAAAACGTAATGATTGATGAATTCAGTTCTGAGGCGAAGCCGGCTGAAGGAGATGTCATTATTGCGAGGTCAGGCTGAAAGGAATGGGGGGCAGTCTAGGCGGTCCGGTCTGGGTGTGTATGCACAGAAGTGACAGCAAAGCAGGGAGAGTAAGGAAACTAATGAAACACTTGTTGGTGCCAACTGTGGATGTAAAGTGTGAGACTTAAGTAAAGAATGTGTTTAAAGTTATTCTGGACTGTGTCTCCATTATTGGGGTCTCCAAGGAAGAGGGACAGTCAATGCCTGGGAGGTGCCCAGGAGGAGTAGAATTGGAGATGCAGGTACGCCAGAGGGGAGAAAAACACCATTTCATGTAGGGGAAGGCCTGGACATGGTTGTTCAGTAACCCAGGAAGACTACGTTCTGGCCCTCCCTTACAACGGTTTTTTGCCCTATGGGGCTAGGATGGCTTGTTGGGGCACATGTGTCTGTTTTGTCCTTTGGATTCAGTTTTTTTTAGATGTTTTTAAATTTTATGATTGTTCTCTTGTTTGCGCTTTTCTTTGCTTCTTAATAAAGATTGTTTTTTTTTGCTATTGCTTGCTCCTCTTTAAATGGATGTTGTTTGCTTTTTTTGTATTTAGTCGATAACCCACAAGTTTACGTGGCATGTCAAAGTTTGAGCCCCCCCGGGTCAAAATTACTGTTTTTTGTGAACCGTTCGAAAAAGCTGTAGAGGAAATGATCTTAAAAGGCCTCAATTAAGATGGGACACATTTCCTTCGTATTTTGGGGCAAAAAAAATATTGTCATTTTTTACTTTTAAAAAATTTGCCTAAAAGAAAAAGGGTAATGCAAAAGTTTGGCCACCTTGGAGATTTGTCCGTCCCTTTAGTTATAACTTTTGATAAAGGGGTTCCGCCTTAATTAGCCTGGTTAGGATTATGGGCTTGCTCATATCATTATTAGGAAAGCCAAGGGGTAGTTTTTGAGCGTACGTTTACGCAAAATTTGGCTATCGGCCGATTTTAGCCTATCGGCCTTTCGTTAATTCTTTTCCCGTTTTTTCGTCTTATCGAATTACCGGAATCGGATTTGTCACTGTCACTGTCTGGGGTCCGTCGGTGGGTCCTGTCACTTTTAAGTTTTCCGGTCGGTCGGGTCTGTCAGGAGTCAGCGGGAACTTACCGGGCAGAAGTCTCCGGCGGTCACGTCCCTGGACTGCTTCATGGTTGCCTTCCTTTCTCCCCGGCGGGTCACATCCCGTTTCTCGCGATAACTGCGTGACTGCTGGGTAATCCCCGGGCCTTTAAAGCAGTCAGTCCGATGAGGGACCGCCGGGGAAGCGGTAATCAGCTGTGCTGCGTCGCGATGACAGGCTCTGCCTGTCATTGCGATGTAGCAGAGCTGGATCGGGCGGGGACGGTCGTTACTATGGCCCTGCGGGGACAGGGGTATACTGTTTGGTTTGTTTTTTTTTTTTTTTTTTCAGGAGTCGATGGGTGCAGGAATGATTTGTTAAAAAATTAATGAAAACTGTGTTGTCTTTTTATTTCATTAAAATACTTTTTTCTTGCTTTGTCTTTTTTTTATGCATTTATAACTTTGGGATTAATAAGGATCGGTTGTCTTATTGACGCCTTCCATTATTAACCCGGGTTATTGTCACCGTGCAATCACGGTGCATTACCCCCTTTTTTCCCCGCTTGCCAACGCTACAGGGCGTGGGAAGAGGGGGGTAAAGTGCAAAATTGGCACATCTTTTTGTTTCACAAAATGTGGGGCTGCTGTAGCGGTATTATCAGGCTGTTGAGGGCCAAAATCCAGGGCCTTGACAGTCTTTTTTTAAAACCAGGCCGCAGCAGCTGCATTTTACTTAGCTGGTAAAAAAAAAATAGGGGGACCCCTAGCCGTTTTTTTTTTCGAGGGGTCCCCTATTTTTGTTAACCAGCCAAGCTAAGCAGATGCTGTGGTTTGGGATTATAGGCTTGCAAGGTCCATGGATATTGGTCCTTTCCAGCCTGAAAAACCAGGCCCTCAGCGGTCTGCTTCATCTGGTGGTTAACAAAAATAAGGGGGACCCCACCCGTTTTTTTTCGAGGGGATCCCCTTTTTTTGTTTAACCAGCCCAAGCTAAGCAGACTGCTGTGGCCGGTATTTTCAGGCTTGCAAGGTCCATGGATTTTGGTTTCCCTTTCCGCCTGAAAAAAACAGGCCTCAGGCGGTCTGCTTCATTGGTGGTTAACAAAAAATAGGGGGGACCCCACGCCAATTTTTTTCGAGGGGAAACCCCTATTTTTTTTAATGCCAAGATATGCGCTGCTGGTGGCCTGGTATTATCAGGCTGGCAAGGTACATGGATCTTGGCTCTTAAACGCCTGAATATCCGGCCTCAGCGGTCTGCTTCTTTTGGCTGGTTAACAAAAATAGGGGGGACCCCACGCCATTTTTTTTCGAGGGGATCTCCTTTTTGTTAAAAACCCGTTCCCTCTGAGTCACTGATTGTGTCCTGGGCTGACCTGAAAATGAAAGTGGAAAGAAATCATTAAGCTTTCCCTTCCTCTCTTTCAGCCGGAGAGGAATCATTCATTTGGGGGTTTACTGGAGGCTTGCAGCCATTGCGGGGGTCCCTCCATAAACATTAACCCTTTCTGTTTGGGTTACAGGGTGGGCCCTGACTGTCTCGGTTGGTAAGAATAATTTTGCTTTATTATTTTTTTTTTATTACAGGAAATGGTTTTAGAAGGTAAAATAAAATAAAGGTCAAAAACTGTGTGAAATTTTCATTAAACTTCTTTTTTATTAAAGTGTGTGTGTTTGAATTTTTTTTTTCATACAATTTGGTTAATAATTGTAGTTTTGATTGAAAGCTCTCAATTATTAACCTGGCTTTAAAGTGACCTTTCAATTGCAAGGTATTTTAACCCCTTATTAACCCATTCCCACCGTACAGGGCAATGGGAAATAGCGGGCAAAGTGCCAAAAAGGCAAATCTAATTAGAGATTTGCCCTTTCTGGGGTGTTGGGGGCAGATGTAGTAGCCAGGGGGGGCAAAAATAATGGTCCTCTCTGGGCTATTATTTCTGCCCCCCTCACTGGCTTTGTCTTTTGGTTGCGAAAATAGGGCGGGAGCCCACGCATTTTTTTTCGCAATTTTACACTCATTATATATATTTAGACACATGTCATTGAATTTGGGGGACACATATTATATATTTTTATTTTTAGTTCTTGCACTTCTACATAGTTAATAGCCCTAATTCAATTGCGGCTTTTGTGAAAATGCAGAACCCGACATGAATGATACTTGGGTACATTGGGTTAATCTGTCTTTTCATGTAGTTTGATATCTGATTTGCACAAACATTTTTGAGTGTAAGTGTGCAAAATTTACCACTGTGGGGGGTTAATTAAAGGTGTAAATTGTAGCAAAAAAGTCTTTTTTTTTTTACAAAAAAAATTTACACTTTATTTAACCCCAAAGTGTGAAATTTTGCACACATTAGACTGATGTAATTGTTTGTGCAAACAGATTGAAACGACTAAAAAGACAGGGTTTAAAACCCTATGTACCCCCAGTGTAAATTCATGGTGGGGGCTTCTGTCTTTTCACAGAAGCCGGCTTTACCCCGGCAATTGAATCAGAGATTTTTTAAATAGTAGAAGTGTAAAAACTATAAATTATGATATATATATGTCCCCCCCCCAAACCAATGAATGTATATTTATATTTTTATATTTTATATTGTATTCTATGTGGTTATTTTTAGTGTTTACAAAGGAAATAAGGTTTTTTTTTTTGCGAATTTTGTTCCCATGATTACATGGGCTTCCGGTATCGAAATCGGATATCGAGGGATTTTTAAAGTGGATCGGCGTACCATTTCGTCGTATTTTTAGATATCGAGCAGTATCGCTCAACACTAGCAGGGGATGCACTTTTCCCAGTTTTATAAAAACTTAGCCTTTCTAACCCTGTCCCAAAAAAAATGCGCTATGGGTGTTCTAGGAGCTGCCTAACCTTGAAAATGAAAATGGTGGGAGGCCCAGAAGGTTATAAGATGATGTAAAGCATTTTCAAATTAGCCTTTCCTTAGTTGAAAAGTAATTAAAAAAAATTGCAGTTAAAGGAACATGGGGTCAAGATAAGGTTTTTTGTAGCCCAAGCAAAATTTAGTGAGGTGGGTTGTGGATTGCTAGAGAGGCAAATCAGAACCCCTATTTGACTGCAAAAGACCTTAGAAAGATTTGCAGACTCTGGAGTTGGGGTACATTGTTCTACTGTTCAGAGAAACCTTCACAATATGGCCTTCAAAGGAAGAATCATCAGAAGGGAAAAAACCTCTCCTTGCTTCTTCTTATAAAATTCCGTGTCCGAAAAGAAATTGAAAAGAAATCTAACAAGCCTGGGTGATTTGGAAACAAGTCCTGTGGACTGAGGGGCTTAGAATAGAACTCTTTTGCCACGATGATCGAGGTTTGTGTGGAGGAAAAAAATGGTTCAGAATTTCAGGGGAAAGAACATTTCGCCAGCCAATTAAGCATGGGGGGGGAAATCCATCATTTTTTTTGGGGTTTTTGTTGCAGCCAATGACACGGGGAAATTTTCACTGGTAGAGGGAAAAGGATTCAATGAAATTTTTAACAAATTTCTTGAGAAAACATAAACCATATGTAAAAAGTGAAGGTGTAAAAGGGATGGCTTCTAATAAGAAAGGTTTAAAACCCCTTCAAAATCCCACAATAGACGACCTCAAAAGGCGAAATCTGTGGTTGACCCCAAAATAGCAGAGGATGGAAGACGACCCAGGAAAACTCACCGAACTGGAAGAATTGCCCAAGGAAGAATGGATCAAAATCCTCAAACAAGAGTTTTAAAGGGCCTTGGCGATTTAAAAAAACGGTTTACATGTTGAAACTTGGGAAAAGCGGGGTGGCTACAGGTAGTAAAACTTTTGCATTGGCCCATTTTTCTTTTTGTAATTTTTAAAATATTTAAAAAAATGTAAAAGAAGAAAATTTATATTTTTTTGCCTAAAAAAAAAAGGAAATGTGTCATTTTTAAAATTTAGGCCTTCTTGGAATAATTTTTATCTTCAACTTTTTAAAGTGTTCACAAAAAGCCCGTAAATTTTTGACCAGGGGTGCCCAAAACCTTTACATGCCCTGTAAGGCTTTATTTTTTCGCGTGCCTCCTTTTTCTGGATCTCTTTTAAAACAGGATTTAAAACCATTTTAAGATCATGTCACATAACTTTTTTTTTGCCTTTATTTTCCAAAAATGTTTCAAAATTGCAGTAAAATGGCTGTTTTTTAACTATGATTTAAAAAAATTGGGGGCAAAAAATGCAAACTTGTTCTGATCATATGAACCCGGGGCCTGAAGTTTTAAAAATGATTCCAATATCTTGATCTAATGAAGCTATTCTCCTCTCAGATTTTTTTCTTGAAAAAATTTAATTTACACTTCCGACAAGTTGAAGCAAATCAAATTTCCTATCCTAAATTGCTCTTTATAATTCTTTTGTCAGCTCAATGTCCCCAGTTTGTGGACAAGCCTTTGTCATTGTAGTCTGTGACCAAAATGTACATGTTCCTTTAAATTTAGTAAAAAAGTTGCCCACAGTATATGTTGGTAACATGAAAAATTGGGGTATTTGTGCCCTTAAGGTGATGCATCACCCCAAGGAGTCACTTGGAAATAGTACAAGTAGAAGATAGTGAAGTGTTCCGTCGGGTTGTCCCAAAAAAAAACAACTTTTTTATTCTGCCTTCTGGACGCAGCGTTTAGATAATAAAGAGAGCACCATCAGGATTATTCTAAAATTCCATCCATCATACTCAAAAAATTTTATATAAAAAAATCCCAAAGTGCATAAACATTCAATAAATCATTATATCAACAGGACTTTTATCTCCTTTGGATTTTTTTGGGTTGTATTAGATTTAAAAAGAGGAAAACCTAGTTGCAAATAAATGGCTTACCCAACCCTAAACCTGAGTGGAGAAAAATTTTTTGGTGTCTAATGAATTGGTCATTCATATTTCTCTGAAAAAAGGCCAAGAAAGAAAAATTTGGGGGTATGTAAATCTTTAAGCACAACTGTATATTCGTGACTTGCAAAGTATTCACCCCCGTTTTTTTTACTACTTTGTTACTTACAAACCTGTGTTTAACATTTTTGTTTAATACGTTTGTGTGTGGCCATCAGCACAAAATATCTAAGTTGGGGAGTGGAAAAATATATGCAAAAATTATTTTATGGGGATAAATAACTAAAAATTGTCATGTGCCATATGTATTCTTCCTTTTTCTATGACGCCTTAAAATGTCTGATGAAGCATTTTTTCATTAGTCATAGTTTAGTGAAAAGGACCCCCCGTGTTGCTTCTAAGCGTAAATGTTTGTTAGTATTTACACCTTCCTTTTTATGAAAGGTTCACCAAAGGCTTTAAAATCATTAACAAGGGGTACCACTAACAAACCCCATGAAGCCAAGGGATCTCCAAAAACACCATGAAGACAGGAGATTCCAAACAACACCCTGGAAAAATAAGGAGATCTCCAAACAATACCATGAAGACAAGGGGGGATCTCCAAAAAACACCATGAAGGAATAAGAGATCTCCAAACAACCCTTGAAGACAAGGAGATCTTCAAACAACCCCCTTAAGGGGTAAAGAGATCTCCAAAAAAAACACCTGAAACCAAGGAGATCTCCAAACAACACCATGAAGACCAGGTTCTTCAAACAAACCCCCCCCCATGGACTAAAGAGATCTCCCCAAAAAAACCTTGAAGGGCCAAGGGGGATTCCAAAAAACACCATGGAAGACCAAGGGATCTCCCAAACAAACATGAAGCAAGGGAACCCTCTCCAAAAAACCACCTTTAAGACAAGGAGGGTCTCCAAAAACAACCTGAAGAACAAGGTCATTTTTCGTAAGACACTTGGGGGGAATTGCCGGCGCAGCTGAGGAGGGGAGGCTCCGGGGGCCGCCAGAGGGTAAGAATATCCCATTTTTTATTTTAATTTGTTTTTTACAGAAATAGGTACCCGGGCCGGGGAAAAGTGTCCTACCCTCCAGACCCTGGGTACCAACCGAAAAAGAAGCACTCCCCTTTATGTTTGGGGGGCCCTAGAAAATTTCGTTTAAAGGGAACGTTTCAATTGCAATCCTTTTGGGGCGGGAATCGCCGCAATTACGTAAAATAATAAACATGTGGTATTTTACCTGAGGGGATTACGCCCCTGAAAAAATTATGCCAACCCCGGGGGACAGCAATTGCGGAATCCCATAGGCAAATACGTTCAAAAACGGGAAAAGGGGGCACCTAGCCTTATAATGTGTTAATTTGACAAGATTTTTTTTCTTTGTTATAAGGAAAAGATTTCTGAAAAAACTTCCTTTTTTAGCCCTATAACAGGGGAAGGGGAAATTTTTTGAGGGTCATTCTCAAGTTTTTCTCTTGGCGCTCAGATTTCTGCAGTCTGTTACTTCTCTGATTCTGGAGGGCGGCTCTCCCCAGGGGTGACATTTCTGGTGGTAGTGACGGGATGTTTTTAAATATGAAACTCAGCATGTTTGCTGTTAAACATTTGGCCATCAATGGTTTTTTCCGGGGTCTGGAACCCCCCCGAAGTCGCAAAAGTTTATTCCGCTGAGCTTGCCTGGGAAAGGAATTGCCGGGCCCGCGCCGCTGAGGACAGAAAATTGCCGCTGAGGAGGGCCGGGGGGACAGGAGGTGGGATATATCCATATTTATTATTTTTTTTTATTTTTAACATTCATCAATGTATAAAAAGTTGGTCACCTTGTCAAGCACTCATGCCCTGGGTAAGTGTGACCAAACGTCAATCACTTTCCAATCATGCTTAAATCGTTGGAAAAAGCGCCCCCGCATTCTGCAAAATAAAAACAGCTTGTATGTTGGGGAAAACGCAATGCGAATTATGAATGGTTTTATTACCCAAAGGGGTGAGTTGAGCAAATGCTCCGGAAAATACCGGGATTTCTGCACTTGTGCCATAGCCTAATAGTGTTCTTGATGAGGAATTTTTCAAAAACCATCACTGGTTTACTCATTAAACGCCTTCTCCCTGAGATTGGTTGTTCTACAGTAAAATCCACAATATTTAGTCATGGGTTATAAATGTGAACCCACTCACCAGAAAGTATTTTTGACAAAAAAGACTTAAAAAAAAAAGTAGAGAAAACCATTCACAAACTTAAAGAAGCACTGTCACTAAAGTTTTTTATAATAAATGTTTTGTGTACATGCATATTATGTAGTATAAATGTTAATATACCACCATCCGCCGCTTTCTCCAGTGTCCAGCGGCGTTCCTTTTCTGCTGCTCACTGACGTCACGCAATTTGACTAGCTGGCTCCTTCTATGCTCTATGCGGCAGATTTTAGATTTTGCATTGATAGCCTGTAGATTTTGTTGACTCTACGCAGGTTTTTCATTGTAAAATTGATTTCCCGGGTCATGTGGAGCGCAACATGACCCTGCCAGAATGCAGAGCGGTGACGTCAAAAGAGAAGGAGAAAGCAGTGGAAAGTGAGTATATTAATCCATTCACACTACAGAACATGCTTGGGACACACGTTTATTGAAATAAAAAAGTTGGTGAGAGTGCTTCTCTAAAAATAACAAAATTATATAAAACTATGTAAGGTAATCGGACAGGTGCATTTAAATCCATTCCCGGTATGCTATTTTGCCATTTAGGAATCCTACAAGTCCTGACCCTTTGATGAATAAAAATACTCTATTTGGCCCATTAGATCATAAAAAAAACACAGGGATCATGAAGTATTTTCACTTTGTCCATTTGGACTCAAAATCAATCAACATTGATGTTTCTTTAATACATTTTGCAAAGAGATTTAAACAACCCTCCACCTTGGGACAGAAAAGTGATTATACATTCTTATAGATGGTTACCCGACCTGGCACCCTCTACTTGCCTCCAGAAGAGGAACCTCAACCTAGAGTAGCATTTCTGTTCCATCACATCCAAATAGCCACACTAATGGCTATTTTAGGGGTTTACAGTAGTAATATGAACCATACCGCCCCCCTGTTTTTCTACAGTACTGTACAGGAAAGGCAAGGGGAGCAATGGCTTGGATTTACACTGTGCTCCCTATGCCATTGCATTGGCCATCTTGGAGGCAGGAGGAACAGAATTTTTAACTTACCATAATATCATATTTTGGGCTAAAATTAATTTTGTCATACTACTTCATTCAAAATATTGAATTTTTTTGTCTTCTACAGCCTCTATGTATCACAGTAACATTGCAGACTGCAGAATATCTTATTAGTTAACTCCATCAGTGAGTTTGGTCTACTGTAAGGGTTTTATAACCATTCTATTTCTGATTCTTGGATTTCCTAAGCTTTTTGTATAACCAAAATCCCATAAATCAGCTTAGAAGTAACTGGGAGATGAGGAATAAGAATTACAGATTGTACTGTGAGGACAGATTTCAGTGTTAACTCTTTCCCGTTTTCTGGCAATGCACTATGATACATAAAAGTGCCTTGAAAAAAATTCACACCCCATGGACTTTTCTGCATTTTTAGTTTCTATTGGAATTTTCTGATACCAACACATTGTAGCGAGTTTTTATGATGCGTAAAGGAAATGATGCAGGGTTTTCTAAATAATTAAAACATAAAAACAGAAAATTGTGATGTGCATTAGTAATTCACCCCCCCGAGTCAGTACTTTGTAGGACACCTTTTGCTGCATTTATTGATCCAGGGAGCTAGTCTGATTGCCGTATGTGGGGGTCGGGAAGGAATTTTTTTCCCCAATGTGAAGCTTACTGTTTGCCACTTGGGTTTTTTTGCCTTCCTCTGGATCCAACATTTAGGGCAGGTTAGGATAGGATATGGGTTGAACTAGATGGACTTAAAGTCTTCCTTCAACCTTAATAACTATGTTAATAACTATGTAAGTCTTTTGGGGTGTATTTCTCCCAGCTTTGCATATCTGGAGGTGACATTTTGCCCCTTCTTCTTTTGCCCCCTCGCTCTCGCTCAGTGAGATTGGATGGAGACGTCTGTGATCAGCAAAATTTTTGAGTCATGTCATAGATTTTTCAGTGGGATTTGGGTCTGGACGGTGACTGGGCCGTTCCACATGAGAAAATGATTCGTGTGCACAACCAGGGGAGCGGTGACCGAGTAGGTTCCCCACACCATGACTAAATAGAAAAATAACTCGGTACTCAGCTTAACCCCTTCACCCCCAAGGGTGGTTTGCACGTTAATGACCGGGCCAATTTTTACAATTTGACCACTGTTCTTTATGAGGTTATAAACTTGGACGCTTCAAAAAGATCTTCGCGATTCTGAGATTGTTTTTCCCTGTGACATATTGTACTTCACGTTATGGGTAAAATTTCTTCGATATACTTACGTTTATTTTTGAAAAAAACGCAAATATGGTGAAAATTTTGAAAATTTTGCAATTTTCAAACTTTGAATTTTTTTTCCCTTAAAACAGAGAAATATGTCACACAAAAATAGTTAAGAAATAAACATTTCCACCATGTCTACTTTACATCAGCACAATTTTGGAAACAAAATTTTTTTTTGTTAGGAAATTATAAGGGTTAAAAAGTTGACCAGTGATTTTCATTTTTTACAACAAAATTTACAAAGCCATTTTTTTAGGTACCACCTCACGTTTTGAAGTCACTTTGCGGGTTTATATAGCAAAAATACCCAAAAGTGACACCATTCTAAAACTGCACCCCTCAAGGTACTCAAAAACCACATTCAAGAATTTTATTAACCCTTCAGGTGCTTCACAGGAGCTGAAGCAACGTGGAACAAAAAAATGAAATATTTAACTTTTTAGCCACAAAAATGAACTTTTACAAACTTTTTTTTATTTTCACAAGGGTAAAAGGAGAAAATGGGCAGATAAAGTTGTTGTGCAATTTCTCCTGAGTACGCTAACACCCTTTGTGGGGGAAAACCACTGTTTGGGCACACGGCAGAGCTCGTTAAGGGAAGGAGCGCCGTTTGACTTTTTCAAACTAAAATTGGCTGGAGTTGAGATTGGACGCCATGTCGTGTTTGGAGAGCCCCTGATGCGCCTAAACAGTGGAAACCCCCCACAAGTGACACCATTTTGGAAACTAGACCCCCTAAGGAACGTATCTAGATCTGTTGTGAGCACTTTGAACCCCAAAGTGTTTCACAAAAGTTTAATAATGCCTGGGTGTGAAAAAAAAAAACAATTTTCCACAAAAATGATTTTTTTAGTCCCAAATTTTTGATTTTTTCCCAAGGTAAATTGGACCCCAAAAGTTGTTGTCCAATTTGTCCTTAGTACGCTGATACCCCATATGTGGGGGGGGGAAACTGTTTGGGCGCATGGCAGGGCTTGGAAAGGAAGCAGTAACGTTTTGGAATGCAAACATTGATGGGGGTCATGTTCCGCTTGTAGTGCCCCAGATGAGCCTAAACAGTGGAAACCCCCACAAGTGACCCCATTTTGGAAGCTAGACCCCCTAAGGAACTTATCTAGATCTTTGGTGAGCACTTTGAACCCCCAAGGCTTCACACAAGTTTATAATGCCGGGCATGAAAATAAAAAAATCCTATTTTTTCCCACAAAAATTATCTCTTAGTCACTAATTTTTTATTTTCCATAGGTAACAGGAGAAATTGGACCTCAAAGTTGTTGTCCAATTTGTCCTGAGTACGCTGATACCCCATATGTGGGGGGGAATCACTGTTTGGGCGCACGGCAGAGCTCGGAAGGGAAGGAGCACCATTTGACTTTTTCCAACCAAAATTGGCTGGAATTGAGATTAGACGCCATGTTGCATTTTCTAGAGTCCCTGATGTGCCTAAACAGTGAAACCCCCCACAAGTGACCCCATTTGGGAAACTAGACCCCCTAAGGAACTTATCTAGATCTTTGGTGAGCAATTTGAACCCCCAAGTGCTTCACACAAGTTTATAACGTAGAGCCGTAAAATTAAAAAAATCATATTTTTTCCACAAAATTGATCTTTTCACCCCAATTTTAATTTTCCCAAGGTAACAAGACTCCAAAGTTATTGTGCAATTTGTCCTGAGTACGCTGATACCCCATATGTGGGGGTAAACCACTGTTTGGGTGCATGGCAGAGTTTGGAAGGGAAGGAGCGCCGTTTGACTTTTTCAAGCAGAATTGGCTGGATGCCATGTCGTGTTTGGAGAGCTCCTGATCTGCCTAAACAGTGGAAACCCCCACAAATGACACCATTTTGGAAACTAGACCCCTCAAGGAACTTATCTAGTGTGTGGTGAGCACTTTGAACCCCCAAGTGCTTCACAGAAGTTTATAACGTACAGCCGTAAAATAAAAAATCTTTTTTTTTTTTACAAAAATGATTTTTTTGCCCCCAATATTTTATTTTCACAAGGGTAACAGGAGAAATTGGACCCCAAAAGTTGTTGTCCAATTTGTCCTGAGTACGCTGATACCCAATATGTGGGAGTAAACTACTGTATGGGCGCACGTCGGGCTCGGAAGGGAAGTAGTGACGTTTTGGATTGCAGACTTTGATGGATTGGTCTGGGGGCGTCATGTCGCATTTGGAGAGCCCCTGATGCGCCTAAACAGTGGAAACCCCCCACAAGTGACCCCATTTTGGAAAAAGACCCCACAAGGAACTTATCTAGATGTGTGGTGAGCACTTTGAACCTGAAAGTGCTTCACAGAAGTTTATAACGTACAGCCGTAAAATAAAAAATCTTTTTTTTTTTTTTACAAAAATGATTTTTTTGCCCCCAATATTTTATTTTCACAAGGGTAACAGGAAAAATTGGACCCAAAAAGTTGTTTTCCAATTTGTCCTGAGTACGCTGATACCCAATATGTGGGAGTAAAGTACTGTATGGGCGCACGTCGGGGCTCGGAAGGGAAGTAGTGACGTTTTGGATTGCAGACTTTGATGGATTGGTCTGGGGGCGTCATGTCGCATTTGGAGAGCCCCTGATGCGCCTAAACAGTGGAAACCCCCCACAAGTGACCCCATTTTTGGAAAATAGACCCCACAAGGAACTTATCTAGATGTGTGGTGAGCACTTTGAAGCCCGAAGTGCTTCACAGAAGTTTATAGCGTACAGCCGTAAAAATAAAAAATCCTTTTTTTTTTTTACAAAAATGATTTTTTCGCCCCAAATATTTTATTTTTCAAAAGGGTAACAGGAGAAATTGGAACCCAAAATTTGTTGTCCAATTTGTCCTGAGTACGCTGATACCCAATATGTGGGAGAAAACTACTGTATGTTCGCACGTCAGGGCTCGGAAGGGAAGTAGTGACGTTTTGGATTACAGACTTTGATGGAATGGTCTGGGGGCGTCATGTCGCATTTCGAGAGCCCCTGATGCGCCTAAACAGTGGAAACCCCCCACAAGTGACCCCATTTTGGAAAATAGACCCCACAAGGAACTTATCTAGATGTGTGGTGAGCGCTATGAAGCCCCAAGTGCTTCACAGAAGTTTATAACATACAGCCGTAAAAACAAAAAAATCATTTTTTTTTTTACAAAAATGATATTTTCGCCCCCAGTTTTTATTTTCCCAAGGGTAACAGAAGAAATAGGACAAATTGCACAATAACTCTTGGGGTACAGAGTACGCTGATACCCCATGTGTGGGGGTAAACTACTGTTTGGGCGCATGGCAGAGCTCAGAAGTGAAGTAGCACCGTTTGACTTTTTCAACGCAGAATTGGCTGGAATTGAGATCAGACGCCATGTCACATTTGGAGAGCCCCTGATGTGCCTAAACAGCAGAAACCCCCCAATTCTAACTCCAACCCTAACCCCAACACACCCCTACCCTAGTCCCAACCCTAACCACAAACCTAACCCTAACACACCCCTAACCCTAATCCAAACACTAACCCTAATCCTAACGTTACGCCAACCCTAACCCTAACTTTAGCCGCAACCCTAACCCTAATGGGAAAATGGAAATAAATAAATTTTTTTCATTTTATTATTTTTCCCTAACTAAGGGGGTGAATAAAGGGGGGTTTGATTTACTATTTATAGCGGGTTTTTGTGATTGGCAGCTGTCACGCTAAAAGACGCTTTTTATTGCAAAAAGTAGTTTTTTGCATCACCACATTTTGAGAGCTATAATTTTTGCATATTTTGGCCCACAGAGTCATGTGAGGTCTAATTTTTTGCGGACGAGGTGACGTTTTTATTGGTACCATTTTTGAGCATGTGACGTTTTTTGATCGCTTTTTATTTCGATTTTTGGGAGGTTAGAATGAACAAAAATTAGCAATTCATGAATTTCTTTTGGGGGAGGCGTTTATACCGTTCGCGTGTGGTAAAATTGATAATGCGGTTTTATTCTTCGGGTCAGTATGATTACGGTGATACCTCATTTATATCATTTTTTTATGTTTTGGGGCTTTTATAGAATAAAAGCAATTTTATCTAAAAAATTATTATTTTTGCATCGCTTTATTCTGCGAGCTATAACTTTTTTATTTTTTCGCTGATGATGCTGTATGATGGCTCGTTTTTTGCGGGACAAGATGACGTTTTCAGCGGTACCATGTTTATTTATATCGGTCTTTTTGATCGCGTGTTATTCCACTTTTTGTTCGGCGGTACGATGATAAAGCATTGATTTTTTGCTTAGTTTTTTTTTTTTTTTAAGGGTTCACTAAAGGGGTTAACTAGTGGGACAGTTTTATAGGGGGGTCGTTACGGATGCGGCAATACCAAATATGTGTACTTTTATTGTTTTGTTTTTTTTATTTACAGGAAGAAATGAATTTATTGGGGATATTTTTTTTTTTTTTTATGATTTTTTTACCACTTTTTATTTTCATTTTTTTTAAACTTTTTTACTTTGTCCCAGGGTGGGACATCACAGTATTTTAGCAGATCGCTGGTGTGACAGTGTGCACAGCACTCTGTCACACAGCGATCGCTCTGGCAGTGCTGCAGGCTTCTCAGTGCCTGCTCTCAGCAGGCACTGAGGAAGCCGCCTCCCTGCAGGACCCCGGCGCCATCTTGGATCCGGGGACCTGGAGGGAGGACGGACCCTCGGAACAGCGCGACACATCGCGCTGCTCTGAGGGTCTCAGGGGAGCGCGCAGGGAGCCCCCTGCCTGCGCAATCCTCCCCTGTGCCCCCGGTACAGCGCGATCATGTTTGATCGCGGTGTGCCAGGGGTTAATGTGCCGGGAGCGGTCCGTGACCACTCCTGACACATAGTGCCGGGTGTCAGCTGTGATAATCAGCTGACACCCGGCCGCGATCGGCTGCGCTCCCCCGGGAGCGCTGTCCGATCGCACGGGACGTACTATCCCGTCCATGGTCATACGGGCCCAGGTACCATGGACGGGATAGTACGTCTGATGGCAGTAAGGGGTTAAAGTATATTTTGCGTGGGGTGTTTTATTCACAGTAGTAACAAAAGAAACGTTTCGGTCCTGCAACATGGACCTTCATCAGTCACTACATTAACAACCAAAAAGAAAAAAACAAAAGGAAAAATATATTAAACATGCTAAAGAAACAGAAGTATATACATAAAGACTTGGTCAAATGGTAGAAAGAGGGAATTATAATACATCGAATGCTTGTGAGAAAAGGAGCAGCCATACAACAGAGATAAATCAGAGATATCCAAGTAAAAATAGAATATGGACATACCAGGTACTACTGAATTGGAGTAAATCCACAGTGGAGGAGAGGGGGAGGGAGATGGACCCAGCTGTTAGATGATTTATGCATGCTGCTATAGAGATCACATAATATATATAGATGAGATGCCACATACCCCGTTGGTGATAATGGTGTAAGCAATGATAGACAATGAATGTCTCTGTAACGCCGGTTACCTACAGACATATGACCAGTAATCAGTGGAATATAGCGTTTATGCAGCGATATTGCTGCTATGGAAATTGCATAAGATAATATATATGTATAGATGATGTGCCACATACCCGTTGGTGATAATGGTGTGAGCGATGACAGACAATGAATGTCTCTGTAACGCCGGTTCACACACACATGAATATGCTGTGATCTAAACCCTCCATTGTGGCTCTGGCAGGAGGTTTAGAGTCGTTGTCTTGCTGGAAGGTGAACCTATGCCCCAGTCTCAAGTCTTCTGCAGCCTTTAACAGGTTTTCCTCCAGGTTTGCCCAGAATTTAGCTCCATACATATTACCATCAACTCTGACCAGCTACCCTGCCTCTGCTGAAGAAACGCCACCCCACACGCCTCCACTATGTATGACGGTGGGGATGATGTTTTCAGGGTGATGTGCAGCATTAGTTTTCTGCCACACATAGTGTTTTGCATTTAGGCCAAAAAGTTTCGACTTTGGTCCCATCTGACAAGAGCACCTTCTTTCACATGCTCACTATGTCCCTTATATTGTTTTTTGCAAACTACAAACAGGACTTCTTATAACTTGCTTTCAAAATTTCTTTCTTATTGCTACTTCCATAAAGACCAGATTTGTGGAGAATACGGCTAATAGTTGTCCTGTGGACATATTGTCCCACCTGAGCTGTGAATCTCTGCAGATCCTCCAGAGTGACCATTGGCCTCTTGGCTGCTTCTCTAAGTAGTGCTCATCTTGCTTGGAATGTCAGGTTAGGTGTACGGCCTTGTCTTGTTAGGTTTGCAGTTGTGCCATACTCCTTCCATTTTTGGATGATGTATTGAAAAGTGCTCCTTGAGATGCTCAGAGCTCTGGCTATCTTTTTTATAACCTAACCCTGCTTTACTTTCCCCAACTTTATCCCTGACCTGTCTGGTGGGCTCCTTGGTTTTAATGATGGCTGTTTGTTCCCTAATGCTCTCAAAAAACCTCTGAAGCCTTCACAAAACAGCTGTAGCTATACTGAGAAGAAATCACACACAGGTGGACTCAGTGTACTAATTATGTAATTCTGGATGCAATTGGTTACTCAGGATTTTATTTAGGGGTATCAGACTACAGGGGGCTGAATACTAATGCAAATCACAATTTCCAGATTTATATAAATAATTAGAAAAACATGTATCATTAATTTTAATTGGAGAACACCCTGCATTATTGGAGTGTACCTGCATTATTGGAGTGCACCTTGCATTATTGGAGTACACCTTGCATTATTGGAGTACACCTTGCGCTATAGGGTGCACCTTGCGTTATTGGAGTGCATCTTGCGTTATTGGAGTGCAACTTGCGTTATTGAAGTGCACCTTGCGTTATAGGAGTGCACCTTGCATTATTGGAGTGCACCTTGCATTATTGGAGTACACCTGCATTATTGGATTGCACCTTGCATTATTGGAGTGCACCATGCATTATTGGAGTACACCTTGCGTTACAGGGTGCACCTTGCGTTATTGGCGTGCACCTTGCGTTATTGGAGTGCACCTTGCGTTATAGGAGTGCACCTTGCGTTATTGGATTACACCTTGCATTATTGGAGTGCACCTTTCATTATTGGAATACACCTTGCGTTATAGGGTGCACCTTGCGTTATTGGAGTACACCTTTCATTATTGGAATGCACCTTGTGTTATTGGAGTGCACCTTGCGTTATTGGAGTACACCTTGCATTATTGGAGTGCACCTTGCATTATTGGAGTGCACCTTTCATTATTGGAGTACACCTTGCATTATTGGAGTGCACCTTGCGTTATTGGAGTGCACCTTGCGTTATAGGAGTGCACCTTTCATTATTGGAGTGCACCTTGCATTATTGGAGTGCACCTTGCGTTATTGGAGTGCACCTTGCGTTATTGGAGTGCACCTTGCATTATTGGAGTGCACCTTGCATTATTGGAGTGCACCTTGCATTATTGGAGTGCACCTTGCGTTATTGGAGTGCACCTTGCATTAATGGAGTGCACCTTGTTTATTGGAGTGCACCTTGCGTTATTGGAGTGCACCTTGCGTATAGGAGTGCACCTTTCATTATTGGAGTGCACCTTGCATTTTTGGAGTGCACCTTCATTATTGGAGTACACTTGCATTATTGGAGTGCACCTTGCGTTATAGGAGTGCACCTTTCATTATTGGAGTGCACCTTGCATTTTTGGAGTGCACCTTTCATTATTGGAGTACACCTTGCATTATTGGAGTGCACCTTGCATTATTGGATGCACATTGCGTTATAGGAGTGCACCTTCCTTTATTGGAGTGCATCTTGCGTTGTTGGAGTGCACCTTGCATTATTGGAGCGCACCTTGCGTTATTGAGTGCACCTTGCCTTATTGGAGTGCACCTTGCGTTATAGGAGTGCACCTTCATTATTGGAGTGCACCTTGCATTTTTGGAGTGCACCTTTCATTATTGGAGTCACCTTGCATTATTGGAGTGCACCTTGCGTTATTGGAGTTCACCTTGCATTATTGGAGTACACCTTGGTTATTGGAGTGCACCTTGCATTATTGGAGTGCACCTTGCGTTATTGGATTGCACATTGCGTTATAGGAGTGCATCTTCCATTATTGGAGTGCACCTTGCATTTTGGAGTGCACCTTTCATTATTGGAGTACACCTTGCATTATTGGAGTGCACCTTGCATTATTGGATTGCACATTGCGTTTATGGAGTGCACCTTCCTTATTGGAGTGCACCTTGCATTATTGGAGTGCACCTTTCATTATTGGAGTACACCTTGTGTTATTGGGTGCACCTTGCATTATTGGAGTGCAACTTGCATTTTGGAGGGCACCTTGCTTATGGGGAGGCACCTTGCGTTATTGGAGTGCACCTTGCGTTATTAGAGTGCACCTTGCATTATTGGAGTGCACCTTGATTATTGGAGGGCACCTTGCATTATTGGAGTGCACCTTGCATTATTGGAGTGCACCTTGCATTATTGGAGTGTGCCTTGCGTTATTGGAGTGCACCTTGCTTATTGGAGTGCACCTTGCTTATTGGAGTGCACCTTTCATTATTGGAGTGCACCTTGCATTATTGGATGCACTTGCGTTATGGAGTGCACTTCATTATTGGAGTGCACCCCTTTCATTATTGGAGTGCACCTTGCATTTTTTGGAGTCACACCTTGCTTATAGGAGTGCACCTTTCATTATTGGAGTGCACTTGCATTATTGGAGTGCACCTTCATTATTGGAGTGCACCTTGCATTATTGGAGTGCACCTTGCGTTATTGGAGTGCACCTTGCATTATTGGAGTGCACCTTGCGTTATTGGAGTGCACCTTGCATTATTGGAGTGCACCTTGCGTTATTGGAGTGCACCTTGCTTATTGGAGTGCA
>JARQOD010000008.1:148074894-148200769 GCA_033576555.1 Oophaga sylvatica | reverse complement strand
TGGGGGCTACAGCAATGCGGGAGCGGTAACCCCGGGAAACTAGGGGTAACTAGGCCCCGGGGGTCTTTTTCCCCGATTGTCAGGGGAACCCCTCCCTGATCGTTGGTCTCCCGCTGTCAAGAGCGATGCGCGCTGGCCAGGGGGGACCAATGAAAAAATTTCCAGGCTTTCAGCCATCAGCGCCCCAGCAGGGGGGGCGGGTGGCTGCGGTACACAAAGCGAGATCGCGGCTGGTGGGGTTTGCGTAAAAAAAGGTGAGTTTTGCGATCTCGCTGCAATTCCTTTGTGTGAGGGGCCTTAAGTGGGCGACAAAAAAATTCCCCTGGGGGTAACATCAACTACTGTGTCGACTTTTTTGTTCGGGCATAAAAACCCCTTTAAAAAACACTGAGGGTGCATCAGAACGGTCACCCTGGTTCTGTGTTGGGTGGAAAGAGAGGGGGGAGGGCCCCGAAAAAGGTTTTTCCATTTTAAAAAGTGCGGGTTCCTATCTGTAAGCGTGTATGGGCTAACAAACTTTCCCCTGGGGGTACACATAACCTATTAAAAATATTTTTTGTTGGGTCTAAGACAGGTTTACGGGTCTAAGAAGGTGTCTGTTGGGAAGGGTTAGAAAAATTTTCTGAGGGCTCCCTTGGGGTTTTAAACTACTGAACATTCAAGAAGATGTGAAGTTGGCAATCGGGTTACAGATGGTCTTTTATAAGGGGGGGTTCCCCCCCCTCAGGGTTGCGGGGACCATGGTTTTTTCCAAAATTTGGTTCGGTTCACTTGGGGGCCTGCTGTGGCTTTCCGATCTTCTGCAACAGATAAAATATTTTCTGCTTTTTTTTTTGGCTTGCTTTTTGCATTTTGCCTGCATTTGTGGGGGTCAGCCAGGTCCCCCCCGGGGGGTTGTGCTCCCTCAGCTTTTCAGCCACTGTTATTTGTTCATTTGCCTTTTCCGTTTTTTTTCGGGGCTTGCTCAGTTTTGTTACCCAGGAAAAATTTTGGGTGGTGAGGTGTGTGACCAGGTGTTTTTGCAATAGTGAGTTGGTATTTTTTTGGGTTTTTTTTGGATTGCGAAAGTGACCTTCCTATCCTTTTTTTCTAGGAAATTGGTGTTGTGAGTGGGCTTGGGATGAGTTTGAGCAGAGGCCCCCCTTGGTGGTTACAACGGTGCGGTCTGCCTTGAAGATTGTGAAGATTTGAGGTTTGGGATCAGGTGTTATGACGGGGCTTATATGGGGGGGGGACACCTTCCCATCAGGGTTGCCGGTGATCAATTGTTCTGGTCTGAATCCTTGATTCCTGTTTCCTTTGTAGCCTGCTGTGTCGTGTCTGCATCTCCTGCTAACAGATAAGACATTTTCTTCTTTTTGTTTTTGTGCTTGATTTTTGCATTTTGTCCTGCACTTCTGTGGGGGCCTTCAGGGTCCCCTCCGGGGGCTTTTGCCCTCTCAGTTTAGTTCAGCCACTGATGTTTGTACATTTGCTTTTTCCAGTTTTTTCAGTGGCTGCTGTTTTGATTTTGTTACACCAGAGAACTAATTTAGGTGGTAGAGGTCGTATGATCTCAGGTGTTTTTGAAATTAGTAGAGTTGGTGCTTTTCAGGGTTTTCTGGGATTGCAGTAAGTACCCTTCCTATCCTTTTCTATTTAGTTAGTTTGGGCCCCAACGTTTGCTCATACTATTTTCTGTCTGTGTCTGTATTTCTTCTTGTCTAACCGCCATTACATGTTTGGGGGCTTTCTATTATCTTTGGGGTTCTGCTCCGGGGCAGATAGCTTTCCTATTTCTATCTTTAGGTGTAGTTAGTTTCTCAGGCTGTGACGAGGCGTCTAGGACCAACGTAGGAACGCTCCACGGCTGCCTCTAGTTGTTGTGGTTAGTCAGGGTACTGCAATCTCATAGATTCCAACTGCTCTGGTGTATTGCCTTTTTTGCCTGCACTCCTCAGCTACCGAAACATAACAGTATCACCGGCCCAAAATTTAAAATTGTATGGTACTCACAGAAGGGAAAAAATTTGTGAAAGAAAAAACGGTTGTCAGAGTTGTCAGAGATATTTTTCTGTTTGTTGCATTTTTTTTTTTTCCCTCTGTATCTCTGGGTGCTGGGGAGGATTTTTTCTCTCAATGGAGTTTGCACAGTTGTCTGGCCATGTGGATCAGCTTGCCACTGAGGTTCAGAGTATTGCTGCATATCTTGCTAGGTTGCCTGTTGTGGAACCTAGGATTCCCATGCCAGATTTGTTTTTAGGGGATCGAGCTAACTTTCAGAATTTCAAAAATAATTGTAAATTGTTTTTTGCGTTAAAATCTAAGTCCTCAGGGAACGCAGCGCAGCAGGTTCAAATTGTCATCTCTCTCCTGCGCGGCGATCCTCAGGATTGTGCCTTTTCCCTGACACCGGGGGATCCTGTTTTGAGTGATGGTGATGCATTTTTTCAGGCTTTGGGGTTATTGTACGATGAGCCTAATGTCACTGATCAAGCTGAAAAAGCCTTGTTGGCATTAAATCAGGGGCTTGATGACGCTGAGTTATACTGTCAGAGATTCCGTAGGTGGGCAGTCCTGACCAAGTGGAATGACGACGCTTTGGCGGCCCTTTTTCAGAAGGGTCTGTCAGATAATGTAAAGGATGTTATGGTGGGATTCCCTGTCCCCTCTGGTGTCAATGATTCTATGTCATTAGCGATTCAAATTGACAGACGTTTGCGTGAGCGGAGAAGTATGCGTGGAATAGTGTTGCCTTGTGAACCTGCTTCTGAATCCATGCAGTGTGATAGAGTGGTGTCTGGGGCACAGCGTCATGAGTTTCGAAAGCGCAATGGGTTATGTTTCTACTGTGGTGATGCCTCTCATGCTATTTCAGTCTGCCCTAAGCGGGGAAGACGTTTTGCACGCTCAGTTGTCTTGGGTAGTGTTCAGACTAAGTTTTTATTAACTGTCACTCTGATATGCTCTCTGTCCTCATTTTCTGCTCAGGCTTTCGTTGATTCTGGAGCAGCTATTAACCTGATGGATTATGATTTTGCTAAACGTTGTGGGTTTCCCTTGATACCCCTACAGAAGTCTATTCCCCTACTGGGAATCGATTCTACCCCTTTGGCTGAGAATAAACCTCAGTTCTCTACTCAGGTGATAATGAGGGTTGAACCTGATCATCAAGAGTGCTGCAAATTTTTGGTTCTGTATAATCTGCATGATATTATCGTACTGGGTTTCCCTTGGTTACAGTCTCATAATCCTGTTTTGGATTGGAAATGTGTGTCTGTAACCAGTTGGGGCTGCCAATGTGTTAATACCAACACTCCTGTTTTTTCTGCCTCCCCCAGGCTCAGGATGTTCCTGACTTTTTGATTGATTTTTCTGATGTATTTAGCGAAAGTAAATCTGCATCCTTGCCTCCCCATAGGAGCTATGACTGCGCTATTGAATTAGTGCCTGGTAGTAAATTCCCTAAAGGTCGCCTTTTTAACTTGTCTGTACCTGAACATGACGCTATGCGGTCTTATATCAAGGAGTCATTGGAGAAGGGTCATATCAGACCATCCTCTTCACCCTTAGGTGCCGGTTTTTTCTTTGTGGCCAAAAAGGATGGTTCATTAAGGCCGTGTATTGATTATCGTCTTTTGAACAATATTACTGTGAAATATCAATACCCGTTACCCTTGATTTCTGACCTGTTTTCCAGGGTGAAAAACGCTACTTGGTTTACCAAGCTTGACCTCAGGGGGGCATATAACCTTATTCGCATTAAGCACGGGGATGAATGGAAGACGGCATTCAATACCCCGGAGGGGCATTTTGAGTACCTTGTGATGCCCTTTGGGCTCACTAATGCTCCTTCAGTCTTCCAGTCCTTCATGAATGACATTTTCAGGGATTTTGTGGATAAATTTCTGATTGTTTATTTGGATGATATCTTGATTTTTTCTAATGACTGGGACTCTCATGTGAAACATGTTCGAACTGTATTCCAGATTTTGAGAGAGAATGCTCTGTATGTGAAGGGATCAAAGTGTCTTTTTGGCGTACAGAGGATCTCCTTTCTGGGATTAATTTTGTCCCCATCTGTTATTGAAATGGACCCGGTCAAGGTTCAGGCCATCTGTGATTGGGTCCAACCTACTTCATTAAAGGCTCTTCAAAGATTTTTGGGTTTTGCCAATTTTTATCGTAAATTTATTGGTAATTTCTCGGTTATTGTTAAACCATTAACTGATTTGACCAAAAAGGGTTCTGATGTGGTGAATTGGCCTCCTGAGGCAGTCTCTGCATTTCAGGAACTTAAGCAGAGTTTCACTTCTGCTCCTGTTCTACGGCAGCCTGATGTTTCTCTGCCATTTCAGGTGGAGGTTGATGCCTCTGAAATTGGGGCAGGTGCCGTTTTGTCCCAAAAAGATCCAGAGACCTCTAAAAGTAACCCTTGTGCCTTTTTCTCTCGAAAATTTTCTCCTACTGAACGTAATTATGACGTGGGTAATCGGAGTTATTGGCCATGAAGTGGGCTTTTGAAGAGTGGAGACATTGGCTGGAGGGAGCCAAACATCAGGTGGTGGTCCTTACTGACCATAAGAATCTGGTTTATCTGGAATCTGCCAAGCGACTCAATCCTAGACAGGCCAGGTGGGCCTTGTTTTTCACACGTTTTAATTTTGTGGTTTCCTTTCTTCCTGGCACTAAGAATGTTAAGGCGGATGCCCTCTCGAGGAGCTTCCTTGCGGACTCTCCTGAGTTATCTGATCCTTCTGTTATTTTGAAAGAGGGTGTAGTTCTTTCCGCCATCTCACCTAATTTGAGACTTGCTCTGGAGGGGTGTCAGGAGGATAGGCCCGAGCGCTGCCCTGTTGGAAAATTGTTTGTCCCGGACCAGTGGAAAAAGAGTGTGATGTCTGAGATTCATTGTTCCGCGTTGGCTGGGCATCCCGGAATTTTTGGTACCAGAGACTTGGTTAGTCGGTCCTTTTGGTGGCCTACCTTGTCTCGTGATGTCAGGGAATTTGTGCAGTCCTGCGGGACTTGCTCTCGCTCCAAGCCTTGCTCTCGCTCTAGTGGTTTGTTGAAGCCATTGCCTGTGCCCAAGAGACCATGGACCCATATCTCTATGGATTTCATTTCCGACCTTCCTGTTTCTCAGAGAATGACCGCCATCTGGGTGATTTGTGATAGGTTTTCTAAGATGATACATCTTGTGCCATTACCTAAGTTGCCTTCCTCCTCTGAATTGGTGCCGTTGTTCCTTCAGCACGTGGTTCGTTTACACGGCATTCCTGAGAGCATAGTGTCTGACAGAGGAGTCCAGTTTGTTTCCAGATTTTGGAGGACTTTTTGTTCTAAACTGGGTGTTCAATTGTCTTTCTCCTCGGCATTTCATCCTCAGACCAATGGTCAAACTGAGAGAACAAACCAGACATTGGAGACTTATCTAAGATGCTTTGTGTCTGCTGATCAGGATGACTGGGTCTCTTTTTTGCCTTTGGCTGAGTTTGCTCTTAATAATAGGGCTAGCTCTGCCACTTTGATGTCTCCGTTTTTCTGTAATTCTGGGTTTCACCCTCGATTTTCTTCAGGACTAGACGGAGGCTTTTGTCTGTCCAGGTGTTGACTCTGTTGTGGAGCGTATGCAACAGAGTTGGGACCAGGTAGTGGAGAGGTTGTCCCTCTCTCAGGAGAGGGCCCAGCGGTTTGCTAACCGGCATAGGACTGATGGTCCTCGGTTTAAAGTGGGTGACTTGGTCTGGTTGTCCTCAAAAAATATTCCTATGAGAGTAGCATCTCCTAAATTTAAGCCTAGGTTCATTGGACCTTATAAGATCATAGAGATTCTTAATCCTGTTTCTTTTCGTTTGCTTCTTCCAGGGACATTTAAGATCCATAACGTGTTCCACAAGTCCTTGTTGAAGAGGTTTGTTGAGCCAGTGGTTCCTGCTGCTGTGCCTCCTGACCCTGTTTTGGTTGAGGGCAATCTGGAGTATGTGGTTGAGAAAATATTAGATTCTCGTTTTTCTAGACGGAAACTCCAGTATTTGGTTAAGTGGAGAGGTTATGGTCAGGAAGACAATTCTTGGGTGTTTGCTTCGGACATCCATGCTAGGAGATTCATCCGTGCGTACCATAGAACTCATCCTGACCGACCTGGTTGCTCAAATGAGGGTTCGGTGACCCCTCCTCAAGGGGGGGGTACTGTTGTGAGTGGGCTTGGGATGAGTTCTGAGCAGAGGCTCCCTCTGGTGGTTACAAGCGGTGCTGGTCTGTCCAGTGAAGATTGTGAAGATTGTGAGGATTGGGAATCAGGTGTTACTGACTGGTCTTATATAAGGGAGTCACCTTCCCATCAGGGTTGCCGGTGATCAATTGTTCTGGTCTGAATCCTTGATTCCTGTTTCCTTTGTAGCCTGCTGTGTCGTGTCTGCTTCTCCTGCTAACAGATAAGACATTTTCTTCTTTTTGTTTTTGTGCTTGATTTTTGCATTTTGTCCTGCACTTCTGTGGGGGCCTTCAGGGTCCCCTCCGGGGGCTTTTGCCCTCTCAGTTTAGTTCAGCCACTGATGTTTGTACATTTGCTTTTTCCAGTTTTTTCAGTGGCTGCTGTTTTGATTTTGTTACACCAGAGAACTAATTTAGGTGGTAGAGGTCGTGTGATCTCAGGTGTTTTTGAAATTAGTAGAGTTGGTGCTTTTCAGGGTTTTCTGGGATTGCAGTAAGTACCCTTCCTATCCTTTTCTATTTAGTTAGTTTGGGCCCCAACGTTTGCTCATACTATTTTCTGTCTGTGTCTGTATTTCTTCTTGTCTAACCGCCATTACATGTTTGGGGGCTTTCTATTATCTTTGGGGTTCTGCTCCGGGGCAGATAGCTTTCCTATTTCTATCTTTAGGTGTAGTTAGTTTCTCAGGCTGTGACGAGGCGTCTAGGACCAACGTAGGAACGCTCCACGGCTGCCTCTAGTTGTTGTGGTTAGTCAGGGAACTGCAATCTCATAGATTCCAACTGCTCTGGTGTATTGCCTTTTTTGCCTGCACTCCTCAGCTACCAAAACATAACAGATTGGGCCCCAACGTTTGCTCATACTATTTTCTGTCTGTGTCTGTATTTCCTCTTGTCTAACCACCATTACATGTTTGGGGGCTTCCTATGTTCTTTGAGGATCTGCTCCGGGGCAGATAGTTTTTCTCTTTCTATCTTTAGGTGTAGTTAGCTTCTCAGGCTGTGACGAGGCGTCTAGGACCAACGTAGGTACGCTCCACGGCTGCCTTTAGTTGTGGTGGTTAGTCAGGGTACTGCAATCCAGTAGATTCCAACCTCTCTGGTGTATTGCCTTTTTTTGCCTGTTCTCCTCAGCTACCAAATCATAACAGTATCACCGGCCAAACTGAAAATTATATGGTATTCACAGAAGGGAAAGATAGTGTAAAAAAAAAAAAAAAAAAAAAAGTTGTCAGAGTTGTCAGAGATATATATTTTTTTTTTCTTTCCCTCTTTTTCTCTGGGTGCTGAGGATTTTTTTTTTCTCTCAATGGAGTTTGCACAGTTGTCTGGCCGTGTGGATCAGCTTGCCACTGAAGTTCGGAGTATTGCTACCTATCTTGCAGGGTTGCCGGTTGTGGAACCTAGGATCCCCATGCCAGATTTGTTTTTAGGGGATCGAGCTAAATTTCTGAATTTCAAAAATAACTGTAAGTTGTTTTTTGCCTTAAAACCTAAGTCCTCAGGGAACGCAGCACGGCAGGTTCAAATTGTCATCTCTCTCCTGCGCGGCGATCCTCAGGATTGGGCTTTTTCCCTGACACCTGGGGATCCTGTTTTGAGTAATGTTGATGCATTTTTTCTGGCTTTGGGGGTTATTGTACGATGAACCTAATGTCACTGATCAAGCTGAAAAAGCCTTGTTGGCATTAAATAAACCCCAGTTCTCTACTCAGATGATAATGAGGGTTGAACCTGATCATCAGGAGAGTTGCAAATTTTTGGTGCTGTATAATCTGCATGACATTGTTGTACTGGGTTTCCCTTGGTTACAGTCTCATAATCCTGTTTTGGATTGGAAATCTGTGTCTGTAACCAGTTGGGGCTGCCAATGTGTTAATGCCAACACTCCTGTTTTTTCTGCCTCTCCCCAGGCTCAGGAGGTTCCTGACTTTTTGACTGATTTTTCTGATGTGTTTAGCGAAAGTAAATCTGCATCCTTGCCCCCCCATAGGAGCTATGACTGCGCTATTGAATTAGTGCCTGGTAGTAAATTCCCTAAAGGTCGCCTTTTTAACTTGTCTGTACCTGAACATGACGCTATGCGGTCTTATATCAAGGAGTCATGGGTGCCGGTTTTTTCTTTGTGGCCAAAAAGGATGGTTCATTAAGGCCGTGTATTGATTATCGTCTCTTGAACAATATCACTGTGAAATATCAATATCCGTTACTCTTGATTTCTGACCTGTTTTCCAGGGTGAAAAGTGCTACTTGGTTTACCAAGCTTGACCTCAGGGGGGCGTATAACCTTATTCGCATTAAGCACGGGGATGAATGGAAGACGGCATTTAATACCCCAGAGGGGCATTTTGAGTACCTAGTGATGCCCTTTGGGCTCACTAATGCTCCTTCCGTCTTCCAGTCCTTCATGAATGACATTTTCAGGGATTTTGTGGATAAATTTCTGATTGTTTATTTGGATGATATCTTGATTTTTTTCCAATGACTGGGACTCTCATGTGAAACATGTTCGGACTGTGTTCCAGATTTTGAGAGAGAATGCTCTGTATGTGAAGGGATCAAAGTGTCTTTTTGGTGTACAGAGGATCTCATTTCTGGGATTCATTTTGTCCCCATCTGTTATTGAAATGGACCCGGTCAAGGTTCAGGCCATCTGTGATTGGGTCCAACCTACTTCATTAAAGGCTCTTCAGAGATTCTTGGGTTTTGCCAATTTTTATCGTAAATTTATTGTTAATTTCTCTGTTATTGTTAAACCATTGACTGATTTGACCAAGAAGGGTTCTGATGTGGTGAATTGACCTCCTGAGGCAGTCTCTGCGTTTCAGGAACTTAAGCAGAGATTCACTTCTGCTACAGTTCTACGGCAGCCTGATGTTTCTCTGCCATTTCAGGTGGAGGTTGATGCCTCTGAAATTGGGGCAGGTGCCTTTTTGTCCCAAAGAGATCCAGAGACCTCTAAAAGTAACCCTTGTGCCCTTTTCTCTCGAAAATTTTCTCCAACTGAACGTAATTATGACGTGGGTAATCGGGAGTTATTGGCCATGAAGTGGGCTTTTGAAGAGTGGATACATTGGCTGGAGGGAGCCAAATATCAGGTGGTGGTCCTCACGGACCATAAGAATCTGGTTTATCTGGAATCAGCCAAGCGACTTAATCCTAGACAGGTCAGGTGGGCCTTGTTTTTCACACGTTTTAATTTTCTGGTTTCCTTTCTTCCTGGCCCTAAGAATGTTAAAGCGGATGCCCTCTCGAGGAGTTTCCTTGCGGACTCTCCTGAGTAGTGTTGAGCGATACTGCTCGATATCTAAAAATATCGGATCGGAATGGTATCGCCGATATCACTAAATATCGTCGATATCCGATTCCGATACCGGAAGTCCCATGTAAGTCTATGGGAACAAAATATCGCAACTAAAAAAACACTTTCTTTCCTTGTAAACACAAAATATACACACTTAGAATACATATATATTATATATATATATATATATATACATGTCATTGTGACATATATATGTGTCCTGTGTGCCTTAATTGAACTGTTTTTTTGCTTGAGAATTGCAAAAATCATCATAGACTGTATTTGCCATTTTTCCGTCATATCTGCGCCACGAGGCACAGGTGAAGAATAAGGGGGTGCTCTCGTGGGCGTACACTCACTCCGTGGCGCGAAAACGATGTCCGCACACTCTAAATGTTACTGCAATGTAAGATCGTGCCCCACAGCTCTGGAGTTCCGCCTCCTCATCCTCCTCAGTGGGCGTAAACGAACGCGAAGGTCCCGCCTCCCTACAAAAGATGTCGCCTCTCCTGATGCTAATGACACATGTGACTTTGCTGAGATGGCGAATGGACGTGAGCAGAAGTGGGAAGGGATGGAGGAGTCAGAGCTCTCCCCCCACGGAAGCGACCCGATCGCCACGGAGCCACCGTTTGGCACCCGGCCTGGAAACCCTCCTACGCTGGAAGAAGCGGAGGATACCCTGAGAGACCTGGCCCGGCACCGGGAGGAGGTCGCCAGGATGGAAGCGAGCTGGCGGGCCCTAAAACTACAATTGGAGCGGCGCCAATCCCTCTTACCCCCTGAAGTGTCTGTACGGAAGGTGAGGCACCCGTTTCAGTACAGAAGGCCGTGCGGGCATCCCAGCCCTTGCAATCTGAACCGGTTGCCAGTATCTCAGTGGAGGCACCCGTTCCAGTACAGAAGGCCGTGCGGGCATCCCAGCCCTTGCAATCTGAACCGGTTGCCAGTATCTCAGTGGAGGCACCCGTTCCAGTACAGAAGGCCGTGCGGGCATCCCAGCCCTTGCAATCTGAACCGGTTGCCAGTATCTCAGTGGAGGCACCCGTTCCAGTACAGAAGGCCGTGCGGGCATCCCAGCCCTTGCAATCTGAACCGGTTGCCAGTATCACAGTGGAGGCACCCGTTCCTGCAGAAAACGCCGCACCAGCACCCCAGATCCCGCTGTCTGCCCCCGTCGCTGAGGCAGAAGAAGCGACACCCGTCCTCATGGAGGAGGCCGCGCAGGCACCAGAGCACTATCTGCCTGTACCGGAGCCCCGACCGTTATCTGTTCCAGAGCCGGCTGCTTCCGCCACAGGTGAGCGCCGCCAGGACTGGGGGGCGCCAGGAGAGCTGCCGCAAACCGGACATCGTAAGCTGGCATTTGATGGTGGAGACATGGAGCAGCTGGTGGAGGAGAATTACAACCGGCGTCAGGAGGAAGAGTGGAGACGTCGGGAGCGGGAAGCAGAGCGACAAAGGGAGCAGCGAGAATCCCAAAAGCTTCGGCAACGTCACCTGGAGAAGGACCTGGCAGAGAAGGCACGTATGAGAAAGGATAAAAGTACGGTGAGGGAGCCGCGGCGTAAGGGTGCAGTACGGAACTTTAAGTTAAAAGGTGGTTGGGGCTTCATCCAGGAGCATGGACTTTATTTAGAAGTTTTTGTAACCCGGCGGGACGTGGAGGCTCACCTCCCAGAAGGACACCCGGGGAGGGACCTGTTGCCAGGAGACTTGGTGACTTACACCCGACACTGGGGTTACAATGGATGGTACGCCCTAAATGTTACCAGGTGCGACCCCTACTCCCAGAGTGTCAGGAAACTGACAGACCCTACGAGCCTTCAGCCTCCCCCAACCAGGCCTCTGCACAAGTGCCCACCCCACGCCGTAAATCTCCCCAGCCTCCCTCAGTGGTCTCCTCAGCAGCCCCAGCTATGGACATGATAATGATAGCTGGCCCGTACCCGGCGCCTGTTAGGCCCCCTGGGGTTCGTACAGTCCGGGACATAGGGTTCCAGACCCGGAGGGAGACGAAAGAGGTGGCCACACAGACCCAGATAGCGGGTCACGACGTCACTGTACACGCCACACGACGTCATCAGGTCTGGGTGGACCCTCCTGTCACGGATGTTTGGCAAGCTCCAGAACAGTACCAGGTGGTACCTGGAAGAGGCCAGCCAAAGAAGTCTAAATAACCCGGATCTTTATGTAAATAGTTAAATTATTGATGTACCCGGACGGGTGAATGTTCATAAAAAGAAGTTTATTGTTGCCTTAATATACCCATGTTGGGTAATGGTTTGATGTACCCAGACGGGTGAATGTTCAGAAGAACAAGTTTATTTTTGCCTTAATATACCCATGTTGGGTAATGGTTTGATGTACCCGGACGGGTGAATGTTCAGAAGAACAAGTTTATTGTTGCCTTAATATACCCAGGTTGGGTAATGGTGTTTCACTGTAATGAAAATGTTCAACTTTGAAGCCATGAACTGTAGGCTCACAAATTTTTCTGTAAATAGTTGGCACTTCGGTGCTCCATTTTGGTTTTACAAAAAACTTTACTGTGCACTATTTTCAACTACCTCAGAAACTAAAAACCCGTTTGGTGTGGCCGAAAGTGAGGTCTGCTCAAGGTAAGTCTTGCAGCCCACCCAAGACCACAGTTGGAGGTTTGGAGCGGGTCCTCCACAAGCACAAGTAAAGGACACTGTGAAGTTACCCCGGTGGGGTTGTAGTCCTAAGAAGTCTCCACGAACTTCGGCACTAATGCTATTTGCACTTTTGTTGAATATGTATTTATTAACACACATGTATAACACATATCAAGGGTATCAACAGTAACAAAACATGTCACATAATATAAGCCATTTGCACTTTTGTAATGTTATTATTAAAAATTTTATTATGCAACGTTTAACTTGAAGTGTTTCCTGCTTTCTTACTACGTCGCATAGTCCACTCTGCTACATCACTTTGCACCATTGCTCTATCTCACATCTATCTGCCCTGGAAGGATAGCGTGTTACCTGTAGAAGAGTTTTCACCTACCTGCACTACACCATCCCTTCCAGAGGACCTGCACAGCAGCGCTGGACACCCTGACCAGGTACTACAGGTGGCGTCACGACAAACTACACGAACATTCTATCATCCCCTGGAAATATCCCACATTCCAGTGATCGCCCAGGTCACGGACCGAGCTGTGCTACTCGTGACATCCCCCATAGAAGTCGACGTGATCGGTGCCGAGTACCCCCAAAACCCCTGTCTCTGTGCGACTCAACTTCCCTCACTGTGCTGGCACTTTACATTTACAATGCCTCTGGGTTTTTTTTTTGGGGGGGTGGGGAACATTCAGACTTTTGCTATGGGGCCCCATGATTTATATGTACAGTCATGGCCAAAAGTTTTGAGAATGACACAAATATTAATTTTTACAAAGTCTACTGCTTCACTTTTTCTAATGGCAATTTGCATATACTCCAGAATGTTATAAAGAGTGATCAGCTTAACAGCAATTACTTGCAAAGTCAATATTTGGCTAGAAAATGAACTTTATCCCCCAAAAACACATTTCAACATCATTGCAGCCCTGCCTTAAAAGGACCAGCTAACCTCTTTTCAGTGATTGTTCCATTAACACAGGTGTGGGTGTTGATGAGGACATGGCTGGAGATCAATCTGTCATGATTAAGTAAGAATGACACCACTGGACGCTTTAAAAGGAGGCTGGTGCTTGGCATCATTGTTTCTCTTCTGTTAACCATGGTTATCTCTAAAGAAACACGTGCAGTCATCATTGCAATGCACAAAAATGGCCTAACAGGGAAGAGTATCGCAGCTAGAAAGATTGCACCTCAGTCAACAATCTATCGCATCATCAAGAACTTCAAGGAGAGATGTTCCATTGTTGCCAAAAAGGCTCCAGGGCGCCCAAGAAAGACCAGCAAGCGCCAGGACCGTCTCTTAAAAGTGTTTCAGCTGCGGGATCGGGCTACCAGCAGTGCAGAGCTTGCTCAGGAATGGCAGCAGGCAGGTGTGAGTGCATCTGCACGCACTGTGAGGCGGAGACTCTTGGAGCAAGGCCTGGTCTCAAGGAGGGCAGCAAAGAAGCCACTTCTCTCCAGAAAAAACATCATGGACAGACTGATATTCTGCAAAAGGTACAGGCAGTGGACTGCTGAGGACTGGGGTAAAGTTATTTTCTCTGATGAATCCCCTTTTCTATTGTTTGGGACATCAGGAAAACGCCTCATGCCAACTGTTAAGCATCCTGAAACCATTCATGTGTGGGGTTGCTTCTCAGCCAAGGGAATCGGCTCTCTCACAGTCTTGCCTAAAAACACAGCCATGAATAAAGAATGGTACCAGAATGTCCTCCAAGAGCAACTTCTCCCAACCCTCCAAGAGCAGTTTGGCGATCAACAATGCGTTTTCCAGCATGATGGAGCACCTTGCCATAAAGCAAAGGTGATAACTAAATGGCTCAGGGAACAAAACATAGAGATTTTGGGTCCATGGTCTGGAAACTCCCCAGATCTTAATCCCATTGAGAACTTGTGGTCAATCATCAAGAGACGGGTGGACAAACAAAAAGCTAAAAATTCTGACAAAATGAAAGCATTGATTGTGCAAGAATGGACTGCTATCAGTCAGGATTTGGTCCAGAAATTGATTGAGAGCATGCCAGGGAGAATTGCAGAGGTCCTGAAGAAGAAGGGTCAACACTGCAGATATTGACTTGCTGCATTAACTCATTCTGTCAATATAAGCTTTTGTTACTCATATGTTTGCAATTATTATATTTCTGTCTGTGATAAAAACATCTGTCAAACACACATAAAAACCAGAGGTCAGCAGATCATGTGAAAATATAATATTTGTGTCATTCTCAAAACTTTTGGCCATGACTGTACGCCCCTGCTGCTGAGGAATGGTATTTAAGGCTGTTAAGGAGCCAACATACATGGACCTTGCCAGCCTGATAATACCAGGCCACAGCAGTTTGCTTAGCTTGGTTGGTTAACAAAAATAGGGGATCCCCTCGAAAAAAAAAGGCGTAGGGGTCCCCCTATTTGTGTTAACCAGCCAAGTAAAATGCAGACTGCTGCGGCCTGGTATTAAAAGACTGTCAAGGCCCATGGATTTTGGCCCTCAACAGCCTGATAATACCAGGCTACAGCAGCCCCACATTTGGCGCATCAAAAGATGTGCCAATTGTGGCACTTTACCCGGCTCTTCCCACTGCCCTGTAGCGGTGGCAAGTGGGGTAATAAGGGGTTAATGTCACCGTTGATTGCACGGTGAGAATAAGCCCGGTTAATAATGGAGAGGTGTCAATAAGACACCGATCCATTATTAATCCCAAAGTTTTTAAATGTATAAAAAAAAAGACACAGCAAGAAAAAAGTCTTTTAATGAAATAAAAGAGACAACACAGTTTTCATTTCTTTTATTATACACTCATTCCTGTGACGCCATCGATCTCCTGTAAAAAAAGAAAAAAAAAAAACAACAGTATACCACCTGTCCGACGCAGTCCATAGTAACGACTGTCCCACGGCGATCCAGCTCTGCTACATCGCAATGACAGGCAGACCTGTCATCTCGACGCAGCACAGCTGATTACCTGCTTCCCCGGCGGTGACGTCATCGGACTGACTGCTTTACGGCCGGGATTACCCAGCAGTCACTGCAGTTATCGCGAGAAACTGCATGTGACCGCCGGGGAAAGATGATGGCGGCCATGAAGCAGTCCAGCCCGTGACCGCCGGAGATCTTCTGCCAGGTAAGTGCCGCTGACTCCTGACAGACCCGACCGACGGACACTGACAGTGACAGTGACAATCCCGATTCCGGTATCCGATAAGACGAAAATATCGGAACTAAGTATCGAAAGGCCGATAGAGCTAATATCGGCCGATACCCGATACTTGCGGTATCGTATCGCTCAACACTACTCCTGAGTTATCTGATCCTGCTGTTATTTTGAAAGAGGGTGTAGTTCTTTCCGCCATCTCACCCAATTTGAGACTGGCTCTGGAAGTGTGTCAGGAGGATAAACCCGAGCGCTGCCCTATTGGGAAATTGTTTGTCCCAGACAGGTGGAAAAAGAGTGTGATGTCTGAGATTCATTGTTCCGCGTTGGCCGGTCATCCCGGAATTTTTGGTACCAGAGACTTGGTTAGTCGGTCCTTTTGGTGGCCTAGTTTGTCTCATGACATCAGGAAATTTGTGCAGTCCTGCGGGACTTGCTCTCGCTCCAAGCCTTGCTCTCGCTCTAGTGGTTTGTTGATGCCATTGCCTGTGCCCAAGAGACCATGGACCCATATCTCTATGGATTTTATTTCCGACCTCCCTGTTTCTCAGAGAATGACCGTTATCTGTGTGATTTGTGATAGGTTTTCCAAAATGATACATCTTGTGCCATTACCTAAGTTGCCTTCCTCCTCCGAATTGGTGCCTTTGTTCCTTCAGCACGTGGTTCGGTTACACGGCATTCCTGAGAACATTGTGTCTGACAGAGGAGTCCAGTTTGTTTCCAGATTTTGGAGGACTTTTTGTTCTAAACTTGGTGTTCAATTGTCTTTCTCCTCGGCTTTTCATCCTCAGACCAATGGACAAACTGAGAGAACAAACCAGACATTGGAGACTTATCTGAGATGCTTTGTGTCTGCTGATCAGGATGACTGGGTCTCTTTTTTGCCTTTGGCTGAGTTTGCTCTTAATAATAGGGCTAGCTCTGCCACTTTGATGTCTCCATTTTTCTGCAATTTTGGGTTTCACCCTCGATTTTCTTCGGGACAGACGGAGGCTTCTGTCTGTCCAGATGTTGACTCTGTTGTGGAGCGTATGCAGCAGATTTGGGACCAGGTAGTGGAGAAGTTGTCCCTCTCTCAGGAGAGGGCCCAGCGGTTTGCCAACCGGCATAGAACTGATGGTCCTTGGTTTGAAGTGGGGGACTTGGTCTGGTTGTCCTCAAGAAATATCCCTATGAGAGTTGCATCTCCTAAGTTTAAGCCTAGGTTCATTGGACCTTATAAGATCATGGAGATTCTTAATCCTGTTTCCTTTCGTTTACTTCTTCCAGGGACATTTAAGATCCATAACGTGTTCCACAAGTCCTTATTGAAGAGGTTTGTCGAGCCAGTGGTTCCTATGGCTGCGCCTCCTGACCCTGTTTTGGTTGAGGGCAATCTAGAGTATGTGGTTGAGAAAATATTGGATTCTCGTTTTTCTAGACGGAAACTCCAGTATTTGGTTAAGTGGAGAGGTTATGGTCAGGAGGACAATTCTTGGGTGTTTGCTTCGGACATCCATGCTAGGAGACTGATCCGTGCGTATCACAGAGCTCATCCTGACCGACCTGGTTGCCCAAATGAGGGTTCGGTGACCCTCCTCAAGGGGGGTACTGTTGCGATCTGTACTGTACGTAGGTACGCTCCACGGCTGCCTTTAGTTGTGGTGGTTAGTCAGGGTACTGCAATCCAGTAGATTCCAACCTCTCTGGTGTATTGCCTTTTTTTGCCTGCTCTCCTCAGCTACCAAATCATAACAGGTGTCACAGGTCACCCTTGCAAAACTATAAAGTGGCTGTTGCATCACGGAAGGCATAGGTCAGGCATGCATTATAGAATGCTGTAGATAAGCCCCGAAAGGCAGTGGCTGCATCTTATAACGGCAAAACAAGGTGACAGGTTCCCTTTAAGTTATTAAAGAAAAAAATGAAAAAAAAATTACCCTCTGCAGCTCCTCTGACCTAGACACACCCCTCCCCTTATCAAACATTTCATCCCTTACCCCCGCTCATAAAACAGCACCACTATTGTAGCCAAAGTAATAACAAAAGCATTAGTGGAAACAAGATGATTTTCCAAACTATGACCGAATTTTGGCGACTTTGAGTAAAAATGCTTGTGAAACTGAACATGAATCCGATTGTGCTACATTCATGCAGAATTTGAGATTGGCGAACCTTTTCCGAACAAGTTCGCTCATCTCTACTGGAGACCCACTTGGTCTTCACCATTTTCAAGACTAAAGGGGATTATGGAACTCAACTTTTCCCCTCATCTACAATGATGGCTTTAATTTAAGAACTCTTGAGCCTTCTAGATGTGTTCAGTCTTCTCCGGATTCCTCCCAATCCTCCGCCCCTATTGTAAAGGGTGACCTTCTTATTTTTTCAACTTTTTCATTCCGCTGCAGGGTTGTCCGGGATTGTTTTAAATGTAAAGTTTTGCAAAGCTGTAGTCGTGACTGAGCTGCTGTCTGTCAAGGGATGTCCCAGTCTTAGTGTGCTTTAGTTTGTGGGGTGCATCACACTCACTTGTAAGCTGCAGGCTTTTGCTGATTCCTGGCTTCTGTCCTCAGGAGCCGCCACACATAGTGTTTGGGACACCACGTTTGTTGTAACTGTCAAACTTTTCCTAAACAGTTCAAATTTATCAGGTGGATACAGGTGGGATAAAGCACAGCAATTCGCACTTCCTTGCTCCTTAGCACAACTCATTTTTTCTTTGGCCATTTCGTTTTGGACAATTCCAAAGATGCTGATTTCATCTGCCTCAGGGACTCGTTGTCCACCCCGGTAGTGCACCCGGGATTGGTCATCTGTCCCCAATGTAACTCCATGCCAACCGACCTTATGATTTCAGAAGACCAGGTCCACTCCATGGTACCTGGCCTGAGCCCTTGGCTCTGGACGCTGTTGGAATGTTCATCATGGATCTCCATTTGGCCGCCCGCTGTCTTAAATGTCTGGCCCTTGCTGCCCCTAGCAACCCTCCCCATCTGAACATGAAGTCTCCTCCACACTTCTTTGGCTCATACTGAACTAATTTTAATCAGGAAGTGTCCCTCTTCTTATCAACACTACTGCCCTCCAACTGGGGTAATCCTATCAGTAACCATTTCCTATCTACATGCTAACCAGTTCTATATTATATACTGTCCGAAGCTTTCCCTTATGCTATACTCACATTATGCTCTAACACTTTACATAGTGTACCATAATACATCATAACACCTTGCATTAGACACACGTTACTTCACATATAAAACTGCATGACAGTATTCACATGGTGTGCCTGTTGTCTTCAGGGACATGACCAAGATAAGACAATCCACATCCCTCCTTACACACACAAAGGCTACAGCTCCATGAGGCAATTTCATGGTGTTATTTGCAGGTTGAAATCTATCCTCTGGTGGCCTAATCAGGTTGCTGCTCTGGCTGGCTTTGGGTCTGGGTAGACACAGACTCCTGCTGCCTTCTGCATCAGGTTGTAACCCAGGGCTGCACCGCCTCCTCTCATCCTCCATCCATTGGTTGTTTTCCCGGAAGCGCCTCTCTATTCTGCTGGTCTTCTTCTTTTCTCGTTGTGTTCTCCACTGTTCTTTGTCATAATGCTACTCAGCGCTCTCTTTTCTGAAACGCCAGAAGCCATGATAACTGTTGATTTTGCTCTCACATGCTTGCATTGCTGCTCTCCACTCACCACACTGCAGACTGTCCCTGTTGTCAGCTTCCATGTAGTCCTTTTCTCTTCAGCCCACCCTTCCAGGGGCCGTCATTCTGATGAGCTCACTGCATCACTCGTCACTCCCGGCAACTCTTCCTTCGGTCCCGCCTCTTTCACTTATCTTTTAACCAGTGTGCCTTATTTTATTTTGAACCACATCCTCTTCCGGAACATGACTCCCATTCTTGGCCGAGCCCTGGCTTCAGCACATTCCTTTTCTGGGTTGAACCTCCAATGGGCGCAGCAATTCTTTGCACCCTTGGGCATCGTGCACTCCCAGGATGGGCCGGACTTCTCCACCTCAGACCACAGGTCACAGCCATCTTGAGATCCATGCTGTTGACCGCCATCTTAGTTTGTTCAATTTCAGGTACTGTCAAATCTGCATCAGAGTCCATCATTTTGGAATTTGTATGCTGTACCAGTTCAGGTTGTTCATTTTCAGGCGCTTATTCTATTGCACCATGGACATTCTTCACTCCGCTTTCGCCATGCGAGGAACCTGTATCCTGCCCACTTTGCCAAATGTATCGAGTTCCAGGTGGTAGTCATAGGCGAGTGTAGTACCCCTGCCCGCTACAGAAATAGGGGACCTTTGGGTACCTGAGTGTGTGGTATGTGTGGAGTGTCGTGTTTTGGTGAGATAGATTTTCATACTCACTTCTGATTTGCCTACTGTGGGGTCAATTCTTTTTGTCTTCAGAATGAGACAGTCACACCAGCTTGTACTTGCAAAGTCCTCTTTACTTATCAACACATTCAGATATAGGAAGTAGCACGCAACATGCTCTTCTTTATGTTATTTCACAGGTAGCGGCTAGTGTTGAGCGATACGATACCGCAAGTATCGGGTATCGGCCGATATTAGCTCTATCGGCCTTTCGATACTTAGTTCCGATATTTTCGTCTTATCGGATACCGGAATCGGGATTGTCACTGTCACTGTCAGTGTCCGTCGGTCGGGTCTGTCAGGAGTCAGCGGCACTTACCTGGCAGAAGATCTCCGGCGGTCACGGGCTGGACTGCTTCATGGCCGCCATCATCTTTCCCCGGCGGTCACATGCAGTTTCTCGCGATAACTGCAGTGACTGCTGGGTAATCCCGGCCGTAAAGCAGTCAGTCCGATGACGTCACCGCCGGGGAAGCAGGTAATCAGCTGTGCTGCATCGAGATGACAGGCTCTGCCTGGCATTCCGATGTAGCAGAGCTGGATCGCCGTGGGACAGTCGTTACTATGGACTGCGTCGGACAGGTGGTATACTGTTGTTTTTTTTTTTCTTTTTTTACAGGAGATCGATGGCGTCGCAGGAATGAGTGTATAATAAAAGAAATGAAAACTGTGTTGTCTCTTTTATTTCATTAAAAGACTTTTTTCTTGCTGTGTCTTTTTTTTTATACATTTAAAAACTTTGGGATTAATAATGGATCGGTGTCTTATTGACACCTCTCCATTATTAACCGGGCTTATTGTCACCGTGCAATCAACGGTGACATTAACCCCTTATTACCCCACTTGCCACCGCTACAGGGCAAGTGGGAAGAGCCGGGTAAAGTGCCACAATTGGCACATCTTTTGATGCGCCAAATGTGGGGCTGCTGTAGCCTGGTATTATCAGGCTGTTGAGGGCCAAAATCCATGGGCCTTGACAGTCTTTTAATACCAGGCCGCAGCAGTCTGCATTTTACTTGGCTGGTTAACACAAATAGGGGGACCCCTACGCCTTTTTTTTTCGAGGGGATCCCTATTTTTGTTAACCAACCAAGCTAAGCAAACTGCTGTGGCCTGGTATTATCAGGCTGGCAAGGTCCATGTATGTTGGCTCCTTAACAGCCTTAAATACCATTCCTCAGCAGCAGGGGCGTACATATAAATCATGGGGCCCCATAGCAAAAGTCTGAATGTTCCCCACCCCCCCAAAAAAAAAACAGAGGCATTGTAAATGTAAAGTGCCAGCACAGTGAGGGAAGTTGAGTCGCACAGAGACAGGGGTTTTGGGGGTACTCGGCACCGATCACGTCGACTTCTATGGGGGATGTCACGAGTAGCACAGCTCGGTCCGTGACCTGGGCGATCACTGGAATGTGGGATATTTCCAGGGGATGATAGAATGTTCGTGTAGTTTGTCGTGACGCCACCTGTAGTACCTGGTCAGGGTGTCCAGCGCTGCTGTGCAGGTCCTCTGGAAGGGATGGTGTAGTGCAGGTAGGTGAAAACTCTTCTACAGGTAACACACTATCCTTCCAGGGCAGATAGATGTGAGATAGAGCAATGGTGCAAAGTGATGTAGCAGAGTGGACTATGCGACGTAGTAAGAAAGCAGGAAACACTTCAAGTTAAACGTTGCATAATAAAATTTTTAATAATAACATTACAAAAGTGCAAATGACTTATATTATGTGACATGTTTTGTTACTGTTCATACCCTTGATATGTGTTATACATGTGTGTTAATAATACATATTCAACAAAAGTGCAAATAGCATTAGTGCCGAAGTTCATGGAGACTTCTTAGGACTACAACCCCACCGGGGTAACTTCACAGTGTCCTTTACTTGTGCTTGTGGAGGACCCGCTCCAAACCTCCAACTGTGGTCTTGGGTGGGCTGCAAGACTTTCCTTGAGCAGACCTCACTTTCGGCCACACCAAACGGGTTTTTAGTTTCTGAGGTAGTTGAAAATAGTGCACAGTAAAGTTTTTTGTAAAACCAAAATGGAGCACCGAAGTGCCAACTATTTACAGAAAAATTTGTGAGCCACTACAGTTCATGGCTTCAAAGTTGAACATTTTCATTACAGTGAAACACCATTACCCAACCTGGGTATATTAAGGCAACAATAAACTTGTTCTTCTGAACATTCACCCGTCCGGGTACATCAAAACCATTACACAACATGGGTATAATTTAAGGCAAAAATAAACTTGTTCTTCTGAACATTCACCCGTCCGGGTACATCAAACCATTACCCAACATGGGTATATTAAGGCAACAATAAACTTCTTTTTATGAACATTCACCCGTCCGGGTACATCAATAATTTAACTATTTACATACAGAGACCCTGTCCGGGTTATTTAGACTTCTTTGGCTGGCCTCTTCCAGGTACCACCTGGTACTGTTGTGGAGCTTGCCAAACATCCGTGACAGGAGGGTCCACCCAGACCTGATGACGTCTGTGGCGTGTACAGTGACGTCGTGACCCGCTATCTGGGTCTGTGTGGCCACCTCTTTCGTCTCCCTCCGGGTCTGGAACCCTATGTCCCGGACTGTACGAACCCCAGGGGGCCTAACAGGTGCAGGGTACGGGCCAGCTATCATTATCATGTCCATAGCTGGGGCTGCTGAGGAGACCACTGAGGGAGGCTGGGGAGATTTACGGCGTGGGGTGGGCACTTGTGCAGAGGCCTGGTTGGGGGAGGCTGAAGGCTCGTAGGGTCTGTCAGTTTCCTGACACTCTGGGGAGTAGGGGTCGCACCTGGTAACATTTAGGGCGTACCATCCATTGTAACCCCAGTGTCGGGTGTAAGTCACCAAGTCTCCTGGCAACAGGTCCCTCCCCGGGTGTCCTTCTGGGAGGTGAGCCTCCACGTCCCGCCGGGTTACAAAAACTTCTAAATAAAGTCCAGGCTCCTGGATGAAGCCCCAACCACCTTTTAACTTAAAGTTCCGTACTGCACCCTTACGCCGCGGCTCCCTCACCGTACTTTTATCCTTTCTCATATGTGCCTTCTCTGCCAGGTCCTTCTCCAGGTGACGTTGCCGAAGCTTTTGGGATTCTCGCTGCTCCCTTTGTCGCTCTGCTTCCCGCTCCCGACATCTCCACTCTTCCTCCTGACGCCGGTTGTAATTCTCCTCCACCAGCTGCTCCATGTCTCCACCATCAAATGCCAGCTTACGATGTCCGGTTTGCGGCAGCTCTCCTGGCGCCCCCCAGTCCTGGCGGCGCTCACCTGTGGCGGAAGCAGCCGGCTCTGGAACAGATGACGGTCGGGGCTCCGGTACAGGCAGGTAGTGCTCTGGTGCCTGCGCGGCCTCCTCCATGAGGACAGGTGTCGCTTCTTCTGCCTCAGCGACGGGGGCAGACAGCGGGATCTGGGGTGCTGGTGCGGCGTTTTCTGCAGGAACGGGTGCCTCCACTGTGGATTACATGGCAACCGGTTCAGATTGCAATGGGCTGGGATGCCCGCACGGCCTTCTGTACTGGAACGGGTGCCTCCACTGAGATACTGGCAACCGGTTCAGATTGCAAGGGCTGGGATGCCCGCACGGCCTTCTGTACTGGAACGGGTGCCTCCACTGAGATACTGGCAACCGGTTCAGATTGCAAGGGCTGGGATGCCCGCACGGCCTTCTGTACTGGAACGGGTGCCTCCACTGAGATACTGGCAACCGGTTCAGATTGCAAGGGCTGGGATGCCCGCACGGCCTTCTGTACTGGAACGGGTGCCTCACCTACCGGTACAGACACTTCAGGGGGTAAGAGGGATTGGCGCCGCTCCAATTGTAGTTTTAGGGCCCGCCAGCTCGCTTCCATCCTGGCGACCTCCTCCCGGTGCCGGCCAGGTCTCTCAGGGTATCCTCCGCTTCTTCCAGCGTAGGAGGGTTTCCAGGCCGGGTGCCAAACGGTGGCTCCGTGGCGATCGGGTCGCTTCCGTGGGGGGAGAGCTCTGACTCCTCCATCCCTTCCCACTTCTGCTCACGTCCATTCGCCATCTCAGCAAAGTCACATGTGTCATTAGCATCAGGAGAGGCGACATCTTTTGTAGGGAGGCGGGACCTTCGCGTTCGTTTACGCCCACTGAGGAGGATGAGGAGGCGGAACTCCAGAGCTGTGGGGCACGATCTTACATTGCAGTAACATTTAGAGTGTGCGGACATCGTTTTCGCGCCACGGAGTGAGTGTACGCCCACGAGAGCACCCCCTTATTCTTCACCTGTGCCTCGTGGCGCAGATATGACGTAAAAATGGCAAATACAGTCTATGATGATTTTTGCAATTCTCAAGCAAAAAAACAGTTCAATTAAGGCACACAGGACACATATATATGTCACAATGACATGTATATATATATATATATATATATGTATTCTAAGTGTGTATATTTTGTTTACAAGGAAAGAAAGTGTTTTTTTAGTTGCGATATTTTGTTCCCATAGACTTACATGGGACTTCCGGTATCGGAATCGGATATCGACGATATTTAGTGATATCGGCGATACCATTCCGATCCGATATTTTTAGATATCGAGCAGTATCGCTCAACACTAGTAGCGGCACTTTCACGGTGATGATGGAAACAGGCACAGTTCTTACATTGCAAATCACTGCAGAGTGTTTCAGCCCTAAGAGTAACTCAGTTTCGTTAGAACCTCGACGTAAGAGAGCTCCTGATCAAGCTTTCTTTTCTTACTACCTGTTTATCCTGGATCTACATTCTAGACAATTTGTTTATTATGCTTTGCTTATATAGCGCTATCTTTTTCTGCAGTGCTTTACATACATTATCATCACTGTCCCCGATGGGGCTCACAATCTAAATTCCCTATCAGTATGTCTTTGGAGTGTGGGAGGAAAACGGAAAACCTGGAGGAAACCCACGCAAACACGGGGAGCACATGCAAGTTCCTTGCAGATGTTGTCCTTGGAGGGATTTGAACCCAGTGCTAACCTAAAGTTCTAACCACTGAGCCACCATGCTGCCCCAGACAATGTTTTTTGTTCCACCGGGTCCCCTCCTTATCATGGGCTAACAAACAAGAAAATAGAAGCGAAGTACTATTCAGTAGAGTTGAGCGAAACAGGTTGGTCAGATTCATAAGTCGCCGACTTTCGCCAAAGTAGGGTTTCGCAGAGCGAAACCCGACCATAGCGTGAAGTCGGCCATGAGGTCGTCGACCCGAGCGTCAAAGTCAGTTTTCCCATAATGCTTGCAGGCGCTTGTTTTCAGCCAATGTGCAAGGACGTACACTGTGGGCAACGAGATGACATGGGCAGCGTCCACCACCATCTTAGAGAAAGGCATTGCAGTGATAGGCTTGCTTTGGGGGGGATCATAGTGTCTATAAAAGCCCTCACCGCCGACCGCCATTTTACTTCTGCCGATCTTAGCGTAGGGAGAGGTTGCTGACGCTGTTTATCAGTAGGGAGAGAGTTAGGGTTGGAAAGAGAAGTTCTTATGTGCTTGTGCTGATAGCAATTGTGCTGTACAGGGGAGGATTTTCTTGTGTGCAGCAGCGCTGGTTATTAGGCTGCCTGCCAGTGACAGGGTAGGATTTTCTTATGTGCAGCAGTGCTGGTTATTAGTCTGCCTGATAGCTGTATTGCTGTGTGTACACTGCTGTGCAGACTGCTTTTTACACAGCACTAATACTTTTATTCTTTTTTTCTGCACAGTTAACGAGCGTTCATTTTTTTTACCACACCGTATAAAGCTGTACGCTCCTCACACACTACCGTGTACTGGCTGGTATCATGGAAAAATACATGCTGACTATCTGTGTGTGACTCCGGAAATATATACGGAGATTTCAATTTTCCCCTACACTATATACACCTGGTATCTTCTGATACAGTACCTTTTTTCAGCTTTTTGTATTCTGGTCAAATCCATACTGAGTGAGCGTCTGTGTGTGACTCCAGAAATATATACGGAGATTTAAATTTTCCCCTACACTATATACACCTGGTATCTTCTGATACAGTACCTTTTTTCAGCTTTTTGTATTCTGGTCAAATCCATACTGAGTGAGCGTCTGTGTGTGACTCCAGAAATATATACGGAGATTTAAATTTTCCCCTACACTATATACACCTGGTATCTTCTGATACAGTACCATATATCTGCTGGTATTTTTGGTACATTTTCCCAAACATGAGGAAGTATGGTGGATGAGGACGTTGGCGGGGGGCCAGCTGGTACTCATGGTGGTGGTGGTGCATCTGCTGATAGAGCCAAAAGCACAATAGCACCTAAGGCAGGAGGTGTTGAGCCTGAGTCATCATCTGGCTCCAGAAGGCCTGGAAGGCTCCCTTTTCTGGGAGTAGGTAAACCGCTTTTAAAGCCGGAGCATCAGGAACAGGTTTTGGCTTACATTGCCGAAACAGCCTCCAGCTCTATCGCCTCCTCTTCTGAAGTTTCAAAAACTGCAAGCACTGAGTCGTCAGTGCAGGCTCCTGGTCAGGAACGACACCTTTCCTTGTGTCCTTCATCCCAAACAAAAGTGAAGGATGCGGTAGGCCACACTTCAGATTACTCCCTGGAGCTCTTTTCACATACCATGCCTGGGTTATCAAGTGAAATCCTGAATTCCCCAGTCTAAGATGAATATGTCATGGAGTGCACTGATGCACAGCCACTGCTATATGATTCTGCTGGTACATTCACTCAGAGCACTGCATTGCCATCGCAGTCTACTGAGCCAGATTCTGACCCTGATGAAACTCAGGTGCCCCTTCCCGCATACTATACCACCTTACACGGTGACACAGAGGAAGGTGCAGATGAAATTGAAGAGGAGGTGATTGATGACCCAGTTGTTGACCCAGATTGGCATCCATTGGGGGAAGAGGGTGCCGCTGGCAATAGCTCAGAAGAGGAGGATCCGCAGCAGGCATCGACATCGCAGTTGCGGTAATCAGGCAGTCCCGTTGCAGTCCAAAAATGTGTTTAAAAAAAAAAGGGTTGCAGGACAGCTTGGCCAGACTGTCAAATTAGCACAGCGTGCAAGCCCTAAAAATTCATCCCATAGTAGGAAGAGTGCAGTGTGGCACTTTTTTGTCCAAAATCCTATTGATGAGGCAAAGGTTATCATTAAGAAGTGCGGAAGGACCTTTAGCCGAGGGAAAAATCTCCGAAATTTGAATACCAGTTGCATGTTTAGACATTTAAACACCATGCATTTGCAATAATGGACGGACTACAAAACCTCAGGTAGCACATGTGCACCTGCTCCGACTGAAGGTAGCCAGCAATGCTAAATAGCTTCCCACACTGTAAGCCCACCGGTTAGCACACCACCAGCAAGAAATGTTGAGGTGTCATCGCAAGGCCAAAGCAGTCAGGGAATCACAATGTTTTTCCAATGAAAGATTGAATCTAGGCCATCACCACCACCACCACCACCATCACCATCACACACCCCTCTTAGTCCGCCTTGTCCACCGCTAGTTTCCCCATATGCAGCTCTCAAGTCCAGCTCACCCTAGCAGACACTCTGAGTAGGACAAGAAAGTACTCATCCTCTCATCCGCATACACTGGCTTTGAACGCCTACATTGCCAAATCTGATCTCATTAGAGATGATGCCCTTCCGTTTGGTTGAAAGCGCAGCATTCTGAGAGCGCATGGCCTACGCTGTCCCACACTATGACCTACCCAGTCGGTACTTCTTTTCTAGAAAAGCCATCCCTGCCCTCCACCTGCATGTGAAAGACCGCATTGTCCATGCACTCAAACAATCAATGAGTGGAAAGGTGCACCTCACAACAGATGCATGGGCCAGTAGGCATGGCCAGGGCCATTACATGTCCATCACTGCACACTGGGTTAATGTGGTGGATGCAGGGTCCACAGGGGACAGTGGCGGTGGGACAGTGCTGCCTAGCTCACGGTATAGGCAACAGTTGGCTGTAGGCGCTCGACCCTCCTCCTCCTCCAGAAGCAAAAGCTCGTTGACAGAGCGCAGTCGCACGACCACTCCATACGCAGCTGCCAGTTTTGCACACGAGGTGTCCCACTATCGAACAGCTAGTGGTAAGCGTCAGCAGGCTGTTTTAAAGATGATGTCTTTGGGCGACAACAGACACACCGCGGAGGTACTGGCCGACTACTTGCAGCGAGAAACTGAGTCATGGCTGGGCAGTCTACATCTTGCGCCAGGCAAGGTAGTCATAAATTACGGCTGTAATTTTGTGGCGGCCATAGCCCTGGCAAAACTCAGACACATACCTTGCCTGGCTCACACCTTGAACCTGGTGGTGCAGTGCTTCATAAATAATTATCTGGAGTTACCAGCCCTGCTCCATAAGGTGCGAAAACTGTGCTCGCACATCCGTCGCTGGCCCGTAGACTCCAGTCATATGCAGAGGCTGCAGCGATCGCTCCACCTCCCCAAGCACCGCCTAATCATAGACGTTGCAACAAGGTGGAACTCCACCATGCACATGGTTGAGAGGCTGTGCGAACAGAGACAGGCTGTAATGCATTTGTGGGAGGATACATGGGCATGCAGTTTGAGGGCAGACATCGAGTTGTCGGGTGTGCAGTGGTCAAAGCTGAAAGACCTCTGTAAAGTTCTTCAGTGTTTTGAAGAATGCACATGGCTGGTAAGCGCAGACGACGCCATCATAAGCATGAGCATCCCACTTATGCGTCTGCTCATGCAAACTTTGACGCACATTAAGGATCAGGCATCTGCAGCGGAGGAGGAAGAGGAGGAGGAGGAGGAGGGAAGCCTTGATGACAGTCAGCCATTGTCTGCTCAGGGAACTGTCCTGGATGAGGTGGAGGAAGAAGAGGAAGAGGAGGAGGATGAGGGGGATGATTATTTTGAGGAGGAGGATACTTCTTAGGGGCAAGAGAAAATGTTGGCTTGCCAAGGTCAGGTACAGGGTTTGTGCGTTACTGGAGGGATGTGGATTTGGCAGAAAGTGCTCCTCCACCCACCACTGGCAGTGCATCATTGACACCTGGAACATTGGCCCACATGTGTGATTATGTCTTGCGGATCCTAAAAAGGGACCCCCATATTGCCAATAAATTATATATGGAGCATTAAATAGGCCCATCATACATGGAGCATCATCCATGGGGCCCATCATATACTGGAGCATCATATGGGGCCCATTATAAATGGAGCATTATATAGGCCCATCATACACTGGAGCATCATCCATGGGTCCATCATATACTGGAGCATCATATGGGGTTCATTATTTATGGTGCATCATATAGGGCCCTTTATATATGGAGCATCATATGGAGCATATATGGGGCCTATTCTGTATGGAGCATTATATGGAGCCCATTCTGTATGAAGCAATATATGGGACCCATCATATACTGTATGGAGCTTTATATGTGACTCGTTATACTATATGGAGCAATATGTGTGGCTCATTATACTCTATGGGGACCGTCCTATACTGTATGGCACATTATATGGGGACCATCATATACTGGAGCATTATGTGGAGCTCATCATATACTGTATGGAACATTATATGGGACCAATTATGTATGGAGCAATATATGGGGCTCATTATTCTGTATGGCGCACTATGTGGTGGCCATAATACTGTATGGAGTAATATACTGTCCGGTTTTTGAGCTATTGTAGAATTTACAATAGATATCAGTCACGTAATGTAAGAAGTGAAGTATTTGGCATTGTAATATTACCTATATTTCTGTGCCGTATGGAGCATCATGAATTGTGGTATGTGTTAAAGGGGCCCACTGAGACTCTTTCGCCCGGGGCACACGAAAACCTGGAGCCAGCTCTGCCCCCCCACAATTTTAACCAAATAACCCCCAGTTTTCAATGCGTAACTATTATTATAAAGTAAATTAAGGTTGACAAGCTTAAGTAATAAGAATTGATGTCGTTGGCATTGAAATGGGCACTGTAGGTGTGTTTACTGTCCTCCACTCCCTGCCGACTTTTCTTCCCCATTGACTTGCATTGGGGTCGGTTCGAGTTTCAGTCGGACCTTCGACTTTTTCCGTTAGTCACATGGCCCCTTACACTCCTTCTGAAGCTGCAATATTTTATTAGACCCCATAAATATAACTTTTCTTGATCTTTGTTAAGTGTCATGTCCTTATGCTTTATCATTCATTGAACTCGCTGATCTTTTCTTATCTATAAATAAAATAATACAGCCCTCTCAATTATATGCAATTACACAATTACACCTTGAACATTACAACATCGGGCCTCCAGCCAGAAAATAGATTTATTCACTGCCTGCAAAACAAATACCTGACTTTTAAAGCTGTTGTAAATGTTTAGAAAAATGGAAGAAGAAATAACAGTTTTGCTCACATATACAAAACTCCTGGGTAAGTGTAATTTTATGTGTTACATATTCTTGGGGCAAGTGGCTTTCCCTTGTGTTGTATGCCTTCTGTTATATGACCAGACATGAGACATAATGATATCAGGGCCAAAATATAATTTAAACCAATTCAACACGAAGGCCCAACTAGCGAATCCATCCTCTCCCCAACCCACCAAGTTCCAAAGGTTCCAACAATTAAAACATATTGTACATTTAAGTGTTACATCAATTACTGGTGTCTGTTTTGTGATGGGAAAGCAAGATAAGCACTAATAACTTACAATAGGTAGAAGATCCCGGAAAAACATAATTAAAGCATCCAGGGAGCCATAGAGTATTTTTAAACCTTACAAAACTATTTTATTGAAATTAATGAACACACATTTAAAAAATGTATAAAAGCAGAGTAACACTACAAAGAGCAGGAAAACATTGAAGGATCCCCAATCAAACATACAGCCATGTAAAGTATATATCTATGCATCCAGTATAAGAATGTACCAATTATGTACCCCTATAGAGCATAAATTAATTTTGCTGGTCTAAAATAATATGAATTTAATCAAACTATTTGGCATGTGTGTACCAGCGGCAAATTGCATTAATTCAAATCCATAAAGAGAAACAAGCAACCTGACCAACTACCTGGCACGTTACATGATAGGGAGGGTCCTGGTTGGGTGTGGGAGCCTGTGCTGTCAGAGCCTTATGCTGGTGCAGACCGCATGTACCCAGTAGTGTGGGCTCGCCAGGACCACATGTTCCAAATTCACTGATGTGGACCACCATTCAAAAATAAAGTCTTTACTGAATGGTAACTTGGTAAGAGTTATATACAAGGGGCAGCGGGTAGAAAGTCTTAGGGTCGTTTACAGTGTGAAGCATTTTTCAGACAGTAGATTACTCCATGGCTGGTGAAGCACACTGTTTTTCCCTACTTTACCACAAACCAGCAGTAATGCTACAGTCCTGATTAGCAATTCTTCTCACTTGCTCTTCGGTTCCACATTCTTTTTCTTCTACTACTGGCACCCAGGAACCCTTGCATTTGGGACCCCTCTAGTCCCAAGTACTCAGCCCTGTCTAGGCCTGTTACCTAATGTGTTACAAGCTTTTGGGTTAGTGACTCGTCCTCTCCTAGGACCCTGCTCCAGAAGGCCACTATCTCCTTCTGTCACTTATTCTTCAGGATCTCACTATCCCTCGCCTTTAGTCTCCTCTCACTCAGGGTCACCTTTTTTGTAGATCTGCTCATTACTTACTCCAAATCCTACCTGTTTAACCAACAGGAAGCAGTCGCTCTCCTTAACACTAACCCCACCATTGTGAGCTAGTCCCATACATTAACTCTATGTTACCTTATTGTCACTACCTATGCTACAGCCAACATCCCTGTACTACCTTTCTTATAATGCTATATCATACACTATGCATTACCTATAATAGATACCACACTCTATACATTACACAGGAGCACATTGACATCAAAGGAGCTCTTGACATCAAAGTTAGCTATCAGTCACACTTTTTCTAAGCAAGATGGAGTTGAGCTGTTTTTTATGCTGGAGGACAAGTTTAGAAGGCAGCGAGTAAGGGAAAAAGTTACTGAAAGTGAATATCCACAAGCAAACAGAACAGCTCACTGCACCTGTATCATTAAACGGAATATGTCAGGTGAATTTTTAGTATGATACTAATGGTATCCTGAAATAGGGCTTGGGCCGCCCTGCCTGAATATGTAACTTTTATTGCTATAGCTGCTTTGGTTTATATACAGCCGTGTGGCTGCTGGTCAATCATATGTAAATCCAAACTGAATATGCATTGCTCCTCACGCCCATAATCTCACACCAACATTAGTGATAGTAAAAATCCGCCCATCCGCAGCTAATCATCCACCACAGACATGTACACAGCCCGTTTTCTGCCATTCTATTTACACCGGTAAGGGTAGTGGACGGTACTATCGCGTTCTTATCCTTGAAGACACCAAACGCATTATGTGTTGCATTTGGTTTGAATAGTGTCTTGCATGTTTTGTAAATACCGTGTCATGTAAATAGTGTTATAATCTATTGTGATGCAGAGTATGATAGCGGTGATAATAGGAGGTGCTCCGATGTAATGTAAAGATTGTGATATAGGTAATGCATACTGTACGATATAGCATTATAAGATAGGTAGTACAGGGATGTAAATAGTTGACCGTAGCATAGGAAGTGACAATAAGGTAAGATATAGTTAATGTTTGGGACTAGCCCACAAGGGTGGGGTTAGTGTTAGGGAGTGTGACTGCTTCTTGTTAGGTAATCAGATAGGGTTTGTAGTGTGTAATGAGAAGAGCTGCAAAAAAAGGTGACCATGAGTGAGAGGAGACTAAAGGCGAGGGATACTGTAAAGGAAACGTCCATAAGACTTTCTACCTGCTATCTCTTGCCAACTTACCATTCAGTAAACACTTTATTTTTGACTGCTGGTCTACCTCATTGAATTTGGAATATTTGATCCTTGTGAGCCCACACTTCTGGGTTCATGCAGTCTGCACGGTCATAAGGCCCTCACAGTACAGGTCCCCACACCCAGCCAGGACCCTCACTATCATGTAATACGCTGGGACACTGAAGACGTGTGCCTTGCTTGCAGCTACCGCCCTGCGCCGCATTACACACCTGCAGATACAGCTGCTCTGACCCAGCACCTATGGAACAGCAGTGATCCTCTGCACAGTGTGTACACAATGGTACCATCCATGAGTCTCCCCCATACACTGTGTGGTACCTGCAGCCATATAGACTCCTGCAGTGTCCACCTCTAGAGCAGAAGTATGGGTCAGCTTATCAGAGGTCCCGCCACTCCACGATAGCACCGTAGATCTCGTCTATGACAGTGATTATCTGTGTCTCCTGATGAACCACCCATGGGGAAACGCGTTGAGGTGTCTAATATGCTATAAGTAACTCCCATTTACTGTATATTATCCTCATTTCCATGTGCAGAGTAAAAGTACTTTGTATCTATGCGGCACTTTTTCTTATGCCGTAAACAAACATAATATGTCATAATATTTTTTGTTACGGACATCCTAAACACCCTTGCAAAAATATTTTGTTACAAGCATAAGACAGATCTCTGACATTTTTGTTAAATTTGTTGAACTTGTGTCGGTCATTATACCCTTATCATGGTTTGCTGGGAATTAGAAGGAACTATTGATGCCTATTAGGTGCCAAATCTGCGTGTTATCACTATATGTAGTGATTTGCTGAATCTATATTGTCAATATATACGTATCATCCTCCTAGTCCTTCCGTTCAGTTAGATATTTATCTAAATGGATCGCCCGCCAGGACAGTGGGATACTCGGTGCTGGGCTGCTTCTTAAAGGGGCAGTGTCACGACAGCAGTGACCTGGTCCGTGGCCCTGGGCGTCCAATAAAAGGGGATATTTACAAGGGATAATAGAGTTTATAATAAAGTGTTCGTGACCCCACCTGTGGTACTTCGCAATAAAGACGTTAGCTGATGCTGCAGATGCAGTCCTCTGGGACAGTTGGTGATGCAGCAGAGTTGGTAAAGCTCCCCACAGGTGGAGCTAAGTCCCAGGGCAGATGCAATATAAATAAGATGGTAATGATGTAGTATTTGGCAAGGGATGTAGCAGTGCTGAGTGGGTGTTGTAGGAAGAACTTGAGAGGACACAGTCAGGTGCAGTTTCCAATGCTTTACTCACAGTTTTTGAGTACACAGATGCCCACTTGGTGCCGTTACTCCAGGTAAGGGGTCCAGCAAACTCCCAGGTAGATTGGGATACACCTTTCCAGGACTCCCTTCAATATGGTCCTTTCTTGGCTGTCTCACTGTGCTGACTTCCCACCCTTCTAGTCCAACACCTCACAGTCAGTGTCCCAAGCCAGTAGCCGCGGACCTTGTCGGGCGGTGTCCTCTCTGCGTCCCCTGGCTTCTACATGGCTACCTTTTTGGCAAAAATAACTGTGGCTGTGGCAGAAGCACCTACAGGTGCCACTGCCTCCGGTTTGCTAGCTGAGTCTGGTGATTTCTCCACTAGTCTCGGGGGCCAGTACCCCCTTCGAAGTGGTCCCTCCACTCTTGGATCGGGCCCCACGGATGGATTTCTCACTATCCATGCCCCTAGGACCCCTTCTGCCTTCTGGGAGCTTCCTTCTGTCTCTTCCTTTCAGCTTCTCTCTGCAGCTCCTCCTGACAGGGAGCTGCCTGTCAGCATGTCTGCTTACTTTCACTTTCTCCTCAGGTCTCTCTTACTCTCTGCACTGTTCTTTTCTGCTCTCTAAGCTCCTCCCCCTCTTCCTACCTTTTCCACCTACTCCCCAAAAACCCTTTACTAGCCAGACAAGGATGAGACGATCCTCCCTTAGGGTACGTCCAGGGTGCCCTGCTGCTATAGTCTGTGTTGGGTGCAGGTGTTAGAGTCCTGGTGGTGCTCCCTCCTTACCTGAGAGTGGGTACCACACCTCTGGATGAGGTGCAATACCTCTGTGGTGACTGAACCCTCAGGGGCACCACATAACCTCCTGGGAAGAGGGATCTCTTAGATATGTGGGGTTTGTTCATAATCATAACCTATCTTGGATATTTAACCATTTATGCATCTGTTCTAGTCCATTTTTTTAGCCACATCATAGAGGATAACAACTAATATTTTGATATTGATGCTATAGTGGACCCTGATTTTACCCTACATAGGTCATATTTAGCACTTCGAGATTTTTGCTATAGATTTACTCACCCATTATAAATTTTTTGTCTCCCTACTAGGGGTATTTGACGGTTTTTTCTATGTATGTGTTTGTTAGGTTTTTTTTTTGTATTTTTCTATGTTTGCCATGTATAAGGTGTGCTGGGGTCTTCAGGGTTACCGACGTGGAGCGGGGACGCCATCACAACTAGGATTTCAACCTCCACTGGTAGCTAGGGCAACTCTTGGGGCTTTTATAGAGAGAGAGTAGCCCCCTTTTCTTCATATCTGGTTATTATACTCTAACTGTTTACAATTTGTCCAATTTGTCCCTGTCAATTGATCAGTCAACTACCCATGTTACTTTCCTTACATTTCTCTAGCAATATTTCTGTGTGAAACTGATGTTTGTGCCATCTGAATGTGGCTGGAATGAAAAAAAATTGGAGGTCTTGCATGTGTTGTGAGGTCTCCTAGCGAAGAATGCTTACACCGCTCCCTTAACCCCTTCCCGACATGCGCCGTACTAGTACTGCTCTGCGGAAACTGCGTTTCCCACAAACAGCAGTACTAGTATGGCGCACCGATCGTGAAGCCTCACTCTGAGCGCCGCGGTGATCGGGTGAGGGTGTCAGCTGTATGAGAGGGGGACTAGGAGGAAGAGGTGATGAACGCACAGCATTCAGGAGATAAAGAGGATAATGATCCCCTCTCTGTTGTCCGTGGTTGACAGGAGGGGATGGAGGAAGCAACCTTGAACATTACCCCACCACCAACACACCATGGACTTGGGTCTCATGGAAGCGCCCAATACATGTGCACCTTTTGACTGCACTATGTTCAACATGAAGCCCGTATTCTTAGGGTTAGAAATAGTGCTGACTACTGGGTTGCCACTCTGTTAAAAAAAAGTGACAGCTGACACCCTGCAGCAATGCCTATGATCAGTGTTAGCACTGATCATGGGAATTTAACCCCTCTGATGCCGCTGTCAGTAGTGACAGTGACATAGAGGGGCATCACGCAGGGAGGGGGCTCACTGAGCGCTTCCATCAGGACAACGCGATGCGATCACGTTGTCCTGATGGTCTCCATGGAGACCCCTTGCCCTGAGATAGCCGCGGGGTCCTTTCAGGTCCTGCAGGGAAGATGGCAGTAATACAGTAATGTCACATACTGGAACAATGTAAAAAAGTAAAAAAAAAAAAAGTAAAAAAAAGTGTAAAGTATTTTTTTTTAAATCCCCAAGAAAAAAACGAAAAATGAAAAGAAGCAAATATTTTTCCAATACCGTACATTTATTTATGTAAATAAAAAAATAAACAATAAAAGTACACATATTTGGTATCACCATGTCTGTAACAACCCGCTCTATAAAACTGTCCCAATAGTTAACCCCTTCAGTGAACAGCATAAAAAATAAATAAAAAACAAGGCAAAAAACAATGCTTTATCATCATACCAACAAACAAAAAGTGCAATAAAATGCAATAAAAAAAAGAATAAATATAAATGATACCCTTGAAAATGGCATCTTGTCCCTCAAAAAACAAGCTTCCATACAGCTTCATTAGCAGAAAAATAAAAAAGTTATAGCTCTCAGAATAATGCGATGCAAAAATAATTATTTTTTCTATAAAGTAGTTTTTATTGTGTAAAAGCGCCAAAACATAAAAAAATGATAGAAATTGGGTGTTGCTGTAATCGTACTCCCCCGAAGAATACAGCTGCCTTATTAATTTTACCACACACAGAACGGTATATATATATATATATATAAAAAAAAAAGCAATTCCTGAATTGCTGGTTTTTGTTAATTCTGTCTCCCAAAAATCGGAATAGAAAGCGATCAAAAAACGTCAGCTCGTCCCACAAAAAATAAAGCCATAACATGACTTTGTTGGCGAAAATATGGAAAAATTATAGCTCTAAAAATATAGTGACGCAAAAACTATTTTTTGCAATGAAAAGCATCTTTTAGTGTGTGACAGCAGCCAAACATGAAACCCGATATAAATCTGGTATCGCTGTAATCGCACCGACCCGAAGAATAAAGTCACCTAATCACTTATACTGCACGAGGAACGGTGTAAAAAATAAATAAAATCAATTCTTCACATGCTGTTGATTTTTCATTTTACTTCCCAAAGATCGCAGTAAGGCTCGGCGTACATTTATCCTGCGCTCTGTGCTGAGCGCTTACACCAGGGTTTCCGTTTAAATCTCTGAAATGCGTGATTTAGTCAGAACCTCTGGCAGAAGATTTCCTATAATGAGACAGATGGAGGCACTGTGGACGCCATAGGACCTGTGATCCGGTGGTGTCCGTCATTTTAGGATTGCATAAAAGTGCTGTTGGCCACAGTTTTGTGCACTTCTGAAAAGGACACCGCTGAACAGAGGCCAGATGGAGTCCAGAGTAACTCTGCTGCCTCATTATATTGAATGGATCCATCGGGGGTTTCATCTGTCATGTCACTCAGATATTTAGATGGAAACCCCAATGTAAGTGCTCAGCGCAGAGTGCCGGATAACTGTGATCATAAATGCTATGTAAAATGTTCCCAATAAAAGCTTCTACTCAATCCACAAAAAAGCAAGCACTCATTCAGGTCTGTCATCTGTTAACCGAAATACAGAGGGCTTCCACATTACTGGTAGCAAAAAGGGTCTGGAAAAGAGAAATGGCTCCTCACCCCCTAAAAGAAATTCAGCAAATTCTCCATTCCCAAATCCAAATGTCCTCCTTCCTTATGAGCCCCAGTGTGTCTAAACCACATTTAGCGCACACATGTTTGGCATTTCTGTAGTGATGAGAGCCCACCTAATTTACAGGTGTCTCCAGAAGCACGAGCTGGGCATAATGTACTGGTCACTACAATGGCAGTTTGCAATTTTCACTCAGCAACATCCACTGCTGCCTGTTTCTGGAAAATGCTCATGAAGTCAAAATCGTCACTACATCTGCAGATAAATTCCCAAAGGGTTATAATTTCCAAAATGGGATCACTTGAGTGGGGACTCTGCTTTTCTTGCACTTAGGGGCTGTTTATATGGAATCCGCAAATTATTCTGGGAAAATCTGCGTTCCAGGAGGCAAATAGTGTTCCGTCCCACATTAGTCTCTCTGTATGGCTAAGTAGTGCTGCACAGCCACATATGGGGTATTGTCAAGTTCAGTAAAATTTGTGGGACAAATTCTGGTGCCATTTTTACCTATTTCCCAGTATGAAAATGTAAAACTTGGGGCTATCACACAATCTTGGTGGTAAAAATGTAAATTATTTTATCTTCACTGCTCAATGGTATAAAAGTCTGTGACACACCTGTGGTGTTACTATAATCACCTCACCCCTAGATAATAATTATAATAATAATCTCTTTATTTATATAGCACCAACATAATCCGCAGCGTTTTACAGCTTTTTTTAATTCATTGACAGGTTTAGTTTGTAAATTGGGGTCACATATGGTTCTGCTGTGTTGGCACCTCAGGGGCTCTGTCAATGTAGTTTTCAATTACATATGGACTATCAGTGAACTCAGGAGAAATTGCACAACAAATTTGGAGCTAAAATAGATTTTTGCGGGAAATATGTAATTTTTTTTATTTTCAAGGCTTAACGTTCTAAACTTCTGTGACGCACCTGTGGGTTCAAGGTTCTCTATACACATCTAGATAAGTTCCATAAGGGGTCTAATATCCAAAATGGAGTCACTTGTGGGGGGTTTCTATGTTTAGGCATATCAGGGGCTCTCCAAACGCGACATGGCATCAGCTAATTATTCCAGCAAATTTTACATTCAAAAAGTCAAATGGCACTCTTTTCCTTCCAAGCCCTGCGTGCACCCAAACAGTTGTTTTTGTTGGCATATGCAACAGATTGGGACTTATTATAAGTAAAAGGAGGACTTTATGCTGACCTGACAATAGATGGCGATGTTGTGTAACGTTTCCTTGCTTAATGTATAAGAAATAGTCTCACTTCTAGTTTCAGTTTTGCTTTTCCTGTTTCCTGATGCAATGCTGGAATGACTGTGCATTTTTCTTTTACCTTCATGTTGTTAGAAGTAAAAGCTTGTCATCCCATGCAGCCTGCTCTGTGAAGTTTTCTACTGCAAAGGTGTGGATTCAGAAGCTGTGCAACAGGTTATGGGCCAAGACACCCAGACACCCAGAGAACCCAGGCACCAGAGAATTCCAGACACCACAGATCCCAAGCACCAAGAATACCAGATACCCAGGACACTGGAACTCTCAGCAAGACCCTGGTGAATGCAGAAGAATTCTTCAGTGCAAGTCTCTCCAAACAAGTAAGATAAGTTAAAAATGACAAGTAGCACAGAGCTAAAACTCACATTAGCTAAACTGAATGATGAGAACTATCAGTTATGGAAGTTCAAAGTAGAGATGTTATTGTCTAAGGATGATTTATGGGAAGTAATCACTACAGATAGACCTGATCAAGATAATCAGACATGGGATAAAAAGAATAGACAAGCGAGAGCCACCATTAGCTTATTAGTGGATGATGCTCAATTAATACATATAAGAAATGAAGAAACAGCGAAAGGAATGTGGGAAGCATTAAGAAAACTGTATGAAAGACCTAGTTTGAATCACAAATTACACAGGTCTGCGACTAAAAAGCTGTTTGATTATTTTCATCTAATTTCCATGTATTTTGGTGTGCTGAAAACGAAAAAAATATTGAAAAAAATCCTGGACGTCAGGATTTGCCACAAAATGCAAAATTCTCTTCAAATTTAGTAAATTTTTCTCAATGTTTGGTATTTTTTTTTATCTTAGGGTTTTGAAAGTCAAAATTACTATTAATTAATTCACATCAATGCATTGAAGATATACAATGCCAAAAAAATATAACTTTCAAAGAAAAGAACTTTCAGAGTGAGCTAATGAAACCAGCACCAACATGTTGCAAGCTGAACGAGCGGGCTCTGACATGCCCAGGCTTGTTTCAATTGTTTTATATTGGTTCTCGCCTGTTCACACTTTTTCATCTCAGTTCGTGTTAGCTCGTCATATTCAACCGTGTTTCCCAAAATTAGCATTATGGCTCAGCGGAAGTATATTAATTCGCCTGACAGTTTCTGTTACATTTGTGGTGAATATACAGTGTTGAAGCAACAGCTGAATATTACAGACTTTGTGAAAAAAGTATCCTTCTCATATTTCGGACTAAAGCTTGGAGATCAAGATAAAGCTTGGGCGCCTCATAAAGTGTGCAAATGGTGTGTTGAGGACCTCCGAAATTGGCTCAAGGGTAAGAAAAAAGCTTTCCGTTATGGGATTCCTATGGTATGGCGAGAGCAAAAGAACCATAGTGACGATTGTTACTTTTGTTTATGCGATCTGAAAGGGTATAATTCAAAATGGAAGCATTCCATTTCATACCCCAATATTCACTCAGCAATTCGTCCCATCCCCCATGGCACAGATATAACAGTACCCAAGGCCCCTGCTACCTTGGAAAAGATACCTAGCTCCGATGAAGGTGGAATCATACCTGAACTAGATGATGAATCAAGTTCTGACTTTGAAGATGATACAAGACCAAAATTGTTTTCCCAGGAGGAGATGAATGATTTGGTAAGAGACTTGAATCTTCCCAAAGATGCCGCTGAGTTACTCGGATCAAGGCTCAAAAGCAAGAATTTATTGTTGCCAGGAGTGTCTTTTTCATGGTTCAGACATCGTGAAAACGAGTTTGTTCCATACTTTGCCCAGGAAGATAAGTTGGTTTATTGCATCGATGTCGAAGGTTTGATGGGTCAATTCAAAATCCAATATGATTCAGCGCAATGGCGTCTTTTTATAGATTCTTCAAAAAGAAGTCTCAAAGCAGTTTTACTCCACAACGGCGGTTTTTATGCTTCCATCCCTGTAGGTCATTCCGTACACCTCAAGGAAACCTGCGAGAACTTGGAATTGGTTCTTCCTAAACTTAAATATGAAGACCACGGTTGGCAAGTGTGGGGGGATTTGAAAGTCTTGTGCATTCTGATCGGGCAACATGCTGGGTATACCAAATACCCTTGTTTTCTGTGTCTATGGGACAGTCGAGACCGACAAAATTACTGGACCAAGAAGAATTGGCAGCCGTGGGTGCTCACAGTTGGTGAAAAAAATGTCCTCCAAGAAACTTTGGTTCCTCCCCATAAAGTTCTTCTACCACCTCTCCACATAAAATTGGGATTGATGAAGCAATTTGTAAAATCACTCCCAAAAGATGGAGAATGCTTCAAATACTTGGTCACCAAGTTTCCAGGCCTCTCGGAGGCAAAATTGAAGGAGGGTGTGTTTGTCAGACCAGACATTAGAAGGCTTATAGCTGATCAAGAGTTTATCAATACCATGACGCATCCTCAAAAAGAAGGGTGGATTGCATTTAAAGAGGTCGTAGAGAAATTTTTAGGCAATAACAAAGACCCTGACTACAAAAAAATTGTCGGACGAATGCTGAAAACATTTCAAGCTTTAGGTTTCCTGATGAGTTTGAAAGTGCATTTCATCCATTCCCACCTTGACAACTTTCCTGAAAATTTGGGAGCTGTGAGTGAAGAGCAAGGTGAACGATTCCACCAGGACATTAAAGAGATGGAAAGAAGATACCAGGGAAGATGGAGCATTACAATGATTGCAGACTACTGTTGGACGCTTCAGAGAGACATTACAGATGCTACTCACAAGAGTAAATGTACCAAGAGAAGCCTCACAGGGAAGAAGAATCAATTTTAGTGTGTGTTAGTGAGCTTATTGCAGGTAAAAAAATGATTTTCATGAAACGTTTGTAAAAAAAAATTAATTTTATGAGTCTATTTTCATTTATTTTGAGGTATTGTCTTATTTAACATAGTTACTTAAATTGTCAGAAAACGTGATGTCCTATGACAAAACTGAGGTCATTTTCGGATACAGCGCACTCAAAAACATAAAGATTACGAGGAATAACCAAAACAGCTCTTGAAAAATTTTTTTTTGCAGACCTGTGTTATTTTTATTAAGAAAGCTTTACAGTATGAGACTAAGTGCAGACAGTGACATGCAGAAGCATATATTCTCTATTATGGAAGTGATATCACAGCTAAGATCTATTGGTGAAGATATTAAAGAAAGTCATATAGCAGCTATATTGTTGTGCAGTTTACCAGATTCGTATACAGCCTTGATAAATGCTCTTGAGACGAGACCAGAAACTGACATTACATTAGATTTTGTGAAAACAAGACTAATAGATGAATATCAGAGAAGAAAAGAACAAAGCAATGATTCTTCTATTGAAAAGGATAGTGAAAACGCTCTTAAAGCTGCAGAATTTAAAAACCCCATAATAAATAGACAAGAGAATGCTTCAGATGTAAGAAAAAAGTCATTTAAAGAAAGACTGTACCATATGGAAAGCAGAACAACAAAAATTACAACATAAAAAGCATACACAGAAAGTAAAAAACACAATTTCCGATTCGTGTGAGAATAATTGGAATGGCACATTCAAAATAACAGACAAGAAATCATCACTTGGTTGGTTTATTGATTCAGGAGCAACGAGTCATATGACAAGTGACAAGAATTTCTTTACTGATCTTGATTTAGATAAGAAAGAAGCCATTTATCTTGCAGATGGAAGCAAAATAACCGCAGAAGGTATCTGTCATGGGTGCATCGCCACGAAGATCGTCGCGATTGCACATTCTGACTTCTCACAGCTGAGCTTCTGTTTCTTTGTTTTTTGGTGATGTGAGAGTTAATTTTTCCTAGCTCTTTGCTAAGGCTAGGTGCAGCCTCGCCCGGCTGCTTTTGTTTATGTTCTAATTAGTTTCCTTTATATTTCTGCCAGTCTGGGTGTTAGACGCCGGTGAAAGCATTCATGTAGTTCAGCAGACTGGATCGGTTCTGAGAATATTTAAGCTAAGAGTTCATTAGGTGTTTTTACTCTTATAGCTTATAGTTAAATCTCTGAGACCTTAGGTGTTCCTACTGTGTGTGAGTGTTGTATGTAAGACTTTATTTACTTTATTCCTTCTCTTTCTTGTATGTCTTTCTGTTCATTATCCGTTACCTGTTCATTCCCTTTGGTGGTATTCAGGGTCCTTCTTAGGACTAGAATACAGTTGGCAGGGATTGATAGGAGACAGGGTTTACGCTGGTGGCCTGGACCTCTGTACCTTTAACAGTACCTCCAGGTTGAGGGATTAGTTAGGACCCCAGTTCAGGGTCAGCTTAGACCCCGGTCACCCTCTAGCCGGAGACAGCGTATAACGGATTCCGTATTTACCCACTGGACTTTCTGTCAGGTAAATCCATGTTATAATATATCTATGCGCATGTTATATAGTATGTTGCCCTTTTTGATATAGATTACAGACATCTCATATATATATCTGCTATACAGCGTGACATTTTCACCGGCCCAAACTAAAGATTCTCCCCAGCTGTCATGGATCCAGTAGCCCAGCTGGCCCGGCAGTTGCAGGGGTTGTCCATGGAATTTGCAGACATTAAGTCCAAGGTTTTGTCCCTCCCAGAGCAAGCCAGATCTGAACCTAAGGTTGCTCTCCCGGACAGGTTCACTGGTGGGCGGGACAAATTTTTTACTTTCCGGGAGGCATGTAAATTGTACTTTCGGCTGCGGCCTCGGTCATCTGGGAGTGAAGAGCAGAGGGTGGGAATTGTTATCTCGCTCTTACAAGGGGACCCTCAATCTTGGGCGTTCTCTATTCCTCCAGGCTCCCCAGATCTCCAGTCAGTGGATCGATTTTTTACTGCCCTGGGTCTGGTATATGATGATCCGGATCGAGTTTCCCTTGCTGAAACAAAGTTACGTAAAATACGGCAAGGAAATCGTCCAGCGGAGGAATATTCTTCTGAGTTCCGTAGATGGGCAACAGATACTCAGTGGAATGACCCAGCTCTTAGGAGCCAGTTTTGTCAAGGGTTGTCTGACAAATTAAAAGATGTGTTGGCTCAGTATGATTCTCCTCCATCACTGGAGGCTGCTATGGCCCTCGCTATTCGCATTGATAGACGACTTCGGGGAAGACGCGAGGTAACTCCGCCCCCATGATGACTCCACCTACTACTAAAGTCCCTTATACTGAGGTTCCCCTGGTCTGTTCTGAGGAACCCATGCAGTTGGGAGGGACATCATTTTGTAGGAGGGAATCGGCGGTGCGCCGCAAGACTAGAAGGTGTTTCTTTTGCGGGAGAGAGGGACATTTTGTTGGGGGTTGTCCATCCCGGACCTCTTTGACCCAAGGAGTTAACCTGGGAGTCTGTATTTCGTCCCCAAATCCCTCTCAGTTTATCGTGCCTGCGGAGGTGGTGATTGGTACTAGAACTGAGAGGATTTCTGTTTTTCTTGATAGTGGGTCCGGGGCTAATCTTGTGGACGCTCGGTTTGCCCAGGTGCATGGTATGCAACTGAGTGTATTGGCCAAACCGGTCCCTATACTCTCTATTGATTCTAGACCTCTTGGTCAAGGTAGCTTGGTTCAAGCTGTTCATAACATAGATCTTCGAGTAGGGGCAATACATAAAGAGCAATTGTCTTGTTATGTGTTGGAGGGTCTACCTACTCCTATTGTGTTGGGACTTCCTTGGTTGGCTAAACATAACCCAGTGATTGATTGGCAATCCAGAAAGATTAGCCAGTGGGGTGAATTTTGCAAGAATAACTGCATGAGCACGGTCATCGGTGCGGTTGTACCTAGGACTTTGCCTCCTTTTCTGGAGGACTTTGGGGAGATGTTCTCAGAGGAGGGGTGTAAAGAGTTACCTCCTCATCGCGCATATGACTGCTCAATAAAGTTGCTTCCTGATGCCTTATCTCGTACTTTCCCAGGGACCGGGAGGATGGATGATCCGGTTCCTATTCCTCAGGAGGGAGTTGTAGTGTCAGCTGTATGCTCTGAGCTTGAGGGGGAGGTATTGGGGGCTCAGGGGGACGCCCCTGTGGGACTTCCAGGGAGACTGATAGTTCCAGATCAGTTAAGACTGAAGGTTACGGAGAACCGTTACAAACGGATGGCTGATAGGGGGAGAGTTTCTGGTCGAGATCTGAAGGTGAATGATCTGGTGTGGTTGTCTACCAGGAATATTAAACTTAAAGTTTCCTCCTGGAGGTTGGGTCCCAGATTCATCGGGCCGTACAGGATCAGCTCCATAATTAATCCTGTGGCATTTCGTCTGGACCTCCCTCCTACGTTTAAAATTCATAATGTGTTTCACAAGTCATTACTTAAAAAGTATGTGGCACCAGTCATACCGTCACCTCTACCTCCTTCAGTGGTGGTCAATGATAACGTGGATGGACCTTTCACACAACTCACCCGGACAGACCTGGTCATGAGGGTCCGGAGGCCCCTCGTAGAAGGGGGGGTACTGTCATGGGTGCATCGCCACGAAGATCGTCGCGATTGCACATTCTGACTTCTCACAGCTGAGCTTCTGTTTCTTTGTTTTTTGGTGATGTGAGAGTTAATTTTTCCTAGCTCTTTGCTAAGGCTAGGTGCAGCCTCGCCCGGCTGCTTTTGTTTATGTTCTAATTAGTTTCCTTTATATTTCTGCCAGTCTGGGTGTTAGACGCCGGTGAAAGCATTCATGTAGTTCAGCAGACTGGATCGGTTCTGAGAATATTTAAGCTAAGAGTTCATTAGGTGTTTTTACTCTTATAGCTTATAGTTAAATCTCTGAGACCTTAGGTGTTCCTACTGTGTGTGAGTGTTGTATGTAAGACTTTATTTACTTTATTCCTTCTCTTTCTTGTATGTCTTTCTGTTCATTATCCGTTACCTGTTCATTCCCTTTGGTGGTATTCAGGGTCCTTCTTAGGACTAGAATACAGTTGGCAGGGATTGATAGGAGACAGGGTTTACGCTGGTGGCCTGGACCTCTGTACCTTTAACAGTACCTCCAGGTTGAGGGATTAGTTAGGACCCCAGTTCAGGGTCAGCTTAGACCCCGGTCACCCTCTAGCCGGAGACAGCGTATAACGGATTCCGTATTTACCCACTGGACTTTCTGTCAGGTAAATCATTTAATATATCTATGCGCATGTTTATAGTATGTTGCCCTTTTTGATATTTACAGACATTCATATATATACTGCTATAGCGTGACATTCACGGAATACAAGTATACTAATTCACAGTTCAGACAAGGATTCAAGTACTTGTACAGGAGTTGTGGTTGTTCCAAATTGGAGAATTAATCTGAACGTTTTCAACCAGACAAGGACTTCAGTAAAATTCAAAGTAATGAGTGTGCAATTGTTGCAGGGAACAGGAAAATTCAATCAATCCGGAGAACAATTAAATTTTTGCACACCAAAGGAACAGATAGGGATGTACACATGATGAAAAACTGTTATCTCGGCATAGACAGGACCCCAATCTGCTATAGTTCTAGATTGTGACCCATTCGGGAGGACGATATTGTTGCCAAACTGGAAGTGCTGCGAATATGTTAGCGCTGTTAAATCCTCTAAATATATTATAAACGCCAGGAATGTACAGGGAATACGAGAAAAGAATTGACAAATAGATTTAAAGACTCAGATGTCGATGACCAAGATGTAATGGTAAAATTTGCAAGCTCGGACTAATTATAAAAGATGTGTGTATAAATGCAACGATCCACTGATGTTGGCTGCTATCGCATTGTGACCATTGGGACATCAGGGAATAGATACATGATGACTTTATAACACTACATCAACTAACAGTCCCATACTTATTTGACGAAAATGAGTTGGTGAGAACATTTGTAGAGAAATCGGTAACAAGTCAAAGGAAAGAATTGTCTATCAGGAGAGGGAAATGGGGGTTTACCAGGCACAAATAAAGACCTACAAGACAATGGATAGAATGCTCAGAAACTCTTCCATACATACCTGAACAAAATGCGGAGAGTGAATGGAAAACATAACTGAAGATTGATTTTGATAGTAGGTGGGGCAATCTTAACTACCAGGAATTTGGCGGTGATGGCTAGCAATGACAGTAATATCTCAGAACCGCCCTTTTCCATGAAATCTAAGAAACCTTGAGGACTTGGCAAGGTATAACCAAGTGAATCTTATAAGGTTTATGAATAAAGATTTTTATTATTATACAGGAAAGGTTCCAAACTTCAAAGATCCATGGAAGGATTTCGTTGGTAAGAAAACGCAAAGGATTAGAATCTAATCCAAAAATAGCCAGGTTAATTGAGAAAACTGTACATTATTGAGATTCGTAAGCATTATGTTCAGTTGAACAAAAATGAGATTTACCATCTACGTAACGATTGGAAATTTGATAGAAGAAGGTAGAAATAAGTAAGACACAACTACGAAGTGAAGACTCAATACAAACAGACATCAGAACCATGACTTCAAGAGAACGAGAGGAATCACCAGATTCCTATCAACAAGAGATTGAGAAAAATCTGACCTACCTTGAGGGATGGGCTAGACGTCACTTCCTGAGGAAGCTTAGGAATGATATCAGATCAGAAACCGATAATTCGAAACTGTTCAAATCGATGGCTAAGGAGTTTGCCGAAGGAAGCATTGAAGTAATGGATTTTTAAGTAAATACCATTAAGACTTTAGGTTTTCGGAGGATTGGTGTTCAGATTCGGGCCACATACGATAACTCCAAAATCCTGCGCATTCTCAGCAGACTCTCCCTACCTATCTAATCGAGTGATTCAGATACTAGCAAGGTGCTGCCCGGTCTCTTATACCTCAGATCTCGGCCAGCCAATCAGTGTCACAAAAAGATGGACTTTCACATCATTGCCGGCAGACCTGATGAGTGTGATTGGGCTGTAAAGGTGCGATATGCTGGGTGGATGCCCAGATCTGCCGGATCTGGAAATTGCTCGTGCTTGCAATACACCGTTCCTGATTATTGGGCGAGTACGAGTTAATTTATAGCTTCGCAGTCAAGTCAGCCCCATTGCTGATGTTAGTGTTCTTCCTTTCCTTAATGTAAGCGCATTGTCTAATCTGCTGTGTAAATCGTTCAGTTCCACTTATTCGGTGTAACTCGGATTCAGTTCAATAATTCTGTAGTAGTCTGTTTACTCTTATACTGTAGTATCTCTGGTTGTTCCATTTATGAGTAGTCTGTTATCTGCTTGCTTTAATTAATCATATAAATGTGTTTATGTACTCATTATCGTTACGACTTTTATTTGTTTTAAAATAAAGGGTAACTACTTCTAGAAAATCCTGGAAAAAAATTTGAAATCAAAGACTAGGGTTTAGCTAAAGCCTGGAATACCGATTAAAAGAACCAGTGAGGATTTCTACGAATCAATAATGATCCAAGATTCAGCAGAAAATTTGGACTGAAAAATGCTAACAGTAAGTCCATGGAACGCTAATTTCAAAGAGATCAGTAGAAAAATCCATTAAAAACAATGAAGAATACAGAAGTATAGGAAAATAGCTTTGTATGATTACGACACCAATATACTAACAGCGTAGGAATCCGTAGAAAGGTATATCAAATCAAAAAGTAGACATAGCGAAGAGTATAAGACTGTTTTGAAGAACAGCAATTTTAAGCTGATAATTACCACAGGTAAACATTACAGTAAAAGGAATGTTAGAATTCAGAATGGTGTGAGATTCTCAGCAAGAGATACTACCAGTGGCATATTTATTTCCATCAGTGCATTATTGACAATAGAAACAGTACATTGTGACATATCTTAACAGAACAAATATGTTCACATGGCAAGACGTCAGAATGTCGTTAAGATAGGAATTAAATTGGATCAACACAGTGACAAAGTGCAAACTAAAAGAGAAATCAAGGATTTTGTTCTCGTCATGAAAAAAGTCAATTCCAAATACCTAGACACGCTGACATATAATCTGAGATCATCAGACAGGAAGTCATGAATTGAAAGATTGTACTAAGAATTACATAGAATTTTAAAGTTGTAAATGCTCAAAGCCACAAGGATATCTATTAAAAAAGTTTGATTGAATAGGAAAACCTTATTTGGACATAGGACGTTGTGATACCAGAAAGTGGACTATTAGAGAATAAGGAATATTTACTTTACTGACATACTGAATTTGTACACGTTCCTACTTAATAGTAACAAAGAAAGTTTCTTGTATTTCAGTTTTACTATTTCAAGTACTTTCAGGAATCCAATTGTCATCAGAAGTGATAATGGAGGTGAATTTACAGGTCACAGAATAGAAGACTACTTAAGACAAAATGGAATAGAACGTCAGAAAACTGTTCCATACATACCTGAACAAAATGGAGTAGCAGAAAGGAAAAACAGAACTCTAACAGAAATGATTAGATGTATGCTGACAGATTCTAAACTACCAGAGAAATATTGGGGTGAGGCAGCAATGACAGCTACATATCTACAGAACCGACTTTTTCCAGAAAACTGAAGAAAACTCCATATGAACTGTGGCAAGGTATGAAACCAAGTGTCAATCATTTAAAAGTTTTTGGATGTAAAGTTTTTATATTCATTCCAACAGAAAAACGTTCCAAACTTCAAAACAGATCCATGGAAGGAATATTCGTTGGATATAGTGAAAACTGCAAAGGATATAGAATCTTAGATCCCAAAACAGACAGAGTTACAGTGAGTAACAGTGTGACATTTATTGAAGATTTAAATGAAGACATTATGATTTCAGTTGAAACAAAAAATGAGAAAAACAATAGTGACATAACTGAAGAAATATCTGATGAGAAAGAAGTAGAAATTAATGAAGAACAAAATACTGAAAGTGAAGAATCACAACTACAAACAGACACAGAACCATGACGTTCAATAAGAGAGAACAAAGGAAAACCACCAAAACGTCTCTCATACAAGACAAGTATGAGAAAAATCTATGAGCCTACCACTTGGGAAGACGTATCTAAACTTCCTGAAGAAGAAGCTAATAATTGGATAGAAGCAACAGAAACCGAAATTAAATCCATACATGATTCAAATACATGGACACTAACAGATTTGCCAGAAGGAAGAAAAGCCATAGGATGTAAATGGATTTTTAAAGTAAAATACCATTAGAAGGACTGTTGGGTTATCGGGATTTCAGTAGTTTAGGATGGTAGACCCCACACTAACTAATAAATCCCCAAATCTGACCCTATCTCAGCAGCAGCTCTCCCTACACTATCTCAATCCGGAGCTGAATGCGGCGAGCAGGGCGGCTCCCGGTCTCTTATACCCTGATGATGCTGTGCGGCCAGCCAATCACTGCACGACCACAACAAAGATGGATACGGCGTTTCATTGCCTGGCAGACAAAGACTGCATTGTGATTGGGTCTGTAAAGTCTGCCAAAAATGCTGGTGGAGACCCTAGTTCCTGCCGAGTAATCCTGGAAATGCTCGGTGCTTGCCAAATACACCGAGTACCGTGATACTCGGGCGAGTAACGAGTAATGGTGAGAGCGTTCGCTCATCACTAGTCAGCACCCATATTGCTGAAGTAAGCTCGGTTCTGCTCCCTTCTCTCTGAAGTAAGCGCAATTCTACTCCTATATCTTTGTAGTAAACTCGGTTCTGCTCCCTTATTTCTGTAGTAACCTCGGTTCAGTTCCCATATTTCTGTAGTAAGTTCGGTTGTGCTCTCTTATCTCTGTAGTAAGCTTGGTTCTGTTCCCATATCTATGTAGTAGTCTGTTATCTCTGCTGCTTTAATAATAATAATAAATGGATTTATGTACTCATATATGTAGACGACATTTTGATTTGTTTTAAACAAGAAAGGGATAAAGAAAACTTTCTAAAAATCCTGAAACAAAATTTTGAAATCAAAGACTTGGGAAATGTAAAACAGTACCTAGGAATACCGATAGAAAGAGAAGAAGACGGAAGTTTCCTACTGAATCAAAATCACATGATTCAAGACATAACAGAAAAATTTGGACTGAAAAATGCAAAAACAGTAAAGTCTCCAATGGAAACTAATTATCTCAAAGAGATGAACAGTGAAAAAAATATGCTACAAAACAATGAAGAATACAGAACAGCAATAGGAAAACTACTGTATGTAGCGACCGTTACAAGACCAGACATCGCAGCAGCAGTAGGAATCCTGAGTAGAAAGGTATCAAAACTAAATAAAGCTGATTGGAATGCCGTGAAGAGAGTAATACGTTATTTGAAAGGAACTAGCAATTTTAAGCTGAAATTACCCACAGGTAATAATTGCATTTTAACAGGATATGTTGATGCAGATTGGGCTGGAGATCCAACTGACAGAAGATCTACCAGTGGACATATTTTTTTTCTCTTCAGGTGGACCAATAAGTTGGACAAGTAAGAAACAGTCAATTGTGACACTATCTTCAACAGAAGCAGAATATGTTGCAGCAGCACATGCGAGTCAAGAAGTACTGTGTTAAGACAATTGTTGACAGAATTAGGACAACCACAGTTGGAACCAACAAAACTAAAAGAGGACAATCAAGGATGTCTTGTTCTTGCTCAGATGGAAAGAGTCAATCCAAGAACCAAGCACATTGATGTGAAATATCATTTCTTGAGAGATCATCAGGATCAAGGAGTCTTGAAGTTGGAGTATTGCCCTACTGAAGAAATGACAGCAGACATTTTCACGAAGGCTTTGAATGCTGATAAACATCAGAGACTAATAAAAAAGTTGGGTTTGATTGAATAAGTCCTTACTGTTGAGAAAGGGTGTTGGAATATTCAACAGATTGGGACTTATTAAAAGTAAAAGGAGGACTTTATGCTGACCTGACAATAGATGGTGATGTTGTGTAACGTTTCCTTGCTTAATGTATTGTATAAGAAATAGTCTCACTTGTAGTTTCAGTTTTGCTTTTCCTGTTTCCTGATGCAGTGCTGGAATGACTGTGCATTTTTTTTTACCTCATGTTGTTAGAAATAAAAGCTTGTTATCCCATGCAGCCTGCTCTGTGAAGTTTTCTACTGCAAAGGTGTGGATTCAGAAGCTGTGCAACAGTTTTCCTCCACATATTGGGTATATGCACACTCAGGAGAAATTGCATAATAAATTGTATGGTGCAATTTCTCCTGTTACCCTTATGAAAATGCAAAATTTGCAGCTAAAAAAGATTTATCTGGGAAAAATGTGATTCTTTTATTTTCACGGCTTAACGTTATAAACTTCTGTGAAACACCTGGGGATTCAAGGTGCTCAGTACACATCTAGATAAGTTCCCTAAGGGGTCTAGTTTCCAAAATGGTGTCTCTTGTTGGGGTTTCCACTGTTAAGGCACATCAAGGGCACTCCAAACGTGACATGTCATCCGCTAATTATTCCAGCAAATTTTACATTCAAAAAGTGAAATGGCGCTCCTTCCCTTCCGAGCCCTGCCGTGTGCCCAAACAGTAGACTTCCCTCACATATGGGGTATTGGCATGCTCAGGAAAAATTGCCCAACAAATTGTATGGTCCATTTTCTCCTGTTACCCCTGCAAAAGTAAAAAGAATTAGGTCTAAAGGAAAATTTTTGTGAAAGAAAATGAAATATTTATTTTTTCCTTCCATATTCAAAAAATTCCTGTGAAGCACCTGAAGGGTTAGTAAACTTCTTGAATGTGGTTTTGAGTACCTTGAGGGGTGCAGTTTTTAGAATGGTGTCACTATTGCGTATTTTTTGTCATATAGCCCCCTCAAAGTCACTTCAAATGTGAGGTGGACCCTAAAAAAATGTTTTTGCAAATTTTGCTGTAAAAATAAGAAATCGCTGGTCAACTTTTAACCACTTCCTAATCCTAACACAAAAAAAATTATGTATCTAAAATTGTGCTGATGGAAAGTGGACATGTAGGAAATCTTATTTATTAAACTATTTTGTGCGATATGACTCTCTGATTTAAGGGCATATAAATTAAAAATTTGAAAATTGCAAATTTACAAAGTTTTTTGCCAAATTTCTGTTTTTTTCACAAAGAAACGCAAAGTCATTTCAAAGCACTATGATTCACCTCCGCAGTCACCTAATCCTCAAGGTTACATCAAACACAGCTGAAGAGATGGCACTATATAGGCTCTGGAGCCGCAACAAATCTCCAGAGCGCTGACCTGTGGAATACGTTATGTACCTGCATTATTGGGATAACTTCAGCTGGAAAGTCCCTGGGCTGAGAATGTCTGACACCGATATGGTCCAATCACCCTAGAACTCCAGGGCCCAGATGTGTACTTCCACCTGATTTTTTGGAGGACACCCACCGTTTTCATTCACACACAGGTCCGGACCTGAACGCTTCCATGCATGCATTTGCCAAAGATAGTGATCTCTTTGAGGAACAGACAACAGAGACGTCCCCCTGTGTCACCAAACTTATACCCTCGCTATATAGAGAGGAAAGTACCACCCTCCTGATACCGCCTCCTGAGAGGACTCCAAAACTCAGGGTTAACTGTGGTGAGGATTGAGTCTTGCCCCTACTCCCTGTAGCACCTTAGCTGCCACCTCTGGAGAAGAAGGGGTAGTTTGGGTAGGACGGCAGAGATTGTAGACCCAGCAATAGTCCTTACAAGACTGATCACAATCTAACTACTTCCCTGGACCGCCAATCTATTACCAGATTGTGGACTCTTCAGTCAGGAAGGCCTAAGGCCTCTTTCACACTTCCGGCGGGCGCCCTGGCGGCGCCCGGCATTTGCCGCAGCGCGCATGTGAAAACCTTTCACACTTCCGGCGGCCAAAATGCGGTTTTTGCCGGATGGTTTCTGATGCTTGGAGAGATAAGAAGACCATCCGGCCCAAAAACAAAAAACGTTACATGCAGCGTTTTTTCCGGACGCCGCAATGTACATTTGCGCCGCATCCGGACAAACGCATGCAACGCATTGACATGCGGCGCCAATCCGCGCTAATGCTGTCAATGCGAAAAAGCCGCATGCGGCCGCATCAGATTTTCAGATGCGCGCTGCGGCAAAATGCCGGGGGCGCCGCCAGGCGCCCCCGGAGTGTGAAAGAGGCCTAAGACGATGGGAGTTAGCATACACTCCAAGACATAGCACAACAGGGACTCTTCATGAAGAGTCCCTATACGCAGGTTAATATTGTTGCCCGAATGGTAATGGGTCTCGCCAGCATCCTACCAATCTGACCATGGGTGTAAACAAAGCAAGAATCCACCAAATTGACTCCAGCCCCACTATACACAAGTACCGGTATAGTCTAATTTTCCTCACCAACCGCCACTTCAGCCAGACTGGTACAGAGATGTAAAGGTGGAGGAAATGTACACACCCTGGTTGTCTCCCTCCACACAACTGGGGGAACACGACTTTTGTGATGGAGTACATACTTTGGCGCGAGATGAGCAGACATTGATGTAATGATCAGTCAGACCACAGAAAAAACATGCCCCGGTCCCATGGCAAACTGCAGGCAACCTAGTTTGAGAAGAGGCTCCTCCCACCTGCATGGGTTCATCCGTCTGCACCTGTGTGTCCTCCTTCCTAGAAAGAACAACAGAGGGTAGATTTCATGTACATCTCTCCCTGAGACATCTGTCCACCAGAATAGCAAATGCCATTGCGTCCTCCAATGACCCAGGAGTAGCATACTGCACCAGAGTATACTGAAGCCTAGCTGACTGACCCTGACAGAAATGGCTCCTAAGAGCAGGGTCATTCCACCACATGTCAGTGGCCCATCTCTGAAACTCCGAGCAGTACTCCTCAGCTGGCTGGCACCCCAGCTTGATTTTATGGAGTCTAGACTCAGGGAGTTGCCATCGGGATCTCCATACACCAGCACAAATGCTGTGAAAAACTCGTCCACCGACCGCAAAGATAGTGATTCAGTCATCAGGGAGAAGGCCCAGGATATGGGATCACCCTTGAGAAGGGAGTGTAAGGTTCTTTGTCTCTTTTGACATGTTCCTTGAAACTCAGTTTTCCGTCGGCCATTTTGCTTTCTGTCTTTCTGCAGCTCTTGCCCTCAGTTAATATGGAGTTTCCAGTTTTCATGTTCCCGCCCTGATTCTCTCCCTCTTGCTTCTTAAGCAGCCTCAGCTGAACAATCAGTGCTCCTGAATCAAGCCTCAGTCAGCCTGTGACCTGACTCCTGGAAACCTTGGACTTTGTACTCCAGCTATTTCCTACTGAGGAACCTTGGAACACTTTTGGACTCTGGAAACCTGCTGTTTGGTGAATCCATGTTTGCAGAGGAATTACGGTACAGAGAAGAGATCCTGAACCTGCTTTGGAGAGTTATTGTAGAGCTTGAAGTTACTCTGGCCTGCTGTGTCTCCTGCCTCTGTTCCTGCAAACTGTGTGACCTTTTCCGCATGCTTGTATGAAGTAATACAAGTCATTTCATATCAACCTGTGTCTCATGTGTTTTCCTCGCACCCAAGCACAAGACGCTATACATGACAAGATTCAGGAGCCAATGTTTAGTGTCTGCTGGGTCTGGGAAAGCCGTGTCTGCTGTGACTGTGGATATCAGATGTCCGTTTAATACCTTCTGTGATGACAGTGGTTGTGACTTCTCACAACCATTCCAGGTGAGCGCATTCCCTTAAATTTTACTCTGGAGTGTTACCACAGGTAAACACTATTGTTTTTTTTTTTTTTTTCCTTTCCTCTTCTCCTTCCAGCACTTCTGCCTTAAAAGATCTGAAGATGGAGGCCCGTATAAAGGAGCTTTGCGGAATGACTGATTCAATCCATGCAGATATACAGGCTTTAAAGACCCATTTTGCAAGCCTACAGGACCTCACTAATCATAATTTGCAAGTGTTTGGACAAACTACCCAGGAATTACGAGCTAGGATTGAGGCTCTAGAGCAGACCCGGGCAAGGGGCGGCCCGCGGGCCGCATACGGCCTGCCGGCTGTCCGTGACCGGCCCGCGGAGGCGCTCCGGCAGTCTCAGGGCCCCGGCATCAGCTGGCACAATACTTACCTCTCCCGTGCCTCCGCAGCTGCAGCTCCGGGCTCCACCGGCGCTTCCTCTCACAGCCGGCTGCTGAATGACGTCATCATTCAGCGGCCGGCTGTGTCAGAGAGCGGGGACGCTGAACAGGTAAGACGTGTCTCTGTGTGTGTCTGTGTCTATGTAGTGCGGTGCTTTGTGTGTGTGTGTGTGTGTATGTGAGAGAGTGCTGTGGTGCTGTCTGTGTGTGATGATGGGCAGGCATTGCTGATAATGGGGAGGCATTGATGATGATGGGGAGAAGATGATGATGGGCAGGCATTGCTGATAATGGGGAGGCATTGATGATGATGGGGAGAAGATGATGATAATGGGCAGGTATTGATGATAATGGGCAGGCATTGATGATGGGGAGAAGATGATGATGATGATGGGCAGGCATTGATGATGATGGGGAGAAGATGATGATAATGGTCAGGTATTGATGATAATGGGCAGGCATTGATGATGGGGAGAAGATGATGATAATGGGCAGGCATTGATGATAATGGGCAGGTATTGATGATGGGGAGAAGATGATGATGGGCAGGCATTGCTGATAATGGGGAGGCATTGATGATGATGGGGAGAAGATGATGATGGGCAGGCATTGCTGATAATGGGGAGGCATTGATGATGATGGGGAGAAGATGATGATGGGCAGGCATTGCTGATAATGGGGAGGCATTGATGATGATGGGGAGAAGATGATGATAATGGGCAGGTATTGATGATAATGGGCAGGCATTGATGATGATGGGGAGAAGATGATGATAATGGGCAGGTATTGATGATAATGGGCAGGCATTGATGATGGGGAGAAGATGATGATGGGCAGGCATTGCTGATAATGGGGAGGCATTGATGATGATGGGGAGAAGATGATGATAATGGGCAGGCATTGATGATAATGGGCAGGCATTGATGATGGGGAGAAGATGATGATGGGCAGGCATTGCTAATAATGGGGAGGCATTGATGATGATGGGGAGAAGATGATGATAATGGGCAGGTATGTATATATACAGTATATATATATGTATATATACAGTATTGGGTAGAACGGAGTTAAGTATATTAGTCCGGCCCTCTAAAACCATCCCAATTTCTCATGCGGCCCCCTGGCAAAATTAATTGCCCACCCCTGCTCTAGAGGAACGAGTCCAGGCTCCTGCCATAACCCCGAGTTCTGGGATCCCCAAGTTACCTCCTTTTCGTTTTGGCGGTGAACGTGAGAAATTCAGGGAATTTATTAACCAATGCAATCTATTTTTCTCTGCACATGCTTCACAATTTCCCACTGAACGATCCAAAGTGCTTACTATAATCATGTTGCTTACCAATAAGGCTTTGATGTGGGCAAACCCTCTGATTGAGACTGAGGATGATTGTTTGAATCACCTTGATGCTTTTATTTCAGCCATGGGGCAGGTGTTTGATGACCCCAATCGAGGTGCAAAGCTGAAGCAGCCATGTTAACTTTGCGCCAAGGTAAGCGTTCAGTAGCCGAATATGCCTTGGATTTCAGGAGATGGGCTCTTGATACCACTTGGGACACTTCCGCCAAAAAATCTATTTTTCGGAAAGGGTTGTCTCCACTGATTAAGGATGAACTTGCTCGTGCCGACCCTCCCACTGCGTTAGGTGACTTTATTAACTATTGTATCCGTATTGATGCTCGTCTGACTGAACGCAGACAAGAGAGATGGTTCGAAAATAATCGCACTAACCTTTTCCTACCTCCCTCCTCAGCTAAGAAACCTTTGAGTAGGATCACAAGGGAACCAGAACCTGAACCCATGCAGGTGGACTCTTTACAAAGACGGGTTAGTGATGCACGCAAAGAACATCGTATAAAGGAAAATCTATGTTTCTACTGTGGTAAGTCAGGGCACTTCATTATAAACTGCCCCAGCCGTTCTCGTAAGACTACTGCAGCAGTCATTCACTGTGAGTGTTGCGAGAGGAGCTCTGTCATGTCCGAGCCTCAGGCTCCAGAGAGATCTGCTGCAAGAGATCTTGATTTCTCGGACTTAAACTCTGTTAGTTCTGGGGACGATGACGGTATAAACGCTGCAATTTTTCAAGTTTCCTCAGCGGTGTCCCAGCTGAGTTGTAAAAGAAACAATTCTCATTGCTACCTTTCCATCAAACTCTGGGTTGACTCAGTCTGGGTGTCTAGCTCTGCTATGATCGACTCAGGAGCAAGTGGAAATTTTATGGATATCTCCTTTGCTCTGAAACAGGGGATACGTTCAGTGAAGAAGGCTACTCCAGTACAGATGGAGACTGTGGATGGCTCCCTACTGACCTCTGGACCAGTGGATCAAGAAACAGAGCCTTTGAGGGTCCTTATGGGTAAAGATCATCAGGAGAAAATGTCTTTTATGCTTATCTCTTCTCCCCACTTTCCCATTATTCTAGGGCTACCATGGCTGCAGGCGCAGAATCCTACGATTAACTGGGAGACCAAGGAATTACACTTTCCGGAGAAACAGATGAGTCAAGGAGTTTCAGCTTGCTCTGTTCCTAAAGGAACCATGTCAGTCCCTGAACTACCAGCTGTATACCAGGACTATGTGGATTTATGTGACAAGAAGAACGCTGATCAGCTTCCTCCTCACCGTCCATATGATTGTCCAATTGAATTATTGCCTGGAGCCGAGATACCTTTTGGTAAGATCTACCCCTAGCGGGGCCCGAGCTAAAAGCTTTGAAGGACTACATAGACGAAAATCTAGCCAAGGGCTTCATACGCCCCTCTTCATCTCCCGCAGGTGCACCCATCTTCTTTGTGAAGAAGAAAGATGGATCTCTGAGACCCTGCATAGACTATAGGGAACTCAATAAGGTTATTATTAGAAACCGTTATCCATTGCCTTTAATCCCTGAGTTGTTGGAGAGAGTGCGGCATGCCAAAATTTTCTCTAAACTGGATCTCCGTGGGGCCTTAAACTTGGTCTGTATTAGACCTGGGGATGAATGGAAGACTGCATTCAGGTCACGCTATGGACACTTTGAATATCTAGTTATGCCTTTTGGTCTGAGTACCGCCCCAGCCACTTTCCAACACTTGGTGAATGACATCTTCAGGGATCTCCTAGATACATTTGTGGTGATTTATCTGGATGATATTCTAATTTTTTCTAACTCCACAGAGGAACATCATGGACATGTGAGAATGGTCTTAGAACGCCTAAGACAAAACCATCTCTACATCAAACTTGAAAAGTGTGAATTCCATAGGACCGAAATTCAATTTCTGGGGTATGTACTATCTACGCAAGGGATTAGTATGGATGGAAGCAAGACCCAAGCCATCAAGGATTGGCCAATTCCTAGAAATGTGAAGGAGGTGCAGCGCTTCATCGGGTTTGCCAACTTCTATAGACGTTTCATTAGGAATTTCTCTGAGGTAGTGTCACCTATCACCCAACTTACCCGGAAACAGTCTAGGTTCTCCTGGACCCCGCAAGCTCAGGAAGCATTTTCCTGTTTAAAGGATAAATTTACCACCGCACCTATCTTAGTACATCCCAACCCCGAGCTTGCCTTCATAATAGAGGTGGATGCTTCAGACTGTGCCGTTGGAGCTATACTCTCTCAGAGAACAGGTGAGAAGAATGTCTTGCATCCCTGTGCCTTCTTTTCCCAGCAGTTGTCTTCGGCTGAGAGGAACTACGATGTGGGCAATAGAGAATTGTTGGCCATTATTGCCGCCTTCAAGGAATGGAGACACCTTCTTCAGGGAGCTGCACAGCAAATAGTCGTCCTGACAGACCATCGTAACCTTGAATTTATCAGGTCGGCTAAGTGCCTGACTCCTCGCCAGGCTCACTGGAATCTTTTCCTAAACCAATTTAATTTTGTAATTTCTTATAGACCAGGATCGCGCAATGGAAAGGCTGATGCACTCTCTAGGATTCATTCAGCAGAGACACGTCCACTTACTCCTCCTAAGACTATTCTTCCTGACGCTAGATTCCTGGGAGTGATTCATAATCAAGACCTACTTAAGGACATCAAGGAAGCATACCATGCGGATTCTTTGTTGGCTCAACCCCCAAGGGACGTAAGTCTTGTCTTTAAGAATGGTGTGTGGATTCAGGGACAACATCTGTATATACCTGAAACAGTCAGATTGAGAGTATTGCAACTCATCCACGATTCCAAGATAGCCGGGCATAGGGGAATTCTAAAGACACAAGAATTTCTTTCTCGTTTCTTTTGGTGGCCCACTTACAGGAAAGATGTTTTAAACTATGTCACTTCATGTGAAGTCTGTGCAAGATGCAAAACACCTCGCTCCTCACCAACTGGTCTGTTGCAACCTCTTCCCACCCGTCCCGCCCGTGGGGATCCATTTCTATGGACTTCATTGTGGAGTTACCAATCTCTCAAGGGAAGAACACCATTCTAGTGGTGGTTGATCGTCTAACAAAGGCAGCTCATTTTATCCCTTGTGTCGGCTTACCCACTGCAAAACAGACATCAGACTTGATGATTAAGAATGTGTTTCGCTTACATGGAGTACCGGATGAGGTCATTTCGGATCGAGGGGTGCAATTCACTTCAAGGTTTTGGCAAAATTTCTGTGCCGCATTGGACATTAAAGTAAACCTTTCTTCTGCTTTTCATCCCCAGACTAATGGACAGACAGAACGAACCAATCAGACCCTGGAGCAGTATCTCCGCTGCTTTATCTGCCATCTACAGGATGATTGGGTGGATCTACTTCCACTGGCTGAGTTCTCTTATAACAACTCTCAGAGCGCCTCCACTAAGCAGTCTCCTTTTTACTCCAATCTAGGTTATCATCCTAACATTCTTCCTCGATTTCCCATAGATACGCCCTTGCCGGCAGTGGCTGAAAGAATCACTTCTTTACAAAAGAATATGGATCTTCTAAAGGAAAATCTGGAATTGGCTCAGGAAAGGTACAAGAAAGCAGCAGATAAATTTCGTAAACCTGCACCAGCTTTCAAGGTAGGAGATTTGGTCTGGCTGTCAACCAGAAATCTTAAATTAAAGATTCCATCGTCTAAATTGGGACATAAGTACATTGGACCTTATAAGATCAGTAAGATTATAAGTGCTGTTGCTTGTCGTCTTCAACTGCCCAGAACTATGAGAATCCACCCTGTCTTTCATGTATCCCTACTAAAGGCTGCAACACCCAATACGTTTCCTGGACGCTCTTCTCCTTGCCCTGACCCAGTGCTGGTCGATGGTCAGGAAGAATTTATGGTGGAAAGGATTCTAGATTCCAGGTTGTACAGAAATCAGTTGCAATATTTGATTAAATGGCAGGGCTACCCAGTGGAGGACAACTCATGGAACCAGTCAATAATGTAAATGCTCCTCGCCTGCTCCGCCAGTTTCATCAGAGGTACCCTGACAAGCCTGGTCTGAGGTCATCCGGAGGTTGTCCCTAAGGGGGAGTAATGTAAGGTTCTTTGTCTCTTTTGACATGTTCCTTGAAACTCAGTTTTCCGTCGGCCATTTTGCTTTCTGTCTTTCTGCAGCTCTTGCCCTCAGTTAATATGGAGTTTCCAGTTTTCATGTTCCCGCCCTGATTCTCTCCCTCTTGCTTCTTAAGCAGCCTCAGCTGAACAATCAGTGCTCCTGAATCAAGCCTCAGTCAGCCTGTGACCTGACTCCTGGAAACCTTGGACTTTGTACTCCAGCTATTTCCTACTGAGGAACCTTGGAACACTTTTGGACTCTGGAAACCTGCTGTTTGGTGAATCCATGTTTGCAGAGGAATTACGGTACAGAGAAGAGATCCTGAACCTGCTTTGGAGAGTTATTGTAGAGCTTGAAGTTACTCTGGCCTGCTGTGTCTCCTGCCTCTGTTCCTGCAAACTGTGTGACCTTTTCCGCATGCTTGTATGAAGTAATACAAGTCATTTCATATCAACCTGTGTCTCATGTGTTTTCCTCGCACCCAAGCACAAGACGCTATAGGAACTGTACACTATACATGACAGGGAGACTATAATCCCCACACACTGTTAATCACTCCCTGAAGAATGACAGCGAAGCCTGAAATACAATTTACAGGCTCCTTTGAAGACCATAAATTTATCTCTTCCTCCGGAAAATCTGTCAGGGAGAGATATTTTGTGGTCCTGTTGAGCCTGGAATTGAGTCGAAACCAAGAACCCCATCGCCTGCTGAAGCTGCAGCAGCACCTGAGTCTGCAACTCGGTAACCTCATCCATGAGGGTCTGGATCAGGTGAGTATAAGCCTCAGCTTGAGCCATGGCTTCGCTGGAGAAAAGTACGCGTCAGTGATAATGTCACAACCGACATGGTTAAGTGTTGTGAATGTGCTAGAGATGGTTTCTGAGCAGAGGCTCCCTCTGGTGGTTACAGACAGTACTGAACCTTTCAGCGAGGAATGGCAATCTGGGATCACTGACTGGACTGATATAAGGGAGGTTCCCTCCCATGATGGTTGCCGGTGATCAATTGTTCTTGTCTCAATTGTGGTTCCTGGTTCATTTGGAAGTTGCTGGAGTCTTGCCTGCACCTGCTGCTTTCAGATAAGATATTCTCTGCTTTTCTTTTTGTGCTTGCTTTTTTCATAGTTTTCTGCACTTTTGTGGAGGTCAGCCGGGTCCCCTCCTGGGGCCTGTGCTCCTCTCAATTTATCTGTAGCCACTGTTATTTGTTCATTTGCTTTTTCCTGTTTTTTCAGTGGCTGCAGCTTTGTTTTGTTACACCAGAGATCTGATTTAGGTGGTAGAGATCGTGTGATCTCAGGTTTTTTGGCAATCAGAAGTGCTGGTATTTTTTAGGGTTTTTGTTGGATTGCAGTCAGAATTCTTTCCTGTACTTTTCTGTCTAGACAGATTGGGCCCCAACGTTTGCTCATTCTATTTTCTTTCTGTTTCCATGCTATCTTCTTGTCTAACCACCATTATATGTTTGGGGGCTTCCTATTTTCTTTGGGGATCTGCTCCGGGGCAGATAGCTTTCATCTTTCTGCCTTTAGGTGTAGTAATCTCTCAGGCTGTGACAAGGCGTCTAGGATCAACGTAGGAACGCTCCACGGCTACCTCTAGTTGTGTGGTTAGTTCAGGTTACTGCAATCCAATAGGTTCCAGCCTCTCTGGTGTATTACCGTTTTTGATTTTTCTCCTCAGCTACCTAAACATAACAGTTAAGTCCTGCGGACGACACAACATATACCAATAACGGATGGAATGGAGTGAGGAAGGCCCTAACCGTAGGGAATGAGGGATGGGACACCTCCTGAACTCCAACCTGTGCCTGTCCCTTAACTCCCCTAAAGCCCTAAGTGGGTCCTTCCCCCCACCGCCTTCACGTTCCTAGTCCATGATTGTCACCTCACTATTCCCTGGCTAGTGCACTGGCCGGTGAGGATGCCAGACTAACCACTGCAGATGGTGAACAACACAGAGAGAGGAACAACAACAAGACAGACAGAAAAAGGGGAAATAGTACTTAACAGTGCTGTAAAGCACCACACAGCAGAGGATAAGGCACCAGGACCACGAACTCCACGAAAACAGAAGATTCACCACTGAAACCAGAGAGCTCTCTACGCCAGGCTGGTCATCATAGATTACTCTATCATCAACAGTCAGCTAATGGGTCATGTGACGTTTTAAAAGTTGGTGGAAGTGGTCACCACCCTGATAAGCTGACTAGCAACAACACAGCTGCCAGCAAGGAAACTAACATTAACCCTTGCTGGCCCGAAAGGAAAAAAAGCTACATTTAAATTATAGCGGAACCTGAGCTGACACGAATCCAAAAATGAATCGTGACACATTGCCTGCTTGTAGGTTTGAGAGCCACAGATATGTCTGGTCTGTTATTCCTTTCAATAACTCTTCCATGGTGTGCGCATTGTCTCCTAGACAAATTTACTTCAGCAGAGCCTGTTGTTGCTTCACTGATGCAGTGCTGTGGAGCTTCCTGATTTAGATTTATAAATATTTCATACTTTCTAACTGTTGAGAATGTCCGAATTTCTCAAACGCAGTGCTAGCAGGCAACCTTTGATATCAAAGCCAAAATGAGGAGGCGGGTTACAGAAGTTCCACCCTGCAATGAGAATATTTGGTCTGGAGGATTGAGACAATCCCATGCAGGACCAGAAGGCCAGGACTAAAGTATCTCTGGATTGTCAATTCTTATGCAGGTAAATATAGCATTAGAGATTCATTTGTATGAGGTCTAAATCGCATCTTCTCTGCATCTACCACAAGAGGGACCTTACTGCATGATGATACTGTTAACCTTTGGTGAGGACTTTTTTCTATTTAAATGCATGTATCTAGAACTCTTATTAATGTTTGCAGTTGGGTTTAATTACAAATTTTGCAATGTTTTGCTCTTACAGGGTTCTTTTTCCTCTACATTCTGTAGTTATGAATCAGCTGAGAAAAACTCAGAAAAGACAAATAAGGCTCAGTTCCCTCAATGAGTATTTGGTGAGTTTTGATGTTGCAGATTTTCCGCACCTATTAAATAATCTAGGTTACTGGTGTTTTATTTCATTGCTTTTTTAGTGCATTTTTTGCATGCATTTTAATTGCGTTTGAAGCTGTATTTTTTTGTCTCCTGTTGTTAGGTCATTTTTTTTTTACAAAACCTTATTGATGTGCAGATTACTCGTGTTTTTAGTGCGTTTTGAAAGTGGACACGCATATACAATTTTTATCTTTGGATTTTCTGCATTTAATGCATTTTTAGGGAGAAATATGCATATAAAACTCAGTGTACCTGCAAAAGAAATTAGCATGTTGTGGATTTCAAAAACTCTCTGTAGGTCAATTTACACAATGTAAAAATGAAGCAGAGTGGGCAGGAGAAATCTAATAAATCCCGTCCACTTTGTAGGAACGGTAAGATGCTGTATTTTTTGGGCAGCATCAAAAACTCACCAAATACTCTCTCATTTGATCATTGGAATGAGATGGATTCATAGTTAACCTATTCTGCAGCCAGCAATAGACAATGCAACACAGAGGCTAAAGAAGGTAATTAGAGCAAAATTTTACTTGTTAGTAGAGTTGAGCGATACTTTCCGATATCCAAAAGTATCGGCATCGGAATGGTATCGCCGATACCCAAAAAATATCGGCGATACCCGATACCGATACCGGAATCCAATGTAAGTCTATGGGAACAAAATATCGAAATAAAAAAAAACCCATTCTTGCCTTGTAGGTTAATTGTACATGAAGGAAAACAACAAAGAGTAATGTAAATGTATTGGGGGAGGTTGAGGAGACATTAAAGGCATAATGTTTAACCCAATCCAATGGAATAGCATTAATTTTTTTTTTTTAGGAAATACGTTCGGATTGACGAAGAAATTGACAATGTTGTTAACCTTTTTTCTATTTTGTCAAATATGTCTGTTTCACAACTTCCATGGTCTTCACCTTTTTAACTTTTCACACACTTTCTCCTTCATAATCTTCAGCAGCATCATCTTTCTCATCAAATTATTCTTCATCTTCACCTTCTTAATCTTCTAAAACTTCTTGCTATTCATCTTTTTGTTAACATTACTTATATTGTTCTTATTAAACAGTTATTATTCTTCATATTCTACTTCTTCATCTTCTTCCTATTCATCCTTTTCATCATATTCTTATTTGTGACAGACATTCCTGTACTTGTAATCTGTAAAACTCTGAATTTTATCCTTCCGTTCTTGCTGTCACGAAAGATTTTAATTACAACAGTATTTGTCCGCGTTCAGTTTAGCCTGCAGCAGCATCAGGCATTTTCCAGGGGCACCACGAGGAGGAACGGACTCACCCCCATACACTGCTTAGTCTTCTTCTGCTTAGAATTTAGAGCATATATTTTGCTCTTCATTTTGGTCTTATACTTAATGTTCTTCTGCTTTTTGATCTTCTGCTTATTGTTCTTCTGTCTCTTGTTCTGTATCTTGTAGTTTGTCTTAACCTTCTTTGTCCTGTTGGTGATGGTACAAAAGCCAATGGAAGTAACGAGGACCAGCTGACTGTGCTGGAACCCAGAGGGTCAGCAGAAGGAAAAGAGCCAATGGCACAACCGAGGACCAGCTGACGTTACTGGGACACGGTTACTAAGCAGGAGGTACCTGTGCTCCAAAGCACTACCAAGGACCAGCAGACGTTGCTGGAACTTGGATACCGACATGGAGGCACCTAGGCCAAAGGCACTGCGGAGAACCAGCTGATGGTACTGGAACCCGGATGGGTAGCAGAAGGTACAAGAGCCAATGAAAGTAACGAGGACCAGCTGACTGTGCTGGAACCCGGAGGGTCAGCAGAAGGAAAAGAGCCAATGGCACAACCGAGGACCAGCTGACGTTACTGGGACACGGTTACTAAGCAGGAGGTACCTGTGCTCCAAAGCACTACCAAGGACCAGCAGACGTTGCTGGAACTCGGATACCGACATGGAGGCACCTAGGCCAAAGGCACTGCGGAGAACCAGCTGACGGTACTGGAACCCGGATGGGTAGCAGAAGGTACAAGAGCCATGAAAGTAACGAGGACCAGCTGACTGTGCTGGAACCCGGAGGGTCAGCAGAAGGAAAAGAGCCAATGGCACAACCGAGGACCAGCTGACGTTACTGGGACACGGTTACTAAGCAGGAGGTACCTGTGCTCCAAAGCACTACCAAGGACCAGCAGACGTTGCTGGAACTCGGATACCGACATGGAGGCACCTAGGCCAAAGGCACTGCGGAGAACCAGCTGACGGTACTGGAACCCGATGGGTAGCAGAAGGTACCCATGGAAATTAAAGTTGAGGCAGCAGGACTGTTTGCCGTTCACACAGCAGGGGAACAGCTGACATTACTGAACCCCAGTAACACGGGAGCAAGTGTAGACTGTGCTAACAGCACTTCCGAGAAACAACTGGCGGTGTTGTAGCCCAGGGATGAGAAGAGAACATGGTGGAGGCAGCAGGACTTTTTGCCGTTCACACAGCAGGGGAACAGCTGACATTACTGAACCCCAGTAACACGGGAGCAAGTGTAGACTGTGCTAACAGCACTTCCGAGAAACAACTGGCGGTGTTGTAGCCCAGGGATGAGAAGAGAACATGGTGGAGGCAGCAGGACTTTATGCCGTTCACACAGCAGGGGAACAGCTGACATTACTGAACCCCAGTAACACAGGAGCAAGTGTAGACTGTGCTAACAGCACTTCCGAGAAACAACTGGCGGTGTTGTAGCCCAGGGATGAGAAGAGAACATGGTGGAGGCAGCAGGACTTTTTGCCGTTCACACAGCAGGGGAACAGCTGACATTACTGAACCCCAGTAACACGGGAGCAAGTGTAGACTGTGCTAACAGCACTTCCGAGAAACAACTGGCGGTGTTGTAGCCCAGGGATGAGAAGAGAACATGGTGGAGGCAGCAGGACTTTTTGCCGTTCACACAGCAGGGGAACAGCTGACATTACTGAACCCCAGTAACACGGGAGCAAGTGTAGACTGTGCTAACAGCACTTCCGAGAAACAACTGGCGGTGTTGTAGCCCAGGGATGAGAAGAGAACATGGTGGAGGCAGCAGGACTTTTTGCCGTTCACACAGCAGGGGAACAGCTGACATTACTGAACCCCAGTAACACGGGAGCAAGTGTAGACTGTGCTAACAGCACTTCCGAGAAACAACTGGCGGTGTTGTAGCCCAGGGATGAGAAGAGAACATGGTGGAGGCAGCAGGACTTTATGCCGTTCACACAGCAGGGGAACAGCTGACATTACTGAACCCCAGTAACACAGGAGCAAGTGTAGACTGTGCTAACAGCACTTCGAGAAACAACTGGCGGTGTTGTAGCCCAGGGATGAGAAGAGAACATGGTGGAGGCAGCAGGACTTTATGCCGTTCACACAGCAGGGGAACAGCTGACATTACTGAACCCCAGTAACACAGGAGCAAGTGTAGACTGTGCTAACAGCACTTCTGAGAAACAACTGGCGGTGTTGTAACCCAGGGATGAGAAGAGAACATGGTGGAGGCAGCAGGACTTTTTGCCGTTCACACAGCAGGGGAACAGCTGACATTACTGAACCCCAGTAACACAGGAGCAAGTGTAGACTGTGCTAACAGCACTTCCGAGAAACAACTGGCGGTGTTGTAGCCCAGGGATGAGAAGAGAACATGGTGGAGGCAGCAGGACTTTTTGCCGTTCACACAGCAGGGGAACAGCTGACATTACTGAACCCCAGTAACACGGGAGCAAGTGTAGACTGTGCTAACAGCACTTCCGAGAAACAACTGGCGGTGTTGTAGCCCAGGGATGAGAAGAGAACATGGTGGAGGCAGCAGGACTTTATGCCGTTCACACAGCAGGGGAACAGCTGACATTACTGAACCCCAGTAACACAGGAGCAAGTGTAGACTGTGCTAACAGCACTTCCGAGAAACAACTGGCGGTGTTGTAGCCCAGGATGAGAAGAGAACATGGTGGAGGCAGCAGGACTTTTTGCCGTTCACACAGCAGGGGAACAGCTGACATTACTGAACCCCAGTAACACAGGAGCAAGTGTAGACTGTGCTAACAGCACTTCCGAGAAACAACTGGCGGTGTTGTAACCCAGGGTCAAGGAGGGTGTAGGCATAAAATATTGAGTTATTGCCTTGTTACGTGGCCATTGCAAATGTATGTACTTCAAACAAGAATAAATGAAGTTTTACTACGACAATAAAATGATGAATTTCAATTACAAGAATAGAAAAATATTTATACTTGACAGTCCTCTGTGGTTGATAACGTTTAATGGCTAACTGAAAATATGGTAACAAATTCAAAGCTTTCGAGACTACTCAGGTGTCTTCATCAGGCTAAGAGTAAAGCCAAAAATGAAGAATCACATATTTCTACACACAACAGGACACAGGAATAGCTAAGACAAGTGAGGGAGGGACAAGTGAGGGGAGACCGGCAACAAAAAGGAGAACAAGGATGAATTATCAGCGCCACACAATCAGAGATAAATTAATGAATTTACCTGTGGCAAAAGACTTTTGTATGCCCGGTCATAGCATGATGGATATGGAATTACTGGTATTAAAATATAACTTCAAATATGAGAAACGTACAAAGGTTTCAGAATATAAGCTCATCATGACCTTTGACACTGTTAGTGATGGAATGAATAGATCACATGGATTTATGTCATTCTATATCAATTAAGGAATCTGCGTCTATGCCCTTCCAGGGTCATGAAAACCCAAAAAAAAAAGCCAATGAGAGGGCAATCAAACTTTCTATCCTTATGTAGGAACTGTTCCAATATTTATGTTCATCCCTGTGAGATAATGACAGTTCTGATACACGTCACTTACTTGTCTTACCTATTGCACTATTCCTGTGTCCTGTTGTGTATAGAAATATGTGATGCTTAATTTTTTTATTTAGTCTTTGCCTGATGAAGAGACGTGAGTAGCCTTGAAAGCTTGCAATTTGTTTCCATCTTTTCAGTTATCCATTAAAAGGTATCAACCACTGCTGACTCTGAAGTCTAAATATTTTTCTATCTACTGGCTAACACGGTACAAAGATACACATGTTTTCTAATTTCAAGAAGGAAAAATAAAGAAAATACAAATATAAACGCATATATGCACATGCCAAAAAAAAATGGACCAACACAACACCCAAAAAATTGGTAACAAAATATAGTGTTGTAAATGTAAGAATAAAAGTCCATTTTTTTTTTTATGAATAATGCTTAAGGAACGCTATGTTAAACCATAACATAGTGAAGACAATGGATTTTGTAATAGTCACTCATCATCATCATCGCAAATTTTATGTGACAGTCACAGACATTTCAATTATTTAAGTTCATAAAATCGTAACTTTCTATAGCATGTATGACATGTCCAGCATGGACTCATCAATGTGATGATTGATGACACAATAATGTACGATAAAAAATAACCATTTAAAAAACATTAGGCATTGTTTGTCACAATTTAAGTGTGTGCCTGCAAGTGTAGGTGAAACAAAGGCTACGGATAGCAAAGGTATATTCTATGTCTGTATCAGACAGTGGACAGCCTCTGATGGGTAATGCCGATGTTATACTGTACGTCAATAAAGTCTGTGGCTGAAATCATGCATTTTTTGCTTGTAGAGTGTTGAAGAGGGTAAAAGAATGTCTGGTTGCGCAAAGCTTTATCCAACAACACTACCTTCCTACTGTCACGCGTAGGGTAGGGTAGCGTGTGGCAATTAGCTGACTATAAAATGTGAGGTTAGGCTGCGTTATTGCGCACTAGGGACGCAAAAAAAAATACAGCAGTAATAATTTAATGTGTAATACTCCACCTATGACAAACAAAAAAATTACGTTCCCTCTTTAACAATGTACAAGACTAACAAGCCTAATGGTTCACGCTGACTTAATTGAGATACAGTATTACATCAACATTGTCCATGAGTAACTATGCACTGTGAATGTGATACCTATATACCAGTATTAATTTATATCTCTTGTGGTTGTTTCAACAGCACTTGCAGGTATAACTACCTATTGTCAGTATGCATGATGCACTTTCTAGATGTAATAATTTATTATTGGACATTATTACCATGTTTACATGCTGGCCATTTCATATATGGTGTTTGAAGTTACAGTTGGCATCAGTATGTGTATTTTATAATGTCTGTCATAAATAAAACTCGTGATGATGATGATGAGGATTTAATGATTCGTACATCCATTGACTGCATTATCTTACAGGTACAGATAAAGTTCCTTAAAAAGCATTAATTCATAAGTATGAAATGTACTTTTATGCATTAATTTCAAAATGTGAAGAGTAGACTATGTTTTATTTTTTGTTACCATTTCTAATAGACATGTGCAGATATGCGCTGTGATGACAAATTATTATTTGTCCATATTTGTCATTAAAATTTATCATTCTAGGCCTGCAAAACTTCACAATTTCATGTTTTCAGCATAACAAGCAGGGTGACGGCTCTTCCCTATTTGGACATGTTGGTCATGTGTTTTTCTGTCCATGTTTTTCTGGGAACAGGAGACTTCTTGCCGTTGACACAGCAGGGGAACAGCTGGCGTTACTGAACCCCACTAACAGTAGAGCTTGTGTTTTGTTCTGTGGACACGACACTTCTGAGCAGCAACTGGCAGTGTTGGAGCCCAGGGAGTAGAGTTCAGGTGGTAGAAAGATGAACATAACAGGAGACATGGATAACGTTGCGAACCAGTTATTTAATCTGAAAACGGACAGACAAATTCTGGCGAGATCCATGCCTTGTTCATTTTCAGAAAAGTAAGCCGGTCTACATTATCGGAGGATAGTCGCATGCGACGGTCTGTTAGTACACCACCTGCAGCACTAAAGACGCGCTCCGATAATACACTGGCAGCAGGGCAAGCCAGCACCTCCAATGCATACTGGCTAAGCTTTGGCCATGTATCCAGCTTAGAGACCCAAAACTTGAATGGGGAAGAGCCATCTGGGAGTACACTGAGAGGCAAAGCCAAGTAGTCTGTCACCATCTGACGGATACGTTGCCTCCCGCTGACTGGAGCCCTCTCGGATGGTGTAGACATTTGTGGCGCTGCCACAAAACTTTGCCACATTTTTAACATACTGGTCTTTCCCTGTGCAGAGGCACTGCGTGTGCTCCCTCTTGTTGCAGAGCTCTCTACACTGCCTCGACGCACAGAGCTGCTTTGTAAAGCAGTAGCAGCAGCAGTGCTCTCGGCAGTAAGGTAGAACATTAGGGATTGCACCAGTGTGTCTTGGTACTCCCGCATTTTACGCTCCCGGTTCAACGGTGTGATGAGGCTTTTGACGTTGTCCCGGTAGCGAGGGTCTAGGAGGGTGTACACCCAATAATCAGACGTCGTGAGAATGTGGGCGATGCGGCGGTCGTTTCTTAGGCACTGCAGCATGAAATCAACCATGTGCTGCAGACTCCCAACTGGCAAAGAAACGCTGTCCTCTGCAAGAGGCGTCATCTCTGCCTGCTCTGCATCACCCCACCCTCGCTCTACATACTGACTAGAGCGTTGTGTACCTCCCTCTGGAGCGATGTCTTCCTCCTCCATTGACTCCTCCTCCTCATCCTCCTCACAAAGTGAGCCCTGCCCAGCCCTTTGTAGGAACCACGTTGCGCTGACTTTCCAGAAGGTGATGGAATTTGTGACTCCTCATCCTCCACCTCTTCCAAAACCTCATCCCTTATTGCTTGCAGTGTTTTTTGAAGCAGGCAGATAAGGGGGACAGTCAGGCTGACTAGTGCATCATCTGCACTCGCCATCCGCGTTGACTCATCAAACGCACGCAAAACGTGGCACATGTCCTTCATATGGCCCACTCATTAATGGTGAAGTGTGGACGGCGCAAATTGCGTGTTGCTTGCGCCTGATGCAGCTGATACTCCATTACTGCTGGCTGCTGCTCACACAACCGCTCCAACATATGTAACGTTGAATTCCACCTGGTGGATACGTCACATATGATGCGATGTTCAGGAAGGCGCAATCTGCGTTGCAGAGCTGCAATGCGCGATCTGGCCATGCTGGAACGTCGCAAGTGAGCGCACTCTAGGCGGACCTTGTGCAGCAGTGCATCAAGATCCGGATAGTCCCTCAAAAAACTCTGCACGACCAAGTTGAGCACATGTGCCAGACATGGTATGTGAGTGAGTTTGCCAAGGCCCAGAGCTGCCACCAGATTTCGGCCATTGTCACACACTACCAAGCCTGGCTGGAGATTCGCTGGCAAAAACCACACGTCGCTCTCCTGCTTGATGGCATTCCAGACCTCCTGCGCTGTGTGGCTTCGATTCCCCATGTAAATTAATTTCAGAACGGCCTGTTGCCGTTTGGCCACGGCTGTGCTCATATCGGTCGCATCAGGTAAGCGTCCACGGGTCCATGTGGAGGTAGACCGTGACGGCTCCTGCAGCGATGATTCTGAGGAACTGGAGTAGGAGGAGGAGTCAATGTGGACAGACTTAATTCCGGCAATCCTTGGAGTTGGCAGAACACGTACAGCGCCACTCGCAAGATCTGTACCCGGCTCCACAACATTCACCCAATGGGCAGTGAGTGAAAGGTATCGTCCCTGGCCATGGGTACTGGTCCACGCATCGGTGGTCAGGTGGACCTTGCTACTGACGGCGTTTAGTAGCGCATGTTTAATTTTTGCCTCAACATGCTTTTGCAGACCAGGGACGGCTTGCCTGCTGAAATAAAATCGGCTGGGCACATTGTATTGTGGGACTGCCAATGCCATTAATTCACGGAAACTGTCAGTCTCCACCAGCCTGAATGACAGCATTTCAAGGGACAGGAGTTTTGCAATGCCAGCATTCAGAGCCTGTGCTCGTGGATGGTTTGCCGAGTATGGCCGTCTTTTATCCCATGCCTGTGCTACCGATGGCTGTTTTGTGGCCTGGGTGTGTGAGGATGACAGGGAACTTGCAGCTGTGCGTGGAATAACACTGTGTCTCTGGACAACAGTGACAGAGGTTCTTCCATGGCGATCCTGTGAGGAAGCCGAAACAGCTGTGTGTGAACTGGAGGAAGAGGCTCCAACACGAGCTGAAGATGTAGGTGCTGCTGTAGGTTGGCCTACATCTCCAGTGTGTCTTTGTAACTCAACAAAGTGCTTTGACCGCACATGTTTCCACATATTTGTTGTATTAAGGTTACTGACACTTTTACCTCTTTTAATTTTTTGATTACACAGCTTGCATTTGACATAGCAAATATCATCTGCAACTGTATCAAAAAAGGACCACGCAGAGCAAGTCCTGGGAGCGCCCGGTTTGGCTGTTGGAAGAGAACTGCTCCGAACGGGTGCCAAACTGGAGGCTACAGGCAAGCGAGTCTGCAGCCTACCTCTCCCTACTGTTTGGACCGTTGGGGCAATCTCTTCCTCAGAGCTGCTCCCACCACCTTCCTGTTCCTCACGCCATGTTGGGTCTTGGACCTCATCATCTCCACCACTACCCTCTTCCAACACCTGCTGTTGTTGGGTGGTCTGGCCAGCACCATGCTCAACAGAAACTGGCAACTGAGTCTCATCATCATCAGATGCGTTCTGCGGTGTGCTGACCATCGGCACTGGCTCACCCGCCTCTTCAGATTCAGAGAGACACAGCTGTTGCGCATCACTGCATACTGCCTCTTCTTCACATTCCAGAATGCTGCTTAGCTGGGCCCCTGTTTGCAAGCCAACAGATTCTGAGAACAGAAGCAGAGACTCAGCTGGCTCCTGTACAGAGCTCTCTGACTGCCTGGGCAATTTGGCAGGCGGTGAAGAGACTGATGGTTGTTCAACAGTGCTGTGGTCCTGAGAGGAGGTGGAAGGTATTGAAGTCGATGCATTGGCTGCCATCCAACCAACAACGGCTTCAATTTGTTCTTGACGCAGCAGGGGGGTACGCTGAGCTCCTACAAAAGTGCGCATAAAGGAACGCTCACGGGGAAAACTGGTGGATGCTGTGTCACTGGGTGCGGCAGCAGCCACAGAATCCCCACGTCCTCTCCCTGCTGCAAATCCACAGCCACGACCACGACCACGTGCCTTACTCACTGACTTCTTCATCTTGGTAGATTGATAAAGAAAGTCAGAAAAGTTATAAGGCCTAAGTGTGGTTATTCCTCACAGACTACAGTGAACCCTGCAGACAACTGTTCAGTAGCTGTTAAAGGCCCCTTTGTGTACTTCTATAGTGTTTGCAACCAATGTATTGTATACGGATGGAAGCGCGTCACACTAATAGATTAGATTTTTTTCCACTAAAATGGAGCAGCACCAATTAGAGAAAAATGTGAAGGATGAGGCAGTGACACACGCTCAGCAGACTACAACCGGTAGTGGTTGAAGAACTAACTGGAGCGTAATCTGCACTCACAAAATTAAAAGCTCACAGACTACAGTGAACACTGAAACACAACTGTTCAGTAGCTGTTAAAGGCCCCTTTGTGTACTTCTATAGTGTTTGCAACCAATGTATTGTATACGGATGGAAGCGCGTCACACTAATAGATTAGATTTTTTTCCACTAAAATGGAGCAGCACCAATTAGAGAAAAATGTGAAGGATGAGGCAGTGACACATGCTCAGCAGACTACAACCGGCAGTGGTTGAAGAACAAACTGGAGCGTAATCTGCACTCACAAAATGAAAAGCTCACAGACTACAGTGAACACTGAAACACAACTGTTCAGTAGCTGTTAAAGGCCCCTTTGTGTAGTTCTATAGTGTTTGCAACCAATGTATTGTATACGGATGGAAGCGCGTCACACTAATAGATTAGATTTTTTTCCACTAAAATGGAGCAGCACCAATTAGAGAAAAATGTGAAGGATGAGGCAGTGACACACGCTCAGCAGACTACAACCGGCAGTGGTTGAAGAACTAACTGGAGCGTAATCTGCACTCACAAAATTAAAAGCTCACAGACTACAGTGAACACTGAAACACAACTGTTCAGTAGCTGTTAAAAGCCCCTTTGTGTACTTCTATAGTGTTTGCAACCAATGTATTGTATACGGATGGAAGCGCGTCACACTAATAGATTAGATTTTTTTCCACTAAAATGGAGCAGCACCAATTAGAGAAAAATGTGAAGGATGAGGCAGTGACACACGCTCAGCAGACTACAACCGGCAGTGGTTGAAGAACTAACTGGAGCGTAATCTGCACTCACAAAATGAAAAGCTCACAGACTACAGTGAACACTGAAACACAACTGTTCAGTAGCTGTTAAAGGCCCCTTTGTGTACTTCTATAGTGTTTGCAACCAATGTATTGTATACGGATGGAAGCGCGTCACACTAATAGATTAGATTTTTTTCCACTAAAATGGAGCAGCACCAATTAGAGAAAAATGTGAAGGATGAGGCAGTGACACACGCTCAGCAGACTACAACCGGTAGTGGTTGAAGAACTAACTGGAGCGTAATCTGCACTCACAAAATTAAAAGCTCACAGACTACAGTGAACACTGAAACACAACTGTTCAGTAGCTGTTAAAGGCCCCTTTGTGTACTTCTATAGTGTTTGCAACCAATGTATTGTATACGGATGGAAGCGCGTCACACTAATAGATTAGATTTTTTTCCACTAAAATGGAGCAGCACCAATTAGAGAAAAATGTGAAGGATGAGGCAGTGACACACGCTCAGCAGACTACAACCGGCAGTGGTTGAAGAACTAACTGGAGCGTAATCTGCACTCACAAAATTAAAAGCTCACAGACTACAGTAAACCCTGCAGACAACTGTTCAGTAGCTGTGAAAGGCTCCTTTCTGTACTTCTATAGTGTTTGCAACCAATGTATTGTATACGGATGGAAGCGCGTCACACTAATAGATTTGATTTGTTTCTAATATAATGGAGCTGCACCAATTCCACAAAATAAAATAAAAAAAAAAAAAGAGTCAGTGACACGTGCAGATGCCTACAAACAGCGGTGGATGCAGAGCAAACTGCAGCGTCACCTGCACTGTCACACACACACCTTGCACAGAGCTGTTAAAACAACACTGGCAAAATGAAGCTTTACACAGCGGTTGGTAAACTAGCCTGCCTCAAGCACAGTAGTACACAAAATCGCAATATCTAACTGTCCCTCAGAGTCAGCAGAGTAGCGTTCTGTCCCTTACTGAGTTCACAGCACAGTGACGCTAAAATGGCGGCGGCGCCTTTTATAGTGCATTCTGACATCATTTCAGCAGCCAATCACAGCCATGCCATTAGTTAAGATGACCGCAGCATTACAGGATGTGCCCACACTTCGTAGGATTCCTCATTGGCTGACTAAAATCACATTGCCTCTCAAAGAATTATGGGAACTTCCGATTCCGGTATACGATATTGAAAAAGTATCGGAATTAAGTATCGCAATTCCGATAACGCGAATATCGGCCGATACCCGATACTTGCGGTATCGGAATGCTCAACACTACTTGTTAGTAAAATCCAATGACTAAAATTATTTTTGGCTAAAAATAGATGCATTTAAGGTGGACAACCCAAAGGGAACCTATCACATCTATAAATGCTTTTTACCTCTAAACGTTGCATTAATCTGTAGATAAAAATCTTTTAAATCTTGTCTGTCTGACTGAAACAGAAGCTACAGGAAGAAAATTAATTTCTATCTTCCCTGTAGCTGCTCACTTTCAGTCATAGGGGGAATGAAGGGAGCAGTCATTAAAAAGCAGTGCACTGTAATTCCTCCCAGGCACTTTGACAGCTGCTCTGGAAAGACACACGGTATAGTGATAAACATCCCAAATTTTACAGAAGATAAAGAGTGAAACCCTGGCAGGAAAAGATGTCAGAGGAACATTCAGCAATGCGTGAACCCAAATTCGGGAACGTCGTGCTGTTCCTTATAGATTTATTTTTTTGTCCATTAATTCACTTAGCTAGTTTAATGTAGCAGAAATTCTCAGCAAAAAAAAAAAACACAAGAGAAAAACACAGTATTTACACTATGTGTGAACATAACCAGCAGCTATAGTTTGACCATAAAGTATATAGAGAGGGAAAATACATGGTACCAGGTGTTACTCTCTGATAGGATAGAGAATTGTTATGCCAATATAGAGATACTGCAAGAGAAACCCCGGTGAGTGTGCAATATCAGCTGGGGTGAATGGAAGCCCCGACGCGCGTTTAGCGCTTGCTACTTTCTGGGCATCCCAATCTCTATATTTGCATAACAACTCTATATCCCATCAGTGTCAAACCTCAGCATTGATTGGATTGTTTCCCTGCACCTCTGCACTTTACTTTAGATCTACAACTGTACTGTACCATTCAATATTAGCCTTCAGTGAGGGCTACAATTTGTCTGTATACACTATGCACTTATCTCATCTATGTATCTCTCTCCAGTTGATGCATTGAATTAGTGAACTTACTATGCTTTATACAGTATATTCACATCATGCATACTCTAGGCTGAGAGTTTGCCTCTTTTAGTTGTCCACTAGAGGGTGTCATCACACTACTAGAAATACTGTTTTTGGACATATTATATTATATACATTCAACAGTATGGTACTCTGTTTTCCTCACAGGTGGTCACCAATTGACACCTATGCCATTTTGAAAAGGGAAAAATCTCCTGGACATACTATGTGATCTATAAAAAATTGCATTGTATTACTGCGCACAAGAACCTCACTAATCCACAGTATATAAAAAATATATTTAATAATAAAAAACAAACTGCAACAAGAAACTCACACATGGTGCTATGACCTACATTGATAAAAAGCACGAAATAAATATGCACAATAGACCTAAAATATGGGTATAAAAGATAAAGTAACTAAAGTGCAGAGAAGAGACTAAACGTGTCATGCAGACAGAGAGCATGCATAAGAGGTCATGCAGCAAGATTAAATAATGCAGCAATTTCAAATAAATGCATAGACACAGGAACAAAGTTGCAAACCCACGATGTTAGCTCAGGTAATGGGATAATTGGTAAGCTGTATATTAAGTAAGTGGAACTTAATAGGATTAATAATACCCAAAACGTATGTTGCGTTACATGCGCTCTAAATGCAAGTTGTCCAGTTAGTAAAAAATGGTCCTTATGTTGCCACTTGTAATGGTTTGCACTTGCAAAACGAGGAAAAAAAAATAAAAAAAATAAAAAAAAATTTTTAAAACAAAAATTATAAAAAACAATGGATAAAAGAAAACACTGCGGGACTGCCCCGGCCGGTGGCAAAAGTCCCTAGCACTGTCCAGGACCGGTTAATACCTGTGGTTCCCCAGGAGATGTGTCCAAATCAGTTGCGCTGATTAGAGTAAATACCTCTAGGTTTCCTTTGCAGCGATGTGTTTTCTCAGTCCTCTTCTTAGCGTTCCGGTGGCTGAGATCAGCAGTTCTGTGGGTCCAGATGGTAGAAGCAGAGACAGGACCTGCCGCAGCGTCAAAGGTCTCAGGAGAGACGGACTTCCTGGTCGGCAGAAGTGCAGAGCACCTGTATTCAGCAGCGGTATACTGTCCCACGTAGTAGCAGGAGCAGGACCTGGCGTGATGTCAGGAGACAGAGGACCTCACGTGGTCTAGGAGCGTTCAGTAAGCTACGGATGGCAGAAGGGGCCAAAGTTCCAACATGTTTCGGAAAGAATTCGCTTTCCTTCTTCAGGGATGGGTCCCTTCTGCCTGTGGGATCCTTTTAAATGAAAGGTCAACTGCCATCAGTAGAATCCGAACAGCTCCAATTCACTGTTTAACCCCTTGGGGACCAGGGTATCTAGTACAAAAATCCATTTTGTCTCAATTCTTGACATCAGGGCTATGTAATTACCTTTTCTCCAAGGTGGAGGAACCAATAAAAATCCAGTGACTTTCATACATTTTGCATTACCATTGTGACACTCAATAAAATGCTTTGACAATGGATGACTCATAAGTTTGCTTGTAATGTTCCTAATGTGCTCACTAATTCTTACTTTAAGTGGCCTTTTAGTCCGACCCACATACAATTTATCACATGGACATTTTATGATATAGATAAGCCCCTCCGAGGAGCATGTTATAAAGTCCTTAATCATATAGGTTTGGCCCCCGTTCGTAATGGAGCGTTTTTTGGTGGTATTTGTATGCAAGCAAATTTTGCATTTTCGGCATGGAAAAAAGCCATTGATGTTACAGATCGTAGTGAGTTTAGGAATATTCATATTATGCACTGTAGGTGCAATAATATTCCCAAATTACGTGCTTTTTTGTATATGAAGCATGGAGCTTTAGAGATGGTATTACCCAAAATTATTATCATCTTTTAAAATGCCCCAATGTTTTTGCACTATTTTTCTTAGTATATTTGTATTTGAATTGTATTGGGTAATTATGGGGATCTTCTCTGTCATGTCGTATCCTACCCTATTACCTCGTTTGTTCAATAAATCTGAGCGAGATACAGTGCTTACTAGTGTTGAGCGATACGATACCGCAAGTATCGGGTATCGGCCGATATTAGCTCTATCGGCCTTTCGATACTTAGTTCCGATATTTTCGTCTTATCGGATACCGGAATCGGATTTGTCACTGTCACGGTCAGTGTCCGTCGGTCGGGTCTGTCAGGAGTCAGCGGCACTTACCTGGCAGAAGATCTCGGCGGTCACGGGCTGGACTGCTTCATGCGCCATCATCTTTCCCCGGCGGTCACATGCAGTTTCTCGCGATAACTGCAGTGACTGCTGGGTAATCCCGGCCGTAAAGCAGTCAGTCCGATGACGTCACCGCCGGGGAAGCAGGTAATCAGCTGTGCTGCGTCGGGATGTCAGGCTCTGCCTGTCATTGCGATGTAGCAGAGCTGGATCGCCGTGGGACTCTCGTTACTATGGACTGCGTCGGACAGGTGATATACTGTTGGTTTGTTTTTTTTTTTTTTACAGGAGATCGATGGCGTCGCAGGAATGAGAGTATAATAAAAAATGAAAACTGTGTTGTCTCTTTTATTTCATTAAAAACTTTTTTCTTGCTTTGTCTTTTTTTTATACATTTAATAACTTTGGGATTAATAATGGATCGGTGTCTTATTGACACCTCTCCATTATTAACCAGGCTTATTGTCACCGTGCAATCAACGGTGACATTAACCCCTTATTACCCCACTTGCCACCGCTACAGGGCAGTGGGAAGAGCCGGGTAAAGTGCCACAATTGGCACATCTTTTGATGCGCCAAATGTGGGGCTGCTGTAGCCTGGTATTATCAGGCTGTTGAAGGCCAAAATCCATGGGCCTTGACAGTCTTTTAATACCAGGCGGCAGCAGTCTGCATTTTACTTGGCTGGTTAACACAAATAGGGGACCCCTACGCCTTTTTTTTTCGAGGGGATCCCCTATTTTTGTTAACCAACCAAGCTAAGCAAACTGCTGTGGCCTGGTATTATCAGGCTTGCAAGGTCCATGTATGTTGGCTCCTTAACAGCCTTAAATACCATTCCTCAGCAGCAGGGGCGTACATATAAATCATGGGGCCCCATAGCAAAAGTCTGAATGTTCCCCACCCCCCCAAAAAAAAAACCAGAGGCATTGTAAATGTAAAGTGCCAGCACAGTGAGGGAAGTTGAGTCGCACAGAGACAGGGGTTTTGGGGGTACTCGGCACCGATCACGTCGACTTTTATGGGGGATGTCACGAGTAGCACAGCTCGGTCCGTGACCTGGGCGATCACTGGAATGTGGGATATTTCCAGGGGATGATAGAATGTTCGTGTAGTTTGTCGTGACGCCACCTGTAGTACCTGGTCAGGGTGTCCAGCGCTGCTGTGCAGGTCCTCTGGAGGGATGGTGTAGTGCAGGTAGGTGAAAAGTCTTCTACAGGTAACACGCTGTCCTTCCAGGGCAGATAGATGTGAGATAGAGCAATGGTGCAAAGTGATGTAGCAGAGTGGACTATGCGACGTAGTAAGAAAGCAGGAAACACTTCAAGTTAAACGTTGCATAATAAAAATTTTTAATAATGACATTACAAAAGTGCAAATGGCTTATATTATGTGACATGTTTTGTTACTGTTCATACCCTTGATATGTGTTATACATGTGTGTTAATAAATACATATTCAACAAAAGTGCAAATAACATTAGTGCCTAAGTTTCGTGGAGACTTCTTAGGACTACCCCCACCGGGGTAACTTCACAGTGTCCTTTACTTGTGCTTGTGGAGGACCCGCTCCACAAACCTCCAACTGTGGTCTTGGGTGGGCTGCAAGACTTTCCTTGAGCAGACCTCACTTTCGGCCACACCAAACGGGTTTTTAGTTTCTGAGGTAGTTGAAAATAGTGCACAGTAAAGTTTTTTGTAAAACCAAGATGGAGCACCGAAGTGCCAACTATTTACAGAAAAGTTTGCGAGCCAGTACAGTTCATGGCTTCAAAGTTCAACATTTTCATTACAGTGAAACACCATTACCCAACACTGGGTATATTAAGGCAACAATAAACTTGTTCTTCTGAACATTCACCCGTCCGGGTACATCAAACCATTACCCAACATGGGTATATTAAGGCAACAATAAACTTCTTTTTATGAACATTCACCCGTCCGGGTACATCAATAATTTAACTATTTACATACAGAGACCCTGTCCGGGTTATTTAGACTTCTTTGGCTGGCCTCTTCCAGGTACCACCTGGTACTGTTCTGGAGCTTGCCAAACATCCGTGACAGGAGGGTCCACCCAGACCTGATGACGTCGTGTGGCGTGTACAGTGACGTCGTGACCCGCTATCTGGGTCTGTGTGGCCACCTCTTTCGTCTCCCTCCGGGTCTGGAACCCTATGTCTCGGACTGTACGAACCCAGGGGGCCTAACAGGCGCCGGGTATGGGCCAGCTATCATTATCATGTCCATAGCTGGGGCTGCTGAGGAGACCACTGAGGGAGGCTGGGGAGATTTACGGCGTGGGGTGGGCACTTGTGCAGAGGCCTGGTTTGGGGAGGCTGAAGGCTCGTAGGGTCTGTCAGTTTCCTGACACTCTGGGGAGTAGGGGTCGCACCTGGTAACATTTAGGGGTACCATCCATTGTAACCCCAGTGTCGGGTGTAAGTCACCAAGTCTCCTGGCAACAGGTCCCTCCCCGGGTGTCCTTCTGGGAGGTGAGCCTCCACGTCCCGTCGGGTTACAAAAACTTCTAAATAAAGTCCAGGCTCCTGGATGAAGCCCCAACCACCTTTTAACTTAAAGTTCCGTACTGCACCCTTACGCCGCGGCTCCCTCACCGTACTTTTATCCTTTCTCATACGTCCCTTCTCTGCCAGGTCCTTCTCCAGGTGACGTTGCCGAAGCTTTTGGGATTCTCTCTGCTCCCTTTGTCGCTCTGCTTCCCGCTCCCGACGTCTCCACTCTTCCTCCTGACGCCGGTTGTAATTCTCCTCCACCAGCTGCTCCATGTCTCCACCATCAAATGCCAGCTTACGATGTCCGGTTTGCAGCAGCTCTCCTGGCGCCCCCCAGTCCTGGCGGCGCTCACCTGTGGCGGAAGCAGCCGGCTCTGGAACAGATGACGGTCGGGGCTCCGGTACAGGCAGGTAGTGCTCTGGTGCCTGCGCGGCCTCCTCCATGAGGACGGGTGTCGCTTCTTCTGCCTCAGCGACGGGGGCAGACAGCGGGATCTGGGGTGCTGGTGTGGCGTTTTCTGCAGGAACGGGTGCCTCCACTGTGATACTGGCAACCGGTTCAGATTGCAAGGGCTGGGATGCCCGCACTGCCTTCTGTACTGGAACGGGTGCCTCCACTGAGATACTGGCAACCGGTTCAGATTGCAAGGGCTGGGATGCCCGCACGGCCTTCTGTACTGGAACGGGTGCCTCCACTGAGATACTGGCAACCGGTTCAGATTGCAAGGGCTGGGATGCCCGCACGGCCTTCTGTACTGGAACGGGTGCCTCCACTGAGATACTGGCAACCGGTTCAGATTGCAAGGGCTGGGATGCCCGCACGGCCTTCTGTACTGGAACGGGTGCCTCCACTGAGATACTGGCAACCGGTTCAGATTGCAAGGGCTGGGATGCCCGCACGGCCTCCTCTACTGGAACGGGTGCCTCACCTTCCGGTACAGACACTTCAGGGGGTAAGAGGGATTGGCGCCGCTCCAATTGTAGTTTTAGGGCCCGCCAGCTCGCTTCCATCCTGGCGACCTCCTCCCGGTGCCGGGCCAGGTCTCTCAGGGTATCCTCCGCTTCTTCCAGCGTAGGAGGGTTTCCAGGCCGGGTGCCAAACGGTGGCTCCGTGGCGATCGGGTCGCTTCCGTGGGGGAGAGCTCTGACTCCTCCATCCCTTCCCACTTCTGCTCACGTCCATTCGCCATCTCAGCAAAGTCACATGTGTCATTAGCATCAGGAGAGGCGACATCTTTTGTAGGGAGGCGGGACCTTCGTGTTCGTTTACGCCCACTGAGGAGGATGAGGAGGCGGAACTGAAGAGCTGTGGGGCACGATCTTACATTGCAGTAACATTTAGAGTGTGCGGACATCGTTTTCCGCGCCACGGAGTGAGTGTACGCCCACGAGAGCACCCCCTTATTCTTCACCTGTGCCTCGTGGCGCAGATATGACGGAAAAATGGCAAATACAGTCTATGATGATTTTTGCAATTCTCAAGCAAAAAAACAGTTCAATTAAGGCACACAGGACACATATATATGTCACAATGACATGTATATATATATATATGTATTCTAAGTGTGTATATTTTGTGTTTACAAGGAAAGAAAGTGTTTTTTTAGTTGCGATATTTTGTTCCCATAGACTTACATGGGGCTTCCGGTATCGGAATCGGATATCGACGATATTTAGTGATATCGGCGATACCATTCCGATCCGATATTTTTAGATATCGAGCAGTATCGCTCAACACTAGTGCTTACAGATTGTTTTGAGGCTTCTAATAAATCGATCCCATAGCCTTTATCCAAAAATTATTGGGTGAGTGATGCTGCCTCTTTATTAAAATCTGCTGTCTCTGAGCAATTCCGGTGTAGCTGCATAAATTGGCTTTTTGGGATGTTTAGAAGCTATGTGATCTATATATACATTTTTCCTGTGTTTATAACTATTTTTTCTAGCAATTATGTAGATACATGTGCTATAACTTTATATCTACTTGTGTGATTGTCTGTAGGGTGGGTATCTGCTCTATTTTCCCTTCAAGGTAATTATCTTTTAATATTTTAAATCAACAATTTAATAAAGATTATTAATTTTAACATTCAAGGTCTTTTCATACTTCCTTGTCTTTTGGATACTATGTGTGAACACAGCCTAAGAGTCCAAGTAAAGTGGATGTGATTTCCTGAAAACGTCTGCCCCTCGTGTGTCTAAAGATGCTCTTGAACAGTTCTGTTTTGGTGCAGTTTTTCTTTATAAGCTTTATTCATGCAATGTACTGTCAAAATTGTAAATGAGACCACTCTTTTGGATAAAAAGTAACCACACAAATGAATGGTCTCAGGATGACACAGAATTCATGGTAGCGCTCACCTTTTCTTCTCTGAACAGTTATTTTTCCAGATGTCATAAACAGCCTGACACATATTCATCTCAGTCTCAACGCACAATCAATGATGGAGTCCGGGCAGCGCCATGGAGAAGAGGAGCACTTGAAGTATAAAAGCAGTAGTGGTGAATGATGATAAGACCGGAGTCACTCTAGAGAGGAATATGGACGAGTGCTAAGTGATAAAACATCACATAACACTCGGACCAATGTTATTCTATGGGGCAGCTCCTATCATCCGTTTTTTTTTCTCGGCCATATTATACAGTACAGACCAAAAGTTTGGACACACCTTCTCATTCAAAGATTTTTCTGTATTTTCATGACTGTGAAAATTGTAGAATCACACTGAAGGCATCAAAACTATGAATTAACACATGTGGAATTATACATTACACTTTTAAAAAAAGTGTGAAACAACTGAAAATATGTCTTATATTCTAGGTTCTTCAAAGTAGCCACCTTTTACTTTGATTACTGCTTTGCAAGCAGAAAAGGTGAACGGCTGGACTCTACATGCCTGGTTCCCACCGTGAAGCATGGAGGAGGTGGTGTGATGTGGGGATGCTTTGCTGGTGACACTGTTGGGGATTTATTCAAAATTGAAGGCATAGTGAACCAGCATGGCTACCACAGCATCTTGCAGCGGCATGCTATTCCATCCGGTTTGCTGTTTAGTTGGACCATCATTTATTTTTCAACAGGACAATGACCCCAAACACACCTCCAGGCTGTGTAAGGGCTATTTGACCAAGAAGGAGAGTGATGGGGTGCTACCCAGATGACCTGGCCTCCACAGTCACCAGACCTGAACTCAATCGAGATGGTTTGGGTGAGCTGGACCGCTCACCGCTTCAATTTTGAATAAATCCCCAACAGTGTCACCAGCAAAGCACCCCCACACCATCACACCACCTCCTCCATGCTTCACGGTGGGAACCAGGTATGTAGAGTCCATCCGTTCACCTTTTCTGCGTGCAAAGCAGTAATCAAAGCAAAAGGTGGCTACTTTGAAGAACCTAGAATATAAGACATATTTTCAGTTGTTTCACACTTTTTTGTAAAGTGTAATGTATAATTCCACATGTGTTAATTCATAGTTTTGATGCCTTCAGTGTGATTCTACAATTTTCACAGTCCTGAAAATACAGAATGAGAAGGTGTGTCCAAACTTTTGGTCTGTACTATACGTGCGAGTGAAATCGTAGTATGCTGTGATTTGCAGCATATATCAGCTTAGACTCGCCAATGCAAGTCTATGGGTGCGAGAAAAAGTCTCACACCACACTGATCACCAGTGTGACTTGTGAGAAATATGCAAGCATTTTCCAGGCCATTTTCAGGCCATGGATCTTATGCCATTTTTCTAGTCTGCGATAAAATCACAGCATACGGATGTCACCCGGATACTTAAATGTGAGGAAATAGCATCCTCGCATTGCAAACGGATTACATATGGATCACTGTTCGGGGAACATTTGTGCGATTCTCGGGCGTCAAAAATCGGACCGATTTTGTTTTTTTTAGACGTTAAGTGTAACTTCAGCCTAAGGGCAGAGACACATGAGCGATTGAAAAAAAGCGGTCCGATTTCCATGCAGGAGAGTCGGATGAGTGTAATGCGAGTGTCATGCATTTTTTGTGCAAGTACAGTCCGATTTTTCACACCTACATCCTAATGCAGTGCGACTGTAACATGAGATTTTACATAGAACAGTTCTCTGTATGTTAAAGCTCATGTAAAAATCGCACTGTAATACACAACTGTACACATCGTTTTAAAACCAAAAAATATTCAAAACACACACACATATATATATATATTATATATATATATACAGTATATATAAAAATGAATGTGTGTGTGTGTGTGTGTATCACCAACCAATCACAATTATCTTTCATTTCACCAGAGCTGTTTAAAAAGAAGCTGAGCTGTGATTGGTTGCTATGAGCAACAGTTTTCTCACTCCACGACACCTCAGCAGACACTGACCAGGTGGTTCTGAGCCCGGGCCTCTCTTAAAGGGATCCCCGGTATGGAAGTTAGGACTGTTCCACTCAGCGCTGTGGTTCTGACCCCAGGGTCTCTGAAAAGGATCCCCGGTATGGAAGTCAGGACAAATCCATTCAGCACTTTGGGTCTGACGCCAGGCCTCTCTTAACCCCTCTCTGCCATCGGACGTACTATACCATCCATAAAACCCATGCCAATCTGCCCATGGACGGAATAGTACGTCCAAGGCGATCAGCTGCGCTCCCGTGGGATTATCACAGCTGACACCCGGCACCATGTGCCAGGAGCGGTCACGGACCGATCCCAGCACATCAGCCCCTGGCACACCGCGATCAAACATGATCGCGGTGTATCGAGGGCACAGGTAAGCGGGCTCCCTGCGTGCTCCCCTGAGACCTTCAGAACAGCGCAATGTGACCGCACTGTTCTGAAGGCCTCTTCCCTGCAGGACCCCGGATCAAGGTTGGCCGCCGGGTCCTGCAGGGAGGCGGCTTCCTCTGTGCCTGCTGAGAGCAGGCACTGAGAAGCCTGCAGCAGTGCCAGAGCTATCGGTGATGTGACAGAGTGCTGTGCACAGTGCCACACCAGCGATCTGATAAAATACAGTGATGTCCCACCCTGGGACAAAGTAAAAAACTTAAAAAAATCAAAATCAGAAGTGTAAAAAAAAATCTCAAAATAAAGGAAAAAAAAATATTCCCCAATAAATTAATTTCTTCCTGTAAATAAAAAAAAACAAAACAATAAAAGTACACATATTTAGTATCGCCGCGTCCGTAACAACTGTCCCACTAGTTAACCCCTTTAAAGAACCCCTTAAAAAAAAAAAGCAAAAAATCAATGCTTTATCATCATACCGCCGAACATAAAGTGGAATAACACGCGATCAAAAAAAACGATATAAATAAGCATGGTACCGCTGAAAACGTCATCTTGTCCCGCAAAAAACAAGCCGCCATACAGCATCATCAGCGAAAAAATAAAAAAGTTACAGCTCGCAGAATAAAGCGATGCAAAAAGAATTATTTTTTATATAAAATTGTTTTTGTTGTATAAAAGTGCCAAAACCTAAAAAAATGATATAAATGAGGTATCGCTGTAATCGTACTGACCCGAAGAATAAAACTGCTTTATCAATTTTACCACACGCGGAACAGTATGAACGCCCCCCAAAAGAAATTCATGAATTGCTGATTTTTGTTCATTCTAACCTCCCAAAAATTTAAATAAAGAGCGATCAAAAAATATCACGTGCTCAAAAATGGTACCAATAAAAATGTCAACTCGTACCGCAAAAAATAAGACCTCACATGACTCTGTGGGCCAAAACATGCAAAAATTATAGCTCTCAAAATGTGGTGATGCAAAAACTCTTTTTTGCAATAAAAAGCGTCTTTTAGCGTGACAGCTGCCAATCATAAAAACCTGCTATAAATAGTAAATCAAACCCCCCTTTATCACCCCTTAGTTAGGGAAAATAATAAAATTAAAAAAATTTATTTATTTCCATTTTCCCATTAGGGTTAGGGTTGCGGCTAAAGTTAGGATTAGGGTTAGGGTTGGGATTAGGGTTAGGGGTGTGTTAGGGTTAGGTTTGTGGTTAGGGTTATAGTTAGGGTTGGGACTAGGGTTAGGGTGTGGTGGGGTTAGGGTTGGAGTTAGAATTGGGGGTTTCCGCTGTTTAGGCACATTAGGGGCTCTCCAAATGTGACATGGCGTCTGATCTCAATTCCAGCCAATTCTGTGTTGAAAAGTCAAACGGTGCTCCTTCACTTCTGAGCTCTGCCATGTGCCGAAACAGTAGTTTACCCCCACATATGGGGTATCAGCGTACTCAGGACAAATTTCACAATAACTCTTGGGGTCCAATTTCTTCTGTTACCCTTGGAAAAATAAAAAATTGGGGTGAAAATATCACTTTTGTAAAAAAAAAATGTTTTTTTTGTTTTTACGGCTGTACGTTATAAACTGCTGTGAAGCACTTGGGGGTTCATAGCGCTAACCACACATCTAGATTAGTTCCTTGTAGGGTCTATTTTCCAAAATGGGGTCACTTGTGGGGGGTTTCCACTGTTTAGGCACATCAGGGGCTCGCCAAATGCGACATAACGCCCGCAGACCACTCCATCAAAGTCTGCAATCCAAAACATCACTACTTCCCTTCCGAGCCCCGACGTGTGCCCATACAGTAGTTTTCTCCCACATATTGGGTATCTGCGTACTCAGGACAAATTGGACAACAACTTTTGGCGTCCAGTTTCTCCTGTTACCCTTGGGAAAATAAAACGTTGGGGACTAAAAGATCATGTTTGTGGAAAAAATATGATTTTTTTCATTTTCAGGCTTGGGCGTTATAAACTTTAGTGAAACACCTGGGGGTTCAAAGTTCTCACCACACATCTATATAAGTTCCTTGAGGGGTCTAGTTTCCAAAATGGTGTCATTTGTCGGGAGTTTCCACTGTTTAGGCAGATCAGGAGCTCTCCAAACACGGCAAGGCATCCAGCCAATTCTGTGTTGAAAAAGTCAAATGGTGCTCCTTCACTTCTGAACTCTGCCATGCACCCAAACAGTGGTTTACCCCCACATATGGGGTATAAGCGTACTCAGAACAAATTGCACAATAACTTTTGGAGTCTTGTTACCCTTGGGAAAATAAAGATTGGGGTGAAAAGATCATTTTTTTGGAAAAAATATGATTTTTTAATTTTACGACTCTACGTTATAAACTTGTGTGAAGCACTTGGGTGTTCAAATTGCTCACCACAGATCTAGATAAGTTCCATAGGGGGGTCTAGTTTCCAAAATGGGGTCACTTCTGGGGGGTTTCCACTGTTTAGGCACATCAGGGGCTCTCCAAATGCAACATGGCATCCAATCTCAATTCCAGCCAATTTTGGATTGAAAAAGTCAAATGGTGCTCTTTCCATTCCGAGCTCTGCTGTGCGCCCAAATAGTGGTTCCCCCCAATACATGGGGTATCAGCGTACTCAGGACAAATTGGACAACAACTTTTGTGGTCCAATTTCTCCTGTTACCCTTGGGAAAATAAAAAATTGGTGACTAATATATAATTTTTGTGGGAAAAAAATAGGATTTTTTATTTTCATGCCCGGGCATTATAAACTTGTGTGAAGCACTTGGGGGTTCAAAGTGCTCACCACAGATCTAGATAAGTTCATTAGGGGGTCTAGTTTCCAAAATGGGGTCACTTGTGGGGGGGTTTCCACTGTTTAGGCTCATCTGGGGCACTGCAAACGGAACATGACCCCCATCAATGTCTGCATTCCAAAACGTTATTACTTCCTTTCCAAGCCCTGCCGGGCACCCAAACAGTTTCCCCCCTGACATATGGGGTATCAGCGTACTCAGGAAAAATTGGACAACAACTTTTGGGGTCCAATTTCCTTGGGAAAAATCAAAAATTTGGGACTAAAAAATCATTTTTGTGGAAAATAGTTTTTTTTTTCACACTCAGGCATTATAAACTTTTGTGAAACAATTGGGGGTTCAAAGTGCTCAAAATACAACATGTAGCTAAGTTCCATAGGGGGTCTAGTTTCCAAAATGGTGTCACTTGTTGGGGGGGTTTCCACTGTTTAGGCGCATCAGAGGCTCTCCAAACGCGACATGGCGTCCAATCTCAATTCCAGCCAATTTTGGTTTGAAAAAGTCAAAGGGCCTTCTTCTCTTCCGAGCCCTGCCGTGTGCCCAAACAGTGGTTTTCCCCCACATATGGAGTATTGGCGTACTCAGGAGAAATTGCACAACAACTTTTTCTGTCCATTTTCTCCTTTTACCCTTGTGAAAATTAAAAAAAGTTTGTAAAAGATCAGTTTTGTGACTAAAAAGTTAAATATTAATTTTTTCCTTCCACGTTGCTTCAGCTCCTGTGAAGTACCTGAAGGGTTCTTAAACTTCTTAAATGTGGTTTTGAGTACCTTGAGGGGTGCAGTTTTTAGAATGTTGTCACTTTTGGGTATTTTCTGCCATATAGACCCCTCAAAGTGACTTCAAATGTGAGATGGTCCCTAAAAAAAATGGCTTTGTAAATTTTGTTGTAAAAATGAGAAATCGCTGGTCAACTTTTAACCCTTATAATTTCCTAACAAAAAAAAATTTTGGTTCCAAAATTGTGCTGATGTAAAGTAGACATGTGGGAAATGTTATTTATTAACTATTTTGTGTGACATATTTCTCTGTTTTAAGGGAATAAAAATTCAAAGCATGAAAATTGCAAAATTTTAAAATTTTTTGCCATATTTGCATTTTTTTCAAAAATAACCGCAAGTTATATCAAAGAAATTTTACCACTAACGTGAAGTACAATATGTCACGAGAAAACAGTATCAGAATCGCCAAGATCTGTTGAAGCGTTCCAGAGTTATAACCTCATAAAGAGACAGTGGTCAGAATTGTAAAAATTGGCCCGGTCATTAACGTGCAAACCACCCTTGGGGGTGAAGGGGTTAAAGGGATCCCCAGCAATGGAAGTTAGGACTGTTCCACTCAGCGCTGTGGTTCTGACCCCAGGGCCTCTTAAAGGGATCTCCGGTATAGAAGTTAGGGTAAATCCCTCAGCACTTCGATTCTCACCCCAGGCTACTATTAAAGGGATTATTGGTATAGAAGTCAGGGAAGATCCACTCAGCGCTCTGGTTCTGATGCCAGGCCTCTCTTAAAGGGATCCCCAGTATCGAAGTTAGGGCTATTACACTCAGCGCTTTGGTTCTGACCCCAGGCTGACGGGATGATGTGGGATATTAGTGGTAGTAGTCTGGCGCTGTGACGGGATGATGTGGGATATTAGGGGTAGTAGTCTGGCGGCTGTGACGGGATGATGTGGGATATTAGGGGTAGTAGTCCAGTGGCTCTGGCTGACGGGACGATGTGGGATATTAGTGGTAGTTGTCACGTGGCTCTAGATGACAGGATGATGTGGGATATTAGGGGGAGTTGTCACGTGGCTCTAGATGACAGGATGATGTGGGATATTAGGGGGAGTTGTCCGGTGGCTCTGGCTGATGGGATGATGTGGGATATTAGGGGTAGTAGTCCAGTGGCTCTGGCTGACGGGACGATGTGGGATATTAGTGGTAGTTGTCACGTGGCTCTAGATGACAGGATGATGTGGGATATTAGGGGGAGTTGTCCGGTGGCTCTGGCTGATGGATGATGTGGGATATTAGGGGGAGTAGTCCAGTGGCTCTGGCTGACGGGATGATGTGGGAAATTAGGGGGAGTAGTCTGGCGGTTGTGATGGGATGATGTGGGACATTAGGGGGAGTAGTCCGGTGGCTCTGGCTGACAGGATGATGTGGGATATTAGGGGTAGTAGTCTGGCGGCTGTGATGGGATGATGTGGGATATTAGGGGGAGTTGTCCGGTGGCTCTGGCTGATGGGATGATGTGGGATATTAGGGGGAGTAGTCCGGTGGCTCTGGCTGACGGGATGATGTGGGATATTAGGGGTAGTAGTCCGGTGGCTCTGGCTGACGGGACGATGTGGGATATTAGGGGTAGTAGTCCGGTGGCTTTGGCTGACGGGACGATGTGGGATATTAGGGGTAGTAGTCCAGTGGCTCTGGCTGACGGGATGATGTGGGATATTATAGTGAATGTGGCTATGCGGAGTGGGCGGGGCTATGCTCTCAGCTTTATATATATATATACATATATATATATAATCATTATAATTTGTTATAACTAACTGTAGTTAGTTACTATGCCCGGGCAAAGACGGGCTCTTCAGCTAGTCTATATATATATATATATATATAAATTGAATGTGTGTGTGTGTGTGTATCACCAACCAATCACGAAGCATCTTTCATTTCACCAGAGCTGTTTAAAAGAAGCTGAGCTGTGATTGGTTGCTATGAGCAACAGTTTTCTCACTCCTCGACAACACCTCAGCAGACAGTGACTGGGTGAGAGAAATCTAGCATCCCCGGGAACATAAGCTCCAGCCATTGTCTGCCCCCCAGACAGGAGCAGAGAGCACATGACAGAAATGAATCCCCCCTCCCATGCCCATATCCCCATTACACATCCTCCATCCCATAGGTACATCTTTCCTCTTAAAGGGATCTCTGGTATGGAAGTTAGGGCAAATCCAGCCTGCGCTTTGGTTTGACCCCAGGCCTCTATTAAAGGGATCATTGGTATGGAAGTTAGGCAAATCCCTCAGCGCTCTGATTCTGACCAGGCCTCTCTAAAGGGATCATTGGTATGGAAGTCAGGGCAAATTCATCCAGCGCTTTGGTTCTGACCCCAGGCCTCTCTTAAAGGGATTATTGGTATGGAAGTCAGGGCAAACCCATCCAGCGCTTTGGTTTTGACCCTAGGCCTCTCTTAAAGGGCTCCCCAGTATGGAAGTAAGGACCATTCTACTCAGCGTTGTGGTTCTGACCCCAGGGCCTCTTAAAGGGATCATTGGCATGGAAGTTAGGGCAAATCCACTCTGCTCTCTGATTCTGACCCCAGGCCCCCCTAAAGCGATCTCCGGTATGGAAGTGAGGGAAAATCCACTCAGCTCTCTGATTCTCACCCCAGGCTTCTATTAAAGGGATCATTGGTATAGAAGTCAGGGTAAATCCACTCAGCGCTCTGGTTCTGACCCCAGGCTGACGAGATGATGTGGGATATTAGGGGTAGTAGTCCGGTAGCTCTGGCTGACGGGATGATGTGGGATATTAGGGGTAGTAGTCCGGTGGCTCTGGCAGACGGGATTATCTGGGATATTAGGGGTAGTAGTCTGGCGGCTGCGATGGGATGATGTGGGATATTAGTGGTAGTTGTCCGGTGGCTCTGGCCGACGGGATGATCTGGGATATTAGGGGTAGTAGTCTGGCGGCTGTGACGGGATGATGTAGGATATTAGTGGTAGTTGTCCGGTGGCTATTGTTGGCATATGCAACAGATTCGGACTTATTATAAGTAAAAGGAGGACTTTTTGCTCACCTGACAGTAGATGGCGATGTTGTGTAACATTTGCTTGCTTATTGTATAAGAAATAGTCTCACTTTTTAGTTTCACTTTCTTTTTGTTCCTGTTTCCTGATGCAATGCTGAAATACTGTGCATTTTCCTTTTACCTCATGTTGTAAGAAGTAAAAGCTTGTTATCCCATGAAGCCTGCTTTGTGAAGTTTTCTACTGCAAAGGTGTGGAGTCAGAAGCTGTGCAACAGCTTATGGGCCCAGACACAGACACCCCAGAACCAGGCACCCCAGACACAGCGTACCCAGATACTGCGTACACCAGAGAATCCAGACACCACAGATCCCAAGCACCAAGAATACCAGATACCCAGGACACTGTTACTCTCAGCAAGACCCTGGTGAATGCAGAATAATTCTTCAGTACAACTCTCTAAACAAGTAAGTCTATATAAAGATGATGAATAGCACAGAGCTAAAACTCACAGTAGCTAAACTGAATGATGAGAACTATCAGCTATGGAAGTTCAAAGTAGAGATGTTATTATCTAAAGATGATTTATGGGAAGTAATCACTACAGATAGACCTGATGAGGATAATCAGACATGGGATAAGAAAAATAGACAAGCGAGAGCCACCATTAGCTTATTAGTGGATGATGCTCAATTAATGCATATAAGAAATTAAGAAACAGCGAAAGGAATGTGGGAAGCATTAAGAAAGCTATATGAGAGACCCAGCTTAAATCACAAATTATTTTTATTAAAGCTTTACAGTATGAGACTAAGTGCAGACAGTGACATGCAGAAGCATATATTCTCAATGATGGAAGTGATATCACAGCTAAGATCTATTGGTGAAGATATTAAGGAAAGCCATATAGCAGCAATTTTATTGTGCAGTTTACCAGATTCGTATACTGCTTTAATAAATGCTCTAGAGACAAGACCTGAAACAGACATTACATTAGAGTTTGTGAAAACAAGACTCATAGATGAATATCAGAGAAGAAAAGAACAAAGCAATGATTCTTCTACTGATAAGGACAGTGAAAATGCTCTTAAAGCTACAGAATTTAAAAAACCCTATAATAAAGAGACAAGAGAATGCTTCAGATGTAAGAAAAAAGGTAATTTAAAGAAAGACTGTACCATATGAAAAGCAGAACAACAACAATTACAACATAAAAAGCATATACAGAAAGTGAAAAACACAATTTCTGATTCGTGTGAGAATAATTGGAATGGCACATTCAAAATAACAGACAAGAAATCATCACTTGGTTGGTTTAGTGATTCAGGAGCAACGAGTCATATGACAAATGGCAAGAATTTCTTTACTGATCTTGATTTAGATAAGAAAGAAGCCATTTATCTTGCAGATGGAAGCAAAATAACCGCAGAAGGTATCTGACAAGGTATGCTAAATTGTTCAAACAAGTTCGGACAAGATTCAAAGATACTTGTACAGGATGTGTTGTACGTTCCAAACTTGGAAGGCAGATTATTATCTGTGAAACATCTAACAGCTAAAGGACTTAAGGCTGGGTCTCACACAGCGATACACCAGCGATCCCGACAACGATCAGGATCGCTGGTGTATCGCTATATTATCGCTGCTGAGCTGCCAAACAGGCAGCTCAGGCAGCGATCAGCACAAGGACACTGCGGGTAAACATCGCTAGTTACCCGCAGTGTACCTTGGATACCAGCGCCCTGAAGCAGGGAGCTGGTAACCAAGGTACACATCGGGTTTCCAGGCGCTGCACGGTGCCTGGAAACCCGCTGTGTACCTTGGTTACCAGCTCCCTGCTTCAGGGAGCTGGTATCCAAGGTACACAGCGGGTTTCTAGGCACTGCCCCGCGCCTGGAAACCCGCTGTGTACCTTGGTTACCAGCGGATCGCTGGTCTCCCGCCTGTCACACGCAGCGATGCGTGCCTGTCAGCGGGAGACCAGCGATCAAAAAAATGTCCTGACATTTCAGCGACGATCAGCAATACCCGGCAGGGGGGCTGATCGTCGCTGAATGTCACACACAGCGATATCGCTGGGGACATCGCTGCTGCGTCACAAAACTAGTGACTCAGCAGCGATCTCGCTAGCGAGATCGCTATGTGAGACGGGCCCTTTACAGTAAAATTCAAAGACAATGAGTGTGAAATTATTGCAGGAAACAAGATGATAACCAAAGTCAAGGCAGATGAACAATTATATCATTTTGACAAACCAAAGGAACAGATGAAAGTATGTACACATGATCACAAAAACTGTATTCACATGTGGCATAGACGTCTAGGACATAGACACCTGGACAGTATAAGTGAACTACAGAGAAAAGAATTGACAAAAGATTTAAAGATATCAGATTGCTCAATTACCATAAGATGTGAATGTTGTATAAAATCCAAAGCCACAAGGATATCTATTCCAAAAGAAAGTGAGATAAAAAGTGAAAGACCCCTTGATTTGGTGCATACTGATGTATGTGGACCCATGAAAGTGACTACATCAGGAGGCAATAGATACATGTTGACTTTTATAGACGACTACTCAAGATACAGTCACATACTTAATTAAGAACAAAAGTGAAGTTTTTGATAAACTTACAGACTATGTAACAATATCAAGTAACACATTTCAAAGAAAGCCAATTGTCATCAGAAGTGATAATGGAGGTGAATTTACAGGTCACAGAATAGAAGACTACTTAAGACAAAATGGAATAGAACATCAGAAAGTTGTTCCATACACACCTGAACAAAATGTAGTAGCAGAAAGGAAAAACAGAACTCTAACAGAAATGATGAGATGTATGCTGACAGATTCTAAACTACCAGAGAAATATTGGGGTGAGGCAGCAATGACAGCTACATATCTACAGAACCGACTTTTTTCCAGAAAACTGAAGAAAACTCCATATGAACTGTGGCAAGGTATGAAACCAAGTGTCAATCATTTAAAAGTTTTTGGATGTAAAGTTTTTATATTCATTCCAACAGAAAAACGTTCCAAGCTTCAAAACAGATCCATGGAAGGAATATTCGTTGGATATACTGAAAACTGCAAAGGATATAGAATCTTAGATCCCAAAACAGAGTTACGGTGAGTAACAGTGTGACATTCATTGAAGATTTAAATGAAGACATTATGATTTCAGTTGAAACAAAAAATGAGAAAAACAATAGTGACATAACTGAAGAAATATCTGATAAGAAAGAAGTAGAAATTAATGAAGAACAAAATACTGAAAGTGAAGAATCACAACTACAAACAGACACAGAACCAAGACGTTCAATAGGAGAGAACAAAGGAAAACCACCAAAACGTCTCTCATACAAGACAAGTATAAGAAAACTCCATGAGCCTACCTCTTGGGAAGACATATCTAAACTTTCTGAAGAAGCTAATAATTGGATAGAAGCAACAGAAACAGAAATTAAATCCATGCATGATTCAAATACATGGACACTAACAGATTTGCCAGAAGGAAGAAAAGCCATAGGATGTAAATGGATTTTTAAACTAAAATACCAAACAGATGGCACACCTGAAAGATATCGAGCAAGACTCGTAGCTAAAGGGTATTCTCAAAAATATGGAGAAGACTATGATGAAACATTTGCTCCAGTTGTCAAACACACTACAATAAGAACTTTACTTACAGTTGCAGCAGTGGAACAGATGGAACTAAGACATCTAGATGTATAGACAGCTTTTTTGAATGGAGATTTAACAGAAGACATTTACATGGAACAACCTCCAGGATTCAAAGATGAAAGAAATCCAAACAAAGTTTGTAAACTACAGAAAAGCATATATGGTTTAAAACAAGCAGCTAAAGCGTGGAATGACAAAATCACGGAAGTACTAACAAATGAAAAATTTCAAAGAAGCAAAGCTGATCCATGCTTGTACACAAAAAGGCTGAGTAATAGATGGATTTATGTACTCATATATGTAGACGAAATTTTGATTTGTTTTAAACAAGAAAGGGATAACGAAAACATTCTAAAAACCCTGAAACAACATTTTGAAATCAAAGACTTAGGAAATGTAAAACAGTACCTAGGAATACAGATAGAAAGAGAAGAAGACGGAAGTTTCCTACTGAATCAGAATCACATGATTCAAGACATAACAGAAAAATTTGGACTAAAGGATGCAAAAACAGTAAATTCTCCAATGGAAACTAATTATCTCAAAGAGATGAACAGTGAAGAAAATATGCTACCAAACAATGAGGAATACAGAACAGCAATAGGAAAACTACTGTATCTAGCGACCGTTACAAGACCAGACATCGCAGCAGCAGTAGGAATCCTGAGTAGAAAGGTATCAAAACCAAATAAAGCTTATTGGAATGCCGTGAAGAGAGTAGTACGTTATTTGAAAGGAACTAGCAATGTTAAGCTGAAATTACCCACAGGTGATAATTGCATTTTAACAGGATATGTTGATGCAGATTGGGCTGAGATCCAACTGACAGAAGATCTACCAGTGGACATATTTTCTTCTCTGAGGTGGACCAATAAGTTGGACAAGTAAGAAACAGTCAATTGTGACACTATCTTCAACAGAAGCAGAATATGTTGCAGCAGCACATGCTAGCCAAGAAGTACTGTGGTTAAGACAATTGTTAACAGACCTAGGACAACCACAGTTTGAACCAACAAAACTAAAAGAGGACAATCAATAATGTCTTGTTCTTGCTCAGATGGAAAGAGTCAATCCAAGAACCAAGCATATTGATGTGAAATATGATTTCTTGAGAGATCATCAGGACCAAGGAGTCTTGAAGTTGGAGTATTGCCCTACTGAAGAAATGACAGCAGACATTTTCACGAAGGCGTTGAATGCTGATAAACATCAGAGACTAATAAAAAAGTTGGGTTTGATTGAATAAGTCCTTATTGTTGAGAAAGGGTGTTGGCATATGTAACAGATTAGGACTTATTATAAGTAAAAGGAGGACTTTATGCTGACCTGACAGTAGATGGCGATGTTGTGTAATGTTTCCTTGCTTATTGTATAAGAAATAGTCTCACTTGTTAGTTTCACTTTCGTTTTGTTCCTGTTTCCTGATGCAATGCTGAAATGACTGTGCATTTTCCTTTTACCTCATGTTGTAAGAAGTAAAAGCTTGTTATCCCATGAAGCCTGCTCTTTGAAGTTTTCTACTGCAAAGGTGTGGATTCAGAAGCTGTGCAACAGCTATGGCTGACGGGATGATGTGGGATATTAGTGGTAGTTGTCCGGTGGCTATGGCTGACAGGATGATTATAATGTGTTAGAAAAAAACATAATTAGTTACTATTAGAGTTGAGCGATACTTTCCGATATCCAAAAGTATCGGAATCGGAATGGTATCGCCGATATCACTAAAATATCGGCGATACCCGATACCGATACTGGAAGTCCCATGTAAGTCTATGGGAACAAAATATCGCAACTAAAAAAACCTCTTTCTTTCCTTGTAAACACTAAATATACACACATAGAATACATATATATATATATATACATGTCATTGTGACATGTATATATACATATATGTATAGTTTATACACTTCTACATAGTAAAATATCCTCTGATTCAATTGCCGGGTAAAGCCGGCATCTGTGAAAAGACAGAAGCACCCGACATGAAATGACACTTGGTGTACATAGGGTTAACCATGTCTTTTCATGTCCTTTGCTATCTGATTTGCACAAACAATTACATCAGTCTATGTGTGCAAAATTTCACACCTGTATGGGTTAATTAAAGGTGTAAATTCGTTGTAAAAAAACCGGACTTTTTTGCTACGAATTTACACCTTTAATTAACCCCTACAGGTGTGAAATTTTGCACACTTACACTCATGTAATTGTTTGTGCAAATCAGATATCAAACTACATGAAAAGACATGGTTAACCCTATGTACACCAAGTGTCATTTCATGTCGGGTTCTGCATTTTCACAAAAGCCGGCAATTGAATTAGCGGCTATTATACTATGTAGAAGTGTATGAACTATAAATATAAATATATATATATATATGTGTCACAAATTCAATGACATGTATATATATATATGAGGTGTAAAATTGCTGAAAAAAAATGCGTGGGCTCCCGCCCTATTTTCGCAACCAGACAGACAAAGCCAGTGAGTGGGGGCAGATAATAATAGCCCAGAGAGGGACCATTTTTTTTGGCCCCCCCGGCTACTTAACATCTGCCCCCAGACACCCCAGAAAGGGCAAATCTCTAATTAGATTTGCCCTTTCTGGCACTTTGCCCGTCTATTCCCATTGCCCTGTAGCGGTGGCGAATGGGTTAATAAGGGGTTAAAATGACCTTGCAATTGAAAGGTCACTTTAAGCCAGGTTAATAATTGAGAGCTGTCAATTAGACAACTATCAATTATTAATCCTATTGTATGAAAGAAAAATCAAACACACACACTTTAATAAAAAAGAAGTTTAATGAAATAATCACACAGTTTTTGACCATATTTTATTTACCTGCTAAAACCATTTCCTGTAATAAAAATAAAATAATAAAGCAAAATTATTCTTACCAATCCGATGCACAGTCAGGTCCCACGGTGTAATCCTTCAGAAAGGGTTAATGTTTACTGCAGGGACCGCAGCTAATGCTGCAGCCTCACAGTAAACCCCCAAATGAATGAGCTCCTCTCCTGGCTGACAGGAGAGGAAGTGGAAAGCTTAATTGATTGCTTTCCACTTTCACTTCAGGTCAGCCAGGGACACAATCAGTGACGTCAGAGGGAACTGATTAACAAAAATAGGGGTTCCCTTCGAAAAAAAAATGGCGTGGGGTCCCCCCTATTTTTGTTAACCAGCCAGATGAAGCAGACCGCTGAGGCCTGGATTTTCAGGCTGTTAAGGAGCCAAGATCCATGGACCTTGCCAGCCTGATAATACCAGGCCACAGCAGTCTGCATATCTTGGCTGATTAACAAAAATAGGGGATCCCCTCGAAAAAAATTGGCATGGGGTCCTCCCTATTTTTGTTAACCAGCCAGATGAAGCAGACCGCTGAGGCCTGGTTTTTCAGGCTGGTAAGGATCCAATATCCATGGACCTTGCAAGCCTGATAATACCAGGCCACAGCAGTCTGCTTAGCTTGGCTGGTTAGCAAAAATAGGGGATCCCCTCGAAAAAAAAACGGCGTAGGGGTCCCCCTATTTTTGTTAACCAGCCAAGTAAAATGCAGACTGCTGCGGCCTGGTATTAAAAGACTGTCAAGGCCCATGGATTTTGGCCCTCAACAGCCTGATAATACCAGGCTACAGCAGCCCCACATTTGGCGCATCAAAAGATGTGCCAATTGTGGCACTTTACCCGGCTCTTCCCACTTGCCCTGTAGCGGTGGCAAGCGGGGTAATAAGGGGTTATTGTCACCGTTGATTGCACGGTGACAATAAGCCCGGTTCATAATGGAGAGGTGTCAATAAGACACTGATCCATTATTAATCCCAAAGTTTTTAAATGTGTAAAAAAAAGACACAGCAAGAAAAAAGTCTTTTAATGAAATAAAAGAGACAACACAGTTTTCATTTTTTTTATTACTCTCTCATTCCTGCGACGCCATCGATCTCCTGTAAAAAAATAAAAAAACAAACCAACAGTATACCACCTGTCCGACGCAGTCCATAACGACAGTCCCACGACGATCCAGCTCTGCTACATTGGAATGACAGGCAGAGCCTGACATCCCGGCGCAGCAGAGCTGCTTACCAGCTTCCCCGGCGGTGACGTCATCGGACTGCTTTACGGCCGCGATTACCCAGCAGTCACTGCAGTTATCGCGAGAAACTGCATGTGACCGCCGGGGAGAAGAGGATGGCGGCCATTAAGCAGTCCGGGATGTGACCGCCGGAGATCTTCTGCCGGTAAGTGCCGCTGACTCCTGACAGACCCGACCGACGGACACTGACAGTGACAGTGACAATCCCGATTCCGGTATCCGATATGACGAAAATATCGGTACTCGGAATCGGAATTCCGATACAGCCAATATCGGCCGATACCCGATATTTGCAGTATCGGAATGCTCAACCCTAGTTACTATGCCCAGGCAGCGCCGGGCTCTTCAGCTAGCCTATATATATAAATTTGTGAATAAGGAGAAAAAAGAGCAATCAGGTGGATAGAATAAATAATCACTTTATTAAACAATTGTGTAAAATATACAATAGAGAAACATCACCAGACTATGGCATGATGGTCCAGAAAAAAGCACAGAGGGGTGGGGGTGCCCGTTTATGCATTAAGAAGCCCAAATGTAAGAAATCTAGTAACAAGGCCAGTGCCTAATCGCTTCATGCAAGTGCGGTGGCTCAAAGCAGCAGTACATGATGCAAACAATGGCATACATCAACAGTGACAGAATTTAATAACAGATCGCAAGAGGCCAAGAACTCACCACAGAATGGGGCACCACCAACAACCCTGAGCCAGGTATAGAACGTCCCGACGCACGTTTCGCGTGCACAAGGCACCGCTTCCTCAAGGGGAGTATCACCATAGTGTGTGAAAGGATCTTTTAAGAACATGTGACAAGGTCACATGGTGCTGGCTGGACCAATAGTGATGCTGTGGGCGGCGCATGTGCACTGCGCGTCGCAGGTTCCGGCAGATGCAGAGAAGGTGTCAGATCACAACAACCACACGCATTAGGAAAAAAAAAATTCTGATGTGTGCATTGGAGATCAGAAGACACCCCCTGCATCCCGGGAGCCCGGGCGTCGCGGAGCGCATGCACACACAACACTATACCACCAACGAAGTAAACATAGTACCTTAATCAGAGATTAGCGATTTCCCCAAACATTATGGCAGTTAGAGTATATTATAATAATACAGCATGTACATATAATACAAAAATTGAGCATAATCATATTGTAAACATCAATAATAAATAACATAGCATATTAAGAAGACATAAAATGCCAAGCAGACAGGAAGACGCACTATAATAAATACAGCAGTATGTGCAAAGCTTGATGGTGATCATGTGGTAATTGGAAGCCGAAGACAAGACCAGCAATGAATCCTGTACAGTAGTGTCATAAGGTCCCACTGAATAAATACACACAGACAATGATAAAAATGGATTAAAAAACACAACACTAAAATGAAAAACAAATATACCTGGAAAATGGGGGACCCGAATAGGGAAGGAGTGGATGGCTGCAGGAGCTAAGAACAGACATACAACAATTAAATGTGTGTGTGTGTGTATCACCAACCAATCACGAAGCATCTTTCATTTCACCAGAGCTGTGTAAAAGAAGCTGAGCTGTGATTGGTTGCTATGAGCAACAGTTTTCTCACTCCACCACAACACCTCAGCAGACAGTGACTGGGTGGGAGAAATCTAGCATCCCAGGAACATAAGCTCCCAGCCATTATCTGCCCCCCTGAAAGGATCAGAGAGCAGATGACAGAAATGAATCCCCCCTCCCGTTCCCATATCCCCATCACACATCCTCCATCCCATAGGCACATCTTCCCTCTTAAAGGATCTCCGGTATGGAAGTTAGGACCGTTCCACTCAGCGCTGTGGTTCTGACCCAGGGTCCTTAAAGGGATCATTAATATGGAAGTTAGGACAATACCAACGATACCAGAATGTACCGCATCTTTATGGAACTAAAACCACTTCTGAAGAAACGTGCACAAATGGACAGCGATATTTTTTTCTTATCTAAATGCAAAAAGGAGAATTTAATTCTCAAAGGACTCTGGATTACAAACCCAATTCTTCACACCTACATATACCCATTATGCAAAAAACCTTTGTCACAGCGAGAGACTTAGGAACCATCTTTTGCATGTCTGCTACAGCATAAGGAGTAAAGTTCAAGGGCAATTTGAAAGCCTAAGGAAAACACTTACAGAAACCACAGAACAAAAATTGCAACAATACTACAACAAACTACGGACCTTTCTGATTCATAACAAAGAAAAGAAACTACACAGATTGCGTCTCAATTCCAGACTCTATACAAACAGATCCAAAACAAAGCCAAAACCTGACAACTCTGACAACCACTCCATTCCAGACACAAAAGCATCTAACTGTGTCATCAATCTCTCGATTACAAACCCAACAAGGTGGAACTGGCCGTGCTTTCTAGAGGACTCTCATTTTGTCCCACTAAGGCCCTGGATAAAACTGAACTCTGCAGTGAAATGGAACATTTTTTCAGGAGACTGCGCCTGAGGGAATACTTCAATGATACAGAAGATTCAGAAAACACTCGGACTGAAGGAAAAGGTATCCCAACAACCAAGAAGAGGTCAGACTGGACACCTCCTCCTGGACGCAACCCTCATTTGGATAAATATATAGACTCATTCAGATATTTGATAAAATCCACCATCATAGACACCAACAGGAGACAAGCATCCAACATCAGTGCCCAGGAGAGAAAGGCTATACAGTCTCTGAAAACCAACAAAGAAATCATCATTAAACCTGCTGACAAGGGAGGTGCAATAGTCATGATGAACACATCAGACTATATGAAGGAAGCAAACAGACAACTTACGGACACACGCTACTACAGAAAACTGGAGTCGGACCCTACACAGGACTATTACAAGGAACTAAGCAAGTTGGTATCTTGTCTGTCTGACAAATCCATAAGAGCCGATGACCTGATACCAGAGAGTCCAAGAACAGGGACATTCTACATGCTTCCCAAAATCCACAAAGCCGGAAATCCAGGGAGGCCGATTATTTCATGTGTGGACACCCTTACTGAGCAGGTATCTGGATGGGTAGAGGGCATTCTTAAACCCCTGGTAAAGGATACAACCAGCTAATTCAGGACACAACTGACCTACTGAATAAACTAGCAGCAATAGATCCTGTACCAGAAGGAACCATCCTGGCCACCGTGGATGTGGAATCCTTGTACTCTAATATCCCACACCAGGATGGATTTAATGCCTGCAAAGACTTCATGAAAAACACAGCGAATGATGCTGATTCTGTGGTGAAACTCACAAAATTCATCCTCACCCACAATTACTTTGAATTTGACAACAAGATCTATTTACAGGAGACTGGCACAGCTATGGGAAGTAAAATGGCTCCTCAGTATGCAAATCTTTTCATGGCCAAGCTTGAAAGCGACTTTCTGTCCTCATGTCCCATCAGGCCTCGGGCCTACTACCGCTACATTGATGATATCTTAATCATCTGGACGGAGTCTGAGCAACAGCTAAAGACGTTCCATGAACAGTTTCAATCAATTTCATCCCACCATTAACTTAACACTCAACTACTCCAGCACTGAAATTAACTTTTTGGACACCATCATTAAGCTAAAGAACAATGAAATAGAGACATCCCTGTATCAGAAGCCAATCGACCGTCCAACATACCTTAAATGGGACAGTTTCCATCCAAAACACATAAAAAACTCTATTGTCTACAGCCAAGCCATCAGATACAACCGTATATGTTCCAACCCCATGGATAGAGATGAACACCTTGGTCGCCTTAGAAAGACCTTTTTAAATCAGGGCTACCATCCAAGAACAATTGAAAACCAAATTACAAGAGCCACCAGAATATCAAGGAATCACCTGCTACATTACAAAACTAAAGAAGAAAATAACCGGGTGCCTCTAGTGGTCACCTACAATCCAAATCTGGAGGTGCTAAGGGGAGCTGCACGGAAACTACAACCTTTACTACAAAAAGATGCCCGATTACAATCCATATTTCCAGATCCCCCTCTACTGTGTTTTAGGCAGCCCCCAAATCTAAGAAGCATCATTGTCAGAAGTTCCCTGTCCTCCCCAACAGCTGCAGGAACCTCTCCTTGCAACCAGAAGAAATGCAAAACTTGTCCATTTATAATGACCACGGACAAGATAAAGATCCCCAACTCCCATCGGGAATACAAGATACCAGGTACTTTCAGCTGCATCACATCTAATGTGGTGTACCTAATTATATGTACTAAATGTCCAACTGGGGTCTGTATGTGGGGGAGACCGGCAAAAACTGAGAACAAGGATGAATTCTCATCGCCACACAATAAGAGAAAAAAGAATGGATCTACCTGTGGCAAAACATTTTTGCTCCCCTGATCATAACATGTTAGATATGAAAATACTTGTACTGAGAGGCAATTTCACATCTCGGAGACAAAGAAGAATTTTCGAATACAAATTGATGGTGACCTTTGACACTCTTAATGCTGGAATGAACCTGTCACACGGATTTATGACGCTCTATATCAATTAAGAAATTTACTCCAAATACCCTGTGAAAACATCACAAAACATTACCAGACCCCAATCAGAGGTAATAAAACTTTCACACTCCTTATCTATGAACTGTTCCAATATTTATGCTCATCCCTCTGCCATAATGACTATTCTGCTTCACGTCACTTGTCTTACCTATTGCATTTTTTCTGTGCTGCTTTGTGTACAAATATGTGATTCTTCAGATTTTGTATTAGTCTTTGCCTGATGAAGAGACCTGAGTAGTCTCGAAAGCTTGCAATTTGTTACCATCTTTTCAGTTAGCCATTAAAAGGTATCAACCACTGAGGACTCTCAACTCTAAATATTTGGCAATTCCACTAAGCACTCTGGTTCTGACTCCAGGCCCCTCTTAAAGGGATCATTGGTATGGAAGTTAGGGCAATTCCATTCAGCGTTCTGGTTCTGACCCCAGGCCTCTCTTAAAGGGAGCCCCGGTATGGAAGTCAGGTAAATTGCCTTCAAATGCTCTGGTACTGACCCCAGGCCTCTATTAAAGGGATCATTGGTATGGAAGTCAGGGCAAATCCATCCAGCGCTTTGGTTTTGACCCCATGCCTCTCTTAAAGGGATCCCCAGTATGGAAGTTAGGACCGTTCCACTCAGCGCTTTGGTTCTGACCCCAGGGCATCTTAAAAGGGATCATTGGTATGGAAGTTAGGGCAATTCCACTCAGCGCTCTGGTTCTGACCCCAGGCCCCTCTTAAAGGGATCCTCGGTATTCTGGCACTTAGCCTCTCTATTCCCACTTCCCTGTAGCGGTGGCATATGGGTAAAAAGGGGTTAATTTTACCTTTGTATTGTACCTTTGTACCTAGTCTATTCATTAATAATCCTATAGTTGTGAAATGGTTAAATAAACACACAGCCAGAATAAATGACAGACCACACAGTTTCCCATCTTTATTATTCAGCTAATCCAACTGAAGCCCTCACTCTCCTGTAAAAAAGAAAAAACCAACAATATTCCCATACTTGTCCGGTGTACAGTCAGTCCCACGCCGTAATCCAAATCTGGGGTTAAATAGTTTTCAAACGGGAGCAGTGCTAATGCAACCGCCCCGGCTGTAAACCACTGAGGAATGAATGAGAAGCTGCCGGTGCAGCATCAGTGACTGGGGTGACGTCACTGATGCTGCGCAGCATTGAAGCCTGACCCGAGGTAAACTCTGCAGTGTGGGAAAATGCCTGTTCATTTTCCCACGCTGCAGAGTTCACCGTGGGTCAGCCTGTGAGTGAGCGGAGCATCAGTGACGTCAGCGCTAGTCACTGAGTCACTGATGCTGCCGCCACCAGCTTCTCATTCATTCTTCAGTGGTTTACAGCTGGCGCGGTCGCATTAGAACCGCTCCCAGTTGTAAACTATTTAACCCCTTGATTTGGATTGCGGCATGGGACTAGACTGTACGGCGGACAGGTATGGGTATAGTGTTGCTTTTTTTATTTTTTACAGCAGTACGAGGGCTTCGCTTGGATTGGGAGTTAATAAAGATGGAAAACCTGTGTATTTTATTATTTCATTAAAAGTCTTTATTCTAATGTGTGTGTGTGTTTTTTAATCTTTTCATACTGTAAGATTAATAAATGGATAGGTGTCTTCTTGACACCTCTCCAATATTAATCTGACTTAATGTCACCTTACAATAGCAAGGTGACATTAACCCCTTATTACCCCATATGCCACCGCTACAGGGCAATGGGAAGAGAGAGGCTAAGTGCCAGAATTGGTGCATCTTACAAATGCGCCTTTTCTGGGTTGACTGGGGGCATATGTTTTGAGCCGTGGTGGCCAATAACAATGCTCCCTTTCTAGGCTTTTAATATCTGCCCTCAGTCACTGGCTTTCCCTCTCTGGTGAAGAAAATTGTGCGGGGGCCCACGCAATTTTTTTCCATGAATAAATACTTTAATTTAACACCTACATCTGCAAAATTTTTACACACATACACTACTAACATTAGTAGTCAGGGACATATATAAATCTAAATGATATGCAATGGTTTACTATATGTAAACCATGTGTCATATCCTGTCGAGTTCTGCAATGATTTTACAGAAGCCGACAATTGAATTATCAGCTATTCTGCTATCTCTCTATGAAATATAAATATATATATATATGTATATGTGTGTCAATGATATATATATATATATAGACACCTATGCTATGTGTATATATCTATTCTATCTATTCTATTCTAACCTGTCAGTGTGATTTTAATGTATAGCCACATATAAATTGCTGGCTTTTCAAAGGACATCGGTGCGTAAAAATCGCACAGCACTCACATTGTATGATTGCTGTGTGAGTGCTGTGCGATTTTTTTTTTTATCACCCCCATTGACTACTATTGCGGGTATCCGATCTGATGCGATCTGATTTGCGATTACAATCGCAGCATGCTGCGATTTTTTTCCAGCCCAATCTAGATCCGATCCGAGCTGGAAAAAAAACCCGCAGATGAAGACACCATCATGGATTAACATTGGTCCGAATTCAATACGATTTTTTATCGGATTGAATTCGTCCAATTTCATCACAAGTGGGAATGAGTCCTAATGGTGATAATAACGCTGAATAGCTGGTTTTTGAGGATTCAGTCTGGCTGACAGGAAGGTGTTGTGAACACGTTGGAGGCGACTTCGGAGCTGGGGCTCCCTCCGGTGGTTGCTGAGGGTAATGAACCAATTGCTGAATGGCTTTCAGCTGGGTCCGAATGGTCTGATATAAGTGACCTGAACTCCCATCAGCCTTGCTGGTAATCAATTGTTCTTCCAGGTCTTGGTTGGAGCTCAGCTTGCATTCCTGCTTCCATTCAGATAAGTTTTTTGGGTTGCAGTCAGAATTCTTTCCTTTACTTTTCTATCTAGACAGAATTGGGCCCCAGCGTTTGCTCATTCTATTTTCTGTCTGTGTTCGTATTTTCTTCTTGTCTAACCGCCATTACATGTTTGGGGGCTTCCTATTTCTTTGGGGGTTCTGCTACGGGGCAGATAGCTTTCATCTTTCTGTCTTTAGGCGTAGCTATCTCTCCGGCTGTGACGAGGCATCTAGGATCACTGTAGGTACGCTCCACGGCAACTTCTAGTGTTGCGGTTAGTTTAGGGTTCTGCAACCCAGTAGTTTCCAGCCTCTCTGGTGTATTGCTACTTTGGCTATTTTTGCTATTTCTCCTCAGCTACCGAAACATAACAGGAAGGTGAGTGTGAGGAGAAGGAGCGTGTGACAACTTGAGGCTTGCTCTGTTGGAGAGCTGTCATTCCTAGTCTATACAAACCATAATGTCCATGACTTATTTTCTTCCTGCAGAGCCTGCAAAATGCCAATGAAGCATTTGTCAGTAACACACAAAAGAACTCCCAAACAAGATACCCACATGTGTGACTCATCATTCACCATCACAACTGGAGAGCTTTCAGGGCTCTTGAGTGAACTCCACCAACAGCTCATGGGGCATCATTTGCTTCAGAGCCAAGCACAGAAAATCTTGCGATGGGGGATCTTTTTGCTGCATGTTATCTCTGATGTGCATTGCCAGTGCCAACACTCTCCTTCCCTGATGAAATTATTTCCTCCACACCCCTGTCTGGTTCCCAGGTTATAGCCAGCACCTGCACAATTGCTTCTGTGTTGAAAATGTCCTGACCTCCATGCCCCTCCTCCTGATTTGAGATTATCTTTCGCTCATAGTGTTATTACCACTGTGAATGCACCATCAGTCATCAGATGGCGATGATAGAAGCTGTAGTGAGTATCTCCAGCGCCTCCCCCTGACGACAATTCGTTTGGGGCTGATGTTAGAATCTGCAGGGTGTGCTGATGTCACTCACTGCTTCCATCTTTACCTGCTGACGAAGCCTCGTGCTCGTTGTTCGGGTGGAGCAAATTGGAATACTCAGGTACTCGACCGAGTAACGAGCCCAATGTAAGTCTATGGGAACCCAGAGGATTTTTGCCGCGACCACCCCCAGGGGTCTTTTAGGGTCTAAAAACGTTGGAAATCAGTGGGAACAGTGCACAAATGACATGGGAACATCATGGGGAAGACCCCTGGGAGCATTTCTGACTCCCAGGTCACAGCTGTGAACAATGTTGTCAGAGTGTTACGCCACTTTTACAGGCTCACAATAAAACATGCAAAAACTAAACCAAAATGGATTTTCCTAGGAAATATGTAAAGGAACATCCTTTCCAGGGTAATGAATTGTATGTAATGCAAAATAAATTACTCAAAACAAAAATGTACCTCCCCCACTTGGGCTATGTTCAGACGTAGCGTTTTTGATGCGTTTTTCAACTTTAGTATTGCTTTCAACCAATACAAATGCTTTCTGTGGGAAATGTCATTTTAACATTTAACAACCTTAGCTGGCCATGTGGTGTGTGACACATCATCAGACACATCCTGTTTCATTTATGAAGGAGGGACTCTGAAAGTCACAGAGCCTATTTTTATAGGGCCATCAGGCGGCCTTTACTATTCTTAAAGGGCCAACAGTCAGCCCTCACTATTCTTAGAGAGCCATCAGCCGGCTATGCTTTGTTCCCATTTTTGAACAGTGTTTGTCTTTTTACTGTTATTGCATATGCAGTGGTGGCAGTGCTGCCCAAAAAGTGATGCACCCCAAAAACCCTTTGAACCGACATACTGGATGGCCACATGAGACCAAAGTTCCCATTCTATTTATTTGGTACTTCCATACTGTTAGCCTATGCATTGAATGCAAGGCCTGCCCTGCCCCAAAGTACACGCACCCCAATAAGCCTTTGAACCAAGGTACTGGAGGGCCCACATGAAACCAAAGTTCCCATCCTTATTTATTTGGTACTAGCATAATGTTTGCCTATGCATTGATGCAAGACCTGCCTGCCCCAAAGTTATATGCACCCCAATAAACCTTTGAACCAACGTACTGGATGGCCATATGAAACCAAAGTTCCCCTTATTCTTTATTTGGTACTACCATACTATTTGCCTAGGCACTGAATGCAAGGCCTGCCTGCCAAAAAGTTACAAGCACCCAAATAACCCTTTGAACCAATGTACTGGATGGCCACATTAAACCAAAATTCCCATACTTATTTAGTTGGTACTGCCATACTGTTAGCCTATGCATTGAATGTAAGGCCTACCCTGCCCCAACGTTACACGCACCCCAATAACCCTTTGAACCAACATACTGGATGGCCACATTAAACCAAAGTTCTCATTCTTTATTTGGAACTGCCATACTATTTGCCTATATATTGAATGCAAGGATGCCTGCCCCAAAGTTACACTCAACGTGTTGAGGATGAAGACCCAAAAGTGGAGAATTACATTGTTGAAGCAGCTGACCAACTCCTACAGTTCCCATTATTAGGACCTGGGTCTCCCATACTGTTTGGCTATGCAGTGAATGCAAGGCCTGCCCAAATTTGCACGCACCCCTATCCCCCTTGGAAGAAACATGGAGGAGGGCCTCATAAATTTTTTTTACCATTAGAAAGGAGCGGTCTTCTATACTTCTAGTACCCATTCACAAAAAGTATGGGCTGACAAATATTTTTCCCCCTGGGGGTACACATCAACATACTGTGCCAACATTTTTTTTTTGTTACGGGCATCATAAACACCATTCAAAACAATAATGTGGCTGTTGCATCACGGAACACGTTCACCCTGGTGATCTAGTGGTGGTGGATGATGAGTATGAGGAGAAGGAGGAGAATAACATGAAATAGCCAAAATCAAGAAGCATATACCAAGGTGCATGGCAATATACCACCAAAAAAAGACACTGGATTTGATGTTATGTTTCGCTGTTATCATGCGGTGGTGTAGAGAAGTCGCCCCAATCCATCCCTTGTTCATTTTTATAAGAGTCAGTGTGTCAGCATTTTCAGTTGACAGGCGGATGCACTTATCAGTTATAATTCACCAGTGCACTAAAAACGCGCTCTGACAAAACGCTAGCGGCAGGGCAGGCCAGGACCTGCAAGGCGTAGAGAGCAGGTTCATGCCACGTATCCATCTTTGAGACTCAATAATTATAAGGCACAGAGGAATCACATAGGACATTGGTATGGTAAGCATCTTCCAAAACTTTGCACTCCTTGTGAGAGTACCTCGTGCCTCAGGGTCACTGCGATAGGAGGATCTGAGAAAACTCTCCCAGAACTTTGCCAGTGTTCCCCTGCCTCTGCTGGATTGGAGTTGTGTCTCTCTCGCCTGTACTCTTTGGTTGTCCAACGAACTGTGACATCTGCCGCAGTGTTTTCAGATGGGAATTTTTTTTAATAAATCCGCAACAAGGGCCTTGTGGTACTGCCCCATTTTTACATAGTTTACATAGTTATTAAGGTTGAAGGAAGACTTTAAGTCCATCTAGTTCAACCCATATCCTATCCTAACCTGCCCTAACATGTTGATCCAGAGGAAGGCAAAAAACCCCAAGTGGCAAACAGTAAGCTTCACATTGGGGAAAAAAAATTCCTTCCCGACTCCACATACGGCAATCAGACTAGCTCCCTGGATCAACGCGGTATCTAGGAAACTAGTGAATATAGCCTGTAATATTATACTTTTCAAGAAAGGCATCCAGTCCCCTCTTAAATTTTAGTAAGGAATCACTCATTACAACATTAGACGGCAGAGTTCCATAGTCTCACTGCTCTTACAGTAAAGAATCTGCGTCTGTGATTATGGCTAAACCTTCTTTCCTCCAGACGTAGAGGATGCCCCCTTGTCCCCGTCACAGTCTAAGAGTAAAAAGATCATTAGAAAGGTCTTTGTACTGTCCCCTCATATATTTATACAATTGTAATAAGATCACCCCTAAGCCTTCGTTTCTCCAAACTAAATAACCCCAAGTGTAATAACCTGTCCTGGTATTGCAGACCCCCCAGTTCTCTAATAACCTTGGTCGCTCTTCTCTGCACCCGCTCCAGTTCAGCTATGTCTTTCTTATACCTATACCTTTAGTATACCTGTCTACCTCTGAAAGAAGAGATTGAAAGTTCTCCTTGTAGCGTGGGTCTAGAAGTGTCACCAATCGGTAATGACTCTCACCCAAAAATTTTGAGACTACGAGGGTCACAGGAAAGGCAGCGTAACAGCGTAACATAAAGTCAGCCATGCGTACCAGACTGCTAACAGGCAAGACTTCCATGTCCTCACAAGAGGATGACTGACCATGCTCTCCGCCTCCTCCTCCCTGTCCTCAGGCCATCCACGGTGAACAGATGTATGACAGTTGTGCTTGTAGCACAGTCTATGGTGCATGAAAGTAGCTTCTATTCTTCCTCCTCCTCCTCTTCCTCATTGTCAACCAATCTACGTTGGGATGATATGAGGCTGGGCTGTGTGTAATCACCCTGTATTGTTCCTTGCTCCATCTCATCGTGCACCGCCTGCAATGCATCCTCTTTGATTGTGAGCAGAGAGCATTTCAGAACACAGAGAAGCGGGATGGTGACGCTAATTATGGCATCATCGCCGCTCAGCATCTAGATGGACTCCTTAAAGTTTTGTAGGATGATACATATGTCTGACATCCATATCCACTGCTGAGGTCTTATGTGTAGAGTCTGAACTGAATACGGAAGGCCTTGTTGATGCTGGTAGTCAAGAACTGCCCTCTTCTGCTCATAAATCCTTGCCAGCATCTGCAGTATAGAGTTTCCAAAGCGTGGGAACATCACACACCAGTCGGTGAGCTGGAAGTTGCAAATGCTGCTGAAGCACGGCAATGGCGGCAGAAGCTGTAGCTGACTTTCTAAAATGGGCACACAGGCGGTGTACTTTCACCAGCAGATCCAGCAGCTCTGGTTAGCTTTTAAGAAACTATTGAACAATGAGGTAAAGCACAAGGGCCAGGCATGGTACGTGTGTGAGCTCCCCTAGCTTGAAACCACCACCAGGTTCCAGCCATTGTCACACACGACCATTGCCTGGCTGTAGGTTCAGCAGTGTCAGCCACAAATCTGCCTGCTCTTTCAGAGCTGTCCACAACTCTTCCGCATCATGCGTTTTGTCACCTATGCATATTAGCTTCAGTACAGCATGTTTCCTGTTATGAATGTGCTAGAGATGGTTTCTGAGCAGAGGCTCCCTCTGGTGGTTACAGACAGTACTGAACCTTTCAGCGAGGAATGGCAATCTGGGATCACAGACGGGTCTGATATAAGGGAGGTTCCCTCCATGATGGCTGCCGGTGATCAATTGTTCTTGTCTCAATTGTGGTTCCTGGTTCATTTGGAAGTTTGCTGAGTCTTGCCTGCATCTTCTGCTATCAGATAAGATATTTTCAGGTTTTTTTTGTGCTTGCTTTTTGCATTGTTCCCTGCACTTCTGTGGAGGTCAGCCAGGTCCCCTCCGGGGGGCTTGTGCTCCTCTCAGTTTATCTGAAGCCACTGTTATTTGTTCATTTGCTTTTTCCTGTTTTTTCAGTGGTTGCAGCTTAGTTTTGTTACACCAGAGATCTGATTTAGGTGGTAGAGATCGTATGATCTCAGGTGTTTTTGCAATCAGAAGAGTTGGTATTTTTAGGGGTTTTTTTGGATTGCAGTGAGTATCCTTTCCTGAACTTTTCTGTCTAGACAGATTGGGCCCCAGCGTTTGCTCATTCTATTTTCTGTCTTTGTCCCTGCTTCTTCTTGTCTAACCACCATTACATGTTTGGGGGCTTCTTATTTTCTTTGGGGATCTGCTCCGTGGCAGATAGCTTTCATCTTTCTGCCTTTAGGTGTATTTATCTCTCAGGCTGTGATGAGGCATCTAGGATCAACGTAGAAACGCTCCACGGCTACTTCTAGTTGTGTGGTTAGTTCAGGTTACTGCAATCCAATAGGTTCCAGCCTCTCTGGTGTATTGCCGTTTTTGCTTATTCTCCTCAGCTACTGAAACACAACAGTTTCCGCTTGGCTGAGGCGGTGCTGCAGTGCTTCCAGCTTGTGACTGATGTGGTCATTTAGGAGATGGAAGCTGAAGAGGAGGAGGAAGAGCTGCAGTAGCTGTAGACTGTGTGTGGGCAACCCTGATTGACGTAGGGCCAGCAATCCTCGAAGTCGGAAGGACATGTTCCATCCCAAGGTCCGACTGGGTCCCGCTTCCACTTTGTTAACCAAGTGTGCCATCAGCGAGATGTACCATCCCTGCCCACAAGCACTTGTCCACATGTCTGTGGTTAGGTGGACTTTCCCAGTAACAGCATTTTTGAGGGCATAGATAATGTTGTGGGACACATGTTTGTGTAATGCCGGTATGGCACACCGGGAGAAATAGTGGTGGCTGGGGACCGAGTACTTTAAGATGGCTGCCGCCATCAGGTTGCGGAAAGCTTCTGTCTCCACAAGCCTAAAAGGCAACATTTCAAGTGCAAGCAGATGATAAATGTGTGAATTTAGTACTGTGGCCTGTGGGCCATTGGCTGCGTATTTCCGCTTGCGTTGCAATGACTGGGGTATGGACAACTGAAGGCTGCACTGGGACAAGGACTTGGACTTGCATGATGATAGTGCTAGTTGAGTGTGGCCCATAACAGGTGCAGGGCAGGAGGCATCTTCGCATGCACCGTGGACAGAGGATTGCTTGCATGCTCAAACAGTTTTAAGAAGCAGTGGTGTCACCCGCAGACACTGTTCCTGGACCCTGGGGTTCGGCCCACAAAGTTGGGTGCTTTGCTGCCATGTGCCTGATCATGCTGGTGGTGGTTAGGCTGGTAGTTTTGCTCCCCCTGCTGATGCGGGCATGGCAGGTGGTGCAAATGGTGTGTTTGGGGTTATCAGCAGTCTTTAAAACAACAAGACTCGGAAGACCTAACACTTGTACTGGCAAAAGTCCGTCGTGTTGGTGTTGCGAGGAACGGTTGCCCGCCTTCTGTCTGCGGCCACCACACTGCTTCTTCCTGCTGTTGGGGGTGCTATGCCTCCCTCTCCCTGTGTGCTGCAGTCCTCCTGCCAGGTTGGGTCAGTTACTATATCATCCACTGATCCACATGCCCTCCGTCTGATCCACATGTCATCAGTCTGATCCACACATCTTTCAAATTCAACTTTGAAAGTACAGATTTCAAAGTACAATACATTGAAGTAGATTAGAATTGGATTGGAATTGGCTGTAAGGTAATGGGATAGAACATCACTATATGTTTCAGCTTATTTTCACTTTCACCCCCATACTACTTTCTTTCTATCTCCTGTAATCCCTCCACCTAGTAAAGAAGTAGTCTTTCTCCCTATATCCTACCCAGCCATCTCAACAACTCCTCATAACTGTTCCTCCACACACAATCCTTTTTCTCCGACACACACGGCCACATCATGTCCTATCCTGCTCCCACCTTCTAACGCTTTGTCTGCTACTTCTCCTTGCTGGCGACGTATCCCCAAATCCTGGCCCTCTTCAACACATCCCCACACTCATTTCTAACATTCTGTCATAATCCTCTACAAGTTTTCGCAATGATGATAACCTCATACCCACTTCTCTAGCCCCTACTCCCCCGAACCCTCTACCTGGAGCACTATGAAATGCACGCTCTGTCTGCAACAAACTGTCATATATACATGTCCTCTTTAGCACCAACAAACTCCTTCCTTGGCATCACTGAAACCTGGCTAGCCCCTTCTGACTCAGGCTCTCCAGCTGCACTTTCTTATGGCGGATTCAATTCTCTCCACACCCTAGCCCCAGCAACAAACGTGGTGGAGGAGTTGGCTTGCTCCTGTCCAATACCTGCTCCTTTACCACAATTCTGCTACCACCTTTCACTACTCTTCCTCGTTTGAGGTGCACTCCGTGAATCTATTCCCGTCCAACCTCCGGCTGGCTGTCATCTACCCCACCTAGAACTAGCCAGCTCCACCTTTCTCGACCACTTCACCACCTGGCTATTTCATTTCCTTTCTGCTGACATCCCCTTTATTATCATGGGTGACTTCAATATCCCATTGACACTTCCACCTCAGCTGCCTCTAAACTTTTATCAAAGACTGCCTCCTTCAGCTTCCTCAATGGTCCTCCGCGGCCACTCACAAAGATGGTCACACACTGGACCTTATCTTCACCTGCCTCTGTTCCCTTACTAATCTCACTAACTCACCCTCCCCCTGTCTGACCACAATCTACTGACATTTCTTTCCCTCTCCTCTCCTAATGTGCAACCCCCTCTCCACAAACTCACTCACCCTCGCAGAAATCTCAAACACCTCAATTTACACTCACTCTGAGTCCCTTCTCCCTCTTACAGACTTAACTTCTTAAATGACACAGATGCTGCTGCCATTTATATACACGACAGTAACAGCAGCACTCGATTCGGTCGCCCCCCCATGCCCAGCAAAACTCGTACAATCAACAGGCAACCCTGGCTGACCAGCCTTACCAAAAAACTGAAACGTGCTCCCAGGGTCGCTGAGCGGAGATGGAAGAGATCCCGTTCTGCCAAACACTTTATCGCCTACAAGCAGTCCCTCGACAGCTTCAAGTCCACGCTCACTGCAGCAAAACAAATGTGTAGCCCTGATGTGTAGCCCTGGTGTGTAAGGCACACATAAATCCTGGAGGATGTGCGGAGAGGTAACAGTTTAATGCTTGATATCCATTCACATCCATCACACACTTGGACACACCCCATAGGGCATATAAGGTAGTGATGCAGCAGAGAAGGAGTTCTGTTTCCTGTCTTCGGACAGAGGAGTCGAGTCTGGACTTGGAGGAGGAAGGAGTTCAGTCTAGCTCGGGTGGCTCAGGAGTGAGTCATCCCCAGTGTGCAGTCTGTGCAGGAGGAGAGGAGATCAGAGTGCATTTTCCTGTCAGAGCTCTGTGTGAGCTAAAGTCAGACAGACGGAGACAGCTTTGGAGAAAGGGAAGTTTGCAGCAGAAACTTCAGTCCGCCTGTCCCAAGGACAGTGAAGTTCAGTTGATGTGTTCCTGAACTAGTAGAATACTGAGAATCTGTCAGCGAGCTCCAAGGAGAAGTAAGAAAGGATTGACTTGTACTACCATAGGAAGTGTGGAGTGCTTATGTTAAGAGCGCGAGCAGGGCGAGGGCCAGTGGAAAGAAATTAGAGAAGTGCCTTAGATATCGATTATCTGCACTATCAGCCGGTCACTGGGGACCGAAGTGTTGCTATCGCTTCACGCATAGTAACGGAACAACCAGAGTCTTACTGGACCTTAGGTCGCAGAAAGCAGCCCTTAGTGTCGGTACGTAACCGGAGTCAGGGAGAACAGTCTAGCCTGATCAGCAAATATAGACTTGGGTCTCACCACTGGAAGGCTCCACCACAATGCTGGCCGGGCAGTACAGCTAGGAGTTAGCTGGAGTATTCGGAGTTAACTTAGCTTCATGCAAGTTGGACTCATCATATTGAAAGTAAAGGAGGCCTCTAACCTGTTCAGCTGTTATCTCGAAGCACATTCTCCACCCCGACCAGTCCCGGGACCTGCCTAAACATCTGACAAGTAAAAGGTATGGAAAGACGCTGGATGGTGTGAGACTGATTCATTTTAACTGCACCCTACATCATTTTAACCATAGACTTTGAGGGACCAGTCCCACTGTGGGGGACCCGTCATCTAGCTGCCATAACACTCCCTCAGAGTTCTATTCAGCAGCGCTGGTCTTAGTGATAGAAAACTACAGGTGGCGTCACGAACTTTATCAAACCCAACTCCCTGTAAATAATCCCCCCCATCATACGCCTGACCGCCAGGGACACGGAACGACCACCGCTGCCAGGACACAAATCCCATAGACTTTCATGGGCTCGGCTCCGAGTACCCCATATCCCTGGAAACCCACAATTGTGGTGCGTGGTCAGCACAAAACTTGGCGTCACGAACAGGATCCGAAACTTACAAGATTGTAAGCCCTGTGTGCCTGGATTGAACTGTTTACTGTATGTTACTTTTGGCGCCAAAATACCGCCAATTTTGCCGCCAAGTTGGCGCCCTGAGACGCTGGTGAAGAAGGTGGGCGTGCAATTCGTGGGCGTGTAACCCCCCTGAAGCGCGAAAGTTATGGCCGCCTTCTCCAAGGCCTATTTCAATGTGAGATCCAGCCCCACTGCTAAAGAAATCGCCTCCTCTTCATCCTCTATGCGAAAGAGGAGGAGACGCAAATCCTGCCTCCACGGAAAGGACCAGAATGTTTTCCCGTTGGATACCACAGTGAGATCTGGACCGAGATGGCGGAAGGACAGAGAATCAGTGCCCATTAACCGAGGACTGTCTGCCTGTGCCGGAGCTGTCCCCAGATCGGGACACCGACCCCGCATGATGGAGCTGCGGAAGGAGAACGCAGAGCTGAAGAAGAAGTTGCAGAATCGTGCAATTCGACAAGAGACGGAGAGACGCTGGCGCACCCAAACACAGCGGCTGCTGTGGGGCGCCATGTTCTCTCCCACAAGTGAAATACCCTCTCTTGAACCCTCTACCACTGGATTTATCCTAAGGCCCTGATTGAAAAAGCTGCGGAGCGACTGGAGGCGGACACCAGATATGCTGTACCTGATCCCACCGAAGGAGCGGTGGAGGCGAAGGAGGCTGAGGAGGTCCTGCCCGTTCCGGAATGCCAGCCAGGTCAGAGGGGCCCCAGCGGATTTACCGTTCCCCGACAGGGACACCGGAGGGGTCCTGCCCATCGTTGCCAGACGTCGACTGGGATGCAATTGAGGGTTTGATGACGTCACGTACGCTGTCCAGTGGGAAAGAGAGATGCAGTGTCGTGAAGAGGAGCAGCGACGCCGGCAGAAGGAAGAGCGAGAGGTGCAGCAGAACCGACAACGCCCAATACGAGCAGTTGGTCGCTGATAAGGAGATGGTCCGCAACGACAAAGGTACCTTGCGGGAACCGCTGCGGCAGGGGTGTGTTACAGAGTTCCAGCTCCGCAAGGGCTGGGGCTTCATCAGAGAACCGGGCCTCTATGCAGGGGTCTTTGTCAGCCGCAGGGACGGTCGAATCCCACCTGCCCATCGGACACCCGGGGAGGGACCTGATGAATGGGGACATTGTTAGTTACACTCGTCACTGGGGCATGAAGGGGTGGTATGCCCTGAAATGTGTCTGTCGTCAGTGACCCCGTCCCCGACGCCGGTAACGTCACCACTACCGCAGCGTCCCCGTCTCGAGCTCAAATAGCACCAGGGCCGTGCCCCAGTATCGCCCCCGCTGGCCCATCGCAATCTACGACGCGATCGGCATCGCTACCTGCTCGCATCTCTTCACCCAAGTCTTCCTTTGTATCGCAAACTGCGGTTAAATTTGAATCGCTCCCTGCAACGCAAATTGAGACGCAATCGGCGTCTCACAAGAGAAAGCCCCCGGGCTGCCCCAAGCGGTTCGCACAAGGACAGTAGCGACCCAAACCTGATAGCAGGTCACGACCTTGTTTGTCATGTGCTCTAAGGAGCATTGCATTGTTCCAGCCCCGGGGTGGAAAGTGTAATTGAAGTCTGCAAGAAAATGTGAAGACCGGTAGGACCCAGACAGGGGTTTACCGCTTTACAATAGTGTATAAAGTTGAAAAAGAAAGTTCGCATAATTGCACTTGAAATGATGTAATGTTTATATAACTTGCAAATTGCACTTTATTATCGTCTACTGATGTTTGATATATGGAGTAGAATCCCCGGGCTGGGTACCAGAAAGAAAAGTTAAGAAAAATGATGTTTACCAATTTTGCATAGTTTTACATATAGAATACCCTGGTTGGGTAAATACCGTGAGAATATAAATGTGGTTCAGAAGTTACCAGTATGTGTCTTTTATTATGTCATGGACTGAGAGGCTGAGGACTGTGCCAGCCCAGAACTTATCTCTGTACATAGTTGCGCTTCGGTGCATTTATTTTGGTTTTACACGAAGCCACTATTACACAACTACCTCAGAAGAAAACCCGTGTGGTGGGACCAGAAAGAGGTCTGCAATAAAGTCCGCAGCCCACCCAGGACTTAGTGGGAGGTTTTTTGGTGCGGGTCCTCCAAAAGAATAAAGTCAAGTATTAATGTGAATATTTATTGAGTGTCTTGATGTTTTAATACTTTTGTATTTCCTACTGTACAAAATGCAACGTTTAAGAATCCTCACCTCCCGGATGGGAAGAGTTGTAAATGTTTATTGTTAATGCAAAACAAAAATGTCTTTCTTTTTGTATTTTACAGCCCGGGAGTGCTGTGTTTTTACCAAGGGGGGATGTGTAGCCCTGGTGTGTAAGGCACACATAAAATCCTGGAGGATGTGCGGAGAGGTAACAGTTTAATGCTTGATATCCATTCACTCCATCACACACTTGGGCACACCATAGGGCATATAAGGTAGTGACATGCAGCAGAGAAGGAGTTCTGTTTCCTGTCTTCGGACAGAGGAGTCGAGTCTGGGCTTGGAGGGAGGAAGGAGTTCAGTCTAGCTCGGGTGGCTCAGGAGTGAGTCATCCCACCTTGTGCAGTCTGTGCAGGAGGAGAGGAGATCAGAGTGCATTTCCTGTCAGAGCTCTGTGTGAGCTAAGTCAGACAGACGGAGACAGCTTTGGAGAAAGGGAAGTTTGCAGCAGAAACTTCAGTCGCCTGTCCCAAGGACAGTGAAGTTCAGTTATGTGTTTCCTGAACTGTAGAATACTGAGAATCTGTCAGCGAGCTCCAAGGAAGAAGTAAGAAAGGATTGACTTGTACTACCATAGGAAGTGTGGATGCTTATGTTAAGAGCGCGAGCAGGGCGAAGGGCGCAGTGGAAAGAAATTAGAGAAGTGCCTTAGATATCGGATTATCTGCACTATCACCGGTCACGGGGGACCGAAGTGTTGCTATCGCTTCACGCATAGTAACGGAACAACAGAGTCTTACTGGACCTTAGGTCGCAGAAATCAGCCCTTAGTGTCGGGACGTAACCGGAGTCAGGGAAACAGTCTAGCCTGATCAGCAAATATAGACTTGGGTCTCACCCCTGGAAGGCTCCACCACAATGCTGGCCGGGCAGTACAGCTATGGAGTTAGCTGGAGTATTCGGAGTTAACTTAGCTTCATGCAAGTTGGACCATCATATTGAAAGTAAAGGAGGCCTCTAACCTGTTCAGCTGTTATCTCGAAGCACATTCTCCACCCCGACCAGCTCCCCGGACCTGCCTAAACATCTGACAAGTAAAAGGTATGGAAAGACGCTGGATGGTGTGAGACTGATTCATTTAACTGCACCCTACATCATTATAACCATAGACTTTGAGGAACCAGTCCCACCTGTGGGGGACCCGTCATCTAGCTGCCATAACATCCCCTCAAGTTCTATTCTCAGCGCTGGTCTTAGTGACTAGAAAACTACAGGTGGCGTCACGAACTGTTATCTACCAAAACTCCCTGTAAATAATCCCCCCATCATACGCCTGACCGCCAGGGAACACGGAACGAGCCACCGCTGCCAGTGACACAAATCCCATAGACTTTCATGGCTCGGCTCCGAGTACCCCATATCCCTGGAAACCCACAATTGTGGTGCGTGGTCAGCCACACAAACTTACTTCTCATCTTTCATATCCTCCCTGTCTCATAACCCTAAACAGTTTTTCAAACTTCAATTCTCTACTCCATCCCCCAGCACCTCCTCCCTCTTTTCTCATTTGCTGAAGACTTTGCCTCTTTCTTTGCTCAGTAGAGTTCACCTATCACTTCTTGCGTTTCCCCCCCAATGAGGAGTCCAAATAAATATCAATAATAAAAAAAAAAATTTAGGGTTGTACAGGAAGAGCAATTAGATGTGGTATGGCACTGCGCCCTGCCAACACTAGAGTAATTTTTTTTAAAATTACCATTAAATAAAAATTTTGAAATGCAGATGAAGTTGATAGAAAACCACAATATGTGTCCTCCTAGCATTCCTTGTACATATTTTTAGTATTATATCACTATTAGCATGATCTATTTCCCTTCAGCATTTCTTGGTCTTCAGATCAGAGATATACAACATGCTTCATCTGCAGGCAATAAGTATTGCCCACGATTGAACATTCTGAATGACATTTTTACAGTGTGAAACATTAATTAGGCATAAAAAATTAATTGTCTAGAACACAGTCGTTGGACACTTAGTCCCCCCCATTTACTGATATGAAGGTATTCAGATCTAATTTGTAGGAATCCAGATATTAAAACTGCAAAACAACAAAGATTATCTTTTAAGTAGAAACAGATTATTGAAAAAATTTAACAAGATATTCATCTTTTATTTTGCCTCCCTTGACAGAACAGTGGAACCATAATTGTGCTGTATCACAATTACTAGAGCAAGAAGAAAATGGAAATTCTTGTGCAATAGCAACAGCTCCAAACGAAGTTGAACTGTATTACAATGCTGAGAACAGGATTAATTGTCCATATCTGTTGCCAACTCCTTAAAACATCAACTACCTGATGGTGATCATCAGCAATAAACAAAACCAAGAAGAAAAATTAAGTTTTTTTTTTTTTAAAGGTGTCTCTGTGCCCATATGTGAATTGTAAATCTCTCTTATTACAGTCTCCAAGTTGTTGTTTGGTGTCATCAGAGCTTATCTTAAATGCAGGTGGTTGGGATGACTGCTGATGACCCTGAGGATTTAAAGAGGATTTTAAGATAGTATCAGGATCAAATTCGCTGGAGGATTTTAAGCAACACGGAGGAGGAGTTTGTGTCTCTCAACATTAACCTTCCTTATTTGATGGGGTGTCACTTAATCTTAAGGTACTGCCACACTAAACAATCCCGCTAGCGATCACGATAACGACGCATACTAATGCGATCGCTAGCGGGATTGTTTCTATATCGCTAATGCGGCCACATTTAGCGATATAGTTAACGACGCTATCGCCGTTAGCGATCTTCTTAACGACTTTAGCGGTACAAAAGTACCGCTAAATCGCTAAGAAAAGGTGCCACACAGCGATAGATACTTACCCGCGGGAAGCGCCGACGAGAAAATAGGGTCCGGAACGATTCCAGCGACGTGCGAGATCACAGCAGGAAGCTCGTCGCTGGAAGCTGCCGCACGAACAATATCGCTAACGGTATCGCTAAATAGTGAACTTTTTTAGCGATCCCGTTAGCGTATATGTTTTTAGTGTGGCATACCCTTTAGAAGTGTATAGGCTGGTCTGATGTTATCACACTACCATTCAAAGAAGATTGCATTTCAATGGTTGTCCTATATGTATCTGCTGTTGTATTTTTTGTAGGCACCAGCTGCATCTTCCTATCTTACAAACACAACCTCTCCAACTTCGGAACTCAACAAGAGGTGCACTTCAAGGCATCGCATACACAGAAAAGCTCCACGATATCTTCCTCTGTGATTCTTGGATGCAAATTATTAATGTCATTTTTGTGCCTTTGAAAGGCTAAAGACAGACTCTTTAGGAGTGAGCCCTACTGATTAACTGGTCTCCTTTGTGACAAGTGTCTGTGACTCGTTGGTTACAGCCTTGTGTGCAATAAAGGTGGCAAAGTTTCGTACTGAGTAGACATGGGAGCTGTGTATGCTCATTCTGTACCACTTTAATAAGCGGTAAAGTTACCCAAGATAAAATGCATTTCCAGACATTCACGGCCTTTTTTGCACATTGTTGGCAGCTGTATCTTCATCTTCTTGGGGGAATGTGGGAAATTTCCAATCATCATCAAACCATCATCGTCCATATCTTGTAAAGAGGAAATCTGTTGTTTCCCAGATTCCTTTAACAGTGTTTGTTACACCGGAACAAATAGTTTTCGGCTGTGAATTTGGATGTTCTTGGTAATATGTATGGGTGAAGATGAAGAACCTTGTGCCACAGTGTGTTGATAGTTACGGCCAGTGCACTCCTCTTTAAACTTAGTTTTGAACACATCTCATTTTCTTGGTTTTCCTCCAACACTGATCTGCTGCTTTTCTATAATTAAGCATTTCACGAGCATCTTGCACTGTACCCTTTATACGGACACGTGTGTCTTTGGCAACCTATGTATCATGGGCATCTTTTATGCCAAGCTTCAGGCGTGCATCTGTTACACCTATCTTCTGACGAGCATCAAACGCATTCCGGTAAACTGTGGTGGGCAAAAAGACTAATCATTGTAGGCTGGATCCTGGATCTCATAGCTCCCATAACCCCCCTGTTATTATCCCGTATGTTCCCATTCCTGCCATCAACAATGCCCTTTACCTGATCACTTCATCCAACAACTCATCCGTCATATTTTCTGCTAAAAAAAACTGCACCTTCCCAGCAGCAATTGTGTAGGAAACCACGTTATTGTTTGCCAAGCATGTTTATGATGCCCGTAAAAAAAATATTTAACACAGGAAGTTGATGTGTACCCCCAAGGGGAAAATGTTTTTCAGCCCATACACTTAGTGTATGGGCATTACAAGTATGGAGACCTGCTCCTTTAAATTGGGAAAAGATTTATAGGGGACACCTCCACATCTCTTCAGACACCACCACTAGACATGAGGGTGAACGTGTTCCGTGATGTAACAGACACTATAGTTTTTGGAAAGGGTGTTTTATGATGCCCGTAAAAAATAATTTACACATGTAGGTTGATGTGTACCCCCAGGTGAAAATGTTTTCAGCCCATACACTTAGTGTATGGGCATTACAAGTTAGGAGACCCACTCCTTTAAACTGGGAAGACCTTTCCAGAGGCCATCCTCCACGTCTCTTTTTTGTCAGCCCTTCATTCACTGCATAGGTAAACACTATGGGAGACCCACTTCCTAATAATTGGGAACATTTTTTCATGAGGCACTCCTCTAAGTCGCTTATAAGGGGCATTGGAGTGCCTCCAAATTTTTTTTGGGAGACCTTACAATCACTGCATAGTAAACACTATGGGAGACCCACTTCCTAATATTGGGAACTTTGTTTTTAGGAGGCCCCCTC
>JARQOD010000008.1:147935423-148074794 GCA_033576555.1 Oophaga sylvatica | reverse complement strand
CAGGTGATAATGGGGGTTAAACCAAAATCATCAGGAGCTAAAAATTTTTCTTGGGCTTTATAATCTCATGACATTATTTACTGGTTTTCCCCCTTGGGGTTCGTCCATAATCCTTTTTGGTTGGGGGAAATCTTGACTTTGCCTTTGGGGGGAGCCAATTTTTTAAGCCCACCCTTTTTTTCGCCTCCCCAATCTCATGATTTTCTACTTTTGACTGATTTTTCGGTGAAAATATGAAAGTAAATCTGCCCCTTGCCCCCCCCACAGACTATGATGCCTTTTAATTTTAGTGCCTGGGGTAAATTTCCTAAGGTCCCCTTTTTTTTAATTTTGTCGTACCAAACACGTGTATGAATCTTATATCAAGGAGTCATTGGAAAGGGGGGTCAATCAACCATCCTCTTCCCCCTTTGGGGTGCGGTTTTTTCTTTGTGGCCAAAAAGGTTCTTGGGGCCGTGAGATTACGTCTCTTAATAAGATCACTGAAAAGTACAATACCGCCCTTTTTTTTCTACCTGTTTTCCCCCAGGGGAAAATGCTATTGGGGTTTCCAAAAGCTTGACCTCAGGGGGCTAACACGGGATGAACGGAATGAATGGAAATGTTTTTAAAACCCCAAGGGGCATTTGAGTACCTAGTGCCCTTTGGCCACAATGCCCTTCTGTCTTCCAATCCTTCAGAATGATATTTTGGGGGGTTTTTGGATAATTTCTGATTGTTTATTTGGAGATATCTTTTTTTTTTTCCAATGACTGGACCCATGTGAAACATGGGGGGACTTGTTCCAATTTTGAGAGAGAATGCATTTAGTAAGGGATCAAAGTGTCTTTTTTGCGTACAGAAGGTCTCTTTCGGTTTTTTTTTGTCCCCGTCTGTTATTAAAGGGGACCCTCCAAGGTTCAAGCCCTGTTTTTGGACCAACCTACTCATTAAAGACTCTTCAGAGATTTTTGGGTTTTGGCCAAATTTTTATCATAAATTTATTGGTAATTTCTCCGTATTTAAAACCCCTTACTGATTTGACCAAAAAGGGTTTTTTGATGTGGTGAATTGGCCTCCGAGGACCGTTTCGGAATTAACAAAATTTTTCATTCTGCTCCTGTTTTAACGGCAGCCGGGGGTTTTCAAACCTTTCAGGGGAGGTTGAGTCTCTGAAATTGGGGCAGTGCCGTTTTTGTCCCCCAAAAGATCCAGAGACTCTTAGAGTAAAACCCTTTTCCTTTTTCTCTCGAAAATTCTCCACTGAAAGTAATTATGACGGTAATCGGAGTTATTGGCCATGAATGGCCTTTGAAATTTGGGAAATTGGGGGGAAGAGCCAAACATCAGGTGGTGGCTCACGGGGCCCTAAAATCTGGTTTTTTTCAAACAGCCAAGCCTTAATCCTGACAGGGGCCGGGGCCTTTTTTTTTCACACTTTTAATTTTTTTTTTTTTTTCTCCTGGGGCTAAGAAGTTAAGGCGGGGGCCCTCTCGAGGGTTTTTTTGCGGACTCTCCAGTTATCTGATCCCCCTGTTTTTTGAAAGAGGGTAGTTCTTTCCGCCATCTTGCCCAATTTTAGACTGGCCTTTGGGGGGGTCAGGAGATAAAAACCGAGCGCTGCCCCCTTGGGAAATTTTTTTTCCCGACCGTGGAAGAAGAGGTGATGCGAATTTTTTTCCCGTTGGCTGTCCCCCGGGGATTTTGGTACCAAGACTTGGTGATCAGTCGTTTTGGGGGCCTACTTTTTCCGTGAGTCAGGTTTTTTTTTCACCTTGGACTGCTCCGCTCCCCTTGCTCTCGCTCTAGTGGTTTTTTTAAAGCCATTACCTTGCCCAAGAGGCCATGGACCCATATTTCAAGGGGTTTTATTTCCACCTCCCTGTTTCTCAAGAATGACCATTTCTGGGAATCGTGATGGGGGTTTTCCGATGATACATCTTGTCCATTCTATGTTGAGCTTTTCCCACCCAAGTATGGGGGATCGCCCATATTCGCTTTATCGGAATTCCGATATTTTAAACCCATATTTTTTTCCCTCGAAACCGAATCGAATTTCCCCTAATTCTTTGAGAGGCAATGTGTTTTTTTTCACCAATGGGAATCCACGAAGTGGGGCACATCTGTAAAGCTGCGGTCATCTTAACAAGGCTGGCGTGTTGGGCTGTAAATGATGCGAATGCACAAAAAAAGGCGCCGCCCCATTTTAGCCACTGTGCTGTAACCAGTGGGACAGAACGTTACCGCCACTCGGGGACTTTTAGTTTTTGCGATTTTGGTACACTTTTTGGGGGCACTATTTCCAAACCCCGCTGTGAAAGCTTTTTTGCCAGGTTTTTTTAACAGCTCTTGCAAGGTGTGGTGTTGACAGTGGGGGTGACGCTGCAGTTTTGCCTGCACCACCGCTTTTTTAGGCACTGCACTTTTCACTGACTCTTTTTTTTTTTTTTTTTTTTTTTTTTTTTGTGGTTTGGGGTGCAGCTCCAAAAAAAGAAAAAAAAAAAAACTATTAGTGTGACTGTTCCACCGTAAAAAATACATTGGTTCAAACCTATAGAACACACAAAGGACTTTTCACATTTTTGTGGACAGTTTGTTTCAGGTTCACTTGATCTGTGTTTTTATTTTTTTTATGCAGATCAGCTCCATTACAGTTTAAGCACTGCTGCTTGTACTCTGCGAGCTGTCTCAGGGCTCACCCTTTTTCATTTATCCCAATTGGTTCGCACATTCCATTAAAATAAATCAATCATTAACAAAGTTAATTTTTTTAAAAATGGAATGTACAGAACCAATTGGAGATAAATAAAAGGATAGCCCGAGACAGCTCAGAGAGTACAAGACAGTGCTTGAAAAGAACTGACGGATCTGCACCAAAAAAAAAAAACACAGACCAAGGAAACTAAAACAACTGTCCACAATGTTGAAAACTCCTTTTTGTACTTCTAAGTTTTTTAACCAAGTATTGTATACGAGGAAGCGCGTCACACTAATAGTAAAATTTTGACGCCTTCCACCTATACAATAATTGGTTTCAAACAAGGTTTTCAAAAAGAAGCTTTTCACAGATTGTGGACAGTTTTTTTCAGTGTTCACTTTTGTCCGGTTTTTTTAAAATTTTTTGAGTGCAGATCACCTCCATTACTGTTCAACACTGCTGCTTGTACCTGCTGACGGTCTCAGGGTCATCCTTTTCATTTTCTCCAATTGGTTTTTCTACATTCCCCTTTTAAAAAAAATCTAATCTATTATGTACGCGCTTCCATCCTATACAAAACATTGGTTCAAAATATAAAGTACCCGAAAGGAGTTTTCACAATTTGGCATTGTGTTTTGGTTACTTCAGTCTGTGTTTTTTTTTTTTTTTTTTAGGCAGTCACCCCCATTACATGTTTTAAACACTCTGCTTGTACCTGCGACGTGTCCAGGGTCAAACCTTTTTTTTTTATCTCCAATTGGTTCTGCTACATTCCATTTAAAAAAAAACTAAAAATATTAGGTGACGCGCTTTTCCTCCTAAACAATACATTGGTTTTAAAACTAAAGTACAGAAAGGGCTTTTCACAGTTGTGGCAGTTGGGTTTTTGTGTTCACTTTTTCTGGGGTTTTTTTTTCTTTTTTTGGGAGATCACGCTCCATTACATGTTAAGCACGCGCTTGTACTCTGCTGACGGTCTCAGTGGCCTCCTTTTTTTTTATCTCCAATTGGTTCGCACATTCCATTTAAAAAAATCTAATCTATTATGTGACCCTTCCACCTATACAAAACATTGGTTGCAAAAAATATGAATACAGAAAGGAGCTTTTCACAGATTGTGGACAGTTGTGTTTTCATGTTATTCAGTCGTGTTTTTTATTTTTTGAGTCAATCACGCTCCATTTTATGTTAACCTGCTGCTTGTACCTGCTGAGCGTGTCCAGTGGGGCTCCTTTTCATTTATCTCCAATTGGTTCTGCACATTCCTTTAAAAAAAAACTAATCTTAGTGTGACCGCTTCCTCCGTATACAAACATTGGTTCAAACAAAAAAGAAGTACACAAACGGGCCTTTTAAGCACTGAACATGGGGGTTTTAATTTTTAAAAAAAAATTTATTTTTCAAATGACACAAAAAATAATGTTGAAGGGAATAGTCCTACACCATTTTTTCACAATTAAGGTGTAACATTCCCTTAATCAAAAAATTTTTTATTTTTTTACTTTTTTTTCTTTTTTTTTAAAACCAAAACCAGAAATAACCCCTTGCACTGCAGCTGTTGTCAAATTCAACCCACATTATGCACTTCCAAATTTTAGCATTTAGGGGATAAGTAGTTGGATTGGTCAAAGTTATGGAGAAAGGTTCACCATCAGTACCCATAGCAAAGTATGCTTTTTGTTAGCATTTGTGTTAGACAGTGGATACTGCCATTTACACAATTATTTAGTTTAAATTTGTTCCAAAAACTAATCATTGAAGGTTTTTTAAATTTTTTACTTTCACTTTTACAGCTTAAAATAAGGGTTTTCCCGATATTATGGTAGCACTACCACTTTAACATTAATTTTTTTAAACTGTTACTGGTAGCAGAATTTTTTCCGGACACACAGCGGGAACAGCGGCCCCTTACGAACCCACTATACATAGCTTTGTTTGGTCTGTGGACCCACTTCTGAGCACAACGGAGTGTTGTAGCCCAGGGAGAATGCTCGGTGGTAGAAAGATAACATACAGAGACATGAAAACTTGTAAACCATTAGTTAATCAAACCGGGGCAGGCAAATTTGGGCGAGACCATGCCTATTCTTTTTTAGAAAAGTAAGCCTTCAACATTATCGAGGGGTGGCATGCAACGGTCCGTTAAAAAAACCCCGCAGCAGAAAAGGGGCCGCCCGATAAACACTGGCAGCAATCAAGCCAGCCCTCCAATCTCGGCTAAGCCGGCCATTACCATTAGAGCCCAAAAATTTTAAGGGAAGAGCCACGAGAGTACACTAAGGGCAAGACATGTATTTTAACCCTTCGAAATGTTCCCTCCTGCTGACTGGGGCCTCTCGGTGTGTAACATTGGGGCCTGCCCAAAACTTCGACACCTTTGGAACATACTTTTTTCTTGCCCTGTCAGAAGGGGCTCTTTGCTCCCTCTTTTTGCAGAGCTTCTCCACTGCCCCGACCACAACTGCTTTTTAAATCATACAGCACATGCTCTCGGCGGGGATGGAGAACATTGGATTCACCAGTGTCTTGGTATTTTCCGCTTTTTTTCCTCCCGGTTCCCCCGGTGTGAGGGTTTTTTTTTTTGTTGCCCCCCTACGAGGGTCAGAGGGTGTACACCCATAATCAGACGTGGTTGAAGGTTCGATGCGGCGGTCTTTCTACCACTGCAGCATGAAATAACCATGTGCTGAAACTCCCAGGGGCCAAGAAACGTTGTCCCCTAAGAGGCTCACTCCGCCTCTGGCACCCCCCCCTTGGTCTACTACGACTAAGTTTTGTCACCTCCCTCTGGAGCGATGTCTTCCCCCCCCTTGACTCCTCCCACAAAGCCTTCAAAACATATAAATTTAAAAATTTTTAAAACTCAAATTTAAAAACTTTGACATAATTTGTAACATCAGTTTTTGAAACACAATACATTACAAAAGGAAGACAAAAAATGTACATTATGTCTTTTTAAAAACATTAAAATTTGTAAGTTAGAAAATATAGACAGCGACTCTGGGTTCAATTGTTGATACAGCAGGTTTTTTTAAAGTCCCCACCCTTTGGGGGGAACCACGTTGGCTGACTGCCAAGGGATGGAATTGGACCCTCATCCCCACCTCATGCCTTTGCGCATGTTTTTTGAAGCAGGCAGAAAGGGGGGGCATCAGCTGACAGTGCATCATCTGCACCCGCCATCCCGTTACTCAAAAACCCCAAAAAATGGCAGATATCCTTCATAAGTTATTCGCCACTTTAAAGGCATGGCTCCCATTCATTATAATCCAATTCTAATTACTGTTCTCACCAATAGCCCCCACAGCGCAGCCCCCCCTACTTTTTCCTCCTTTTTATATTTTTGGGGGAACCCTGCTGCACCGCAAACGACCTTCGACAAAACCCCTGCCTAATCCCCACCCCCCCCTCCCAACCCAAGACTTCAACCCCGCGCTGCCCAATCCTCTAAAAAGCTCAAAACCCCCAAAAAATTGGGCTACCGAATTTGTGGTTTTTTAGGCGCTCCTCAAAAAAAATTTTTTTTTCCAGGGCCTATCACTTTCCCCAAAAAAAGTCTTCTATGTGTAATTCTTTGGTACCCCCTTTACTACTCCTGCATCCCTCACTTCTTAAAATGCTGGCCCCTCTTTAAAAAAAAACCTTTTAAAAACACCTGTACTTTGACTCCCCACCTCATTTTTAAATTTTAAGCTTTTTTCCACAGGGGCGGCTGATTTTGCTTTAATTTGTATTTTTAAAGTTGTTACTTGACCGTTTTTGAAACTGTTTTAAAAAAAAAGCACTGCGGAAATTATGGGCTATAAAAAATAATAAAATTTTTTTTCTTTTAAGGCCCCCCAGTGGTAAGTGTAACGCCGCAAATTCGATTGACTGCGCCTGATCACGAACTCCATTACTGTTTTTGGTGCTGCTCACACAACCGCCCAACATATTAACAGGAAAATTTCCCCTGGGGTAGTCACAATAATCATTTCAGAAGGGGAAATCTCGTTCAGGCGCAATCACGATCTGGCCTTTTCTGGAACTCCAAGTGAGCGCACTCAACGGACCTTGTGCAGCAGTATCAAGACCGATAGTCCCTCAAAAAACTCTGCAGACCAATTGAGCACATATGACAGAAATGGTGGGGAGTGAGGCCCCAAGGGGCCCAGACTGACACCAATTTCGGCCATTGTCACACCTACCAACCTGCCGTAGATTTTTTTCCAAAAACCACCGCGCTCTCCTTTTTATGGTTACAGACCCCGCGCTGTGTGCAATTTTCCCCATGGAAATTAAATTTTTCGGGGGGGCCTTTTACATTTGGACGGGGCGTGCCAAGGGTCGCAACAGGAAACGTTCACGGGTCCATGTGGGGGTAGACCGTGACGGCTCCTGCAGGATTTTCTGAGGAACTGGAATAGGGGAGGAAAAAATTTACAATTATTCTAAACCTTTTAGTTGGAAAAACACGTACACGCCACCGCAAGATCATTACCCCCCCCACAACATTGACCCAATGGCAGGGGGAAAAGGGGATTTCCCGCCAGGGGTTTAAAACCCCTTTTTGTTAGGTTTTGTTTCAGTTTTGCGGTCACATGACCTTTTTCCCATTATCTGGCCCCCCTTCTGGCTTTGCTGACTTCTTTGTATATCTAGTTTTAAGCACCGGGGGTGCTTGGTGCCTTAATCTGTGAGTTTTGTTGATTTAATCACAAATTTTTTTTTCTGTTAATTACCATGCTACAATTTAATTTGGGACTAGGAGGTGTCCCCCTTTTTTTTTCCCATCCCTAGATCTTGTGGGATTACCCCTTCCAACTATAGGTCTTCGTTCACACTAGATGGGGCTTTAGCGGGTCTGTCGCAGGATCATTTTCCCCTTCTCGTAGGATTCACTATTGTATTGTAGGGCAGAATCCCTCTTTTCCACGTTGTAGCAATCAAAAAATGGGCTGGTCCACCACGGGGGTCGGGGCCCTTTGCAAAAGGGTTTTAGAGCGCAGTTTAATTTTCCCCAACAGTTTTTTTCAACCGGGGCGGCTTGCCTCTGAAATGAAATCGGGGGGGACATTGTATTGTGGATTGACAATGATATTCAGTTAGGGGAAATGCTGTCTCCACCAGCCGAATGACAGCATTTCAAGGGAAGGGGTTTTGCAATCCCCCTTTTTAGAGCCTGTGCTCGTGCAGGGTTCGGAGTATGGCCTTTTTTCCCTCCTGTTAAACCCTGCTTTTTTTGGGGGCCGGATGTGGGGGTCGGGAATTTGCTGCTTTTTTGGAATAACGTTTCTCTGGACAAATGGCCGATTTTTTCCGGGGCGACCTTTGAGGAAGCATAACCACTTGTGTGACCGAGAAGGGCTTCAACACAACCAAAATGAGGGCTGCTGTAGGTTGCCTACTCCCAGTTGTCTTTGTAACTAACTACTCTTTCCCCCGCACTGTTTACACATTTGTGGTATTGAGGTGACTGACACTTTTAGCTTTTTAAATTTTTGATTACACAGCTTGCATTTCACATAGCAAAAACATTGCAAGTGTGTAAAAAAGGGGCCCCACGCATGCAAGCCGGGACGCACTTTGACTTTTGGAAGACAACCTCCGAACGGCCCCAAACTGGAGGCACAGAAACCGAGTCGCAGCCTAACTCCCCTCCTGTTGTCCCCGGGGGAATGTCTTCCCCTATTTTTTCCTTCTAACAAAAAAAAAACCCTTTCTCTAGGCCCCCCACTTTCAACCAAATACGGGGTTTTTCCCCCCCAAAGCTCTCCACATGCAGCCCCCCTCCACATCTCCCCCTCATTTCTTTTCTATCGGCCAACCGACGCTGCGCCTGCAAACACTTTCGACTAACCTCGCATAAACTACCTCCCACTCCCGACTCCAAGACTTCTCCTGCTCAACCCAATCCCTGAATGCGAACCCCAAGAAATTGGGGCTATCCAAAATTTGCAGGTTCGGGGGCTCCCCCAAAACATTTTTCAACCCTATCACATTCAAAATAAAGTCATTTTGTTTCTTGTAAGGGGTTTGGGGCTCCTACCATTCACTCCCATCCCCAGCCCCCAAGAGGGGGTGGAACATCATTGTAAATGCACCTTTTTATAAAACACCATACTTTTTTACTCCCCCATCTCATTGTACTTTTTAACTTTCACACAGGGGAATTTTTTAGCTTAAATTATTGTATTTTTAACGTGTTACTTAGACTTTGTTCTGAAACTCAAAAAATGTAAAGCCCCTGCGGAATTGAGGCGCATATAAAAAAATTAATAAATTCCTCTGACTGCTCCCCCACCTTCCTGTTTTTCAGCATTTGGGGGATTGGCCCACCCCCCACCCCTCCAAAAACCTGCTGGGGGTTCGGGGCCCCACCACTCAACAGAAACGGCCCCTGGGCTCACCATCATCAATGCTTCTGGGGGTGCTGACCATGGGGACTTCTCACCCCCCTTAATTTTAAGAGACACACTGTTGCGCATCACTGCATCTCCCTCTTCTTTTCATTACAGAATGCTCTTTGGTGGGCCCCTTTTTTTAACCAAAATTCAAACAGAAGCAACACTCACGGCCCTTACAAACTCCTGACTGCCGGGGGAAATTTTCCAGCGGTGAAAGACAAGGTTGCCCAACAGTGCGTGGGCCCAAGGAGGGGAAGCAATTGAATCGTTTTATTGCTGAGATCCAAACAAAACGGGTTCAAATTTTTTCTCCCCAGCAGGGGGTACCCGAGCTCCTCAAATGCGCATAAAGGAACGCTCACGGGCCCCGGGGGAAAACTGGTGATCGTGTCCGGGGGCCCCCCCGCCACAGAACCCCACCCTCTCCCTGAAAAACCCACGACCAATGCCACCCCTCCTTCTCACTTGGTAATTTATAAAGAAAACTGAAAAATTTTTAAAAGGGCCAAGTGTGGGGTTTTCCGCAGAGACTGCATGAACCGCACACAACTGTTAGTAGGTGTGAAAGGCCCCTTTGTGTACTTCTATATGTTTGCAACCAATGATTGTAACGTGGAAGCACGTCACACTAATAGATTTTATTTATTGAAAAAGTGGAGCAGCAACAATTAGAGAAAATTTCAAGGATGTGCCATGACAACAGCCACAACACAACCACATGTTGAAGAACTAACTGGAGCGGACTGCACTCCAAAAAGGAAAACCTCAGACTACAGGAACCTGCACACAACTGTTCACACCCAACGCGTCTCAAAAGGAAGCAGTCTGTGCGTCAAAACAAAGGCGCAAGCTACACCACTACCCTGTTAAAACTATAAAAAAAAATTATTATAGTGACGCAAAACTTTATTGAGGACATTATTACATCGCCATTCACCATCTGTGGCTATCAGTCTCATCTATATATACCTTATCTATCCGTTAAAGCTTGCAAGTCGACAGTCGGGCATAAAAGAATTTTCACTATGCACTATCACTTTTTAAAGGTTATGTTTTTTAAAAACATGTTTATTGCCACATATTATGAGTATTACATGATGGAAATTGTATAATTTTGAATAAACTGTTTAGTGACATTTTCACAAAGTAACATTTTATAATGCACAGATAACTTTAATGCTGAGATGTTTTAAGTCAACATTCATTGTCAAATACAAAAAAATGGTGACATACTGTTACTTATCCACTTTTAATGGATTCAGATATTACTTTATGCTTTATGTACCACCGTATAGCAATTCCATAACTAATTTTTTTTGTGTTTGCATTGCGTTCAACATTTAATTATGTGTTTATGTTTGTCAATTCTTTATTATCTAAATTATTAGTTTAAATGAAACATCATCTTAATGGATAAAGGAAATTTTCTCTTTTTGAATATAGACTTTTAAAAAATGACAGGTAACAAGGAAATTACTTGATCTATATTAAACATCCTCCTTACCCTGGGCTCCAAACCGCCAGTTGTTGCCGAAGTGCTGTTACACAGTCAACACTTGTCCGTGTTACGGGGTTCATAACGCAGCGGGGTCCTCGTTGTGCCATTGGCTTTTCCTTCGCTGCCCCTCGGGTTCCAGTACCGTCACGTTCTCCGCAGTGCCTTTGGCCAGGTGCCTCCATCTTGGTATCCGAGTTCCACAACGTCTGCTGGTCCTTGGTAGTGCTTTGGAGCACAGTACCTCCTGCTTATAACCTTCCCAGAACGTCAGCGGTCCTGGGTTTGGGGGCCATTGGCTTTTTTTCCTTCTGCTGCCCCCCGGGTTCCAGTACCGCAGCGGTTCTCCCAGTGCCTTGGCCTAGGTGCCTCCATCCGGTATCCGAGTTCCAGCAACGTCTGCTGGCCCCTTTGGTATGCTTTGGAGCCAGGTACCTCCTCCTTAGTAACCGTGTCCCATAACTCAGCTGGCCCCTTGGCCATTGGCTCTTTTCCTTCTCCCGCCCCTCCGGTTTCCGTACCGCCGCTGGTTCCCGCAGTGCCTTGGCCTGGTGCCCCCCATCTCGGTATCCGAGTTCCAGCAACGTCTGCTGGCCTTGGTAGTGCTTGGAGCACAGGTACCCCTCTTAGTAACCGTGCCCCAGAACATCACTGGAAACAAGATTGTCTACAAAAACAAGATACGGAACAAGAACAAAAGAACAATAAGCAAAGATCAAAAGCAGAAGAACAGAATATAAGACCAAAATGAAGAGCAAAATATAGCTCCCAAAATCTAACAGAAGAAGACTAAGCATGTATGGGTTTGTCCCGTTCCCCTCGGGTGCCCCTGGAAAATGCCTGTCTGCAGGCCCAAACTAAACACGGACAAATACTGTTGTAATTAAATCTTTTGTGACAGCAAAACCGAAGGATAAAAATTCATACTTTGACAGATTACAAGTACACGATTCTCTGTCACAAATAAGAAAGATGAAGAAATGAAGTAGAATATGAATAAAATAATAGTTTAAAAGAAGAAAATAGTAATGTTAACAAAAAAAATGAATAGCAAGAAGTTTAAGAAAAATAAAGAAGGTGAAGATGAAGAAAATTTGATGAAAAAGATGATCTGCGAAGATTATGAAGGAGAAAGGTGTGAAAAGTTAAAAAGGGAAGAGAAAAAGCAGAAGGTTGTAAAACATATTTGCCAAAAAATAAAAAAACTTAAATTGTCAATTTCTTCGTCAATCCGAACATCTTTAAAAAAAAAAAAAAAATTTATGCTATTCCATTTGATTGGGTTAACACTTGCCTTTAATGTCTCCTCAACCTTCCACAATACATTCTACTTACTCTTTGTTGTTTTCCTTCATGACAATAACCAACAAGGCAAAAAGGGTTTTTTTTAATTTCGATATTTTGTTCCCATAGACTTTCATGGGACTTCCTACTACGGGGGATCGCCGAATTTTAGTGATATCGGCATACCATTCCGATCCGATACTTTAGATATCGAAAGATCGCCAACTCTTTGCCATTACCTAAGTTGCCTTCCTCCTCCGAATTGGTGCTTTGTTCCTTCAGCACGTGTTGGTTTACATGGCATTCCGGAGAACATTGTGTCTGCAGAGGAGTCCAGTTTGTTTCCAATTTTGGGGACATTTTGTTCTAAACTTGGTTTCAATTATCTTTCCCCCTCTTTTTCATCCTCAGACCAAAGACAACCGGAGACCAAACCAGACCTTGGAGACTTATTTGAGATGTTTTGTTCTCTGATCAAAATACTGGGGCTCTTTTTTGCCCTTTCTGATTTTGCTCTTAGTAATAGGGCACTCGCCACCCGATGTCCCCAATTTTTCTGAATTTTGGGTTTCACCCCTCGATTTTCTTCGGGACAGGGCGGGCTTCTGCTGTCCAGTGTTGATCTGTTGTGGAGCAAATCAGCAATTTGGGACCAGGTATGGAGAGTTGTCTCTCTCCAGGAGAAGGCCCAACGTTTGCCAACCGGCATAGGACTGATGGCAATCAGAGTTACAAAACGGTCCATATAAGGATTTTCCCCCCACAGGGTTGCCGTGATCAATTGTTCTTGCTCAACTTTGGTTCCTGTTCACGGAAGCTTGCTGAATCTTGCCCTTCTCCTGCTTTCGATAAACATTTTCTGTTTTAATTTTGGCTTGCTTTTTTCATTGTTTCCTCACTTTTGTGGGTCAGCCAGGTCCCCTCCGGGCTTGTGCTCCTCTCAGTTTGTCGGCCACTTTTTGTTTGTTCATTTGCCTTTTCAAGTTTTTTTTCAGTGGCTGCGGCTTGTTTTTTACCCAGAAAAACTAATTTAGGTGGTAAAAGGTCTGTGATCTCAGGTATTTTTGCAATTATAGAGTTGGTATTTTTTTAGGGTTTTTTGGGATTACAGAATTACTTCCTACCCCTTTTCGTCTAGGAAGATTGGGGCCCAACGTTTGCTCATACTATTTTCTGTCTGTGTCTGTATTTCCTCTTGTCTAACCGCCATTACATGTTTGGGCTTCCTATGTTCTTTGGGGATCTGATCCGGGCAGATAGCTTTTCCCTCTTTCTATCTTTAGGTGTAGTTAACCTCTCAGACTGTGACGAGGTGTCTAGGACCAACGTAGGTACTCTCCACGGCTACCTTTAGTTGTGGTGGTTAGTCAGGGTACTGCAATCCAGTAGATTCCAACCTCTCTGGTGTATTGCCATTTTTACTTGCTCTCCTCAGCTACCAAATCAAAACAGTGTGATCTCAGTATTTTGCAATCAGAATTGTTGCATTTTTGTAGGTTTTCTGGTTGCAGAAAGTAATCTCTCCTGTCCTATCCTATTTAGTCAGCTTGTGGCCCCAGTGTTTCTCATCTATTTTCTGCCTATGTTTGTATTTTCATCTTATGTGTCAAAAAAGCTGGGCACACTCGAAATTTGTGTTTAAGTTAAATTTAATACGTACACTTGGTCACAACACAGACGTTTTCGGTCTACATAGACCTTCATCAGTGTACTGAAATCATAATGATCAATAAAATGTTACTAATTGGAAATAAAGTATATACACAATGACATGTTGGGTCAAAATTATGACATAATAAATATCAACTTGATCTCTGGTTAGCTAATCAACAGCATGCATCGTAAGTACTCAGTATACATAGAGAAAAAAAGGGAAGGCAAATAAGTAAAACACATACCTATGACCAATGCAAGATGGGACCAGAATAATATATCTACAATCCAGACATTGGAAGTGAATAAGTGCATATGAGTAAATAAGATGATGTCTTATAGTAGACAAATAGTATAACCCATAACCGTTCAAAAATGGGTGATGCTGAATAACTAGGAAAGGCAGTAAGTGGCGGTTAGTGAAAAAATAGTGATGATAGATCACAATAAAATAAAAGCAAATACAATCGTACCACTGTTACTGCTTCTGGTAGCCCCTGTTAGTATTATGCACTGTGAAAGTAATTGATGCTGGTGTTCAGTGGAACATAATAGTAACATACATCATACATAGGAGAGACGCTGACCCGGTGCACTTACCGAAGTGTAAGTCGTCAGTGAGAAGCCACAAGGACGCGGCATCCACCGCTGTCGTTGTGGATCCGAAAGGTATCTGGCTAGGATATATAATGGCCGTGATCGTCTCGTGCAGCATACAGAACCAGGAAGTGCCGGACCGGAAGTGACGTCTGTGCTTTAGTGAAAACAGTAGAGGTACATTTCTGCGTTCCACTGAGACTATTATGCGTTCCACATACAGAGCGCATGTCATGAAATCAGGGAAGAGGTGAAGTGCAAAATGAACGTGAAAATCCAGAGTGAAGGCATATTATTAAAACGATTCTGTAAGGAAGAAAATAATAAGATATAATAAAATAAACATGCATCATTCTCAAGTAAAAACGGTAACAATGCAATATAATAGCCAATTTACAGGAAAGAATGAAGGTCGTATTCCCTGTTTAAAACCTTGGGAATAGGGTATTTAGCAGGCGGATCCAGTATGCCTCTCTCCTTTTCAATTGTGTAATGCATCCCCACCTCTTCTTGGTTGGGGTACATGTTCAAGTACTTGGTAAGTAATTGTCCACATAGTGACCTTCTGCAACAAAATGTTGTGGATAGGAAGAATGTATTTTTGCACCTTATAGTGGACTTATGTTTTGATATCCTATCTTTTACACTTTGTGTGGTCTCCCCAATATAGAGTAAACCACAAGGACATTTATTAGAAAAACCACATAGTTTGTATTGCACGTAAAATATTCTTGAATAGAAATTTTTTTACCCGTTAGGGTGGTATACATATTGCCCTTGATGATGTTGTTGCATTGTTGACAGGAGAGGCATGGAAAAATACCCATTTTTGGTTTGTAAGAACCTTTGGGTTGTGGTGGGTTTTTTAGAGCCTACGTCTGCTCTAATTAAACATCCCAAGGTTACGCGGTCTCCTGAAACATGCATAAAAGGCTGCCGAAAAGCCTCTACCTCAGGGTGGGCGGATTGTAGGATATGCCAATGCTTCCGTATGCCATGTGAATTTTGTAGGCTGCTGGATGGTATCATGTATGAATGTATTCTACTAGTTCCATCCCTACGTATGGACCTGTCAGAGGACTGATCTGAACAGTCGATGGTGATAACCTCTATAAGGAATTTGGATTGCATTTCTCTGATTCTGGTCTGTTGTAATGAGGGATCGGATACAATTCGGGTAACCCTCTTATTGGATTGTGGAATTGAGCATTCATTTTGTAAGGATGAAAACTAAGAAATGGAGGAGGCGTTTCTATCCGTTTGTTTTGAGAAGAGTCGGTTGTTAAATTGCCAGATATACTTTGATCACTAAGGTGTCCAAAAAACTAATTTGTCATATGCTGTAGTTCATTGTAAAGTCCAGGCCGGCCAAGAGGTTTTAAGAAAGTCAAAGAATGTTTGTAATGAAGTCAGGTCTCCTCCCCACACGCAAAAAATATTGTCTAAGTATCTTTTCCAAACTAGAGCATGTTTTTGGAAGAGATAATTGTTGTAGATAAGACTCTCCTCAAAAGTGCCATATAGGCATTGGCATACGGGGGTGCGACGTTACTTCCCATCGCAGTACCCTTGATCTGCAAATAGAAATCATCTTCAAAGAAAAAAAATTTTTGGTGAGTACTATGGATAGTAACTCGCTAAAACAGATCTATCTGATCAGGATGCATGCCAGAGGAATAAGGAGATGACGTGTGGAGAGAATACCCTCCCTGTGGGGAATTGACGTGTATAGGTCCCGTACGTCGAATGAGACCAAGAAGGCAACATGTGGGACAGGGGTGACGGTCCGTATAAATGTTTAAGAATAACCATGTCAAGAATAAACAAAGTGGTATTTTGATTATGGAGTAATAATTTTCTCAAGATAAATGGATAGTGGTGATAGTATTGATTCCGTGGAGCAACGATTGGCGACCTGGAGGATTGTTTAGATCCTATGAATTTTCGGTAAGGTGTAAAACACCGGTATGATAGGGGTTTTTTTGTGAGAAAATCACTTGTTTTACTGTCGATAATACCTAATTCTGATATTTGCCAGTATGTCACTAATCAGTGATTGGATGGCAGTTGTGGGATTGCCTGGTAATTTGGTGTAGACAGTAATGTCGCTTAATTGTCGTTGAATTTCGCCAATATATGTTGTCTTGTCCATCACTACTATGGCTCCCCCTTTGTCTGCCGGCTTAATGACAATATCTTTGTCATCTTGAGTGAATGTAGGGCCTTCTATCAAGTGGGGAGCAATTGAGTGGAAATGAATTATACCATGATCAGTATCAAGACAGAAGTTTTGAAACGTATTGTTGACAAACTGGATAAACGTTTTTTAATGCATGGGAACCCATTGGTGGACGAAGGAACTTTTAGATCGTAAACTTCAAACTAGCTGCTGTAAGGCAGCTAGTGGAGGTACTTTAGTATGGGAGTATTGACATGTATGATGTATGTACTATAATGTTCCACTGAACACCACATCAATTACTTTCACAGTGCATAATACTAACAGGGGCTACCCAGAAGCAGTAACCAGTGGTACGATTGTATTGCTTTTATTTTATTGTGATCTATCATCACATATTTATTCACTAACCAGACACTTACTGCCTTTCCCTAGTTATTCAGCATCACCCATTTTTGAACGGTATGGTTATAAAAAACTATTTGTCTACTATAAGACATCACTCTTATATACATCATCATGCACTTATTCACATTCCACATGTCTGGATTGTAGATATATTAATTCTGGTCCCATCTTGCATCTGGTCACTAGGTATGTGTTATACTTATTTGCCTTCCCTTTTTTTCTCTATGTATACTGAGTACTTACGATAGCATGCTGTTGATTAGCTAACCCAGAGATCAAGTTGATATTTATTATGTCATAATTTTGACCCAACATGTCATTGTGTATATACTTTATTTCCAATCTAGTAACATTTATTGATCACTTATGATTTCAGTACACTGATGAAGGTCTAATGTAGACCGAAACGTCTGTGTTGTGACCAAGTGTACGTATTAAATTTACCATAAAACACAAATTTCGAGTGTGCCCAGCTTTTTTGACACATAATATGGTTTGGGAACCTACTGGAGCACCTCCAAAAAGAGCTGTGCCAATATTTACTGACATTTATTTTCATCTTGTCTAACCGCCATTATATTTTGGGGGCTTCCTATTTTCTTTGGGGATCTGCTCCGGGGCAGATAGCTTTCATCTTTCTGCCTTTAGGTGTAGTTATCTCTCAGGCTGTGATGAGGCGTCTAGGATCAACGTAGGAACGCTCCCGGCTACCTCTAGTTGTGTCGTTAGTTTAGGAATCTGCAACCCATCAGTTACCAACATCTCATGTGTTCGGCTGCCCTGCTGTTGTTCCTGTCCTCCTCAGCTACCGAAACATAACACATATGCTCCACAGATTATGCCCCATATATTCCACAGATTATGCCCCATATGTTTCCACAGATTATGCCCATAGTATAGGATCACTTATGCTGCTGCAACTAAAAAAAAAAATTACATACTCACTCTCTCGCTGGGGCCAGGTGCCGGTATCCTGACAGGCGGGGACACCGGCGCGCTATGGGGGACAGGTGCCGGGTCACCGCTGGCTCAGGGCCCGCGCCTGCAATATTCACCTGTACCTGTTCCACCGCTGAGCGCCGCTGTCTTCCTGGTCCTCCAGCAGGAATGCTCAGGCAGAGGGCACTAACCACGTCATCGTGCCCTCTGACCTGAACATTCACAGCTAGAGGATGCGAGGACACAGAGGCGAGCAGCGGTGGACCGGGGACAGGTGAATATCGCTTATACTCACCCCCTCCTGGTGCGGTCTCTGCAGCCCCTGCTCTTCTCTCACGGTCTCCAGCGCTATGTCTAACTTCAGCGTCACGTGGTACCACTCATTAAAGTCATGAATATGTGCATATTCATGACTTTAATGAACGGTACCACAGATGGCTGAACACAGGCGCCGGAGACCGTGGGAAGAGCAGGGGCTGCAGAGACCGCGCCAGGAGGGGTGAATATATAGGACAGCTGCGCTTCCCTCCCCCGCCGGTATATGACTCGAGTATAAGCCGAGAGGGGGACTTTCAGCCCTAAAAAATGGGCTGAAAATCTCGGCTTATACTCGAGTCTATACGGTAATTCATTGAGAGGTGCAATTTCTACAGTGGGGTCACCTTGGTTTTTTTTCTGCTGTTCTGGCACCGTCTGGGCTGCACAAATTAAGCCTGTAAACTATTGTAGTAAAATCTGTACTCCAAAAGCCAAATAGCGCTCCTTCCTTCTCATCCCTTAAGTGTGGCTAAACATCATTTCTGACAATACATGGGCAGCAAAAAAATTACATTTTTACCACAGATTAAATTCACAGATAAAGGAGCTGAGTGCGGATGTGCTTTTTTTGTGGATGAGCTGAAGCTTTTATTGAGAACATTTTACAAAACATTTGGGATCTCATTTATCCAGCGCTCTTACTTTGAGGTTTCCACCTAAGTCTCTGAGTGAAGTGCTTTAGATGAAAACCCAGAGGAACCACTCACTATAATAAGGCAGCAGAGTTACTCTGGACTCCTTCTGCCTTCTTTCTGATTGACCTTCTTTTCGGAAGTTCACAAAACTGTGGCAGATCGCGCTTTTATGCATGCCTAAAAAGATGGATAACGCCAGATCAATGGTCAGACAGCATACACAGCGCCTCCATCTGCCTCATTATAGGGAACCTTCCGCCGAGGGTTCCGCTGAATCACGTATTTCAGAGAATTTTCACGGAAACCCCGTGTAAGAGCTCAGCGCAGAGCGCAGGAATTAAATGCGCTCCTTACTACGATCTTTGGGAGGGGAATGAACAAATCGAAAGCAGGTGAAGAATTTTTTAATTTATTTTTTGCGCCATTCCTCATGTGTATAAACGATTAGACGATTATTCTTTGGGTTGGTGAATACAGCGATACCATATTTATATTGTTTTTATATGTTTTGGCTGCTGACACTACTAAAAAGATGCTTTTTTTGCAAAAACTACTTTTTCCATCTGACTTTTTGTTTATGTAAATGACCTGAACAGGACTATGGGCCGGACATACTCTCAATGAGATTCCACCTTTTATATTTAAAATAAGTTCTGGAGGAAGATTCTCAGGAGATCTACAGTACAGACCAAAATTTGGACACACCTTCTCATTTAAAGATTTTTCTGTATTTTCATGACTATGAAAATTGTACATTCACCCTGAGGCATCAAAACTATGAATTAACACATGTGGAACTATATATTTAACAAAAAAGTGTGAAACAAATGAAATTATGTCTTTATTCTAGGTTCTTCAAATTAGCCACCTTTTGCTTTGATGACTGCTTTGCACACTCTTGGCATTCTCTTGATGAGCTTCAGAGGTAGTCACCGAAATGGTTTTTCACTTCACAGGTGTGCCCTGTCAGGTTTAATAATGGGATTTCTGGCCTATAAATGGGTCGGGACCATCAATTGTGTTTGTGCAGAAGTCTGGTGGATACACAGCTGATAGTCCTAATGAATAGACGTTAGAATTTGTATTATGGCAAGAAAAAAAGCAGCTAAGTAGAGAAAAACGAGTGGCCATCATTACATTAAGAAATGAAGGTCAGTCCAGTCCGAAAAATTGGGAAAACTTTGAAAGTGTCCCCAAGTGCAGTTGCAAAAACCATCAAGCGCTACAAAGAAAACTGGCTCACATGAGGACCACCCCAGGAAAGGAAGACCAAGAGTCACCTATGCTTCTGAGAATAAGTTTAATCCGAGTCACCAGCCTCAGAAATCGCAGGTTAACAGCAGCTCAGATTAGAGACCAGGTCAATGCCACACAGATTCTAGCAGCAGACACATCTCTACAACAACTGTTAAGAGGAGACTTTGTGCAGCAGCCTTCATGGTAAAATAGCTGCTAGGAAACCACTGCTAAGGACAGGCAACAAGCAGAAAGAACTTGTTTGGGCTAAAGAACACAAGGAATGGACATTAGACCAGTGGAAATCTGTGCTTTGGTCTGACGAGTCCAAATTTGAGATCTTTGGTTCCAACCACCGTGTCTTTGTGCATGCAGAAAAGGTGAACGATGGACTCTACATGCCTGGTTCCCACCGTGAAGCATGGAGGCAGAGGTGTGATGGTGTGGGGTGCTTTGCTGGTGAAACTGTTGGGGATTTATTCAAAATTGAAGGTATACTGAACCAGCATGGCTACCACAGCATCTATCATTTGACCAAGAAGAAGAGTGAGGGTGCTACGCCAAGAACCTGGCCTCCACAGTCACCAGACCTGAACCCAATCGAGATGGTTTGGGGTGACTGGACCGCAGAGTGAAGGCAAAAGGGCCAACAAGTGCTAAGCATCTCTGGGAGCTCCTTCAAGATTGTTAGAAGACCATTTCCGGTGACTACCTCTTGAAGCTCATCAAGAGAATGCCAAGCGTGTGTGCAAAGCAGTCATCAAAGCAAAAGGTGGCTACTTTGAAGAACCTAGACTATAAGACATATTTTCAGTTGTGTCACACTTTTTGTTAAGTAAAAATGTATAATTCCACATGTGTTAATTCATAGTTTTGATGTCTTCAGTGTGAATGTACAATTTTCATAGTCATGAAAATACAGAAAAATCTTTAAATGAGAAGGTGTGTCCAAACTTTTGGTCTGTACTGTATGTACGGCCATAAATCTTAACTGCTCACTTATATAGAAGAATAACGTGGGTTTGTCTGGGATAAAGACATCAGATCGCAAGCTATCATGTTCTTCAGCTTCCATGACCTTCATGCCGATATAGACATCTCAGGAGGGGTGATCCTACTGACTGATTCCCTTTAAACTATAGTACGTTAGAGATATCTAACGTATGGACCCATTTTCAGGCATGTTTATCGGATGTAATATTACACAAGTGTCAGTGTACAGTGCCATACTTATTTTATTATAACCCGCCGAATAATCAATCATCTGCAATAAATAAAAAAGAGATAAGATAAGCAATATTCAACAGGTGAATTAATTGCATGAGTCAACTAAGTCCTTTGAAAATTCCAGACAGTCTTGGTAATAAAAATGATATGAAGCAAAGCTTGTTCCTATGTCTACACTCATAAAATTCACATGGGTCATTCATAAAGATATGGTAAGCTGACATGTAAGATATATAAATATAATATAATATATATACGTAAGATATATATATATATATATATACTCGTGACTTTTCCTTTAGGTGGAATTACATCCTGGTATCTGAACAAGCCTTTGTGCAGCATGACCTTTAAGGTTAGTAGGAAATTGTAATTGCTTTGTCATGTACGTTTGCAAAAACATAAAAATCCCTTGAAATTACCTTTATTTCCACAATGATAACTAATAAAACTTGGTGTGATTGATAGTCACAAGCATAGCCAAGCACAATACAACTAGACTGATGAAACACAGTTGTATGCTTCACATCTTTTATTGAGGAAATATCCATAGTGCTGAGAAAAGATAAGTGAACCCTTGAATTAAATACCCTATGCATTCATCATTAGTAGCAAAGATTTCCTATAGGTGGTAATCCGATTTCTTAATGGTGAAGTGGATCCCCATATCATTTCAACCATTAGTTGATGTTCTTACTAAAATATTTATTACATCTTAGAAATCAATTCTCCCTCAATGATTCCAATGCACCAAGCCCCTGAGGAACCATGAGTAAAGCTCCAAAGAGCTGAAACGTGTAGGTCTTAGTCACATTGGAACTGCCATGCACTTTTAGTTCATTTTTCTATAATATTTCTGGATTTTATCGTACCCACCAGCTGCCCTCGCTGTATTTTCGTTCCCCTGAGGAAGCAGAGCAGCCCCAAACCATCTTGTTTCCTCCACCATGCCTCTCAGTTGGGCTTGTCATTGGATTTCCCCTAAATGTTTCACTTTTGTCTCATGTGTCCATAAAAAATTTTCTCAGATTCATTGTGGAACATGTAGGCGGTTTCAGACAAACTTGTGACTGGGCGTTATATTTTATTTGGGACTCCATTGACTTTGCTTGTGGAGTCATTCCATGAACATTATTCATTTTCAGAGTTTTTCTAATGGAGGATGTTTGTAAAGTCATCAGTAGTTCTTTTGCTATTACCCATTTTCTCACCCATTAATATCAGAATTCCCACTTCTATGGGAATAGCAGCAGCCCTGCATTTTCTCCATAAGATTTTACACCCTTTTTTGTTTCAATCACCTCTACAAGTCTTCTGAGGTCTTCTGAAAGCTATAAAAACTTGATTCCAGCTCATCCAGTTGCTCTATGCTCATCCACCTGAGACTCAGACACCGACCTCGCCTTGGCCTCACATCAAGGATAATACAGTCATGGCCAAAAGTTTTGAGAATGACATAAATATTAATTTTTACAAAGTCTACTGCTTCACTTTTTCTAATGGCAATTTGCATATACTCCAGAATGTTATAAAGAGTGATCAGCTTAACAGCAATTACTTGCAAAGTCAATATTTGGCTAGAAAATGAACTTTATCCCCCAAAACACATTTCAACATCATTGCAGCCCTGCCTTAAAAGGACCAGCTAACCTCTTTTCAGTGATTGCTCCATTAACACAGTGTGGGTGTTGATGAGGACATGGCTGGAGATCAATCTGTCATGATTAAGTAAGAATGACACCACTGGACACTTTAAAAGGAGGCTGGTGCTTGGCATCATTGTTTCTCTTCTGTTAACCATGGTTATCTCTAAAGAAACACGTGCAGTCATCATTGCAATGCACAAAAATGGCCTAACAGGGAAGAGTATCGCAGCTAGAAAGATTGCACCTCAGTCAACAATCTATCGCATCATCAAGAACTTCAAGAAGAGAGGTTCCATTGTTGCCAAAAAGGCTTCAGGGCGCCCAAGAAAGACCAGCAAGCGCCAGGACTCTCTCTTAAAAGTGTTTTTAGCTGCGGGATCGGGCTACCAGCAGTGCAGAGCTTGCTCAGGAATGGCAGCAGGCAGGTGTGAGTGCAGCTGCACGCACTGTGAGGCGGAGACTCTTGGAGCAAGGCCTGGTCTCAAGGAGGGCAGCAAAAAAGCCACTTCCCTCCAAAAAAACATCATGGACAGACTGATATTCTGCAAAAGGTACAGGCAGTGGACTGCTGAGGACTGGGGTAAAGTTATTTTCTCTGATGAATCCCCTTTCGATTGTTTGGGACATCAGGAAAACGCCTCATTCGGAGAAGACAAGGTGAGCGCTACCACCAGTCTTGTCTCATGCCAACTGTTAAGCATCCTGAAACCATTCATGTGTGGGTTGCTTCTCAGCCAAGGGAATCGGCTCTCTCACAGTCTTGCCTAAAAACACAGCCATGAATAAAGAATGGTACCAGAACGTCCTCCAAGAGCAACTTCTCCCAACCCTCCAAGAGCATTTTGGCAATCAACAATGCCTTTTCCAGCATGATGGAGCACCTTGCCATAAAGCAAAGGTGATAACTAAATGGCTCAGGAACAAAACATAGAGATTTTGGGTCCATGCCTGGAAACTCCCCAGATCTTAATCCCATTGAGAACTTGTGGTCAATCAATCAAGAGACGGGTGGACAAACAAAAACCTAAAAATTCTGACAAAATGAAAGCATTGATTGTGCAAGAATGGACTGCTATCAGTCAGGATTTGGTCCAGAAGTTGATTGAGAGCATGCCAGGGAGAATTGCAGAGGTCCTGAAGAAGAAGGGTCAACACTGCAAATATTGACTTGCTGCATTAACTCATTCTAACTGTCAATATAAGCTTTTGTCACTCATATGTTTGCAATTATTATATTTCTGTCTGTGATAAAAACATCTGTCAAACACACATAAAAACCAGAGGGCAGCAGATCATGTGAAAATATAATATTTGTGTCATTCTCAAAACTTTTGGCCATGACTGTAGAAAAAATTGGATTCCGGCTCAACAGGAAATATAGTGCATACAAAAGAAAAATGTACATGGTCTACATGACCCAGTTGACGCGTTTCGACTGCACTAAGCAGTCTTACTCATGACACTAAACAATATTTTTACTGTTGTATGAATGTGCTAAATTAAAAAATATGAGCCGTATGGTGGATGTACATGATGAATTCACGGTATCGACCTGAAGCACAGGCCACATTAGCAGCCTTATGAATAAGACCCTGGCCGGGTCGAAATGTTAATTTTCTTGTTGCTAAATTTCCTGCACCTTTTCCATATCAGTGCCTGTGTTTTATTAACTAGATGTGAAATAAATTTTCTGCAAATTTTCATCAAGAACGGTGATTTATTACCACTTGACTATGGGGATTTTCATCCCACTTTACCAGCATCTCGAAGTTTCTACATAGCATGCACGCTATTTTCTCTTCCTGTAGTGGCGTTGGCGCAATCTTGAGTCTCAACCTCCATTCTTCTGCTTGTCTTCCCTCTCTTCATAGTGGGCGGCGAGACTCCTACGCAGCTTCCCAGAGTGTCACAGGATGTCACAGGAAGAACTGGCGGCTGTTTGGCCTGCTCAGCGGACAATTCAGCAACAGAAGGATAAAACCAGGATCACTGCACAGAGCTCACATCACGCGGTAGACATGCCCCCTGAATGGCCTGATTGGCAGCATTCTGCCTATGCACAGTGTACACAGAAATTTGCTGATCAGTGGTGTGGGTGGGGTTATACAGAGCTCAGCATTCAGATAACTGGTAGATCTGTAGAACAGTGATTTTATCAAAACTGCAACAAGTAGCCTAGTAAGTGACACATCACTTTATCTCTGTCTTGTTGCTTTCAGATGGAAAGCAGAAACATGGTAACAGATTCTCTTAAGAACCTATACAATTTGGGGGTATTTGCCAAGTATGGTTGGGCACCAGATGAGGACATTTCAATAAAAAACTCCTCCAGAAGAAGCATGGAGGATACACCAGCTAAATTGTCTGTGCCCACTGTATATGAAAATGTATAGCATAGATGACAAAAAGAATAGTAATGATAAATTTATAAACCTACACTTCGGTCAAATGTCACTACATGGCGTGTAGAGAGCTTCGGCCACCAGATTTCATCCAAGTTATTGCTTATAGATTAAAGTCAGGACATATTTAGCAAAAACGAATTCCATTGAGAAATGGTTTTTATACGGACATTGGTTCCGCCCTTAGCGTGTGAATCTGTAGCGTAGCTCGGAGGGGGCCCACCTGGAGCTACGCTACTGTAACTGTATCGGCATGCACAGCACGCCGACACAGTTACTTTCTGCGGCAGAGCAGGAGAATCAATCTCCCTGCTCTGCCGCCCGGCCGCTATGGGGCCCCTGAGCACCCGGGTGTGGGGCCCGGTGCTAGCAGTGGGCCCCCCGCCTGTCATCGCAGGGTCAGCTGTATCGGCATCTAGCCGATACAGCTGACCGCATTGAGAGAGAAGGAGCGAGCGCTCCTCCCATAATCCCCATCTCAGCGTCTGACAGCGGGCGCGATGACGTCACTGCCCGGCGCCGGCAGTCAGACACTGAGAGGGAGAGCAGTGAGCAGCGCAGGAGCCGGGAGTAAGAGAGGTGAGTACAGGATTTATTATTTTTGTAAAGGGGATGCTTTAAAAGTAAGGCTGCATATGGAGTACATTATAAGTACGGCTGCATATGGGGGAGTGCATTATAAGTACGGCTGCATATGGGGTGCATTATAAGTACGGCTGCATATGGGGGAGTGCATTATAAGTAAGGCTGCATATGAGGGAGTGCATTATAAGTAAGGCTGCATATGGGGGAGTGCATTATAAGTACGGCTGCATATAGGGTACATTATAAGTACGGCTGCATATGGGGAGTGCATTATAATAGAACCGATAATTACACTGAACTCCACACAACAATATATGAAAAAGTACAACTTTATTAAATGTCAAAATACATAATACAAAACACCAGAATATATACCACACATAGATTAAAAAGGTGGAACCCAATAAGGGCACCACAACCCACATTAAATCCTATAGAGGTATGCATATGAAACTAAATCCCCAGTATTCACTCCCATAAAGCTACACATAGCGAACAGGATAAAGCCTCCCAAAACACAGTTTCAACACAATCTAAATCACCAATCTAAAAGTGATGGATAGAGTGCAAAAGTATTACCTCCTGTGGGTGATGGCGCCAGCCCCTACGCACGTTTCGGCGTACAGCCTTCTTCCGGGGGATGACCTCACACCAACAGTGGCGTAGTTTTATGCTTAAAGCCCTACCAATCAAAATGCCCAAAACAGACACACACCAAGGGATGCTAATTCTCATTGGACAGTCCATTAAATGTCTCCAATTTGTATGGGGGAGTGTTTGGCTAGTACACAAATCAAAACACGTCTAGTATATTCCACGATCGACAGGAAGACACTCCCATGGTCACATGTTCAAAATAGTATCCTCCCATGGCTCGATATGAACAGCCCATGTGTCCAAAGAAGCATACTGCTCTAGAAATATCTCGGGAATCCTCCCTGATCGAATGTCCCAGAGACGTCTATGCTTAGACGGCGCACACCACCCCACAGACACATCCCCAGGGGACCGCACAGCGCGACGAAGCCGCGCACTCCGGCCGGAGCCAAGCCCCGCCCACGTCTGACGTGGGAAGGCCTGAGTCACATGACCGGACCGCACGGCAGAGCCGTCGCACTGAGCGATGCCCCAGGAAGCGCCTAGTGGGCGTGCGCGCACAGCAAGCATCCCGGGGAGCTCAAAGATACAATGCTTGTGTAGATTAACTATTCGGCATAAAGACTATAAGATAGCCCATAACAACACTATATTTAAAAGGTATCCAACATCACTACTAGAACTACAGCATTCGATCACAAAGAGGGAGGAAATCCTAACTATATTTCATCCATTAGACAGCAAATAATTCCCAAAATAGATACTAGAATCAGATTGCCCATAATGTGAGCATATATAGCACAAAGAAACAGGTCTATCATTAAACATTTAGACGAAGAAAAGACAATATTGGTCAGAAATTGGATTTGTCCAAACGTAGATAATAATAATGGGGAGTTCTTAATGTTCAAGTCCGTCGTCAATCATATTTATCCATGCAATTGAGGTCTGGGTCATTCAGCGATCAGTTGGCGAAAAGCAAGAAAAAAACGCACTATAAGAGAACAAGAAAATTAAAATCATATAAAAACAAGGTGAGATAAAAATCAACGCAGACAAATCAGAGAAATGGAGCAAAACTGCAGGTTTCGTTCAAACCAAATGGGTGCATGGTCTTTAAAGTCCAGATCCACTTTGTCTCAATACGTGCGAGGGACGAGTGATTTCTCCTCCCCTAGCACCAAGAAGGAGTCTATCAATCCCTTTCACTTTGAGCCCTTTTGGGTCGCACTGATGGTGTATTTTAAAATGTTTCGGTAGTGTCCGTAAATGTTCTACACATGTCTCATCTTTGGCGGCCATAATATCTCTAACGTGTTCTCTCACTCTTATTTTTAAGGCTCTGGTCGTAAGGCCTACATAAATCTTACCACATGGACAACAAGCGTAATATATAACCGCTTTTGTTGAGCAAGTTATTGAATGGGTAATTTTGTAGCTTTTATTACCATCAGATGAAACAAAAGTGGTCGCAGATTCAATGTTTGGGCACGCTAACGCATTTCCCACATGGGGTACAACCCCATTTTGTTTTAGAGACTTGCGCAAAAGGTAGTTGTTTTTGGTCATTCTTTTCGTAATGACTACGGACTAGTATATCACACAAGTTTTTACTCCGCCGTGCCGTAATGTTTGGAGTTGGTGACAAGTATGTGCCCAAGGTACTATCCGCCAATAGTATAGGCCAATATTTGGCCATAGTTCTCCGCATCAGGTTCCATTGTGAATGGAAGGTAGTTATCATCCGTACCTTATTTGCCTCACTTTTATCTTTCTTAGAGGCTTCACCTGTAGAATAAATCAGATCATGTCTCTCCTGATTCCTAGCACGATTATGTGCTGCCTTGACCTGTCTTTTACTATACCCCCGAGTCAAAAATCTATGTTGTAGATCTATAGCTCTTTTCTCAAAATCTAAATTAGACGAGCAAATCCGTCGGACCCTCAGGAAATTGTCCAGTGGGTATGGACTTGATGACCTGCGTTGGATGGGTGGATTGTGCATGGAGGAGCGAATTCGTAGCTGTCTCCTTACGGAATAAATCGGTTTGTAAAAAGCCCTTGGTATCTCGTTTAACTGTAACATCTAAAAAATCAATAGATTCACTATGGTACTTGTATGTTAAACGTAAATTAAGATTGTTGGCATTCAGTTCATCAAAAAAAGAGGTCAACTGATCTAAAGTACCCTGCCAGATCATAAATACGTCATCAATGTACCGCGTCCAAAAAAGGACGCGGTCCATTGATGTGCCTTGATCTGACTGGAAGAGGTCCCTCTCCCACAGCCCCACGAACAGGTTGGCATAGGAGGGTGCAAAGGCCGCTCCCATAGCTGTTCCCTGGAGCTGTAGATAGAGGGACCCCGCAAAATAAAAGAAATTATGCTTGAGTGCAAAATCCAAAAGAGACAGCACGAATTGAACCCCCTCCATGTCAAGCTCAGTCAAAGATAAATAGTGAGCTACTGCTCTCAGGCCGTCCACATGTCTAATACTTGTGTAGAGAGCCTCTACATCGCAGGTCACCAAGATCGAGCCCTCCTCCACATTAATTGAATCGATCTTCTTCAAGAAATCACTTGTATCACGAATGTATGAGGGTAGTGTTTCCACCAGGGGTTTAAGCTGAGCATCTATATTTGCAGACCTTTTCTAAAAAGTTACAGACACCCGAGACAATTGGTCTACCGGGGGGAGTGCATTATAAGTACGGCTGCATATGGGGGAGTGCATTATAAGAAAGGCTGCATATGAGGGAGTGCATTATAAGTAAGGCTGCATATGGAATACATTATAAGTACGGCTGCATATGGGGGAGTGCATTATAAGTACTGCTGCATATGGGGGTGCATTATAAGTAAGGCTGCATATGGAATACATTATAAGTACGGCTGCATATGGGGGAGTGCATTATAAGTACGGCTGCATATAGGGTGCATTATAAGTAAGGCTGCATATGGGGGAGTGCATTATAAGTACGGCTGCATATGGGGTCATTATAAGTAAGGCTGCATATGGGGGTGCATTATAAGTAAGGCTGCATATGGGGGAGTGCATTATAAGTACGGCTGCATATAGGGTGCATTATAAGTACGACTGCATATGGGGGAGTGCATTATAAGTACGGCTGCATATGGGGTGCATTATAAGTACGGCTGCATATGGGGTGCATTATAAGTAAGGCTGCATATGGGGGAGTGCATTATAAGTACGGCTGCATATGGGGTGCATTATAAGTAAGGCTGCATATGGGGGAGTGCATTATAAGTACAGCTGCATATGGGGTGCATTATAAGTACGGCTGCATATGGGGGTGCATTATAAGTAAGGCTGCATATGGGGGAGTGCATTATAAGTACGGCTGCATATGGGGGAGTGCATTATAAGTACGGCTGCATATGGGGTGCATTATAAGTAAGGCTGCATATGGGGTGCATTATAAGTACGGCTGCATATGGGGGTGCATTATAAGTAAGGCTGCATATGGGGTGCATTATAAGTAAGGCTGCATATGGGGTGCATTATAAGTAAGGCTGCATATGGGGGAGTGCATTATAAGTAAGGCTGCCTATGGGGTACATTATAAATAAGACTGCCTATTGGGTGCATTATAAATAAGGCTGCCTATTGGGTGCATTATAAATAAGGCTGCCTATGGGGTGCATTATAAATAAGACTGCCTATGGGGTGCATTATAAATAAGACTGCCTATGGGGAGTGCATTACAATATAGAGGCTGTCTGTTGGGGTGCATTATAATACAGAGGCTGCCTATGGGGTGCATTACAATACATAGGCTGTCTATGGGGGTGCATTATACTATATTGAGGACTATCTGGTGTATTATGCTATATGGAGGCTATCTAGGGGACCATCATACAGTGTGGGGATTATAGTGGCGGGGCCATCATACAGTGTTGGAGCCATTAAATAGTTTGGGAATATTAAGGGGTCAGTATATATCCAGTGAGGGGCATCATACTGTGTATAGGGGAGCTGTACAGGGGGAGACTCGGGACATTAAGTGTAAAGTGGGCACTTATTGTTATAGGGGAACTCTGGTTACTGTGACTGTCAAAGGGGCACACACAGGGCATTATTACATTCTAGGGGACAACATGTGGGCACTGTTTTCTAGGGCCCATGCACCCGGCATTACTATATTATAGAGGGGTGCTTTAGAATTTAGAGGTCACACAGAACCACCCAGTAGGTGCAGTAATAGGGACACATATGGCAGCAGTGGCTCAGTATTGGGGTATCAGGTGCAGTAATAGGGACACATACGGCAGCAGCGGCTCAGCATTGGGTATCAGGTGCAGTAATAGGGACACATACGGCAGCAGCGGCTCAGTATTGGGGTATCAGGTGCAGTAATAGGGACACATATGGCAGCAGCGGCTCAGTATTGGGTATCAGGTGTAGTAATAGGGACACATATGGCAGCAGTGGCTCAGTATTGGGTATTAGGTGCAGTAATAGGGACACATAGGGCAGCAGTGGCTCAGTATTGGGGTATCAGGTGTAGTAATAGGGACACATATGCTAGCAGTGGCTCAGCATTGGGGTATCAGGTGTAGTAATAGGGACACATATGGCAGCAGCGGCTCAGTATTGGGTATCAGGTGCAGTAATAGGGACACATACGGCAGCAGCGGCTCAGTATTGGGGTATCAGGTGCAGTAATAGGGACACATACGGCAGCAGCGGCTCAGTATTGGGGTATCAGGTGCAGTAATAGGGACACATACGGCAGCAGCGGCTCAGTATTGGGGTATCAGGTGCAGTAATAGGGACACATACGGCAGCAGCGGCTCAGCATTGGGGTATCAGGTGTAGTAATAGTGACACATACGGCAGCAGCGGCTCAGTATTGGGGTATCAGGTGCAGTAATAGGGACACATACACCAGCAGCGGCTCAGTATTGGGGTATCAGGTGCAGTAATAGGGACATATACGGCAGCAGTGGCTCAGTATTGGGGTATCAGGTGCAGTGATAGGGACACATACGGCAGCAGCGGCTCAGTATTGGGGTATCAGGTGTAGTAATAGGGACACATACGGCAGCAGCGGCTCAGTATTGGGGTATCAGGTGTAGTAATAGGGACACATAGGGCAGCAGCGGCTCAGTATTGGAGTATCAGGTGTAGTAATAGGGACACATACGGCAGCAGCGGCTCAGTATTGGGGTATCAGGTGTAGTAATAGGGACACATAGGGCAGCAGCGGCTCAGTATTGAGGTATCAAGTGTAGTAATAGGGACACATACGGCAGCAGCGGCTCAGTATTGGGGTATCAGGTGCAGTAATAGGGACACATACGGCAGCAGCGGCTCAGCATTGGGGTATCAGGTGCAGTAATAGGGACACATATGGCAGCAGCGGCTCAGTATTGGGATATCAGGTGCAGTAATAGGGACATATACGGCAGCAGTGGCTCAGTATTGGGGTATCAGGTGCAGTAATAGGGACACATACGGCAGCAGCGGCTCAGTATTGGGGTATCAGGTGTAGTAATAGGGACACATACGGCAGCAGCGGCTCAGTATTGGGGTATCAGGTGTAGTAATAGGGACACATAGGGCAGCAGCGGCTCAGTATTGGAGTATCAGGTGTAGTAATAGGGACACATACGGCAACAGCGGCTCAGTATTGGGGTATCAGGTGCAGTAATAGGGACACATACAGCAGCAGCGGCTCAGTATCGGGGTATCAGGTGCAGTAATAGGGACACATACGGCAGCAGCGCTCAGTATTGGGGTATCAGGTGCAGTAATAGGGGCACATACGGCAGCAGCAGCTCAGTATTGGGGTATCAAGTGTAGTAATAGGGGCACATACTGCAGCAGCAGCTCAGTATTGGGGTATCAAGTGCAGTAATAGGGACACATATGGCAGTAGCGGCTCAGTATTGGGGTATCAGGTGCAGTAATAGGGGCACATAGGGCAGCAGCGGTTCAGTATTGGGGTATCAGGTGCAGTAATAGGGACACATACGGCAGCAGCGGTTCAGTATTGGGGTATCAGGTGCAGTAATAGGGACACATACGGCAGCAGCGGCTCAGTATTGGGGTATCGGGCAGTAATAGGGACACATACGGCAGCAGCGGCTCAGTATTGGGGTATCAGGTGCAGTAATAGGGACACATACGGCAGCAGCGGCTCAGTATTGGGGTATCAGGTGTAGTAATAGGGACACATACGGCAGCAGCGGCTCAGTATTGGGGTGTCAGGTGTAGTAATAGGGACACATACGGCAGCAGCGGCTCAGTATTGGGGTGTCAGGTGTAGTAATAGGGACACATATGACAGCAGCGGCTCAGTATTGGGGTGTCAGGTGTAGTAATAGGGACACATACGGCAGCAGCGGCTCAGTATTGGGGTGTCAGGTGTAGTAATAGGGACACATACGGCAGCAGCGGCTCAGTATTGGGGTGTCAGGTGTAGTAATAGGGACACATATGACAGCAGCGGCTCAGTATTGGGGTATCAGGTGCAGTAATAGGGACACATAGGGCAGCAGCGGCTCAGTATTGGGGTGTCAGGTGTAGTAATAGGGACACATACGGCAGCAGCGGCTCAGTATTGGGGTGTCAGGTGTAGTAATAGGGACACATATGACAGCAGCGGCTCAGTATTGGAGTATCAGGTGTAGTAATAGGGACACATACGGCAGCAGCGGCTCAGCATTGGGGTATCAGGTGCAGTAATAGGGACACATATGGCAGCAGCGCTCAGTATTGGGGTATCAGGTGTAGTAATAGGACACATATGACAGCAGCGGCTCAGTATTGGGGTATCAGGTGTAGTAATAGGGACAAATACGGCAGCAGCGGCTCAGTATTGGGGTACCAAGTGTAGTAATAGGGACAATACTGCAGCAGCGCTCAGTATTGGAGTATCAGGTGTAGTAATAGGGACACATATGGCAGCAGCGGCTCAGTATTGGAGTATCAGGTGTAGTAATAGGGACACATATGGCAGCAGCGGCTCAGTATTGGGGTATCAGCAGGATGAGGAGTTTGTGCAGGTTGAGAATAGTCCAATTGGTGACCGTGACGGTGCTGACAATATGAGAAGTGAAACGTGTCTTTGTTGTATTCTCGTAGTCGAGTCCTGGCTGGAGAAGTCGTTATGTCGGTCTGGGCCAGATGGAAAAGACATGAAAAGTGAACGATTCCATCAGAAAGAACATCAGCGGTAAGTCATTTTCTGTAACTCTGCTATGATCTCTTATATGTTCTGTAGGACTGGTGTTATTTACCACTGACCATATGGCGGTGATATCAATATTGGTCTTTTATATATAGATTAATTTTGGCAACAGCGCGGTCATTTGCTGAGGTTCTCTGGTTAGGGGCCCACTCAGATATTTCGCCCCCCCTAAACCGAAACCCTAGCTACGCCTCTGGTGTGAATAATAAGATCATAATGACATTATTTTTGTTTCTTAATAATCACAAAAGGATAACAATTTATATATGTAATTCATTATTTATTTACAGATTCATAAATCATGTAACGATCCCTACATAAATAATGCTAACGCTCTTTCCATAACTTCAAACATCATTCCATCCAACAATAAATCATGAAGGATGATAAATGTCATTGTTACATAGGTGGGAAAAAAAAGACAAAGATCTATCAAGGTCAACCTTTCTCGATCAATTATACATTATCTCCTGCAAGACTATGTGTAACACCCAATGCCATTTGTTTGGAGAAAAACATCTAACCCTTATTTTAGAAATAATGATATAGTGTCAGCCATTACTACCTCTTGCGGTCGGCATTCCAGCTCTAACTGTAAAGAACCCTTTTCTATTTAGCTGCCGGAATCGCCTTTCTTCCACCCGTAATGAGTGCCTCCTGCTCGTTTGTATTATAGGTCTGCAACTCATGAGTAGAACGGGGGGAATCTGACCCTGCACTAGGACTAGACTCAATCCCTACGATGGAGCGGGCCACCTATTCCTGGCGAATAGACCCACCGACGATCCTAGTGTAGACTCAAGCGAAGACCTGAAGGTGGGGGAAGGTGATCCCTGAAAGATCTAGGGACTGGGAACAAAACACTGGTAACCTCCTAGCAGGGAAATAGAGGAAGCTGCAGAACAAAAAGGAAAAAACAAAAAGACTAAGTAAGCAGAACTAGAGTTCCCAGAACTGCACAAAGTATAGCACAAAGCTAACAAGGCTCCTAGCCAGAACTCAAGCTGATTAACACTGATGTCCAGAAAGGACTGGGAGGCAGATGCAGGGCAATAAAGAGTGATACAATCACCTGACCAATGACAAGCCCAGCACCAGGGAAAACAGACCAGCAGCCAGAAACACAACAAGATGGTGGATGGTCAAACTATATAGATTCTAACAGTTTGGAAGGAACAAGTCCTTTGAACTGACCACACATGTATTTGTACATGTAAATTATATAATTTCCGAGGAATCTTTTTCTAAGCTGAACATGCCCACTTTCCCTAACCTCTTATTATAAGAGGCCTTATGATCTACTCGCCCATCTTTGAAAAACCTTTTAAAACTATGTGGCCCCAAACTGGATCCCATATTCTAGGTGTGTCCTCACAAGTGAGTGGTAGTAATACATTTGGATCACAGGATTTTATCTCGTTCTATGCACGGTAAAATCTCATTTGCTTTTGCGACTGCTGCCTGACATTGAGCATTGCTGTTCAGCTTACTTGTAACCAGAATATCCAAATTCTTCTATTGTTCTTTAATTTCTAGTATACTTCTGTTTAATAAACATGCAGTAATATGATTACTGCAGCGTAAGTTACTTTATGTTTATCAACATTAATCTTTACCTGCCATATCTGCCCACGCGGCCGCTTATCTAGGTCTTTCTGTAATATTACAATCAAGAGTGTTTATTAGCCTACAAAGTTTTATGTGATCAGCAAAGAGTCTTTACTTTCATTGAGTCGTAAAATCAAGCATATTCAGTGCAATTTAACAGTATGCATTATAGTTTATCATGATAGAATCATGTAGAGTGCCTTGAAAAAGTATTCATACCTCGTGAACATTTCTGCATTTTTCACGTTACACCTATAAACTTAAATGTATTTTATTTGGATTTTATGTGACACCAACACAAAGTAGCAAGTATTTGTGGCGTGTAAAGGAAATAAGACAGGGTTTTCTAAATATTTAAAAAATAAAATACTGATACTGCTACCGCCATGTGTGACAGTGGGGATGGTGTTTTCAGGGTGATGTGCAGTGTTAGTTTTCCACCACACTTAGCGTTGAAGTTCTCCTTTGGTCTCATCTGACCAGAGCACCCACCTTCTTCAACATGCTTATTGTGTCCCTATATGACTTTTTGAAAACTGCAAACAGCACTTCTTATGGCTTGCTTTCAAAAATGGGGTTCTTCTTGCCACTCTTCCATGAAGACTAGATTTGTTGAGTATATGACTAATATTTGTACTGTGGACAGATTCTCCCACCTCAACTGTGGATCTCTGCACCTCCTCCAGTGACCATGGGCCTCTCAGCTGCTTCTCTAATCCATGCTCTCCTTGCTTGGGATGTCAGTGTAGGTGGACGGCAATGTCTTGGTAGGTTTGCAGCTGTGCCATACTCCTTCCGTTTTTAGATAATAGATTGAACAGTGCTCCATGAGACGTTTAGAGCTTGGGTTATTTTTTTAAATGAACTAACCCTGAGTGGAGCACCCATTAGATGAGTTGCATGGCATGAAATGATGCCATAGTGATCTCATATGGGTTATGAACCCTAATTGGAAGGATCATTATCCCCACTTGTACTACACCATGACCAGTTGGTAAAAGCCATAATCAGATTGCCTGAAGCTCATTACCCTGAGAACGCCCATAGTAGGTGAAACATGTCACAGGGTGGGGAGAGGGCATCTGTAAATGGTTTTAATCATAGTGATAATCTCAGTTTACGACCAAGTTTGTGATGGGTTACGTTAGTCAGGACATAAGAGCAGAATGAGAAGCCTAACTGTGTCACAGCTGGGTGCAGGACCTAATTATAAATGCTCATACCAAAACTGAGCTCCACATCTTTTTTCAGCACAATCTTGCTGCAAGCATTCAAGGCTTAGGGTGTATTCCTTTGACTTTAATACCTTAACCCCTTCATGACCAGATATTTTCCGTTTTTTTACTCCCCTTCTTCCCAGAACCAAAACTTTTTTATTTTTCACTCCCCCATAACAGTATGATGGCTTGTTTTTTGCGGGAATAGTTGTATTTTTGAATGACATCATTCATTCAACTACATGGTGTACTGCAAAACATAAAAAAATTCAAACGCATCAAAATTGCAAAAAAACCTGCAATTCCATAATTGTTTTTTGCATTTTATTATTAACCATGTTCACTATATGGTAATACTGACTTGGCGATGTGATTCTCCAGGTCAGTACGAGTTTGCAGATACCAAACATGTATAGGTTCTTTTTCTTTAGGTGGTGAAAAAAATAGTAAATTTGTAAAGAAAAACGGTTATTAGACCTAACGGTAATTGTATTTCCAGGAATCCATCCTGACAGCAACATGGAGGAAGTCCTTCTTATCCTCTCACCATAAAACGTACGTTAAATACGTTACGTCACATTAGTATATCATTTCGCAGAAGGAAGTGATCTAGCTGTGCTGTCAGGATGGATTCCTGGAAATGCAATTACCTCACAGAGAGATAGGGGCATCACAGTGTCCAGCGACAGTTGACGTTTGTCCCAGGCAGATAGAATCACGCCCTGGAGTTCTCGTGAGTGGAACTGACTCCACCGTACGCAGAGGATACAAGAGGTCATCAGTCCCAGGATTCTCATTGCTTCTCTGATGGAGCAGCGTCTTCCAATTAATTGGTGGATTCTTTCCCACATAGCGATCTGCTTCTCTTCTGATAAGAAAGATGTTCTTAGTTGGGAGTCTAGAAGAACCCCTATGAATCTCTTTCTGGATTCTGGAACGAAATCCAACTTTTCCCCCTTAATGACCCATCCCAGCCTCTGTAGTGTATAAATCAAGGTCTGGCAGTGCTCCATGAGTTGTTCCTTGGAGCTGGCTATGATCAGGAATTCATCTAGGTAGAGGACTATGATGATATTCTGTTTCCTTAGATAGGCGACTAACTCTGCCACAAGCTTGGTGTTTACCCTGGGTGATGAAGCTAGGTTAAAGGGAAGGCAACGGAACTGGTAGTGACGGACTATCCCCTGGACTCTCAGAGCAAACCTTAGGTATTTCTGAAAAGAAGCATGGACGGGAACGTAATAGTGCGCATTTCTCAAGTCTAGGGTACACATCACCGCATTCCTGTCTATAAGGGGAAATGTAGATCTAATTGACTCGATCTTGAATTTTTTGTATTTTATCCAGCGGTTCAGGGGATTTAAATTTATAGTTGTCCTGCTCTCTCCAGAAGGTTTTCTTTACCGAGAAGAGACTGGAGTAATGGCCCTTGCAATTTTCCTGCTTGGGCACCGGAACTACTGCTCCAATCTTTAGGAGACCCTGGACATCTGTGCACATTGGGGAAATGGCTGACTGAAGGTGGAAGTTTGCTATGATGAACCTCGCTGGGGGAAGTTGGGTAAACTCTATTTTGTAACTGCAGACGACTATCCCCAAAATCCACTGATTTCCTGAAATCTCCTGCCAGCCCCCAGGAACCGCCACAGCCATCCCCCCACTCTCACAGCATCACTTTAAGCCTGTGCCTTAACCAAAAATGGAGTCCTTACTCCTACTTTCCTTGGGGTAGGTCCATCTGCCCATTTTGCCCTTTCCTTTATAGCCTGACTTCTGGCTAGTTTGGGGCCTACAAAAGGGCTGATATTTTTTTAGTTTCTCCTCGGGGAACCCTTTCTTTTTGTCTGATGCCTTTTCCAGAAAATTGTCTAGATTAGGCCCAAACACTTTATTGCCTGAGAATGGAATGAAATACAGTTTGTTTTTGAACTGTGTGTCCCCTGACCAAGTCTTTAGCCAGATAGCTCTCCGGGTGGCATTGGATAAGGACCCATTCGTGACTGCGAATCATACAGATTCTGCTGATGCGTTAGCCATGAATCCGGTCGCTAGTTCAGTAGGGAAAGGTATTTCAGGATGATGTCCCTGGGGGTCTTAGACCTCAAGTGTTCCTCCAAGTCGTCGACCCATAAATGCATAGATCGAGCCACGGAGGTTGCCGCGATGTTCGCCCGAATTATGGCTGCTGAGGTTTCCCAGGTTCTCTTTAGGAGGCCGTCTGCCTTCCGGTCCATGGGTTCCTTTAGGCTGGAGGAGTCCTCGAACGGAATTGAGGTTCTCTTCATCACCTTAGCTATTGGAACGTCGATCTTGGGGATGTCTTCCCAGGCTTTGATGTCCTTCGGCTAAAAGGGTAGGCAAAGTTTGAAGTCTCTAGTAATAACCAGTCTCTTTTCCGCATCCTCCCATTCCTCCATGATCATTGAGCAAATGTGGCTGTTGTCCGGGAAGACTCTATTGCTCTGGGACCATAACCCTCCAAACATCTCCTCCTGTATGGAGAGGGGTTTTGGGGCTTCCTCCACCATGGTATTCCTTAGTGCATGGAGGAGTTCGTCTGTGTCCTCGGCGGAAAAAAATATCTTTTCCCTCCCTCTGGTGGGTCAGTAAATACTTCCCCTTCTTCCTGATCGGATTCATCCAACATTATATCTTCATCAGAGGACACTTCTATTTCTCTCGGTCTTTTACAGGAACCACTCTGGGATTCGGGCTGTGAGGTATGTGCCTGAACTAGCCCTGAAATCGAGGCCTGGACCTCTTCTCTGATTATGGACCTCATGTCCAACAGCAAAGAAGTTTGCTCTTCGCTAATAATTTTTGAAGTGCAGGGTTCACATAGGTGCTTCTGCCAGGTGTTTTGTAGCTTGATGTTACAGATAGCACATCTTCTACCATTTCCTGACTTCTTGCTATCCCTTTTAGGAGTTGCCGAAGCAGATGTTCCACACTAGAATACACAGAGTAGATGTCATTGCTGTGTGTGGGGTAAGGGCTTAGAGTGGGTGTCTCTTACAAGCTTACTCACGTGCCCCTGGTCTCAGTTTTTGCAGAATCCTCCATGTCTAAGCTTACAGTAGGGCAGCCTACATACATTTTATGACCTTATTTATACGATACCATCAGGGGATTCCGTCCCCTCTATGTCCTCGCCGGATCCTCCTTCCTGCGTTCCACCATGGAACGCACGCTAGCCGTGACCCGGAAGTGCTCTGCCCGGCAAACAATGGTGACATCACAGGAAGCGCGCCCAGAGGGTTTCAGCAAGCCGGAGGCAGACGTCAGAGCCGAGAGCTTCCAGGCAGGAGTAAGCGGCTCACAACTTAGGAGCAGCACTCACCAAGGTACGCAGAGGGACCCCTCATCGGAGGGTGTCGGCCGCAGACTACTTGTCAGATGGAAGGGAGAGGCTGGGCCCCCTGATCCATGCTGGTCTGCCCGGTACAGCCAGGGATAGGAGCTTCATTTTGTTGTTCCGATCCTCCCTGGAACAGGCAACACACTGAGGGGTGGAGATGAGAGGGTCCTTTTAACCTCTCGCTGTTTTCTGTCCCAGTGAGGATAAGAAGGACGTCCTCCATGGTACTGTCAGGGTTGATGACCTGGAAAAAATATTTTGAGTCGCTATTTTCTGAGACCTGTCATATTTTAATCTTTAGGGATCTAGGTCTGTAGTATGGCTTAATTTTTGTGCCCTGAGCTGATTATGTTTTTATTGATACCATCTTGGGATAGATATGATGTTTTACTCTCCTCTTACTGCATTTTATTGCAATGTTGCGGCGTCCAAAAAAAACTTTATTTTGGTGTTTAAATTTTTTCTCGTTACCCCGTTTGGATTAATTTATTTTATATTTTGACAGAAATATAAAATAAATTATATTTTGTCACTTCATGACATATGACGTAAGTTTATGTCATATGCTGTGAAGGGATTAATGAGTCACTTTGTGTTCTGACGGACATCACTTCCGGTAGTATCTCCCTATTTAAAGTGGGCACCAAAGCGCAATCAACCACGTTTTGATGTGCGCCTCAAATCGGATACTGTAGAAAATGATGTCCGACAGAGCACACAGTAAGTCCGTATGCATTATTAAAGTCAATGGCCCCGTCAGAGCAAGCATTTGAAAACAAGTTTTCATGGCTTCAGGCATAAATCCCAAGCGAGCCATGGATGAGTGGATAAAATGTGAGGTAGGCCCGGGCCTTAGTGATCAAAGCTAGTCTAACTATTTTTCTGTGCCTACTGTATATTTAACAGATTGGAGAACAGATTACAGATTACCTGTATGTATCCCGAAGAATTGTATTATTATTTTGTTTTAAAAGAGAAACAAGGTTAACTTTTATTCATATATATTTTAAATATATTCATTTTGTTTTGTTTTTAGTCAAAAGAGTCCTTCCTCAGAGAAAACAACTTTACATGAGTCCTCTGCAGTCTGAACCCTGTACTTCCTGCAGAATGTCAGTCTGTCCTTGATGTTTTTCTTGGAGAGAAGTGGTTTCTCTGCTGCACTTACTAACACCCAGCAGCCTCCAAAAGCTTTTGCCTCACCGCAGATGCACTGACACCTGCCTGCTGCCATTCCTGGGCAAGCTCTGCACTGTTGTTGAACTGATCCAAAAGTTGAATCCTGTGTAGTAGATGGTCCTTGCACTTGCAGATCATTTTTGGGCAAGTCTAAAATTTAGTGGAAATGAGATTTTAGTGATTAAGTTTATTTTTATGGCAAAGAATGCCTTTTCTAATCACTCTAGAGCACATATATCAAACACTGGACTGCAGGCCAAGCCTGGCCTGCAGGGTGAGTATATTTGGCCCGCAATGCAGGGCATGTCTTCCAAGTATATTGGACATCACATTTTCACCTGGCATAACACTTTCAACTATATCAGCATCCTAGAAGCCAATACAATTGAAAGCAATGATTGAGGAGGCCTCCCTCTCCCATCATTCCCCCTCTGTGTCTGACATTGCACTATGTGAGGCCATTGCATTGTATGACTCACTATATGTGTACCATTATACTGTATGGAGCACTATGTTGGCCCATTATAGTGTATGGAGCACTGTATAAGCCCCATAATACTGCATGGAGGATTAAGTGGAGACGGTTATACTGTATGGAGCACTACATGAGCCACATTATACTGAATGGAGAACTATGTGGAGTCCGTTATACTGTATGGAGCACTATGTGGGGTCATTATACTGTATGGAGCACTATATGAGGCCCATTATACTGAATGGAGGACTGTATGGGCCCGTTGTACTGTATGGAGCACTTTGTGGGCCCATCACACTGTATGGAGCACTATATGAACCCCATTATACTGAACGGAGAACTATGTGCAGCCCATTATACTGTATGGAGCACTATGTGTGGCCATTATATTGTATGGAGGACTATATAGGGTCCACTATACTGTATGGAGCACTATGTGGGCCTATTATACTGTATAGAGCACTATGTGGGCTCAATATACTGTATGGAGCACTATGTGGGCCTATTATACTGGATGAAGCATATGTAGGCTTATCATGCTGTATGAAGCACTATGTGGGCCCATTATACTGTATGGAGCACTATATGAGCCCCATTATACTGAATGGACGACTATGTGGAGCCCAGTATACTGTATGTAGCACTATGTTGGGCCATTATACTGTATGTAGGACTGTATGTAGGACTATATGGGGTCCATTATACTGTATGGAGCAATATATGGGGTCCATTATACTGTATGGATGTATACTACGTGAGCACATAATACTGTGTGGATGGCTATGTGAGGCCATTATATTATATGGAGAACTATCGAAAGCAATGCAGATCCCCGTTATACTGTATGGGGGACTTTGTGGCCATTATACTGTATGTATTGTAGCAGATTGATCAAATTATTAAAAATTAACTTTTATTAACTAAGTAAAATGTAAAAGTGCCAGAAGTGCTCAAAGTGCATGTGTCCATGCTTATTGCTCAGGGGAGACTCGACATATGCATTTGTATTATGCCGGTCGGTCTCTACCCCTCATGTATACTGGGTAGAGACCGACATATGCATTTGTAGAGACTCGACATATGCATTTGTATTATGCCGGTCGGTCTCTACCCCTCATGTATACTGGGAGTATACATGAGGGGTAGAGACCGACCGGCATAATACAAATGCATATGTCGAGTCTCCCCTGAGCAATAAGCATGGACATCGATAAATTCTGGAGTACTTTTTGAATCTACCACAAAAACCTGATACAACATCTCCTATAAGTTGGGTAGATACTAGATGTACTTGATTCAGATATTGTATTTAAAAAAATATCATACTAATTATCTTATATCATATACCCCATTCCACGTTCATCATAATGATATAAGTATGAACACAGATAATAACAAGGGCAATATACTGACATGGTAATTTTTTGCTGAGTAAGATAATAGCTGTTCTTTGATACCCCGGGTGGGTGATAATAAAGATTATAAGCTTGAATAATCTCAGTATACTTATAGGTTTTTGGTAAACCAGTGGTATATTTTCTATTTGATCTTTTATACATACATATATGTGGTTTTGTTATTCTGCACATGCACTTTGAGCACTTCTGGCACTTTTACATTTTACTTAGTTAATAAAAGTTAATTTTTAATAATTTGATCAATCTGCTACAATACATATTACAATCGATTGAATCCTTGTGCCGCCGCTAAAAATAACATTATACTGTATGGAGGGCTGTGTGGGGATTATAGTTGGAGACTGATACTGTGATGGGGTCACCATACAGTATGTGTACATACTGTACTCCTTCTCGACTCCCCCCTCATCTCTTCTTCCCACAACCGCATACAAGACTTCTCCTGGGCTTCCCCCATACTCTGGAACTCCCTGCCGCAAAACATCAGACTTTCACCAACAACGGAGACCTTCAAGAAAAACCTGAAGACCCACCTGTTCCGACAAGCCTACAGCCTACAATGATCCTCAGTCTACTGAACCATCGCACGACCAGCTCTACCCTTTCCTAGTGTATCCTCACCCATCCCTGTAGACTGTGAGCCCTCGCGGGCAGGGTCCTCTCTCCTTCTGTACTTGTGTGTCCCTTGTCTAGCACATGTTTATTGTACCTGTCTATATTTTTCCCTTTTCATATGCAAAGCGCCATGGAATAAATGGCGCTATATAAATGTATAATAATAATAATAATAATAATAAATAATAATGTGTGGAGAGTACTGTGGAGGAATTCATTGTGAAGGTATCTTACTGTGTTTGAGGTGCACTTTTGTTTGCATCATACTTTATTATCGGCAAAACCAAATGCATAGACAACACCTTCAGGGGGTTGGCAAAACCTGCCCAAAAAGCTCAAATTAGGGGCAGACATCATGAAAAGTGGCACCAATTGACCCACAGTAGAAATACTAAAATGGCACAGCAGTCAGTCATGGGCCATGCATGAGATATTAGAGTCTGGCACAGCATTTACAGCTCAGAATTGAAGTTTCAATGAGCACCTAGTCGTTAAGGGAGCATGTAAGTCTTCTTAGTTGGGAGCCTTGATACCTCATGCAACACCTCCAATTTTTTTTTTACCAGCCAGCCACACTTAGATGGCACAAACATTAGTTTCATAAAGTACTATTGGTAGAGAAATGTAAGGAAAGTAACACAGGTAGTTGACTGATCAATTGACACACATTAGAACCTTTTATAATGGCACAGAAGCAGTCAGCTATGGACCATGCATGAGGTATCAGGGTCTGACGCAGCATATACAGCTTGAAATTTAAGTTTCAACGAGGACCTGATATTAAGGGAGCTTTGTTAGCCTACGGTAACAACCCTGCTGGCATCACTGCATGGCCTCCCATCCCTCACACACCAACTTACTCACTGCTCCAGGTCATGCTGTGATTTCTGTCTTCTGCCAGCTCCATGTTCTGTGCCTCCTGGCTGTGTGCATAGGGGGGTCGGCACCAGAACTCTCTGGTTCTTATGGAATCAGGGTGCACCTGTCTAATGTTTCCCTGACCAATTACCAATTGGCCTCTAGTATTTAGGGCAGCTCCACCCAGTGGAACTTGCCTGAGCAACGCCTTTACTCAGTTAGTGTCTTGCTGCTGAGTTGCCAGGTCCTGTCCTGTGTTTCTCCTTCTCTGGAGGCTTGATTCCTACTTTGCCTTGTACCTGTCTTTCTGCCCTCCAGGAGGCAGAATATCCTGGTCCCTGTGTCTTGTTCCTGTACCTTGTCTTTCACCGTTACCTTATCTGAACTTTGTCCTACCTCTGTCTGTTAGTCTCCTTGTCTGTGGTTTCTTTCCCTGCTGTGTCTTTCCTTGTGTGCTCTCTGAACCACTTTCTGCCTCTGCTCCGCACTCCTGCGGATCTGCTCCGTTCCACTCTGCTTCGCTCCTGCTGCTGCAGAAATCTCTTGCTGCAGCTCCTCTCCGCATATCTTGCGGTTCCGCTCTGCTTTGCTCCTACTGTTGCAGAATCTCTTGCTGCAGCTACTCCCCCCATACCTTGAGGTTCCAATTTGCTTCGCTCCTGCTGCTGCAGAACCTCTTGCTGCTCTACAGCCCTTCTCCGCAGCCTTGCGGTTCACCTGCTGTGTGAACAGGTCTCAACCTGTTCCTTCATACTTCATTTCTTCCTGCCACTACCAGTACCTGCACCTGCTGTGTGAACAGGTCTCAACCTGTTCCTTCATACTTCATTTCTTCCTGCCAGTACCAGTACCTGCACCTGCTGTGTGAACAGGTCTCTTCCTGTTCCTCCATACACTATTCTGTCCTGTCAGTACCAGTACCTACACTCGCTGTGTGAACAGGACCCTACCTAGTCCATACACCACTCCTTGCTGCCCGTGTCCCTGAGCCTTTCCAGTTGGCACCTGTCTCTGTGTCTCAGCCATGCCCACCTGCCAGTGTCTCAGCCGTGCCCGCCTGCCAGTGTCTCAGCCGTGCCTGCCTGCCAGTGTCTCAGCTGTGACCGCTTGCCAGTGTCTCACCCGTGCCCGCCATGATCACCTGCCTGTCTGTTACTCATGCCTTTCGCCCATATCGTCTCCCCAAGAGGGATCAGCAGCCACAGCCAGACACCACCCTGTTATGGCACCTGGCAGCTGCTTGCCGCACAAGCCTGACCACACCATCAGAGGCTCCAGTGAAAACCAAGGCAGCTGTCTTAGTCAAGCCCCTTCCAGGGTAGTCTGGTTTGTGGCACAGTGGGGCCACAACCCCCTGGTTCACGCCCACCAGTCAGGTCACGAGCGTGACACCTTCTTAGCTAGGAACCTGATACCTCATGCAGCACCTCCATTTTTTTTATTGCAGCCACACTCAGATGGCACATACATCAGTTTCATACAGTATTATTGGTAAAAAAAATTAAGACAAGTAACACAGGTAGTTGACTGAAAGGCCTGCCTGTCTGGGAGCCCTATTTACACAGGCAGCCCACCAGAAGGAGACCCAACTTGAAGGCTCCACATTTCAAAAAATAATTGTCACGCAATGTAGTAAGAGTTATTTTTAATGTTTTCAACACTCCACTCAGGTGCGTAGGAGGAAACAGGAGGCACATTCTCTTCAACGTCCATGTGGGTTTATTTGCTTCATAAACCATCAAGTCAGCAACAAAAAGGTCAACAGTCTTTACATCAGGCAGACACAGCATCAATGTCAATAGTGGAGCTCTGCACTTTCAGGCTTGTGGGTACACAGGCTGTGCAATGTCCAGCACATAGGCTCTATCTGGAGCCACAGACACAGGGAGGCTTCTCCCTCTCAAGACTCAGACCACTCTGTAGTGTCCAGCCTGGACACATGGAAATCTGTCCACACTGGCAGACTCCCAAACACTCACTGACATGTGCCAAACACACCTCCATTACATAGCTGTAACCACACCCAGATACCTGTCACATGGCTAGTCACGTGATCGTGACATCACTGCAGGTGCTCAAGCTCACAACCACACACAAAGAAAAAGGGGTCCAGTGAGCACCCTCACATCAGGGTGAGGTATATGGGTAGCCAGACCCTCCCATCTCTCAGAGCTACAAGTAACCCGGACACAAGTGTGAACAACAACTACTTAGTGCTTACATGCACTAAAGAAAAAATACTCCAGGTTACATCACAGTGAGCAGCCATCCCTGTGATACGTACCTCCCATTAATTATGCGGCCATTAGTCACGCTACATACCTCCCCCATCTGCCTAAAGGAGTGGGCTTGGCATTTTCTCTTAACCAACCAGAGACTCTTCTCGGTCATCCCAGACAGTTAACCCCTTCACCCCCAAGGGTGGTTTGCACGTTAATGACCGGGCCAATTTTTACAATTCTGACCACTGTCTCTTTATGAGGTTATAACTCTGGAACGCTTCAACGGATCTTCGCGATTCTGAGATTGTTTTCTCGTGACATATTGTACTTCACGTTAGAAGTAAAATTTCTTCGATATAACTTGCGTTTATTTTTGAAAAAAACGCAAATATGGCGAAAATTTTTAAAATTTTGCAATTTTCAAACATTGAATTTTTATTCCCTTAAAACAGAGAAATATGTCACATAAAATAGTTAAGAAATAACATTTCCCACATGTCTACTTTACATCAGCACAATTTTGGAACCAAAATTTTTTTTTGTGCGATTTCTCATTTTTACAACAAAATTTACAAAGCCATTTTTTTTAGGGACCACCTCTCATTTGAAGTCACTTTGAGGGTCTATACGGCAGAAAATACCCAAAAGTGACACCATTCTAAAAACTGCACCCCTCAAGGTACTCAAAACCACATTCAAGAAGATTATTAACCCTTCAGGTGCTTCACAGGAACTAAAGCAACGTGGAAGGAAAAAATGAATATTTAACTTTTTAGCCACAAAAATGATCTTTTACAAACTTTTTTTTTATTTTCACAAGGGTAAAAGGAGAAAATGGACAGATAAGGTTGTTATGCAATTTCTCCTGAGTACGCCAATACCCAATATGTGGGGAAAACCACTGTTTGGGCACACGGCAGAGCTCGTAAGGGAAGGAGCGCCGTTTGACTTTTTCAAACTAAAATTGGCTGGAATTGAGATTGGACGCCATGTCGTGTTTGGAGAGCCCCTGATGCGCCTAAACAGTGGAAACCCCCACAAGTGACACCATTTTGGAAACTAGACCCCCTAAGGTACTTATCTAGATCTGTTGTGAGCACTTTGAATTCCCAAGTGTTTCACAAAAGCTTATAATGCCTGGGTGTGAAAAAAAAAAAAAACAATTTTCCACAAAAATGATTTTTTAGTCCCAAATTTTTGAATTTTCCCAAGGAAATTGGACCCCAAAAGTTGTTGTCCAATTTGTCCTGAGTACGCTGATACCCCATATGTGGGGGGGAACTGTTTGGGTGCACGGCAGGGCTTGGAAAGGAAGTAGTAACGTTTTGGAATGCAGACGTTGATGGGGGTCATGTTCCGTTTGCAGTGCCCCAGATGAGCCTAAACAGTGGAAATCCCCCACAAGTGACCCCATTTTGGAAACTATACCCCCTAAGGAACTTATCTAGATCTTTGGTGAGCACTTTAACCCCCAAGTGCTTCACACAAGTTTATAATGCCCGGGCATGAAAATAAAAAATCCTATTTTTTTCCCACAAAAATTATATTTTAGTCACTAATTTTTTATTTTCTCAAGGGTAACAGGAGAAATTGGACCACATAAGTTGTTGTCCAATTTGTCCTGAGTACGCTGATACCCCATATGTGGGTGGGAACCACTGTTTGGGCGCACGGCAGAGCTCGGAATGGAAGGAGCACCATTTGACTTTTTCCAACCAAAATTGGCTGGAATTGAGATTGGATGCCATGTTGCATTTGGAGAGCCCCTGATGTGCCTAAACAGTGGAAACCCCCCACAAATGACCCCATTTTGGAAACTAGACCCCCTAAGGAACTTTTCTAGATCTTTGGTGAGCAATTTGAACCCCCAAGTGCTTCACACAAGTTTATAACGTAGAGCCGTAAAATTTAAAAATCATATTTTTTCCACAAAAATGATCTTTTCACCCCAATTTTTATTTTTCCAAGGGTAACAAGACTCCAAAAGTTATTGTGCAATTTGTCTGAGTGCGCTGATACCCCATATGTGGGGGTAAACCACTGTTTGGGTGCATGGCAGAGTTTGGAAGGGAAGGAGCGCCGTCTGACTTTTTCAACGCAGAATTGGCTGGATGCCATGTTGTGTTTGGAGAGCTCCTGATCTGCCTAAACAGTGGAAACCCCCATAAATGACGCCATTTTGGAAACTAGACCCCTCAAGGAAATTATCTAGATGTGTGGTGAGAACTTTTAACCCCCAGGTGTTTCACTAAAGTTTATAACGTACAGCCGTAAAATAAAAAATCTTTTTTTTTTTTACAAAAATGATTTTTTTTCGTCCCCAATATTTTATTTTCACAAGGGTAACAGAAGAAATTGGAACCCAAAAGTTGTTGTCCAATTTGTCCTGAGTACGATGATACCCAATATGTGGGAGAAAACTACTGTATGGGCGCACGTCAGGGCTCGGAAGGGAAGTAGTGACGTTTTGGATTGCAGACTTTGATGGAATGGTCTGGGGGCGTCATGTCACATTTGGAGAGCCCCTGATGCACCTATACAGTGGAAACCCCCCACAAGTGACCCCATTTTGGCAAATAGACCCCACAAGGAACTTATCTAGATGTGTGGTGAGCACTTTGAACCCCGAAGTGCTTCACAGAAGTTTATAACGTACAGCCGTAAAAATAAAAAATCTTTTTTTTTTTTACAAAAATGATTTTTTTCGCCCACAATATTTTATTTTCACAAGGGTAACAGAAGAAATTGGAACCCAAAAGTTGTTGTCCAATTTGTCCTGAGTACGCTGATACCCAATATGTGGGAGAAAACTACTGTATGGGCGCACGTCAGGGCTCGGAAGGGAAGTAGTGACGTTTTGGATTGCAGACTTTGATGGAATGGTCTGGGGGCGTCATGTCGCATTTGGAGAGCCCCTGATGTGCCTAAACAGTGGAAACCCCCCACAAGTGACCCCATTTTGGAAAATAGACCCCACAAGGAACTTGTCTAGATGTGTGGTGAGCACTTTGAACCCCGAAGTGCTTCACAGAAGTTTATAACGCACAGCCGTAAAAATAAAAAATCCTTTTTTTTTTTGCAAAAATGATTTTTTTTGCCCCAATATTTTATTTTTACAAGGGTAACAGGAGAAATTGGACCCCAAAAGTTGTTGTCCAATTTGTCCTGAGTACGCTGATATCCAATATGTGGGAGAAAACTACTGTATGGGTACACGTTGGGGCTCGGAAGGGAAGTAGTGACGTTTTGGATTGCAGACTTTGATGGAATGGTCTGGGGGCGTCATGTCGCATTTGGAGAGCCCCTGATGCGCCTAAACAGTGGAAATCCCCAACAAGTGACCCCATTTTGGAAAATAGACCCCACAAGGAACTTATCTAGATGTGTGGTGAGCGCTATGAAGCCCCAAGTGCTTCACAGAAGTTTATAATGTACAGCCGTAAAAACAAAAAAATATTTTTTTTTGTACAAAAATGATATTTTCGCCCCCAGTTTTTTATTTTCCCAAGGGTAGCAGAAGAAATAGGACAAATTGCACAATAACTCTTGGGGTCCAGAGTACGCTGATACCCCATATGTGGGGATAAACTACTGTTTGGACGCATGGCAGAGCTGAGAAGTGAAGGAGCACCGTTTGACTTTTTCAACGCAGAATTGGCTGGAATTGAGACCAGACGCCATGTCACATTTGGAGAGCCCCTGATGTGCCTAAACAGCTGAAACCCCCCAATTCTAACTCCAACCCTAACCCCAACACACCCCTAACCCTAGTCCCAACCCTAACCACAAACCTAACCCTAACACACCCCTAATCCCAACCCTAACCCTAATCCTAACTTTAGCGCCAACCCTAACCCTAACTTTAGCCGCAACCCTAACCCTAACCCTAATGGGAAAATGGAAATAAATACTTTTTTTCAATTTTATTATTTTTCCCTTACTAAGGGGGTGATAAAGGGGGGTTTGATTTACTATTTATAGCGGGTTTTTATGATTGGCAGCTGTCACGCTAAAAGACGCTTTTTATTGCAAAAATAGTTTTTGCATCATCACATTTTGAGAGCTATAATTTTTGCATATTTTGGCCCACAGAGTCATGTAGGTCTTATTTTTTGCGGGACGAGTTGACGTTTTTATTGGTACCATTTTTGAGCACGTGACGTTTTTTGATCGCTTTTTATTTCGATTTTTGGGAGGTTAGAATGAACAAAAATCAGCAATTCATGAATTTCTTTCGGGGGAGGCGTTTATACCGTTCCGCGTGTGGTAAAATTGATAAAGCAGTTTTATTCTTCGGGTCAGTATGATTATGGCGATACCTCATTTATATCATTTTTTCATGTTTTGGCGCTTTTATAGAATAAAAACAATTTTATATAAAAAATAATTATTTTTGCATCGCTTTATTCTGCGAGCTATAACTTTTTTATTTTTTCGCTGATGATGCTTTATGATGGCTCGTTTTTTGCGGGACAAGATGACGTTTTCAGCGGTACCATGTTTTTTTATATCGGTCTTTTTGATCGCGTGTTATTCCACTTTTTGTTCGGCGGTATGATGATAAAGCATTGATTTTTTGCTTCGTTTTTTTTTTTTTTTTTTTTAAGGGGTTCACTAAAGGGGTTAACTAGTGGGACAATTTTATAGGGGGGGTCGTTACGGACGCGGCGATACCAAATATGTGCACTTCTATTGTTTTTTTTTTTTATTTACAGGAAGAAGTGAATTTATTGGGGAATATTTTTTTTTTTTTATTTATTTTGGATTTTTTTTTTTACACATGTTTATTTTTACTTTTTTAACTTTTTTACTTTGTCCAGGGTGGGACATCACAGTATTTTATCAGATCGCTGGTGTGACAGTGTGCACAGCACTCTGTCACACCAGCGATCGCACAGGCATAGATGCAGGCTTCTCAGTGCCTGCTCTCGGCAGGCACTGAGGTAGCCGCCTCCCTCCAGGACCCCGGCGCCATCTTGGATCCGGGTCCTGGGAGGGAGGAAGCCCTCAGAACAGCGCGATCACATCGCGCTGCTCTGAGGGTCTCAGGGGGGCGCGCAGGGAGCCCCCACCCTGCGCGATCCTCCCCTGTGCCCCCAGTACACCGCGATCATGTTTGATCGCGGTGTGCAAGGGGTTAATGTGCTGGGAGCGGTCCGTGACCGCTCCTGACACACAGTCATGGGTGTCAGCTGTGATAATCAGCTGACACCCGGCGGCGATTAGCTGCGCTCCCCTCAGGAGTGCAGCTGATCGCCTATGACGTACTATCCCGTCCCCGGTCATACGGGCCCAGGTACCATGGACGGGATAGTACGTCCGATGGCAGTAAGGGGTTAAACCATCTGTCTAAGTCGGGCCCTGCTACTGAACCCTTTTGTAGGTATCTGTCATCCGACTCCGTCTCGTCCTTTGATAGAGATGCCTCGTTGTCAGACCATCCGCATCCCTTGCGGTCAGTATGGTGTCGCGATTCCCTTGCACCCATACCTCTTGTCTGGTCTGACTGTCACCACATCTGCTACAGGGTTTCCTGCCTTAGTCACTCAGCCCTGAGCTAACTGAGGCGTCACTACTTCTACCTCTCCCATCAGGCCACCTTCTGTTATCTCTATGCTGGCCATTTCTCCTATGGTCTTTATTGCCCAGTACTTCCATCTGTCTCTATGTCCTCTGTTAGCTTCAGTTTGAGGACTTCCAGTCTTTAGAGTACCTCTTAGTCTCTCTATACTGCGAGATGAAGGTGGCGGCCATCTTCTTCCCATTTCCTGCAGCTCTCTATTGATCTGCCCCCTCTCAAGTCTTAGCTGCTCTATCTCTTTCAGGTACTCCACGCAATACTCCAGGAGCATCCGGATATTCCCAAGGCTCTCCATGGATCCGACAATGAGGAATGGCACCATCTCATCTTCACCCACGACCTGGGCTTTGTCATCAGCTGGAATCCTCACTCTCATTACACCAGATCTATTCACAATCTGCTGCATCACTTTCCCAAGTCTTCCGATGACTTTCCTCACCAAACATCTGGGCACTAGAATGATATCTTCTACCAAGCCCAGCTGACTTTGAGCTTTCTTGCTGTCACGGGGCAGTTGTAGAAATACAGGGGACGAGGAACCTGGCCCCTGAACTGCCCCTAAGGCTAAGGAAGAGCCCTGTCTTTCCTTAACTTGGGGGGTACACTTAGAGGTAGTGAGGCCCAAGTCACCGACCTGTCCCTGTCTCCTGTTTAGCCCTGAGCTAAACCCACCAACCCCCTCCCCAGGAGGTGAGAAAGGGAATAATGTGAACAACACCAAAACAACAAAAGGAAAGACAGACACCCAGGGGTTAAATCAACTAAACAATAAACACTTAGCTTTCTCTGCTGCAATGCTCCGCACAGAAGAGTAAGGCCCAGATGAGGGAAGCTACTGAAGTACAACTGCTCTCAGCAGCACCTGGCTCCAGCTTGGTTGGTTTCCAAAGGAAGCAATATCACCAACCCCATCTGAAGCCTCAGGTGACCTTTTAAAGGATGGTGGTAGTGGACTCCACCTTCTCCTGACAAGTCGGCAGCGATGTAATTACATCAGCGGCCACCGGGGGAAAAGACTGAGATTAACTCCCCATGGCCTGAAAGGAAAAATGTTTTAGAAAGCAGAGAGATCTGCCACAGATTCCAATGTGGATCGTGACAGTACCCCCCCTTTAATGAGGGGCCTCTGGACCCTCAACACTGCACCTCATATACCACCTACGGTGAGAACGCCTCGATCCACCAGGGTTCACCCCAGCAGTCACCTGACTCCCAGGTTTATGGCAAATGCGGACTGATGGAAATGGTAACAACGTATATTCCGGAGGTACCACAAATCTCCAGAGCGCCGACCTGGGGAACGAGTTATGTACTGGCATTACTGGGGGTAACTCCAGCTGGTAAGTCCCTGGGCTGAGAATGGCCGACACCCGACACGGCCCGATCACCCTAGAACGCCAGACTCCAGCAGCACACTTCCACCGGATGTTTTTAGTGGACACCCATACATACTCGTTCACACACAGGTCCGGACCTGAACGTTCATTGCCACACACGCGTTTGCCACAAGATGGTGAACCCTTTGAGGAACTGACAACAGAGGCGAACCCCTGTGTCACCACACTCACACAATTCTCAGAGGAAACCACCACCCTCCCCTGACCCTCCTCACAAGGGGGCTTCGACTCTCAGGGTTGGCTAGTGGTGAGGATTGGGACTTGCCGCTACTCCTTGGCAGTACCTCTGCTGCCCCCACTGGAGAAGATGGGAAAGGTTGCAGAAAGATGGCAGAGACAGTAGCCCCCGGGCAGAAGCCCTCACACGACTGACCCCAGCTGACTACTTCCCTGGAACGCCAATCTATGACCGGGTTGTATTTTTTCAGCCAAGGTAGGCCTAAAACTATGGGTATTCGCATACCCTCCAAGACGTAGCATGACAGGGACTCCTCATGACGAGTCCCTATACGCATAGAAGTAAAAGAAAACTGACTGGCACATCCAAACCAGTGTGAATTAGGTGCAAACCAGGAGCAGCTACCTCCATAGACAATATACAAAAAAAGGTTGCACTCTATCCTGCCAAAGCAAGTCAATGTGAAATATGAAACTTGAATAGCAATATGGCTTTTGAATATTAGAAAAAAATGAATGAGACGCTTTGCACAAAATTTGGCCAAATAATGCCTGCCCATACACCAAAGTCAAGGTGGTCTCAGAACGTATGGGTCCCTGCCTATGTGAACATACCTCTATTAGGCTGACATCTGAATTCCTGGGTGAATGTGGACACCTCTGTCAGTAAAGCTTGCCTTTTCTGGGTGAGCAGGAACCTGCTATAATTAAAATCACCACATGGTGATGGGCGGAGTGCTCGGTCAGTAAGCTAACATAGAAGTAAAAGAAAACTGACTGGCACATTCAAACCAGTGTGAATTAGGTGCAAACCAGGAGCAGCTACCTCCATAGACAATATACAAAAAAAGGTTGCACTCTATTGTGCCAAAGCAAGTCAATGTGAAATATGAAACATGAATAGCAATATGGCTTTTGAATATTAGAAAAAAATGAATGAGACGCTTTTTTTCTAATATTCAAAAGCCATATTGCTATTCATGTTTCATATTTCACATTGACTTGCTTTGGCACGATAGAGTGCAACCTTTTTTTGTATATTGTCTATGGAGGTAGCTGCTCCTGGTTTGCACCTAATTCACACTGGTTTGGATGTGCCAGTCAGTTATCTTTTACTTCTATGTTAGCTTACTGACCGAGCACTCCGCCCATCACCATGTGGTGATTTTAATTATAGCAGGTTCCTGCTCACCCAGAAAAGGCAAGCTTTACTGACAGAGGTGTCCACATTCACCCAGGAATTCAGATGTCAGCCTAATAGAGGTATGTTCACATAGGCAGGGACCCATACGTTCTGAGACCACCTTGACTTTGGTGTATGGGCAGGCATTATTTGGCCAAATTTTGTGCAAAGCGTCTCATTCATTTTTTTCTAATATTCAAAAGCCATATTGCTATTCATGTTTCATATTTCACATTGACTTGCTTTGGCACGATAGAGTGCAACCTTTTTTTGTATAGAGTCCCTATACGCAGGCGTATATCATGCACGACCTGGGTCACACTCCCCTGGCTGAGTGGGACAGAGTCAATGGTCTGGATGCATAGAGGTTTTGCTGGCGTCCTACACATCAGGCCATTGGTCCGGACAAAGTGAACATCCACCAAATTGACTCCTGCTCCACTGTCCACAAGCACCGGTATTCCCTTAGATACCCCGCCAATCACCACTCTCGCAGTCAGGGTACACTGAGGGGAAGAAATGGAGGAAATATACACTCCCTGGTCGCCTCCCTCCACATGACCAGGGGGATGCGGCTTCTTAGATGGCACAGGTATTTTGGCATGAGCTGGGTAGACCCCAATGAAATGACCAGTCTGCCCACAAAAAAAGCATGCCCCCACATCGAACCCCAGGCAACCCCATTTGGGAACCAACTGCTCCCACCTGCATAGGTTCGTCCGACTGCTCAACTGTGTCCTCCTCCCTAGTAAGGACAACAGGGGGCAATTTTGGTATATGCCTCTCCCTGAGGAGTCTATCCACCCAGATGGCAAGGGACATAGCTGCCTCCAATGACCTGGGGGCGGCGTACTGCACCAGAGTATCCTGAAAACTTGGGGACAGACCCTGCACAAAATGACTCCTAAGTGCAGGATCATTCCACTGTGTGTCAGTGGCACATCTCCTGAACTCTGAGCAGTACTCCTCAACCGGCCAGTCCCCCTGCTTGATCTTACGAAGTTGGGATACCGCCAGAGAGACGCCATCAGGATCTCCATACACCAGCGCCAGAGCCGCAAAAAAACGGTCCACCGACAGTAAAGATTGTGAATTGGCCGGCAGGGAGAAGACCCAGGATTGGGGATCACCCTTAAGAAGGGAGACAATAATCCCCACACGCTGTTCCTCACTCCCTGATGAATGAGGCTGGAGCCTGAAGTACAATTTACAGGCCTCCTGAAAAAACAGAAATTTATCTCTCCTCCAGAACACCTGTCAGGGAGAGATATCTTAGGTTCTGGTTGAACCTGCATCTAAGCCGAGGCCCAGAACCCCACCAACTGCTGTAGCTGCTGCACCACCTCACCCCACAGCACCTTAAGCTCATCTGTGAGGGTCTGCAGCAATTGGGCAAAGGCTTGTATTTGGGCCATGGCTCACGAGAAAAGGAAAAAAAAAACTGTGTTGGTTGGTGATAATGTCACGGGGCAGTTGTAGAAATACAGGGGGCGAGGAACCTGGCCCCTGAACTGCCCCTAAGGCTAAGGAAGGGCCCTGTCTTTCCTTAACTTAGGGGTACACTTAGAGGTAGTGAGGCCCAAGTCACCGACCTGTCCCTGTCTCCTGTTTAGCCCTGAGCTAAACCCACCAACCCCCTTCCCAGGAGGTGAGACAGAGAATAATGTGAACAACACCAAAACAACAAAAGGAAAGACAGACACCTAGGGGTTAAATCAACTAAACAATAAACACTTATAAACACAAGGAAGCAATATCACCAACTCCAGCTGAAGCCTCAAGAGACCTTTTAAAGGATGGTGGTAGTGGACTCCACCTTCTCCTGACAAATTGGTCAGTGATGTAATTACACCAGTGGTCACCGGGGGAAAAGACTGAGATTAACTCCCCGTAGCCTGAAAGGAAAAAGGTTTTAGTATGCAGAGAGATCTGCCACAGATCCCAATGTGGATCGTGACACTTGCATGCTCCAGACATCGAGCGGCCTCCTTATTTCTCAACATGATCATCTGTTTCGTGTGGAGGCATTGCAGATGCATATCCCTCAGGACAGCCACCCTCTTTACTGTGACTTCTCTAGATGAAAGTATGACCAACTGCTGAGACTCTGGGGCCCAGTACACACTACACGCATATATTACCTTTCTAAAGGCCTCATGCACATCCTCAATGGCACACGCTTCTCGCATGTCTTCGGGTACCTCTATTACGCACTTGAAAACCGAAGTCTCACCTTCTTGGACATACTGTTGGATCTCCTTGTCCTGAGAGTCAGTGCAGTTTTCCAAGACGTCGACCTCCCTTGTGTGGCCGTCTGCGTGGCACTTCCCCAGCTGGATTTCTTCCTCCGTGGAGGCCATTTCTTTGGTCAGCCTCTCCGGCTCACTCTCCTTCATTGCGATCACAGGAGAGCGCAACAGTTTGATTTCCCATTCATCCGTGGATTTCTGGAGCTGGGCATTAGTCTCCTTCTCTATCTTGAGCTCTCTGAGAACTTTATCTCGCTCCTCTGCCAAGCAGCGACACTCATTCTCTCTCCGGAGAAGCTCCTGCTGATGCTTCTCTTGGGCCTCTCTGAGCACCATCGTATCTTCCAATAGGGCCTTGTTCATGATTTTACACGCTGACAGCTGACCTCTGAGCTCAGAGACTTCCTTCTCCAGGTCATCCACTCTGTGCTCAATCGCTTGTCTCAGGACCCTTTCTCGCTCGACATGCTCTTTCACTGTCTCTTTAAGCAGCTCTATTTCATGATCATGTTCTCTTTTAGCCAGCACATGTCGCACCATCGCTTCTCTAATTAGATTTTCAGATGGGCTCTCTTGCCCACCCACACTCTGCCTCTTCAGAGTTCTGCCAGTTCCTGCATCCGCGGATTCAACTCTCTCTTGACTCTCAGTAACTTCAGAGAACTTCAGCCATTTCACCCTTTCTGGGCTTTGCAGATGTCGGTCTACTACAGGTATGTTTTAATTCCAGCCCTACCTCTGTCTGGGATTTGTCAGAGATAAAATGACCTCCTTATCAAGGACAGTAACCTGATATGTACCTGACCCTGACTCTACCTTATCATCTCTCTTCTCAAAGAATGTAGCCTGTCCCACCTTTCTGAGGCCCCCGGGTCCCCAGTGACGAGAGGAAGATCTGTCATTTTTACTCGGCTCCACCTTACTGCACTCTCTTTCCCTTGCGTTCGAGTCACAGTCTGAATTGGAGTCACCCCCACATACTCTGTCATCCTGGAACAGCAAGTCCCCACTTAAACAGGTGTCAGACCCCTTTCCTGGAGCTATCCCGTTTCCTATGGTCACATGTTTGGTCACCTCAACTAAACACCCGAGTTGGTAAGACCAACACTTTCTTCGGAACTCTGGACTATCGACCTTAGGTGGTGCTACCTCCTACTCTTTATACATCCCAATAACACGATTCCCCACAGCCTGCTGCTTTATTTGTGCTTCCATACGACCGTTCCGTCTCTCCTCTGAGCAACCCCACACTACATCAACTTCCCATGCATCTTCAAACAACACAAAGTCCCGGTCCCTCTCAAACGGGTACAATAAGTTCGGTGTTATACCGCCATCTTGGCACTCGACACTTTTGGACATATCCATGATCACTCTAACTAGTGTATAGTCCACAGTGACCGCATGGATGCTGTGAAGGACAACCCCCGTTCTTCCATGTCACCAATGTGACGTAACTCCACAGGCACAGCTCTCCGGCGCCCCCTTCGTCTCTCAGGTCAGTAAGGGAACTGCACCTAGAGCAAATGGCCGCCAGGGAGGGTGTCCTGTTACCCACTGGGTATTCTAAGATTCGTGATCAGAGCAAAAGCATCAGCCCAAGATTAATTTTATGGTTTAATTGCCTTAAGGGCGCACTAGATAATTACAGAAATATACAGTAAGCTACACAACGGAATTGCAATGGATTTGCAGTCAGAGTAAAATACAACAATAATGGTACAAGGCTTAGAGGTATTAGCTAGAGGTCAATATTACCAGGTTGTAGGGGCATGTAGAGGCAGGGAGTTCTGCGATCCACAGGTGAAAGTCTTAGTTGCTGGACAGTCCCCCAAAACGTGTGCCGCTGCTCCCTTGGCAGATCTGTCCCTTGGTCCTTAGTTTTTCATGGTCTTGCTGCTGTGAGAATGGATCCAGTCTGCCCATAGCTCACAGTTCTTAAACCTGCTAGGTCCCTCCCCTCGGTGTCCGAGGGTGGGATGATAATTTCCACCCTTATCCCCCTGCAGAATTTATTCCCAATACCTAATAAAGGGGTTAACTTTCTCCAGGACGATCGGATCAGGACATGAGAGGTACCAGCGGATGCAGTATGTTTCGCCTGTCGCATGGAGATGAAACCTGGCCCGATTGGGTCTTTTTGGAGTGCCAATCTCTATATCTCAGACCCCCGAGCCATCACCGACTCGGGAGTTGCACCATCAGATGCCCGAGGTCCGCAGGATCACGCAGATATTTTTTATGAGTTTGTACCTAGAAAGATGTGCTCATAATTCATAATCCTAGAACAGAGCCGTCATGGCTGGGAGACACAATAGATGTGTTTTCTGTGTCTAGCTGGCAGGTATAATCTAATTGAAGCTCCCAGGCCCCAGGCTACCATGGCTCAGGCTAAAGCTTTGAGGTCTTGTTTTGGCCTTATCTCATTATCATACTAACAGACCTTGCTATTCAACGTTGGGCCTGAATTACTTAACATACTAAAAGACCATTTTATTCACAGTGGACACAAAACCCTGTTCATATTGAATATGCCCACAGGCCATGGGGCCAGGTGCAGTTAGCAGCCTGTGTCTCTGTGAACAGACAAAATGGAGGCTGGTATCGGCCCTATCCAAGATGGTGGCTGTTCCTTCCTCACACCTCCCTGCTTTAGAGGGCGCTAGGGGGTATCACATTCCTGTGTTTCTCCATGCGCCCTTCTGCACCCTCTCCTTGCAGGGACAACCCATCAGCGTTACCATGGTCCCTGCCTCTTTTGTGGCGAATGGTGAAGTGGCACTGCTGGAGAGCGAGGCTCCAGCGTAGCAACCTCCCATTCTTCCCAGAGACCGTGTGTAACCAGCTGAGGGGGTTGTGGTCTGTTTCCACGGTGAATTGGCATCCGTAGAAGTATGGCTGCAGACGCTGCAGGGCCCACACAATTGCCAGACATTCCTTCTCCATCGTGGAATAGGCTACTTCCCTCGGCAGGAGCTTCCGGCTCAGGTACAAAACAGTGTGTTCATGGCCCGTAGTGTCAACCTGGCTGAGCACAGCACCGAGGCCGAAGTCGCTGGCATTGGTCTGCACTAAGAACGGCCGCGTGAAGTCGGCTGCCTGTAGTACAAGAGAGCTAGAAAGGGCGGTCTTGAGTGCCTGGAAAGCTGTCTCGCAGGCGACTAACTGCGACGGGCAGCTTTTTCTTGGTGAGGTCCGTCAGGGGCGTGGCCAGGGCACTATAGTGTTGAGCAAACCTCTTATAGTACCCAGCTGTCCCCAAGAAGGACATCATCTGCTTCTTGGTCCTGGGGGTGGGCCAGGATGCGATGGCATCCACCTTCCCGGGCTCTGGTTTCAGAGCTCCCCCACCTACCCAGTGTCCCAGGTAGTGGACCTCACTCCTACCCAGCTGGCATTTTTCCGGCTTAACCCCTTCCCAACCCATGATGCCAATGTTGGCGTCATGAAAACCTGTGCCATCCCGACCCATGACGCCAACGTTGGCGTCATGCTATAAATCATGTTCCTGCGGGCCGGGAGACCGGGGTCACTGAAAGGTCACCCGACCCGCAGTAACAGGACCCTTACTGCATCACCACAGGAGGGTTGGCTTAACCCCCACGTGGCCACGATCGCTCTGATTGGCTGTTAAAAGTGAAACAGCCAATCAGAGCGATTTGTAATATTTCACCAATGAAACTGGTGAAATATTACAATCCAGCCATGGCCGATGCTGCAATAGCATCTGCCATGGCTGGACACCAAGATCTGACCCCCCCACACCAAGTCACGGCGGTGATCGGCCGCCGCCATCGAAAGATGGCAGCGATCGGTCACCGCCGTCACTGTCTGCTCCCCTGCTCCTGCGATCTGCTGCCCCCACCTACCGATCCCCCCCTCACCTTCCGACGCCCCATACTCACCTCTCCCGGTCCACCGATGTCCCTGGATCCGTCCCGGCGGCTGCCCGGGATTCTTCATGGGCGCCGCCATCTTGGAAAATGGCGGGCGCATGCGCAGTAAATGAACACCCCCTGTCATAGATAGGGACAAATAATAAAATAAAGAATTTTTTTTTTTTTTCCTAGTGGATTTTGCTGCTGATCCGCAGCTGATTTCGCTGCGGATCCGCGGCGGATATCGCGGCTGATCCGCAGCGGATTTTGCGGCTGATCCGCGGCGGATTTCGCTGTGATCCCGGCGATTTCGCTGCTGATCCGCGGCAGATTTCCTGCGGATCCGCGCGGCATGCATTTCGCTGCGGATCCGCGGCGATTTCGCTGCGGATCCGCGGCGATTTGCTGCGGATCCGCGGCGGATTTTGCTGGGGATCCGCGGCGGATTTTGCTGCTGATCCGCGGCGGATTTTGCTGCTGATCCGCGGGATTTGCTGCTGATCCGCGGTGGATTTTGCTGCTGATCCGCGCGGATTTTGCTGCTGATCCGCGATTTGTGCTGATCCCGCGGATTTTGCTGCTGATCCGCGGGATTTTGCTGCTGATCCGCGGCGGATTTTGCTGCTGATCCGCGGCGGATTTTGCTGCTGATCCGCGGCGGATTTTGCTGCTGATCCGCGGCGGATTTTGCTGCTGATCCGCGACGGATTTTGCTGCGGATCCGCGGCGGATTTTGCTGCGGATCCGCGGCTGATTTTGCTGCTGATCCGCGGCTGATTTTGCTGCTGATCCGCGGCGGATTTTGCTGCTGATCCGCGGCGGATTTTGCTGCGGATCCGCGGCTGATTTTGCTGCTGATCCGCGGCGGATTTTTCTGCTGATCCGCGGCGGATTTTGCTGCTGATCCGCGGCGGATTTTGCTTCTGATCCGCGGCGGATTTTGCTGCTGATCCGCGACTGATTTTGCTGCGGATCCGCGGCTGATTATCTGCTGATTCATCTGCGCTAGCGGGTATAGCATAACGCGATCGCGTTATGCTATACCGTTCCAGCCGGTCAACGCTACGTTTAGCTGCTTGAACCCGTGGTTAGACTGTTAGGGTTAGCATTACGGCTTAGGTTAGATTAGGTTAGGGTTGATTTGGTTAGGTTGAATTAGGTTAGGGTTGGAATTTGGGTTAGGGTTGGAATTAGGGTTAGGGTTGGAATTAGGGTTAGGCTTGTGGTTAGGTTTATGGTTAGAGTTGGGATTAGGGTTAGGGGTGTGTTGGGGTTAGGGTTATGATTAGGGTTTGTATTAGGGTTAGGTGTGTGTAGGGGTTAGGGTCGGGGTTAGGGGTGTGTTGGGGTTAGGGTTGGAGTTAGAATTGAGGGGTTTCCACTATTTACGCACATCAGGGGGTCTCCATACGCGACATGGCGCCACCATTGATTCCTGCAAATTTTGCGTTCAAAAAGTCAAACAGTGCTCCCTTTATTCCAAGCCCCGACGTATGCCCAAACAGTGGTTTATCCCCACATATGGGGTATCAGCGTACTCGGGAAAAATTGTACAACAACTTTGGGGGTTCTAATCTCTCCTGTTAACATTGGGAAAAAAAATTGGGGACTAAAAAATTATTTTTGTGGAAAAAAAATGATTTTATATTTTCACGGCTCTGTGTTATAAACTTCTGTGAAGGACTTGGAGATTCAAAGTGCTTATCACACATCTATAGGAGTTCCTTGGGGGATCTAGTTTCCAAAATGGGGTCACTTGTGGGGAGTTTCTACTGTTTAGGCACATCAGGGACTCTGCAAACGTAACATGACGCCCGAAGACCATTCCATCAAGTGGGCATTTCAAAACGTCACTACTTCCCATCCGAGCCCCGACGTGTGCTCTGATTGGCTGTTAAAAGTGAAACAGCCAATCAGAGCGATTTGTAATATTTCACCAATGAAACTGGTGAAATATTACAATCCAGCCATGGCCGATGCTGCAATAGCATCTGCCATGGCTGGACACCAAGATCTGACCCCCCCACACCAAGTCACGGCGGTGATCGGCCGCCGCCATCGAAAGATGGCAGCGATCGGTCACCGCCGTCACTGTCTGCTCCCCTGCTCCTGCGATCTGCTGCCCCCACCTACCGATCCCCCCCCTCACCTTCCGACGCCCCATACTCACCTCTCCCGGTCCACCGATGTCCCTGGATCCGTCCCGGCGGCTGCCCGGGATTCTTCATGGGCGCCGCCATCTTGGAAAATGGCGGGCGCATGCGCAGTAAATGAACACCCCCTGTCATAGATAGGGACAAATAATAAAATAAAGAATTTTTTTTTTTTTCCTAGTGGATTTTGCTGCTGATCCGCAGCTGATTTCGCTGCGGATCCGCGGCGGATATCGCGGCTGATCCGCAGCGGATTTCGCGGCTGATCCGCGGCGGATTTCGCTGCTGATCCGCGGCGGATTTCGCTGCTGATCCCAGGCGGATATCGCCGCTGATTCGCTGCGGATCCGCCGCTGATTTCGCTGCTGATCCGCGGCGGATTTCGCTGCTGATCCGGGTCGCGCGGATTTCGCTGCGGATCCGCGGCTGATTTCGCTGCGGATCCGCGGCTGATTTCGCTGCGGATCCGCGGCTGATTTCGCTGCGGATCCGCGGCGGATTTGGCTGCGGATCCGCGGCGGATTTGGCTGCGATCGCGGGATTGCTGGTCCGCGGCGGATTTGGCTGCTGATCCGCGGCGGATTTTGCTGCGGATCCCCGGCGGATTTTGCTGCGGATCCGCGGCGGATTTTGCTGGGGATCCGCGGCGGATTTTGCTGGGGATCCGCGGCGGATTTTGCTGCTGATCCGCGGCGGATTTTGCTGCTGATCCGCGGCGGATTTTGCTGCTGATCCGCGACTGATTTTGCTGCTGATCCGCGGCGGATTTTGCTGCTGATCCGCGGTGGATTTTGCTGCTGATCCGCGATGGATTTTGCTGCTGATCCGCGGCGGATTTTGCTGCGGATCCGCGGCTGATTTTGCTGCTGATCCGCGGCTGATTTTGCTGCTGATCCGCGGCGGATTTTGCTGCTGATCCGCGGCGGATTTTGCTGCGGATCCGCGGCTGATTTTGCTGCTGATCCGCGGCTGATTTTGCTGCTGATCCGCGGCTGATTTTTCTGCTGATCCGCGGCGGATTTTGCTGCTGATCCGCGGCGGATTTTGCTTCTGATCCGCGGCGGATTTTGCTGCTGATCCGCGACTGATTTTGCTGCGGATCCGCGGCTGATTATCTGCTGATTCATCTGCGCTAGCGGGTATAGCATAACGCGATCGCGTTATGCTATACCGTTACCAGCCGGTCAACGCTACGTGTTGAACGGGCTGGTAAAACGCAATATGAACCCAGCCTTAGGATTAGAACTAGGGTTAGGGTTAGCATTAGGGTTAAGGTTAGAATTACGGTTAGGGTTGGAATTTGGGTTAGGGTTGGAATTAGGGTTAGGGTTGGAATTAGGGTTAGGCTTGTGGTTAGGTTTATGGTTAGAGTTGGGATTAGGGTTAGGGGTGTGTTGGGGTTAGGGTTATGATTAGGGTTTGTATTAGGGTTAGGTGTGTGTAGGGGTTAGGGTTGGGGTTAGGGGTGTGTTGGGGTTAGGGTTGGAGTTAGAATTGAGGGGTTTCCACTATTTACGCACATCAGGGGGTCTCCATACGCGACATGGCGCCACCATTGATTCCTGCAAATTTTGCGTTCAAAAAGTCAAACAGTGCTCCCTTTATTCCAAGCCCCGACGTATGCCCAAACAGTGGTTTATCCCCACATATGGGGTATCAGCGTACTCGGGAAAAATTGTACAACAACTTTGGGGGTTCTAATCTCTCCTGTTAACATTGGGAAAAAAAATTGGGGACTAAAAAATTATTTTTGTGGAAAAAAAAATGATTTTATATTTTCACGGCTCTGTGTTATAAACTTCTGTGAAGGACTTGGAGATTCAAAGTGCTTATCACACATCTATAGGAGTTCCTTGGGGGATCTAGTTTCCAAAATGGGGTCACTTGTGGGGAGTTTCTACTGTTTAGGCACATCAGGGACTCTGCAAACGTAACATGACGCCCGAAGACCATTCCATCAAGTGGGCATTTCAAAACGTCACTACTTCCCATCCGAGCCCCGACATGTGCCCATACAGTAGTTTTCTCCCACATATGGGATATCAGCATACTCAGGACAAATTGGACAACAACTTTTGGGGTCTAATTTCTCATGTTACCCTTGGGAAAATAAAAAAATTGGGGACTAAAAGATCCTGATTGTGGAAAAAATATAATTTTTTTATTTTCATGCCCTGGCGTTATAAACTTCTGTGTAGCCCTTGGGGGTTTAAAGTGCTCACCACACATCTAGATAAGTTCTTTGCGGGGTCTAGTTTCCAAAATGGGGTCACTTGTGGGGAGTTTCTACTATGTAGGTACATCAGGGGCTCTGCAAACGTAACAAGATGCCCGCAGACCATTCCATCAAGTCGGCATTTCAAAGCGTCACTACATCCCTTCCGAGCCCTGACGTGTGCCCAAACAGTGATTCCCCCCCACATGTGAGGTACTAGCGTACTCAGGACAAACTGGACAACAACTTTTGGGGTCCAATTTCTCCTGTAACCATTGTGAAAATAAAAAATAGTGGGCTAAAAAATCATTTTTTGAGAAAAAAAAATGATTTTTTATTTTCACGGCTCTGCGTTATAAACTTCTGTGAAGCACCTGGGGGTTCAAAGTGTTCACTATGCATCTAGATAAGTTCCTTAGGGCGTCTAGTTTCCAAAATGGGGTCACTTGTGGGGGAGCTCCAATGTTTAGGCACACAGGAACTCTCCAAATGCGACATGGCAACCGCTAAATATTCCAGCATATTTTCCATTCAAAAAGTCAAATGGCGCTCCTTCCCTTCTGAGCCCTGCCGTGCGCCCAAACAGTGGTTTATGACCACATATGAGGTATCTGTGTACTCAGGAGAAATTGCCCAACAAATTTTAGGATCCAATTTATACTGTTGCCCATGTGAAAATGAAAAAAACTGAGGCTAAAAGAAAATTTTTGTGAAAAAAAAAGTACTTTCTTTTATTTACAGATCAATTTGTGAAGCACCTGGGGGTTCAAAGTGCTCACTATGCATCTAGATAAGTTCCTTAGGGGTCTAGTTTCCAAAATGGGGTCACTTGTGGGGGAGCTCCAATGTTTAGGCACACAGGGACTCTCCAAATGCGACATGGCAACCGCTAAATATTCCAGCATATTTTCCATTCAAAAAGTCAAATGGCGCTCCTTCCCTTCTGAGCCCTGCCGTGCACCCAAACAGTGGTTTATGACCACATATGAGGTATCTGTGTACTCAGGAGAAATTGCCCAACAAATTTTAGGATCCAATTTATACTGTTGCCCATGTGAAAATGAAAAAAACTGAGGCTAAAGAAAATTTTTGTGAAAAAAAAGTACTTTCTTTTTTTTATGGATCAATTTGTGAAGCACCTGGGGGTTCAAAGTGCTCACTATGCATCTAGATAAGTTCCTTAGGGGGTCTAGTTTCCAAAATGGGGTCACTTGTGGGGAAGCTCCAATGTTTAGGCACACAGGGACTCCCAAATGCGACATGGCAACCGCTAAATATTCCAGCATATTTTCCATTCAAAAAGTCAAATGGCGCTCCTTCCCTTCTGAGCCCTGCCGTGCGCCCAAACAGTGGTTTATGACCACATATGAGGTATTGTGTACTCAGGAGAAATTGCCCAACAAATTTTAGGATCCAATTTATACTGTTGCCCATGTGAAAATGAAAAAACTGAGGCTAAAAGAAAATTTTTGTGAAAAAAAAAGTACTTTCTTTTTTTTTACAGATCAATTTGTGAAGCACCTGGGGGTTCAAAGTGATCACTATGCATCTAGATAAGTTCCTTAGGGGGTCTAGTTTCCAAAATGGGGTCACTTGTGGGGGAGCTCCAATGTTTAGGCACACAGGGACTCTCCAAATGCGACATGGCAACCGCTAAATATTCCAGCATGTTTTCCATTCAAAAAGTCAAATGGCGCTCCTTCCCTTCTGAGCCCTGCCGTGCGCCCATACAGTGGTTTATGACCACATATGAGGTATCTGTGTACTCAGGAGAAATTGCCCAACAAATTTTAGGATCCATTTTATCCTGATACCCATGTAAAAATGAAAAAATTGATGCTAAAAGAAAATTTTTGTTGGAAAAATTAAAATGTCCATTTTTTCCTTCCACGTTGCTTTAGTTCCTGTGAAGCACCTGAAGGGTTAATAATCTTCTTGAATGTAGTTTTGAGTAGCTTGAGGGGTGCAGTTTTTATAAAGGTGTCAATTTTGGGTATTTTCTGCCATATAGACCCCTCAAAGTAACTTCAAATGTGAGGTGGTCCCTAAAAAAAATGGTTTTGTAAATTTTGCTGTAAAAATGAGAAATCGCTGGTCAACTTTTAACCCTTATAACTTCCTAACAAAAAAAAATGTTGTTCCCAAAATTGTGCTGATGTAAAGTAGACATGTTGGACATGTTATTTATTAACTATTTTGTGCCACATAACTCTCTGGTTTAACAGAATAAAAATTAAAAATTTGAAAATTACAAAATTTTCAAAATTTTCGCCAAATTTCCATTTTTTTCACAAATAAACACAAAAATTATCGACTTAAATTTACCACTAACATTAAGCCCAATATGTTACGAAAAAACAATCTCAGAATCGCTAGGATCCGTTGAAGCGTTCCTGAGTTATTACCTCATAAAGGGACACTGATCAGAATTGCAAAAAATGGCAAGGTCTTTAAGGTCAAAATAGGCTGGGTCATGAAGGGGTTAATGGTTAAGCCTGCTCGCTGGATCCGCCCGAGCACCTGCGCCATGTGTGCTAGGTGATCCTCCCAGGTGGGACTGAAGATGGCAATGTCATCCAGGTACGCGGACGTATATACTTCCAGTCCCTCGAGCAGCGTGTTGACCATCCGCTGAAAAGTGGCAGGGGCATTCTTCATGCCGAAGGGGATCACCGTGGACTCGTACAGTCCAAATGGGGTGATAAAGGCATAGCGTTCCCGTGCCCCAGGGGTCAGGGGAATCTGCCAATACTCCCTGCTCAATTCCATGATGGTCAGGTACTTAGACCCGGCCAGCTGGTCGAGCAGGTCATCGATGCGCGGCATTGGGTACACATCGGTGACCGTCACAGCGTTGAGCCCCCGGTAGTCCACGCAGAACCGTGTAGTTCGGTCCTTTTTAGGGACGAGGACTACAGACGAAGCCCACGCGCTGTTGGACGCTTGGATCACCCCCAGCTTCAGCATCTCGTCTATCTCCTGGCGCATTTGCTGCTGCACCTCAAGAGAGACCCGATATGCTGAACGCCGGATTGGGGTGATTGTCGTTGTCCACGTCATGGACTGCTATCTCAGTCCTTCCGGGCAGGCTGCTGAACAGCTCCCGAAAGGGGTGTAGGGTGACCCCCAGCTGGGAACGTTGGTCCCCCGAGAGCTGGTGGCCAACCCCCACATCCTCCATGGATCCATCCACCTTGGCTTGGTGAGCAGATCCGGGAGGGTTACTGCCTCTCCTTCCTCGGGAAGGTTGCACACTGGGAGGGCACAAGCCTCCCACTCATGATGGGCCTTCATCATGTTCACGTGGAAGGCCTTTCTCCTTCCACAGGCATGGTCCAGGGTGACCAGGTAGGTGACGGCGTTGAGCTGCTCGTGCACGAGGTATGGACCCTCCCAGGCCGCCTGAAGCTTGTTTTGAGGTACGGGGACCAGTACACACATCTTTTGACCCACCTGGTAGGTCCGCTCACAAGCATTCTGGTCGTACCACCGCTTCTGGTCAGCCTGGGCTTGGGCCATATTGTCATGCACCAGCCGTGTAAAGGCCATCATTCGGTCCCGGAAGCGCACGACATACTCAATGACCGACACTCCAGGGGTGGCTAAATCACCTTTGCATGCTTCCTTCACCAGAGCAAGGGGCCCCTGTACACGTCGCCCGTACAGGAGCTCAAAGGGGGAGAACCCCGTTGAGGCCTGTGGGACCTCCCGGTAGGCAAACAGCAGGTGTGGGAGATACCGCTCCCAGTCTCTCCTGTGGGAGTTGACCAATATCTTCAGCATCTGCTTTAAGGTGCCATTGAACCGCTCACACAGGCCATTGGTCTGTGGGTGATACGGGCTGGCCACCAATGTTGCACCTGTACCTGCTTACAGAGAGACTCCATCAGTTGCGACATGTACTGGGTCCCTCGGTCGGTGAGCATTTCCTCGGGAAACCCCACTCTGGAGAAAATCTCCAGTAAGGCAGTGGCCACTTTGTCGGCCCGAATGGACGACAAAGCTCCCGCCTCCGGATACCGGGTTGCATAGTCCACTACCGTTAGTATGAAGCATTTCCCGGAGCGGCTGGGAGTGGACAGAGGTCCAATGAGATCCACAGCCACCCTCAAGAAAGGCTCTTCGATGATGGGCAGAGTTACCAGTGGGGCTTTGGGCGCGCCGCCCCCCTTCCCCACCCTCTGACAGGTGTCACACGAACAGCAGTAGGCTATCACCTCGGTCCTCATTCCAGGCCAGTAGAAATGCTGAGCTAGCCTGGCCCTGGTTTTAGCGATCCCTAGGTGTCCGGCCATGGGAATCTCGTGTGTGATCTGCAACAATTCCGCCCTGAACGGATAGGGTACCACTAACTGTCAGTCCCTGGGCCACGCCTCAGGTGAACCCTGCTGGACCGTTACCCGGTACAGCCGTCCCTGGTCCCAGACCACTCGCTCACGGTCGGACTCCAGGGGAATCTGTGCCGCCTGCTCCTTGAGAGTTTTCAGGCTAGCGTCAGCTTCCAACGCTGCCTGAAATCCCTGACTTGATGTGGCAAGAATTGATGAAACTGCCACATCCTCTGTCAGTTCCCCGGGATCTGTCTCCTGGCCGCTGTCTGACTCGGCAGCCACTTGGTCGGAGAGGGGGAAACCGTTGGACCTCTGCGAGGCTCCCACTCCTGGTAACAGCGGCCACGACCGCTGAGACCACGGGTAGTGCCTGCTTCCCCTCGTCCCCTGACCAAGTCACCGGGTTAGGCAGACTTCCCTGGCCTCCTCCTGACATCCCGGATGTGGGGAACTCCTGCCCTGGGGTCCTACCTAGTGGCTCCTCTCCCGGGACGCCCCCTCCCCCCATGGCCTGTTCCTCCTTCTGCAGAGGCCCTAGATTAAGCAGGCTGGATTCACTTAGGGGCCCTATACTGCCCAAGTAGCCCCTCCCTCCACCTCTGAGCTCTCCCCTGCAGCCTCCTCACCTGTCCTCACTGTGAGCCTTGTGTGTGTAGTGTCAGTGCATGGCTTACCATCACTTTTCACTCCCTCCTCCACTGTTGGAGGCACATTCAATACATTAACATTAGCATTCACAGTAGAGTCATGATATTCTTGGGGAGCCGAACTTGGGGGTTCAGTGGCCACATACTGGGACACTAGCCACCCCAAATCGGTCCCAAGCAACACATTGGCAGGAATATTTGGCGTTACTCCCACCTCCCGCATCCCCTCCCGGCGCCCAGTCCAAATACACCTTGGCGACGGGCAGCGCCGGTTCAACGCCGCCAATTCCGGCACCAAGTCTTGAGGGGACACCACCTCAGGATGTACCAGGGTTCGTTCAACGCCTGTGTCCCGCAGTCCCATGACCGCTGAGCGGCCGATGGTGATGAGTTGGTAATTGTCCAGGGACCTCCCACCACCCCCTCCCACACACAAAACAGTGGACGGTTTCTGGGACAGGGATGGGGCCTTATGGCGCTGGGGACATGCAGCCTTAAAATGTCCTGGCTGGTTGCAATGATGACAATGCCTGGGTTCTGTTCCTGGCCTGGAGAGGGCACCAGTGGGGTACACCCCTTGCACTCTGGGGGCTGGATATGTGGCCGGGGCAGGTTTGGGCTTACCCCCTCTCCAGGTGCAGCTGGCAGGCTTCTCGGCTCAGGCGCCCTGTTGTTGGCATACTCGTCTGCCAGGGTGGCTGTAGCAGAAGCCCCCTTTGGTTTCCGGTCACGGAGGAACTGCTGGAGGTCCTCTGGGCAGTTCCACAAGAACTGCTCCGTGACGAACAGTTCCTGGACCTCTTGGCAGGTGGTGAGCTCTAGACCCGAGGTCCAGTGCTCCGCAGCTCTCAGCAGGGCCCGCATGTGGTCGGTCCAGGTGTCCTTTGAAGCCCACTGCAGGCTCCTGAACTTCCTGCGGTACGATTCCGGGGTGAGGTTGTAGTGCTGGATCAGGGCCCGTTTGATGCTGGTGTAGTCCTGCTCCTCCCCGGAAAGGTAAGTCCCCCAAAACTTCCAGGGACTTACCCCTCAAACGAGGGGTCAGGTACCTTGCCCACTGATCCAGGGCCAGATGGTGTTGGAGGCAGGTCCTCTCAAAGGCCAGCAGAAAGGAATCCAGGTCTCCATCCTTTTCAAGCAAGGGAAAGTCCTCCGCCCGGACCTTGGAAGCCTTGGTCTCTCGTGGGGCTGGAGCATCCAGCGGGAGCCCGTGCTGAGCCATCTCCAGTCGGTGCCGGCGCTCCGCAGCTTCACGGTCTCCGCAGTCTGCAGCACACGTTCTGCATGCTCACGCTCTGCCGCTTTCTCTGCCGCTGCTTGCTCATGCTCTGCCGCTTTCTCTGCCGCTGGTTACTCACGCTCTGCCACTTTCTTTGCTGCCACCAGGAGTCTGTCATGGACGGCGTCATTACCAGCCTCGAGCTGTGCCATAGCCGCTTGGAAAAGGGCCTCTGATCTGAACAGGCTCGGACGGGCAAGGGGGTGGACAGTCCACTGCTAGACTGAGCACGGGGGTCTGGCTCCTTGGGGAGCCCTGGCTGAGCTCCCCCTCGCCTTCATCGGTATCGAACCCCTCATAGACCATAGCACTGGCCTCCCCCTTTACCTTACTCCTGGTGCCTTCCGCCATCTTGGAAACCTTTGGTTACTGACACAGCTGCAACCCTGACCTTGCACACAACTTATTATATTTACACTCTGACCGTCTAGTGCTGGGCTGACCTTAAGATCCCAGCAGTGAAAGTTACCGCTGGTAGTCTTTAGTGTCTGGGAGCAGGGGTCCCACACACACTATTACTCTGATCCCACCGCTGCCACCAAATGTGAAGGACAACCCCAGTCCTTCCACGTCACCAACGTGACATAACTCCACAGGCACAGCTCTCCGGCACCCCCTTTGTCTCTCAGGTCAGTAAGCACCTAGAGCAAATGGCCGCCGGGGAGGGTGTCCTGTTACCCACTGTGTATTCTAAGATTCGTGATCAGAGTAAAAGCATCAGCCCAAGATTAATTTTATGGTTTAATTGCCTTAAGGGCACACTAGATAGTTACAGAAATATACAGTAAGCTATACAACGGAATTACAATGGATTTGCAGTCAGAGTAAAATACAACAATAATGGTACAAGGCTTAGAGGTATTAGCTAGAGGTCAATATTACCAGGTTGTAGGGGCATGTGGAGTCAGGGAGCTCTGCGATCCACAGGTGAAAGTCTTAGATGCTGGACAGTCCCCCAAAACGTGTGCTGCTGCACCCTTTGCAGATCTGTCCCTTGGTCCTTAATTTTTCATGGTCTTGCTGCTGTGAGAATGGATCCAGTCTGCCCATAGCTCACAGTTCTTAAACCTGCTAGGTCCCTCCCTCGGTGTCCGAGGGTGGGATGATAATCTCCACCCTTAGCCCCCTGCAGAATTTATTCCCAATACCTAATAAAGGGGTTAACTTTCTCCAGGACGATCGGATCAGGACATGAGAGGTACCAGCGGACGCAGTATATTTCGCCTGTCGCGTGGAGATCAAACCTGGCCCGATTGGGTCTCTTTGGAGTGCCAATCTCTATATCTCAGACCCCCGAGCCATCACCGACTCGGGAGTTGCACCATCAGATGCCCGAGGTCCGCAGGATCACGCAGATATTTTTTATGAGTTTGTACCTAGAAAGATGTGCTCATAATTCATAATCCTAGAACGGAGCCGTCATGGCTGGGAGACACAATAGATGTGTTTTCTGTGTCTAGCTGGCAGGTATAATCTAATTGAAGCTCCCAGGCCCCAGGCTACCATGGCTCAGGCTAAAGCTTTGAGGTCTTGTTTTGGCCTTATCTCATTATCATACTAACAGACCTTGCTATTCAACATTGGGCCTGAATTACTTAGCATACTAAAAGACCTTTTTATTCACAGTGGACACAAAACCCTGTCATATTGAATATGACCACAGGCCCTGGGCCAGGTACAGTTAGCAGCCTGTGGCTCTGTGAACAGACAAAATGGAGGCTGGTATCGGCCCTATCCAAGATGGTGGCTGTTCCTTCCTCACAGATGTAGCGAACCTTGACTTTTTTCTCGGTCAGACAAAGAACAAGAGGAGTTCCCATGAGAGTCACCTGACTCTTTGAGTCCAACCGTCCAGAGACTCCTTCCCGATGTAACATCACGGTACACACCAGCGGGCTGTCATCAAATGGGAAGTCTATACCTCACTCGGAATCGGTGTAACATAAACACTGCTGTTCCCCTAACATGTCCACTGAGGTAACTGGTGCTTCCCCTTTTGAACACTCCACCCCTTTTTGGGCCACCACCCCTGTTTGGGTCACCGCTCCCTTTTGGGGATCCACCCCTTTTTAGGCCACCATCCCTCTTTGAGTTGTACACCGTGGACTCACCATGTCACTCTACAGGCCCCTCACCGCCTGTGCACTGCAGTCTATCTGCCCCAACAGTTCCTCACAGCGAGGCTCCTATTGGTGCTACTGCAGCTCCTGCTGCTGCAGAACCTCTTGCTGCAACCTGCTGCCGCAACTGCAGCTCCTGCTGCAGAACCTCTTGCTGCAAGGCTCCACACCGGCTCTGCAAACCTCCAGACGGCTTTGTGGACCTCCAGACGCTTTCAGTCTTTGTGGCTCTGCTGAGCCACAGCAATCTGACTTGAAAGAAAAAATAATAATTCCGTGGACCCGCCGGTACAATGTCCGTGACACTTTCAGCTTTATAGAAAAAAACACAGTCTCTCACTGACCCCAGTCAGCATAACACGGACTCCTGTCCGTTACATGTTGGTGTCGGCAACACAGGTTCCCGGATAACTCTTATCCTCAGAGGCACCCTATAGCCACTTCTCACTGACCCCGGTCAGTATCACTCACGGTTGTCAGACTCTCCACTCCTCTGGCTCAGACTAGCCAGCACTGCAACATGTGCTTCTTGGACCGTTGCCCGCAGTCTAGCACCAATTGTAAGGATTGTACTCACTTAGGTGCGTAGGAGGAAACAGGAGGTACATTCTCTTCAACGTCCATGTGGGTTTTTTTGCCTCATAAACCATCAAGTCAGCAACAAAAAGGTAAACAGTATTTACATCAGGCAGACACAGCATCAATGTCCATAGTGGAGCTCAGCTCTCTCAGGCTTGTGGGTACACAGGTTGTGCAATGTCCAGCACACAGACTCTATCTGGAGCCACAGACACAGGGAGGCTTCTCCCTCTCAAGACTCAGACCACTCTGTAGTGTCCAGAGTGGACACATGGAAATCAGTCCAAACTGGCAGACTCCCAAACACTCACTGCCATGTGCCAAACACACCTCCATTACATAGCTGTAACCACTCCCAGGTACCTATCACATGGCTAGCCACGTGATCGTGACATCACCGTAGGTCCTTAAACTCACAACCACACACAGGGAAAAAGGGTTCCAATGAGCACCCACACCTCGGGGTGAGGTATATGGGTAGCCAGACCATCCTATCTCTCAGAGCTACTCATAACCCGAACCCAAGTGTGAACAGCAACTACTTAGTGTTTACATGCACTAAAGAAAAAATACTCTGGGTTACATCACAGGGAGCAGCCATCCCTGTGATACATACCTCGCATTACTTATGCGTCATTAGTCATGCTACAATATATATATGTATTCCTTACATTCAGGGGGTTAGCAAAAGATCATTGAAAGTTCAACCAGATGGTAAAATTGTCCAAGAAAGGGCAAATAACCGGTTTTTGATTACAATCTTGACACTCATCTTCTAACAAAAAGAGAGTAAACTAATTTAGACCTTTCCCAGGAGATGTTGATCAATATTATATATATATATTATATATATATATATATATATATATATATGTTAATTGTAGGTTGTTAAGTCCCCAGAACAGATACCATTAGAGATCAAAGCCTTTAGAGAAGTTTCAAGGTACAATTTTAACATATAAAAAAAAAGCACAGACATACAGTGAAAGAGCAGAGATGGGCGAGGTGACAATCAGAGAGAGATAAGAACAGAGTTGGATTACTTCCTTAATAATGTAATGTATATATAATTCATATTTTTTGATCCATATGTATTTTCTTATATGTGTTATTTGATGTGACTGTTTATTTCTTATTCTTTTATTAAGTAAATTCAATTTAATTTTACTCAATTCTCGTGTGAGCATTTTTCTTCTTCATTACAATCTTTTTAATCCATTGCAAAACACACACCACTAATGTGGCATTAATTTCCACAGAGTAGAAATGTTAAAATAGGCCTCTGACGCACCTTTCAACACTGTCAACCCACCAGATGGAAACCCAACTAGGAGTCTCCATATTACAAAAAATTGTTTGGGACATCAAAAACAGTAGCAACAGCAAGCACAAAAGATACCACAAAGATTGAAAAGACTGCAATAACGTGAGATTAATGCATGACACTAAAAATAACACCATTGCTTAGTCTGACCAGTCTGCAACTGGGGTGCAAAAGTCATTGGAGATTCATGACTTGTTCGTTTTGATGAAAATTAGGTGGTCTACACTACAAGCAGCGCTGAACACACGTTCTGAGAGAATGCTGGCTGCCAGACAAGAAGAAACCTCCAAGGCGTGACAGGCGAGCTCAGTCCACTCTTCCTCTGATGGCATTGACATTGAGCTCCACATACTCCTGCACATCCTATAGAGTCATTCATAATGTGTCAGACTTGTACTCTGTTCTGTTGGTGCACAGGCTGGTCTAAAAAATTGGTGAAACGACTCACAGAAATTGCTTATGCCACTTACACTGCTGCAAATGTTTTTGCGATTACGCCTTGACATTTCCAGGGTTGGATGTCTGGAACTGGGATGCACACTGTGTGCTGCTGTCTTGGGTAAAACCACTGTTAAGATCGTCTACAAGTGTTTTTTGATACTCAATCATTCGTGGGTCCCTTTCCAGGGGGAGAAGCATATGGCTAAATTTACTCTTGTAGCATGCATCTAACAAAGTGGCAACCCAGTAGTCAGCACTATTTCTAACTCTAAGAAACGGGCTTCATGTTGAAGATAGTGCATCAAGAAGGAGCTCATACAGTCATGGCCAAAAGTTTTGAGAATGACACAAATATATATATTTTCACATGATCTGCTGCCCTCTGGTTTTTATGTGTGTTTGACAGATGTTTTTATCACAGACACAAATATAATAATTGCAAACATATGAGTAACAAAAGCTTATATTGACAGTTAGAATGAGTTAATGCAGCAAGTCAATATTTGCAGTGTTGACCCTTCTTCTTCAGGACCTCTGCAATTCTCCCTGGCATGCTCTCAATCAACTTCTGGACCAAATCCTGACTGATAGCAGTCCATTTTTGCACAATCAATGCTTTCATTTTGTCAGAATTTTTAGGTTTTTGTTTGTCCACCCGTCTCTTGATGATTGACCACAAGTTCTCAATGGGATTAAGATCTGGGGAGTTTCCAGGCCATGGACCCAAAATCTCTATGTTTTGTTCCCTGAGCCATTTAGTTATCACCTTTGCTTTATGGCAAGGTGCTCCATCATGCTGGAAAAGGCATTGTTGATTTCTGGAGAGAAGTGGCTTCTTTGCTGCCCTCCTTGAGACCAGGCCTTGCTCCAAGAGTCTCCGCCTCACAGTGCGTGCAGATGCACTCACACCTGCCTGCTGCCATTCCTGAGCAAGCTCTGCACTGCTGGTAGCCCGATCCCGCAGCTGAAACACTTTTAAGAGACGGTCCTGGCGCTTGCTGGTCTTTCTTGGGCACCCTGGAGCCTTTTTGGCAACAATGGAACGTCTCTCCTTGAAGTTCTTGATGATGCGATAGATTGTTGACTCAGGTGCAATCTTTCTAGCTGCGATACTCTTCCCTGTTAGGCCATTTTTGTGCATTGCAATGATGACTGCACGTGTTTCTTTAGAGATAATCATGGTTAACAGAAGAGAAACAATGATGCCAAGCACCAGCCTCCTTTTAAAGTGTCCAGTGGTGTCATTCTTACTTAATCATGACAGATTGATCTCCAGCCATGTCCTCATCAACACCCACACCTGTGTTAATGGAGCAATCACTGAAAAGAGGTGAGCTGGTCCTTTTAAGGCAGGGCTGCAATGATGTTGAAATGTGTTTTGGGGGATAAAGTTCATTTTCTAGCCAAATATTGACTTTGCAAGTAATTGCTGTTAAGCTGATCACTCTTTATAACATTCTGGAGTATATGCAAATTGCCATTAGAAAAAGTGAAGCAGTAGACTTTGTAAAAATTTATATTTGTGTCATTCTCAAAACTTTTGGCCATGACTGTATATCAGGTGCTTCCAAGAGGTCCAAATTCATGGTGTGTTAGTGGTGGGGTAACACTCAAGGTTTCTTCCTCCCCTCCCACCAATCACAGACAATAGAGAGGGGATCTTTATCCTCTACATCTCCTGACTGTTGCTTGTCCATTACCTCTTCCTCCTCTATTTGTTACTTGCCTTCTGCATCTTTACTAACAGTCTGTCTGCTACGATGAGCCCCCCTCGATCACTGTAAGCCACCCTCACATGGCACCCGCCTGTCCGACGACAGTCCGGAAATTTGAGCTATTGTTATCCCTTCCACATCCTCCTCTGCTTCTACCTCTTCCTCTACCACCTCCTCACACAGACTATTCAAAGTGTGCTCCAGCATGTAAATGACCGGAATAGCGATGTTGATGATGGCATCATCAGTGTTATCCATCTTAGTAGCCATTCCAAAACTGTGCTAAAGGGTGTAGAGGTCCTTCATCTGTTTCCACTCCACAAGCGTAATTTGCACCTCGTCCATACTGTGTTGACCCAGGCTATGCAAAAGAACATACTGCACCAGGGCTCATCGCTGCTGCCACAGTCACTGCAACATGTGCAGAGCGACATTCCACCGTGTCCAAAAATCACAAATCTAATGGTTAACTGATAGGCCGAAAGACCTCTGTAGCGATACAAGTCGATGACCTGCGGGGTGCGATCAGCAGATGTGAGAACACAGTGACCGTGCTTTGTGCAGCAGCGCATCCAGGCTGGGATAGTGGCATAGAAATTGCTGCACCACCAGGTTGAGGACGTGAGCCATGGAAGGCACATGTGTGATGTTGCCCTGGCATAGGGACACCACCAGGTCATACCTCCCAACTTTTGAAGATGGGAAAGAGGGACAAAGGCTGTGGCGCGCTATGCGCGCCACGGCAAATTTTAGGCTATGCCCTGACCACACCCATTTCATCACACCCATGTCCACACCCCAAACACACTCATTTAGCACTGCTGTTAACACTGGTACTGAGGGCACACTGACTGGTACTGAGGAAAAGAAAGAAAGAACAGAGAGAGAAAAAAGAAAACAGAGAGAAAGAAAGGAGAGAAAGAACAGAGAGAAAAAGAGAGAAACAAAGAAACAAAGAAAGAAAGGGAAAAGAAAAGGGAAATAACAGAGAGAAAGAAAGGGGAAAGAAAGAAAGAACAGAGAGAAAGAAAGAAAGAACCGAGAGAAAGAAAGAACCGAGAGAAAGAAAGAGGAGACAGAAAAAAAGAACAGAGAGAGAGACAAAAAAGAGGGGAAAGAAAGAACAGAGAGGGAGAGAGAAAGAAAGAGAGGAAAGAAAGAACAGAGAGAAAGAAGAAAGGGGAAAGAAAAAAAGAACAGAGAGATAGAGAGAAAGAAACAGAGAAAGAAAAAAACAGAGAAAGAAAGAGGGGACAGAAAGAATAAACAGAGAAAAAAAGAAAGAGGGGAAAGAAAGAACAGAGAGAGAAAAAAAGAACAGAGAGAGAAAGAAAGAGGGGAAAGAAAGAACAGAGAAAGAGAAAAAGATGGGAAAGAAAGAACAGAGAGAGAAAGAAAGAAAGAAGAAGAAAGAAAGAAAGAAAGAAAGAAAGAAAGAAAGAAAGAGGGGAAAGAAAGAACAGAGAGAGAAAGAAAGAAACAAAGAGAAAGAAAGAGGGGACAGAACAAAAGAACAGAGAGAGAGAAAAAAGAAAGAGGGGAAAGGAAAGAAAGAAAGAAAGAAAGAAAGAAAGAAAGAAAAGAAAGAAAGAAAGAAAGAAAGAGAAAGAAAGAAAGAATAGAGAGAAAGTAAGATGGGAAAGAAAGAACAGAGAGAGAGAAAGAAAGAACAGAGAGAGAGAGAAATAAAGAATAGAGAAAAAGGAAGAACAGTGAGAGAGACAAAGAACAGAGAGAGAAAGAAAGAACAGAGAGAAAGAAAGAAAGAGGGGAAAGAAAGAGAACAGAGAGAAAGAAAGAAAGAACCGAGACAAAAAGGAAGAACAGAGAGAGAAAGAAAGAAAGATTAGAGAGAGAAAGAAAGGGGAAAAAAGGAAGAAAGAACAGAACAAAAGAAAGATTGGAAAGAAAGAAAACAGAGAAAGAAAGAGTGGACAGAAAAAAAGAACAGAGAGAGAGAAAAAAGAAAGAGGGGAAAGAAAGCATAAACAGAGAGTGAGAAAGAAAGATGGGAAAGTAAAAAAGGGGAAAGAAAGAGAACAGAGAGAGAAAGAAAGAACAGAGAGAAAGAAAGAAAGAGGGGAAGGAAAGAAAAAGAACAGGGAGAGAAAGAAGGAAAGAAAGAACAGAGAGAGAAAAAAAGAAAGAGGGTAAAGAAAGAAAGAACATAGAAAGAAAGAGGGGAAAGAAAGAATAGAGAGATAGAGAGAAAGAGAGATGGGAAAGAGAGAAAGAAAGAACAGAGGGAGAGAGAGAAAGAAAGAACAGAGAGAAAGAAAGAGAGGAAAGAAAGAGAACAGAGAGAAAGAAAGAAACAGAGAGAAAAAGGAAGAAGAGAGAGAGAGAAAGAACAGAGAGAGAGAAAGAACAGAGAGAGAAAGAAAGATTAGAAAGAGAAAGAAAGGGAAAAAATGAAAGAAAGAACAGAACAAAAGAAAGAAAGAAAGAAAGAGGGGAAGAAAGAAAACAGAGAGAGAAAGAAAGAGTGGACAGAAAAAAGAACAGAGAGAGAGAAAATAAGAAAGAGGGGAAAGAAAGAAAGAACAGAGAGGGAGAAAGAAAGATGGGAAAGAAAAAAAGGGGAAAGAAAGAGAACAGAGTAAGAAAGAAAGATCAGAGAGAAAAAGGAAGAACAGAGAGAGAAAGAAAGAACAGAGAGAGAAAGAATGAACAGAGAGAAAGAAAGTAAGAAAGAAAGAAAGAAAGAGGGGAAAGAAAGAAAAAGAACAGAGAGAAAAAAAGATGGTAAAGAAAGAGAACAGAGAGAAAGAAAGAAAGAAAGAAAGAGGGTAAAGAAAAAGAACAGAGAAAGAAAGAACAGAGAGAGAGAAAGAAAGAGGAAAGAACAGAGAGAGAGAAATAAAAAAGGATTAGAGAATGAAAGAACAGAGAGAGAAAAAAAGAAAGAACAGAGAGATAGAAAGAAAGAAAGAGGGGAAAGAAAGAACAGAGAGAAAGAAAGAAAAAGAACAGAGAGAGGAAGAAAGATCAGAGAGAGAGAAAGAAAGTTGGGAAAGAAAGAGAACAGAGAGAGAAAGAAAGAAAGAGGGGAAAGAAAAAGAACAGAGAGAGAAAGAAAGAAAGAAAGAACAGAGAGAGAAAGAAAGGGGAAAGTAAGAAAGAACAGAGCGATATAAAGAGGGGAAAGAAAGAACAGAGAGAAAGAAAGAAAAAGTACAGAGAAAGAAAGAAAGAACAGAGAGAGAAAAAAAGATGGGAAAGAAAGAGAACAGAGAGAGAAAGAAAGAAAGAAAGAAAGAAAGAACAGAGAGAAAGAAAGAAAGAAAGAGAGGAAAGAACAGAGAAACAGAAAGATAAAAGAAGGATTAGAGAGAGAAAGAAAGAACAGAGAGAAAGAAAGAACAGAGAGAAGAAAGAAAGACCAGAGAGAGAGAAAGAAACAGAGAGAAAGAAATAAAGATTCTATAAAGATACTATAACAGCCCGGCTCCCATTGTAGTGCCCACCTGAGCCTCCCGGTGCAGGACATATCATGATCCGCTCACATAGCCGACATCCCCGATTTCAAGGCGATCCTGCTGTCCGTGCTTTCAGAGGAGGACACGGTGATGGATCTGAAGCATTCCCTGAAGTGCCTCCATGGTTCCGTCACAATCTCCTCCCAAAATTACCTCATTTCCTGTCAGCTTCTAGCACATCACTTCAGGTGGAACGTCACGTGCGAATTTTAAAGTGCTCCTCGGGGCTCCACCGTGTACTCCTGTGTCCACGGGAAAAGTAAGCTCCCGTCCGGGGCAGTGGGGCAGGCTCTCTCTTAAAATCTGGACTGTCCCGCTGGGTCTGGGACGGTTGGAAGGTATGAATGCTCCCCATCATACACCTTGTACACGCACGGCTCTGCACACCTCATACACACACTGTTCCACTTTGTATGCCTTGTACACACGCTTCCGCTCCGTACACAATCTTCACTCCGTTTACCTCGTACACATGCGGCTCCGCTCTGTACACCTCTCGCACACATGGCTCCACGCCGTAAACCTTGTACACACACAGCCATGCTCTGTACACCTTGTACACACATGGCTCCACTCCATAAACCTTGTACACATGCAGCTTTGCGCCGTACACATGCGGTTCCGCTCCATAGACCTCGTACACATGCGGCTCTGCTCCGTAAACACACGGCTCAAGCACGGAGCCCTGTGTGTACAAAGTGTATGGAGCTGAGCGGCTCAGCTCCGTACACTTTGTACACACAGGGCTCCGTTTCGTATGCCCCATACACACACAGCACTGCTACATCCACTTCGTACACACACGGCTCTGCGACATCCACCTTGTACACACTTGGATCCGCTCCGTACACCTCAAACACACACGGCTCTGCTCCGTACACCACATGCACACATGGCTCCGCTCTGTCAAAGCGCTCTGCTCTGCCCAGACGCCTCTCAGCTGATTTTACCTCACAGGCGTCCCGTGCACCCGAAGTTCCCGCCCAAACTGTCTGGTCACTCGCGCGCTGCAGCTCTGTTCGCTTAGCCACGCCTCCTTTTCTCAAACACACAGTACAGTCTGGAGTCTCAATCTTTCTAACCCGCAATATAGGTGACAGCCCCAACGGTTCCGGAACCTTCACGGATGAGACATGCATAGTTAGTTTCTTCCCCTTACATACACATAGCTCCCAACAATCCTAAATTCAGCAGGACTATCCCATCACGACAGAGCTTTTGTCCTGGCTTCTATACTCACCTAAAGCCTTCATTGCTCCTTAGCACCTCCTCCTTGGGGGCTGGGCCGCTTCTCTAATAAATTAAACTATATACTCACTGCTTCTCCATCCTGCATTTAGTCTCACAGGGACTCAAACTCACATCTCCATGTTCACAAGTTGCAACTCTACCACTTAGGCCCAGCTGGAAATGATGTAGCTATTTGGTAATCTTGACTTTTATTGCAGGCAGTAAACCCTGGAGCAGATTATAAATGTCCATAGAAATACATTGTATATATAGCAATGTATTTCTCTGGTCCCTGAATACTGAGGTGAAAAAAATATTTTTTTCCTCCTTATAAAAGTAGTAAAATAATAAGCAGCAATTACAAAAATGTAACTTCATGAGTCTCCACAGATCTTGAACTCACAATCTCAACAATACAGGCAGGAGCATAATTGTATTTAAGATGCCAAGCCACAAGCTGTGATAATACATGGGGAGAATTTTGTGTACTTGATCTGTATTGCAGGATCTGCTTCCACAAACATTATACTGAGACATAGAGATACATTGAGCTCAGCAGTGGATTTCTATGTATTTTTATTCTAGAGGGAGAATAAGAGATTTTTTTTCATCCTATAAAGTAACTAAAAAATTGTAATGAAAAACACTTGACAATGAAAACTTTTTTTTATGCATTTTGTAAAAAATAATAAACATCATAAATCAGCAAACAACATGGATATATTTGGTGTCCCTGTAATCGTAGTGACCCGCACAACACGGTGATCAGATTATTTATGGGAATCAGTCAATGACATTAAAAAAAATGGCGTGATTAATATTTCTCTATAAAACCCATAAAAAAATGTAATGAAACTGTGATGCTGAGGCTATGTTCACACGTAGTGCAAATGCTGCTTTGTTTCTATGGCCGGCGTCACACTGGCGACAAAATCGGACGACTGCAATGCGATGAAATATCGCATTGCAGTCAGACCTATTTTAATCTATGGAGCAGCTCCCAGTATCCGATTTTTTGTGGTCCGTTTTAAACGTCCGAGTGCAATCACAGCATGCTGCGATTGTCACCGATTGTGGGTCGACTATCGCCAATGCAAGTCTATGGGAGCGATGAAAAATCGGATTACAAACGGACCACACATGTGACTTGCGATTAAATCGCATCAGTGTCCTTTAGAAAAGCCGGCAATTCATCCCCGGCTATACTGTAAAATCACACTGACAGCTTTAATAAAGAATAGAAAGAATAGATATACACACATAGAACACATATATATATATATATATATATATATATATATCATTGTGACATGTATATATACATATATTTATAGTTCATACACTTCTAAATACTGTAATAGCCGCTAATTCAATTGCCAGCTTTTGTGAAATTACAGAACCCGACATGAAATGACACATGGTTTACATACAGTTAACCATGTCATTTCACGTATTTTGATATATGGTTTTCACTAACAATTACATGTGTGTATGTGTGTGAAATTTCACACATGTAGGGGTTAATTAACCCCTCTCTGCCATGAGACGTACTATTCCGTCCATGTGACCCTGGACCTAATTCTCATGGACGGAATAGTACGTCATGGGCGATCAGCTGCGCTCCCGGGGGGAGCGTAGCTGATCGCGGCCGGGTCTCAGCTGTATATCACAGCTGACACCCAGCACTATGTGCCAGGAGCGGTCACGGACCGCTCCCGGCACATTAACCCCTGGCACACCGCGATCAAACATGATCGCAGTGTACCGGGGGCACAGGGGAGGATCGCACAGGATGGGGGCTCCCTGCGCGCTCCCCTGTGACCCTCAGAGCAGCGCGATGTGTCGCGCTGTTCCGAGGGTCCGTCCTCTCTCCAGGTCCCCGGATCCAGTATGGCGCCGGGGTCCTGCAGGGAGGCGGCTTCCTCAGTGCCTGCTGAGAGCAGGCGCTGAGGAAGCCTGCAGCGATGCCAGAGCGATCGCTGGTGTGACAGAGTGCTGTGCACACTGTCACACCAGCGATCTGATAAAATACTGTGATGTCCCACCCTGGGACAAAGTAAAAAAGTAAAAAAATAAATAAATAAAAAGTGGTAAAAAAAATCATAAAAAAAAAATATATTCCCCAATAAATTCATTTCTTCCTGTAAATAAAAAAAACAAAACAATAAAAGCACACATATTTGGTATCGCCGCGTCCGTAACGACCCCCCCTATAAAACTGTCCCACTAGTTAACCCCTTTAGTGAACCCCATAAAAAAAACTAAGCAAAAAATCAATGCTTTATCATCATATGCTGAACAAAAAGTGGAATAACACGCGATCAAAAAGACCGATATAAATAAACATGGTACCGCTGAAAACGTCATCTTATCCCGCAAAAAACGAGCCATCATACAGCATCATCAGCAAAAAAATAAAAAAGTTATAGCTCGCAGAATAAAGCGATGCAAAAATAATGATTTTTTATATAAAATTGTTTTTATTCTATAAAAGCGCCAAAACATAAAAAAGTGATATAAATGAGGTATCGCCATAATCATACTGACCCAAAGGATAAAACTGCCTTATCAATTTTACCACACGCGGAACGGTATAAACGCCTCCCCCAAAAGAAATTCATAAATTGCTGATTTTTGTTCATTCTAACCTCCCAAAAATCGAAATAAAAAGCGATCAAAAAATGTCACGTGCTCAAAAATGGTACCAATAAAAATTTCACCTCGTCCCGCAAAAAATAAGACCTCACATGACTCTGTGGGCCAAAATATGCAAAAATTATAGCTCTCAAAATGTGGTGATGAAAAAAACTACTTTTTGCAATAAAAAGCGTCTTTTAGCGTGACAGTTGCCAATCACAAAAACCCGCTATAAATAGTAAATCAAACCCCCTTTATATTATTATAATATTATAATATAATATTTTTTAGTTAGGGAAAAATAATAAAATTAAAAAAATGTATTTATTTCCATTTTCCCATTAGGGTTAGGGTTGCGGCTAAAGTTAGGGTTACAGTTGGCGCTAACGTTAGGATTAGGGTTAGGGTTGGGATTAGGGTTAGGGGTGTGTTAGGGTTATGTTTGTGGTTAGGGTTGGGACTAGGGTTAGGGGTGTGTTGGGGTTAGGGTTGGAGTTAGAATTGGGGGGTTTCTGCTGTTTAGGCACATCAGGGGCTCTCCAAATGTGACATGGCGTCTGATCTCAATTCCAGCCAATTCTGCGTTGAAAAAGTCAAACGGTGCTCCTTCACTTCTGAGCTCTGCCATGCGCCCAAACAGTAGTTTACCCCCGCATATGGGGTATCAGCGTACTCTGGACCACAAGAGTTATTGTGCAATTTGTCCTATTTCTTCTGTTACCCTTGGGAAAATAAAAAACTGGGGGCGACAAAATCATTTTTGTAAAAAAAAAAATGATTTTTTTGTTTTTACGGCTGTATGTTATAAATTTTCTGTGAAGCACTTGGGCTTCATAGCGCTCACCACACTTCTAGATAAGTTCCTTGTGGGGTCTATTTTCCAAAATGGGGTCACTTGTGGGGGTTTCCACTGTTTAGGCGCATCAGGGGCTCTCCAAATGCGACATGACTCCCCCAGACCATGCCAATGTCACTACTTCCCTTCCGAGCCCCGACGTGCGCCCATACAGTAGTTTACTCCCACATATTGGGTATCAGCGTACTCAGGACAAATTGGACAACAACTTTTGGGGTCCAATTTCTCCTGCTACCCTTGTGAAAATAAAATATTGGGGCGAAAAAATCATTTTTGTAAAAAAAAAAAAAAAGATTTTTTATTTTACGGCTGTACGTTATAAACTTCTGTGAAGCACTTTGGGGTTCAAAGTGCTCACCACACATCTAGATAAGTTCCTTGAGGGGTCTAGTTTCCAAAATGGTGTCATTTGTGGGGGTTTCCACTGTTTAGGCAGATCAGGAGCTCTCCAAACACGACATGGCATCCAGCCAATTCTGCGTTGAAAAAGTCAAACGGCGCTCCTTCCCTTCCAAACTCTGCCATGCACCCAAACAGTGGTTTACCCCCACATATGGGGTATCAGCGTACTCAGGACAAATTGCACAATAACTTTTGGAGTCTTGTTACCCTTGGGAAAATAAAAATTGGGGTGAAAAGATCAATTTTGTGGAAAAAATATGATTTTTTAATTTTACGGCTCTACGTTATAAACTTGTGTGAAGCACTTGGGGTTCAAATTGCTCACCAAAGATCTAGATAAGTTCCTTAGGGGGTCTAGTTTCCCAAATGGGGTCACTTGTGGGGGGTTTCCACTGTTTAGGCACATCAGGGACTCTCCAAATGCAACATGGCGTCCAATCTCAATTCCAGCCAATTTTTGTTGGAAAAAGTCAAATGGTGCTCCTTCCATTCCGAGCTCTGCCATGCGCCCAAACAGTGGTTCCCCCCCCACATATGGGGTATCAGCGTACTCAGGACAAATTGGACAACAACTTTTGAGGTCCAATTTCTCCTGTTACCTATGGTAAAATAAAAAATTAGTGACTAAGAGATCATTTTTGTGGGAAAAAAATAGGATTTTTTATTTTCATGCCCGGGCATTTGGAGTCTTGTTACCCTTGGGAAAATAAAAATTGGGGTGAAAAGATCAATTTTGTGGAAAAAATATGATTTTTTAATTTTACGGCTCTACGTTATAAACTTGTGTGAAGCACTTGGGGGTTCAAAGTGCTCACCAAAGATCTAGACAAGTTCTTTAGGGGTCTAGCTTCCAAAATGGGGTCACTTGTGGGGGGTTTCCACTGTTTAGGCTCATCTGGGGCACTACAAACGGAACATGACCCCCATCAATGTTTGCATTCCAAAATGTTACTGCTTCCTTTCCAAGCCCTGCCGTGCGCCCAAACAGTTTCCCCCCACATATGGGGTATCAGCATACTCAGGACAAATTGGACAACAAATTTTGGGGTCCAATTTCCTTGGGAAAAATCAAAAATTTGGGACTAAAAAATCATTTTTGTGGAAAATTTGTTTTTTTTTTTTTTTCACACCCAGGCATTATAAACTTTTGTGAAACACTTTGGGGTTCAAAGTGCTCACAACAGATCTAGATAAGTTCCTTAGGGGGTCTAGTTTCCAAAATGGTGTCACTTGTGGGGGTTTCCACTGTTTAGGCGCATCAGGGGCTCTCCAAACACGACATGGCGTCCAATCTCAACTCCAGCCAATTTTAGTTTGAAAAAGTCAAACGGCGCTCCTTCCTTTATGAGCTCTGCCATGTGCCCAAACAGTGGTTTTCCCCCACATATAGGGCATTGGCGTACTCAGGAGAAATTGCACAACAACTTTTTCTGCCCATTTTCTCCTTTTACCCTTGTGAAAATAAAAAAAAGTTTGTAAAAGATCATTTTTGTGGCTAAAAAGTTAAATATTAATTTTTTCCTTCCACGTTGCTTCAGCTCCTGTGAAGCACCTGAAGGGTTATTAAACTTCTTGAATGTGGTTTTGAGTACCTTGAGGGGTGTAGTTTTTAGAATGGTGTCACTTTTTGGTATTTTCTGCTATATAGACCCGTCAAAGTGACTTCAAATGTGAGGTGGTCCCTAAAAAAATGGCTTTGTAAATTTTGTTGTAAAAATGAGAAATCACTGGTCATTTTTTAACCCTTATAATTTCCTAACAAAAAAAATTTTGGTTCCAAAATTGTGCTGATGTAAAGTAGAGATGTGGGAAATGTTATTTCTTAACTATTTTGTGTGACATATTTCTCTGTTTTAAGGGAAAAAAAATTCAAAGTTTGAAAATTGCAAAATTTTCAAAATTTTCGCCATATTTGTGTTTTTTCAAAAATAAACGCAAGTTATATCGAAGAAATTATACTTCTAACGTGAAGTACAATATGTCACGAGAAAACATTCTCAGAATCGCGAAGATTCGTTGAAGCGTTCCAGAGTTATAACCTCATAAAGAGACAGTCGTCAGAATTGTAAAAATTGGCCCGGTCATTAACGTGCAAACCACCCTTGGGGGTGAAGGGGTTAAAGGTGTAAATTCGTTGAAAAAAAAAGTGTGGGCTCCCGCTGTATTTTCTCCACCAGACAGACAAAGCAAGCGAGGGGGGAAATAATAATAGCCCAGGGAGGGTGCATTTATTTTGTGCCCCCCCTGGCTACTAACATCTGCCCCAGACTCCCCAGAAAAGGCAAATCTATTATTAGATTAGCTCTTTCTGGCACTTTGCCCATCTATTCCCATTGCCCTGTAGCGGTGGCGAATGGGTTAATAAGGGGTTAAAGCCACCTTGCAATTGAAAGGTGACTTTAAGCCAGGTTAATAATTGAGAGCTGTCAATTAGACAACTATCAATTATTAATCCTATTGTATGAAAGGAAAAAAAAACACACACACATTAATTATTAATCCTTTTAATGAAATAAAGACACAGTTTTGGACCATATTTTATTGCTCAGCTGTAATACCCTGCATGAATCAGTTCCTCTCCCGGCGACAGGAGAGGAAGTGATTAGTGTGTGAAGCTTAATTGATTGCTTCCCACTTTCACTTCAGGTCAGGTCAGGGTGACCTGACCTGAAGTGAAAGTGGGAAGAAATCAATTAAGCTTCACACATTATTCACTTCCTCTCCTTTCGCCGGGAGAAGAACTTATTCATTCAGGGGTAACAGCTTAGCAGGCGGCATTAGCTGCCTGCTAGCTGTAACCTGTTAACCCTTTCTGATGGATTACAGCGTGGGACCTGACTGTGCATCGGATAGGTAAGAATCATTTTGCTTTTTTATTTTATTTTTATTAAAGGAAATGGTTTTAGCAGGAAAATAAAAGATGGTCAAAAACTGTTTGCTTATTTCATAAAAATGATTTTTTATTAAAGTGTGTGTGTTTGATTTTTCTTTCATACAATAGGATTAATAATTGATAGTTGTCTAATTGACAGCTCTCAATTATTAACCTGGCTTAAAGTCACCTTTCAATAGCAAGGTGGCTTTAACCCCTTATTAACCCATTCGCCACCGCTACAGGGCAATGGGAATAGACGGGCAAAGTGCCAGAAAGGGCTAATCTAATTATAGATTTGCCTTTTCTGGGGTGTCTGGGGGCAGATGTTAGTAGCCAGGGGGGCACAAAATAAATGCACCCTCCCTGGGCTATTATTATTTGCCCCCACTCGCTGGCTTTGTCTGTCTGGTGGAGAAAATACAGCGGGAGGCCACGCATTTTTTTTCAACAAATTTACACCTTTAATTAACCCCTACATGTCTGCAATTGTGCACACATACACTCATGTACTTGTAAGTTAAAACCATATATCAAACTACATGAAATTACATGATTAACTGTATGTAAACCATGTGTCATTTCATGTCGGGTCTGTAGTTTCACAAAAGCCGGCAATTGAATTAGCGGCTATTACAGTATGTAGAAGTGTATGAACTATAAATATATGTATTATATATATATGTGACAATGACATGTGTATATATATATATATATATGTGTGTGTTCTGTCTGTATATATCTATTCTTTCTTTTGTGATTTAAATACTATTCATTTGGATCCATTATATGTCCGTTTTGCAAGCCTGCGAGAAAATCTCGCAAGTCGGATGTAAATCGGATGTTACAACTACGGTCAGATGCGACTAAATCGCATCTTTCCAGGAAAATCCGATGCCAGACGGATGACTGTTCATGACATTTTGGTGCGATAATCGACCGACTAAAACGGTCCGATTTTTTGTCGTTGTGTGTGACTCCGGCCTACTGCTCTTTTCTGCATGTGTCCGCACCAGACAACACAATAACAGTCTTCTCCAATTATTGCATGTTTGCTGCGTTTCTTTTATGACTTTTCCCCATATTTGATGCAATGTTGAAGCATTTTCTAACACCTTTTTAATAGTGCAGAAATGCTTTGAAATGTAGCAGCTTTTTTGTTTTCATGCGCTATTTTTTTTCAGGAGAAGCCTATAGAGAAAAAATGCACTAAAACTGCAGCGTTCAGCAGCAACTTTAGCTGCATCAAGGGCGGAGATTTAATGGAATCACATTTGCTTAACCATTTACACTGTGTTCACACGTACGTAGTGCATACCTCCCAACTTTTTAAAAAGGGAAAGAGGGACAAAGACTGCGGTGTGCGCAGCGGCAAATTTTAGGCCATGCCCCCAACCACACCCATTTCACAACTAGTCACACCCATGACCACGCCCAAACTGCACCCATTTAGCACTGCTGATCACATTTACTGGTACTGAGGGCACAGTGGCTGGCATTATGGGTACAGTGACTGATACTGAGGAAAAGAAAGGAGAGAGAGAAAAAAGAAAACAGAGAGAAAGAAAGAAAGGAGAGAGAGAGAAAGAGAACAGAGAGAAAGAAAGAACAGAGAGAGAGAGAAAAAAGAAAACAGAGAAAGAAAGAAAGACAGGAGAGAGAGAAAGAATGAGAACAGAGAGAGAAAGAAAGAACAGAGAGAGAAAGAAAGAAAGAACAGAGAGAAAAAAAGAAAGAACAGAGGGAGAGAAAGGAAGAACAGAGAGAGAAAGAAAGAAAGAAAGAAAGAAAGAAAGAAAGAAAGAAAGAAAGAGAAAGAAAGAAAGAAAGAAAAGAAAGAAAGGAAAGAAGAAAGAAAGAACAGAGAGAGAGAAAGAAAGAAAGAAAGGAAAGAGAGAAAGAAAGAACAGAGAGAGAGAAAGAAAGAATAGAGAGAGAGAGAGAACAGAGAGAGAGAAAGAAAGAAAGAAAAAATTAACAGAGAGAGAAAGAAAGAACAGAGATATGAAAGAAAGAAATAACAGAAAGAGAGAGAAAAGAAAAACAGAGATAGAGAAAGAAAGAGGGGAAAGAAAGAACAGAGAGAGAGAGAAAGAAAGAGGGGAAAGAAAGAAAGAACAGAGAGAAAGAAAGAAAGAAAGAAAGAAAGAAAGAAAGACAGAGAGAGAGAAAGAAAGAGGGGAAGGAAAGAAAGAGGGGAAGGAAAGAAAGAAAAAAAGAACAGCTAGTAAGAAAGAAAGAACAGAGAGAACGGAAGAACAAAGAGAGAAAGTAAGAGAGGAAAGAAAGAAGGAAAAAGAACAGAGAGCAAAAAAAAAACAGGAAAAGAGAAAGAAAGAGGGGAATGAAAGAATAGAGAGAGAGAGAAAGAAAGAGAAATAAAGAAAGAGGGGAAAGAAAGAACATACAGAGAGAGAAAGAACAGAGAGAGAGAAAGAAAGAACAGAAGAAAGAAAGAATAGAGAGAAAGAAAGGAAGATTAGAGAGGGAAAGAAAGAACAGAGAGAGAGAAAGAAACAGACAGAGAAAGATTCTGTAAAGATACCATAGCAGCCCGCTCCCATTGTAGTGCCCACCTGAGCCTCCCGGTGCAAGACATATCATGATCCGCTCACATGGCCGACATCCTCGAGTCCAAGGCGATCCCGCTGTCCGCGCTGTCTGAGGAGGACACGGTGATGGATCTGAAGCATTCCCTGAAATGCCTACATGGTTCCATCACAATCTCCTCCCAAAATTACCTCATTTCCGGTCAGCTTCTAGCACATCACTTCCGGTTGAAAGTCACATGCAAGTTTTAAAGTTCTCCTCGGGGCTCTGTCGTATACTCCTGTGTCTGCAGGAAGAGTAACCTCCTGGCTGGGACAGCGGGGCAGACTGTGAAATTCCAGACTGTCCCGCTGGATCCGGGACAATTGGGAGGTATGAATGCTCCTCATTCTACATCTTGTACATGCACGACTCTGCACACCTCATACACACACGGTTCCGCTTTGTATGCCTCGTACACACACGGCTCTGCTCCATACACCTCGCACACACATGGCTACACTCAGTGCACACATGGCTCCACTCCGTAAACCTTGTATACACAAGGCTCTGCTCCGCTCCATACACACACGGTTCACACTTCATTCACAGAGGGCTCCATTTCGTACACCCCATACACACGCTGCTTCACTCCGTACACCCCGTATACACGCATGGCTCCATACACTTCATACACACAGGGCTCCGCTCTGTACACCCCATACACACACATGGCTCCGTACACCTTGTACACACACGGCTCCGCTCCGTACACCAAGTACACACACATGGCCCTGTACACCTCGTTCACACACGACTCCACTCCGTACACCTCGTACACACACGGCTCTGCTCCATACACCTTGTACACACACAGCTCTGCTGCATCCACCTTGTAAACCCCTCCTGACTCAACACATAAACTTACCCTCTGTTAGGGCTGGCGGAACGCACAAAATAAATATAAATAATAAGTGCGTTCGCAGCCCGGGGTCCACCGTGCAGGCAGAGCCTGCTGCTAGTAGGATGGCGGTATGGCAAACTCTGTTACTTCACAGAGTCGCTAAGGTAGAAACGCAGAAATATGGACTGTGTCCTGTTAACTCCACAGGTATGCACAGACAACTGCTGTGTGTACAGCAGTCCTTAGTAACGCAATCAGCAATGCAATCAGACAATCTCCTCACCGGAGAAGCCGGTATTCTAGGGGCTTATTTCAGTCGAGCCCTAAACACGTATATACAATCTCCTCACCGGAGGTGCCGGTATTCTAGGGGCTTATTTCAGCCGAGCCCTAACACATGCATGCAAGATCACCCTGGCGCAAAGCACATAATGTGATCGATACTAGCGCATGGCGGCACGACCATGCCACCCTTTTATAGTAGCAACTACAGGACCTGCCAGATAAGGACCAATAGGAAACTGCTCCAGAACACAAGTGGTTTCAGGGCCTTACTGGTGGACCAATAGGAGCTGCTGCAGTACCTGAGCATGTGACCCGTGATTTCCAATGAGAGATCTTAGTCTGAGCATGCTCAGAAGGGGAAAGCAAGGACTTTGTCCTAAAGACGTCTGCTCGCCGCTAACCAGTACTGGCTACAATAGCAGAGCCTGGAGTAGCAGCAGTAATCCTCTGCACAATGTTAGACTGGGCGAGACGCTGGGACCGACGTCTAAGCTGAGCAGAGTCCACTGCGGCCGGAGACGGATGGGAGACCGCAGCAGGAACGGCTCGAGATTCCCCTTGTGCAGAAGTGGGAACTCGACCCCTAACATTCCCCCCCCTTCTAGGGCCCCCCCCTTCTTTGGGCCTCGCTACGCTCAAAGGCAGCAACGAGCTGCGGAGCATGAATATGTTTGGCAGGCTCCCAGGACCTATCCTCACGCCATAGCCCCTACAATCCACCCAAAAAAAATTTTTGCCCCGTACCACCTTGCACCCTACAATGGCGTTCACCTCGTAATCGTCCATAGACGAACCCGACGTCCCGCCACATGACTCAGGCAACCGGGAGATGACCATTGGTTTTAGGAGGGACACATGGAAGGTGTCGGAGATACCAAGGCGAGGCGGAAGGGCCAAACTGTAAACCACAGGGTTCACCTGCTCGAGAACCTTGAAGGGACCCAAATAGCGGGGTGCCAACTTAGTGGATTCCACCCGTAGCCTGATGTTTCGGGCAGAGAGCCACACTAGGTCGCCAGGAGCAAATGTCGGAGCGGCAGAAGACCTCATCCTTTCCTTGGAAGCCTAAATGGCATTCTGGGTGCGGTCCCATATGTCCCGTGCCTCCACAGCCCAGTCTGCCACCCTGGAGTCGGCAGAAGCCATGGGCATGGGCACCGGTACCCGCGATGCTGGCCGTAATTTAAGAGGAATGGGGTCTGTCCAGTGGAGTCAGCCACAGCATTGTTTAGCGCGAACTCCGCCCACGGGAGCAAGGATGCCCAGTCATCCTGCCTGGCAGAGACAAAATGTCGCAAGTATGTGACCAAGGTCTTGTTGGCCCTCTCTACCAACCCATTAGTCTCGGGATGATATGCCGAGGAGAGGTTTAACTCAATACAGAGTAGATGACACAACTCTCTCCAAAACCGAGACGCAAATTGGAGACCTTGATCGCTGACAATCTTGTCTGGCATACCGTGTAGATGGAAGATGTGTCTAATAAATAATGCTGCCAAGGCCCGTGCAGAAGGTAACCGGGGTAGCGGCACTAAGTGCACCATTTTGGAGAAGTGGTGGGTGATCACCCAAATGATAGTGCAACCCCGAGACTTGGGTAAGCCCACCACAAAGTCCATCCCGACCATCTCCCAGGGCCTGTCTGCCACCGGCAAAGGAAAGAGTAACCCAGCTGGCCGTTGTCGAGGGGACTTGTTCCGGGCACAGCAGACACACGCCTGAACATACTCCCTGACGTCACGGGCCATATGTGGCCACCAGTATGTCCTCGCCATTAATTCTGTTCTCCTCTTTGCCCCAAAGTGTCCACCCACCCTGGACGAGTGTGCCCAAGAGAGTACCTCCGGTTGCAAATTAGTGGGCACAAAAGTCTTGCCCGGAGGCACAGACTCTAGCGAAACCAGGGCTACAGTTCTCAGGCTCTCTTCGGGGACAATAAGCCGAGGCTCCTCATTCTCCTCCTCTGATGACACTAAGGAGCGAGAGAGAGAGTCGGCCCGAACATTCTTCTCACCAGAGAGAAAATGGAGAGTGAAGTGGAACCGAGAGAAGAATAGGGACCATCTGGCCTGGCGAGAATTTGGCCGCTGAGCCGTTTGCAAATATACCAAGTTTTTGTTGTCAGTGAAGACTTGGAAGGGAATACGAACCCCCTCCAGAAGATGTCTCCACTCAGAGAAGGCCAACTTCATAGCCAGCAACTCCCTGTCCCCGATGGAATAATTCCTCTCTGCTGGTGTAAAGGTCTTAGAAAAGAAGAAGCAGGGATGCTTCCGACCTTGAGCATCCTTTTGAAAAAGGACTGCTCCAGCACCAACAGAAGAGGCGTCCACCTCTAAAGAAACGACTTATCAACATCAGGGCGATGTAATATGGGAGCACTGGCAAAATGCGACTTGATGGAAGAGAACGCCTTGGAGACCTCCTCAGACCCCAACTTGGGATTTGCTCTCTTCTTGGTGAGGACTACCAAGGGAGCTACCAAAGTCAAGAAATGGGGGATGAACTGATGATAATAATTAATGAACCCCATAAAGTGCTGCACCGCTTTAAGAGACTGGGGTTCTTGCCAGTCCATTACAGCCTGTAGTTTGGCAGGATCCATAGCCAATCCCTGGGCGGAGATGATAAAGCCCAGGAAAGGTAAGGACTCCTGCTCAAACACACATTTCTCCAGCTTGCCATAGAGGGAGTTTGCCCGTAAGAGGTCGAAGACTTTGTTGACATCCCTCCGGTGAGAGTCTATATCTGGTGAAAAGATGAGAATATCATCCAGATAGACTACTACAGAGGTGGAGAGCATATCCCGGAAGATGTCATTAACAAAGTCTTGGAAAACAGCGAGAGCATTATGTCATGGAAATATATATGTATTCCATATATTCAAAGTATATTCATATATATGCATTCACAGTTAGATAGATCTCACTTGCTAAAAATCCTGTGCTCACACATATCTATGCAAAAGCTGATGCCAGCTATAATCAGTCGTTTTAAACGACCCTGGCCTTCATAAGGAACAAGTACAGAGAGTTTTAATAGATATATATTGTTTTCTTTACTAGTCATGCAAGAATGCTGGGGCAAAGAACAGTAAACAATAAATCTGCAACTTCAGCCCCTTTTATCATAATTATCATAATTATCATACTTACACTAGAACAGCCAATAATCTAGCAGCTTTTAATTGTATGTTAATTGACTAACCAGCTCCTTTTTGTAAACGTATAAAACCTTGAATGAATAATAAATGAGTAGTCTTGACGAACTGTTATACTGATACTTCCGTTGTGGACAGTCCTCATTTAGTTCTGAGCGCTCAAAAAGACATTTAATAGAGAATTGGGAACGGCTCCAGCAAACACTTCAGGATAGATTTATCCTAATTAAATTTTCATAACAGTTGGCGCCCAACGTGGGGCATTGGACGAAACGCACGAGGACCCGGCCGACCGGAGAGACGGGGGTGTTGGCCCTGGCCTTGGCACACGGGACAGAGACTGCAGCTCCATAAGTAAGGTAAGAAAACTCTGTCATCTTACCTGAATGTTCCCTGTGCCTAGTCCTAGCCTAACACTTCTAGCGGTCGGAACGTGTCATCACCGCATTCCAGGTTGTGTAAAAAGTCATACCCTTATCCAAAAGCCTGGGATAAAGCCGAGTTGTTGCTGCTGTGCTGTGTATGTTTCATGTTTTTTGTGTAAACCGTAGAAAAGTTGGAATGTGACTGTGTTTTTGCTTGTGATTTCTGGGAGCTGTATAGCAAAAAACAATTGTGGATAAGTTCCCACAGAAATCCTTCACATAGGTGGGAGGTCATCCAAAAAATCCAGGTGTGAGGGCGCGGGAGCTTTGATTTGGATAAGTTCCCGCAGAAATCCTTCACATAGGTGGGAGGTCATCCCAAAAAATCCAGGTGTGAGGGGCGGGAGCTTTGATTTGGATAAGTCCACACAGGAATCCTTCACACATCGGTGGGAGGTCATCCCAGATCAAGTCAGGTGTGAGGGGCGAGGGCTTTGAATCGGTTAAGTTTTTGCAGTAATCTTTCACACACAGGAGGGAGGTCATCCCAGATCAATCCAGGTGTGAGGGCAGGAGCTTTGTTTGGATAAGTTCTCACAGTAATCGTCCACGCAAGGGGGGAGGTCATCCCAGTCAAATCAGACGTGGATGGTGAGAATTTTGATTAAGGCTATTACAGATTACTGTGACCGGCGCACCGGCCAGGACGTACGGTTTTCAGAAAGTGGTAGACCTTGAGCATCGCCGTGCTCAGTGCAATTGGTGAGTTATCAGTTACCAGAGCAGCTTGTATGTGTCACAGATCATCAAAAGAGGGATTCGTATTCTCCCGGGTGTCTGTTTCATTGTACGTGTCACTGTCTGTATCAGGTACTGTCGCTTTAAATCTCATTCAGAGCAGCGTGCGCTCTGTCACTATCTCATTCACTGCTGGCTGCAGCAGCGAGAAACTCCTTTGACCCCCCTCCTCTGCTAATCATGTTGTCACATCTGTTTCCTGGTTTTGATTTTTCTAAGCTAGTTTTTTGGTTACAGGCTGTAGCGTGAAAATTCTTTTTTTTTTTGCTATTCTGAGGGATAATCTTTTTTTTTTAATACGTGATTTCAGTGCCTGTAGAGGCAGCAAGCAGAGATATAAGGGAGGGGGAAGTGCTGGCAGCAGTGAGATTTTTTATTTATTTTTTTTTCTCTCCAGAGGGAGGAGCAGCGCCAACGAAAAGTATTTTTCTTTTTGTTTTTATCATTTTACATCAGTTTTTCCACCTCTTTTTCTGTTTTTAATTAGCTGTTTTAGTAACAAGGGTTGTTTTTTCAGAGTTTTATGATTAATACTTTTTTTTTTCCCTCCCTTTTTGGTCAATCTTTTTTCCGAGAGTTTTTTTTTTTTTTTTTTACTAAATCTAACTTTTGTTTTTAAAGTTTTTCTTTTAAGTACATTTTTAAATAATTTTGGAGAGGTTTTTCTAAGCAATTTATTTTAGAGTTTTATTCTCCAACCATTTTTTTTTCTACTAGCTTGCTTTAGACCAAGGTCAGAAGCACAGATAAGGAAACTGCAGTCTGAGGGAGAATAACAGCTGCGCAGCAGCTTGACTCACCCCTCCCATCAAGCATTCAGCGAGGACACACAGAACCAGAATGCAGCAGTTTTCAGATTTTTAATCACCTTTGTTGAATAGGTTTTTGGAATAGACACAGTACGTGAGAATCGAAGGGCTAGGCATGTGAATAGAAGGTCAGAGTACGTGAGAAGCAAATGGAAAGGCAGACTTTACGCTGCATAATGAAATGTTTTTTTTCCTTGTTTTTTTGTTTGAAAGGTAACGGGAAAGTTTGTTTATAGATTACCGTCTGCTATAAAAGAGCAGTGGTGCATCGTGTAGAAGGTACAGCAAGTTAATTTGAACGGACCAGGAAGTGATTTTTTTATGTGAATAAGATTGAAAAGGTGTTAAATCGTCTGTGAGAAAATGATCACTGACATGTCACAAGAGCAGAATTCAGAGTCACACATATCACATGTCCATCCTGTGGAGACACGGGACAGGTGTAGGCTGCTCTCATTGAATAAGGAGCCTTGTACAGGGAAAAATGCTCCCCACCTCTCTCCACAGGGAGAAGGCATTTTTGTTTCAACGATCCCCTCTCAAGAGCCACAGGGGGGACACCCTCTCCTTTTTCTTCTCTCAGTCCCTTTCTCCTTCTTCAGACTTTTCTCCTCTTTCCTCGCTGCCATCCCTCTCTATCCTTTTTTCCCTATCATTCCTTCTTTCCCCTCTCTCACATCTCTGACACATCCATTTTCTTCCTCTTCCTCTTCTTCTATTCTTCCTCTCCAAATCTCAAATCTTCTTCTTCATCTTCTTCTACTTCTCCCCCTCCATCTTTCTCCTCTCTCTCTCCTCCATCTTTCTCTCCTTTTCCCCTTCCACTCTTCTCTCCCTCCCCTCCTTCATTCTCCTCTTCTTCACCCTCCCCTCCACCTCTCTCCCCTCCATCTCTCTCCCCTCCTCTTTCTCTCGCTTCTCCCTCACACCTCCCTTCTTTTCCTCTTTTTTTTTCTACTTCGTTATCAACTGGGTCAACGCCCAATCAAAGCAATGTGGTGTCCCTGTATTCAGTGCCTCCAGCACAGGGCACCCTGTCTATCCCAAGCACAGTACAAACATTGCCAGTCATTATATCAGGGGAAGAAAGTGCAAATCTCCCTACACAAAACGCTGCATGTAGCCCCCAGACACAACAACTAGCAGAGCCCACATCCATGGCTTCACAGGGGGGAAGTATAGCTACAGACACAAATGAGGAACCTCAGTGCGAGCAGGGCTGCCAGCATGGAACCATGACACTGATCCACCTCAGCCTCAGCAAGGAAGTGGGAAATCCCCAAGCAGCAGGACAACTTTTAAGCCCAAATCTCACCCAGTGTATGCACCAAGTACACCATGTCACTTCTTATCTGATGAAGATGAAGACACAACGTCATACATGCTGCCCAATACTAGGGAAGAAAACCCACAAACACCAAGAGAGCAGGGACAGGTAGAGGCACCATCCTATGAGCCCTTCATCCCAAGCCAGGTGATCAGTATGCTGCCAGACCCAGGGATACACCCCATGCCATTTTGCCAAAAAATGCAGCAGATCCAGCGAACGTATGCAGCAGCCTAGATTGATCTCTGGACAGTAATGGAAATAAAAGCAGGTGATGCATTCTGGCCAATTATGAGAGAACACTTCAAGCTTCCAGCAGAGTTAGATGCGTATGCCTGGGAGACAGGACCAAAGCTAATTGAGCAGCTCAGAGAATGGGCCAAAAGCAGACTGACAGGACAAACTCTCAGCCTACATGACATGAGTCAAGACAAGACAGAGTCTGTGGAGAAGTTCCATGACAGAGTGATGCAAGTGTTTCAAGATTTGGGCCTCATTACCCATGATCAGACACACAGACGGATGTTGGCACAGGCTTTTGTGCATGGACTGAGAGAACCAATCAGGAAACCACTGGTAGTAGCCAGGCCTGAGTACACATCAATAGCAATGGATACCCTGCTCGCAGTAGCAAAAAGGATTGAGTCCCGTCGGGACAGAAGGGATGTCCAGTGTTACAACTGTGGCGAGTTTGGTCATTTCCGAAACCGGTGCAGAACACCGACTTCGTAAAGAAGAAGAAGAAACACAGAAAGCAGTGAAGAACCCCGTCCATAGGACAGGAGCACACCAAGTCCACAGGGAACCCCACCAGTGGGACCAATATCCTGAGAGTGGATGGCGTAGTCAGATCTTTTCTTGTGGAACTCTGCAACCTCACCTATCTATCAGAATCTTCTGTGTCCTGCATGGGAATTGATGGTCAAGTCAGACATTTCCAGATTATGAAGCCCCTGAGCGTGTGGACTCAGCCAGAACACTCCATCATGTCCCAGTTTGTTGTGTCAAAGACCTGCACCCTCAACCTATTGGGAGTGGACTTACTGCAGAAGCTGAAAGCGACCAGAGTGTTCCAGGAAGATGGGACCATGACACTTTCTTCACCCCTGACCCAATAAGAAACAGGAACAACCACACTGCAGACCTATCACAGGAGGTGCTGGACATAGTACCAGAAAAGCCACTCCATCACCCAGAGTCAAGATGTCTCTGACCAACTGAAGGTCTAAGTGAACTCGCCTAAGAAGACGGCCTGAGAACTTTGACATTGGCCAGGATATTCAACTCAAGAAGGACCCTACTCGCTTCATGGAATGGCAACACCTCATCCGGCTCCAACGCTAGAGGTTCATCTTTTGCAAGCACCAGGAGGTGCCCCCTGCAATCAACCAGTTCACCCTGGCCCTAGACCGGCAAAAAGCCACTCAGCTCTTCAAACTTGTGCACAAATACTGACCTGAGACCGAGCTGGAGAAAAAGAAACAACTGATGGCCCGTGCTGAGAAAAAAGCAGCCTGTTAAGGAGAAGTCCCAACAAGAAGACCCCCTGTGACCAGAGCAGGTGCTAACACAGTGACTGTCTTGGTGGAGAACAAGAAAGCCAGCTGGTCGTCATCTCTCATGATGTGGATCCTAGTAGACGGCTTGTTTTCCCGCCAGCTCTGCGCCGGCAGATGGGAGTCCCCTGCCGCATACTGAAGGACAAATTACTTAAACCAAAACCATGGGTAACATAAGTAAACATCGTTTCAATAGTAGAAACAAGGCAACTCCCTACATAATGAAATATGACGAGAAAAAATGGAGCATCCAGCCAAGACAAGAATAAAATGTAAAAAATAAACTTTATTGAAAAAACACACCAATAAAACCGTTCACAAGTATAGGTATATGGAGATGAAAATGTAATGGTGATAGAGCAACTAACGAACCATATTCTAGCATGCTCTGCTCTAAAGCTTCTCCCCTGGAAAAAACAAGGAGGAACGTGGATCACAAGATGTATATATATATATACACATCCTGCGAAGTGGTCAAAAGTTGCCACCATAAAAGAGGGCACAATGTTGTAAAACGAGTATTAGTAAATTGTGCCACAGAAAAAAGTACAATCTCAAATAGTCAGAGGATTAAATGGTAACATGCCAGGCAACAATACCCACAATCCAAGATCCACAGTGGGATCATAAAGTAATATCAGCAGATAAAGTGGCATATACAAAATCAGAATCTCCTAAGGAGTGCCACATAAACTAGAGTATAAAGTGCAGACGTGCTTACCCATGTTGGGGAAATGTGCAGGATCAGGTGCGTGCCCCGACACACGTTTCGCTTTCTTTAGCTTCCTCGGGGGGCCATGTGGAATGCGGTGCTGTGTGCATATATACAGGGAAAAGATCTACCCAGGTGTGTGGAGTTACCCATTGAAAAGGAGCGCGCATGTGGGCGCTGTCACAGAAGCGACATCCGCATCACTTCCGGCGCTCTGGTGACGATGTGGGTCCAGGAAAAGTTTCCTGTGACGTCAGGACCCCATCGCCATCTTGGTAGAGGCCTTCAGTGAATCAGGCCGCCAATGCGCGCGCGCATGCGCATCCCGATGGGAAGAACGGTATATGTTGTCAAAAGTGAAGGGCAGAATAGTATGTGCTGTCAAAAGTAAAAGGCGGAGGGTTCGGTCTGTAGATCAGAAGGTGAAAGGCTCAAAAGGAGTATACATAGCAGCAATTACCGGCCCTCAACAGAAAGGGGTAAAGAAATATATCCATGGGACCAGAACCACAGTGTTGGAGTAATAACAAATAATAAATCGTATCAGTCAGGGGGATGTTACACAGTATAATCAGTGTTAAGTAACATGATGATAACCCTGATAATCTAAATGGGACAATAACCCATATCCCCATCAAAATATTTATCTTTCAAAAAAATAAACAAATAGAAAAAAGTAACAAACAGCAAAATAATAATAGAAAAACTGAAAACAATGCAAATAAACAAAAAAACAGAAAAACACAGAAGACGTTGAATGATGATCCAATCAGTCAGTCCAATGAGACCTCCACGTGACGAATGAGAAATGGATCTTCATACCGATGATACAGACCTGGGTAAGTAGTGTTGGATAAAGCACACGATCGTATGGAATGAGTGATTACTGTGAACGTAAAATACATAAATTAAAAACAGCACACCATTAAAAACTAAGGAAAACGGAAAGGTGGACGTTAATTTACAAAAAGCAAGCAAAAGATAGCTTCTCATTGAGTCCCCTGGGTGACATTGTATCTTAATTCGTGATCCATTGACATTCTAGCTGTGCCAGGGTACGTTTCATGTCACCCGCCCTGATGCCAGTGCGTACTCGATCAATGCCCACGAATTTAAGGCCGGTTGGGTTGCATTTATGAAACAGCCGGAAATGTCGAGGGATAGTCTTAAGAGTACTCGTATCGACTACATCTTTGGCGGCCGTGGTGTCGCGAATATGCTCCCTAACCCTAATGCGGAATTCACGTGAGGTCAAGCCCACATAACTGAGGCCGCATGGACAGGTGGCCAAATACACAACAAAGCATGTGCTACAAGAGATGTATTGTTTTATCCGGTGGTTCCCACCACCCGCTCCACCACCAAAGGTGACAGCCCGACAGATATTTCTGCACGCCAGGCATGAACCACATGGAAAACAGCCCCGTCTCTGTACACCAGCATCAAAAATGGCCGGCGGGCTAGTGACATAGTGACTCCTAACCAGAATGTCCCTCAAATTGGGTGACCTCCTGGCTGTAAGGAGTGGCCGGTCGGGCAAAAGCTCCCTAAGTATAGGGTCCGAACGGAGTACAGGCCAGTGTCTAGTGAGAATTTGCCTAATCTGTGGCCACCTGTTGTTAAAAGTGGATATAAATCTGATAGGTGGGTTCAGATCTCTATGTCTATGACTACCACCTAGAAGTTGGTTACGAGGTGTACCTTTAGCCCTCAAGTAGCCCCGTTTGATTGTTCTTCTGTTGTAGCCCCGGTCATGGAACCGCTGAAAAAGGTCTTTAGACTGCCCCTCAAAAAGTTCATCGGTCGCGCAAATGCGCTTCATCCTGAGAAATTGGCCTGTGGGAATGGCACGAATTGTTGCTAACGTGTGTGCTGATGAAGCATGCAGAAGTGCATTCACGGACATCTCTTTTCGGACGACGTCCGTCAGCACTGTGCCCTCCCCCGAGACCGAAATCTGGATGTCCAAAAAATCAATGTTGGTTTTAGAGAATTTATAAGTTAATTTAATATTTAGTTCATTGGTATTAAGCATTCCGATGAATTCATGGAGGGCAGTCTCAGAGCCATGCCAAACAAATAGAACATCATCGATATATCTATACCAACCCACAACATGGGATGAGGGGGCGTGCGCTCCATCACTGAACAGCTCCCTCTCCCAGTAACCTAGAAAGAGGTTAGCATAGGACGGCGCGCACGCCGCCCCCATCGCCGTGCCGTGTTTCTGTAAATAGAATCTGTCTTTAAATGTAAAATAGTTATGAGTCAATATAAACTCCAGCAGCTCCATGACCAGGGCACGCAAAGGAGGGTCCAGGTCCCCCATGTCAAGGAAGAATTCCACCGCTCGTAGGCCATCGTCATGATCGATGCTGGTGTACAAGGACTCGACGTCAGCCGTGACAGGGTCATACCTGGCTCTAGAGTCAAACCATCTATTTTCTTGAGGACGTCCGTAGTGTCCCTGACATAGGAGGGCAAAGTCTCAACAATCGGATGCAGATAGTGCTCGATGAATTTGCAAATGGGATCACATAGCCCTCCTATGCCAGAGACAATCGGACGTCCAGGTGGCTCAAGTGGATTCTTGTGGACCTTTGGTAACAGATAGAAGGTGGGAACCACCGGACATGTCACAACTAGACCATCATACACTTTTTTTGGGATGATACCTAAGTTGAAGGCCTCCTCCAGAACAAGAAAGAGAGCAGTAGAAAAAGACCCAGTGGGGTTACTGGGGAGGAGGGTGTAAGCCTCCCTGTCTCTAAGTTGCCTGTGAGCCTCCCTTTCGTACTTCTCCACAGGCCAGGCCACCACATTCCCCCCCTTATCAGCTGGTTTGATGACTACATCCCGTAGGGATCTCAATTGCTTTAATGCTTCTCTATGTCCACGGGTGAGATTGTCACCCCTCCATTGTTTGAGGATTGTTTTAAAGTCTTCTAGAACTAGTCTATTAAATATCTGAACCTGTGGACAGAGAGAAACGGGGGGGGAAAGTGGTGGACCTGGGGTAGATAGAAGTGGGGAAGGTACCTGAGGTGCTTGGAAGGCTCTCTCTCTCCAATGTTTCCAATACAGCCAAAGCCTCTCATTCCTCTGTGGTATTGAGGTCACCATTTCCTGAGGGTTTGAAATGTAATCTCCGAAGGATCACCTTCCTTAAGAAGAGTTGCAGATCCTTCATTGCTGGAAAAAACTCGAACTTATTAGTGGGAGCAAAAGTTAATCCTAAACCCAGCACCTCCAATTGAGTTTGTGTGAGTTGATGGTGAGACAAATTAATTACCTCTAAATTATTGGTTTTTTGACTTCTTATCACATGACTGGGGAGGAGTTGTCTTGCGCTTAGTATAAGTCTTGTGTCTTTGAGTGACAAATCTATTAGGACCGGTAAATTCCTGATGTCTGATACCGCTTTGGCTACTATGAGCTGATTCCTCATCCACTGATGACATAGAAGAGAAGGAATTCCTGTGTGTTTGGGGTACGGAGCCAACGGGTCCCTTTTTCCTTTTCCATTTATAAACATAATTTGATTTGAAATCTGAAACATCACGCTGATATTTTTTTGACTTGGAAGCCACAATATCCTTTTCCCATTTTAAGAATTCGCTTTCCAAGTCCTTGTTGAATTTTATCCTAGACTCACTAGTCATTTTCTCAAAGACTTGGGTCTGAAGTGTGTTAATCTCAGACTCAATAGTCTGTATTGTCGAGCTATTAGATTTAATTAGTAGCTCCATGAAGCCTTTGGAGCACGTGGAGGCGAGATCCTCCCATTCATGTCTAAATATCTCATCCTCAGTGTTAAAAGAGGGAAAAACCTGAATTCTGAGGCCTCTTGGGATTAACCCTTTTGTGAGGTACCGCTCTAAAAAGGCTTTATTCCACCAGAGACGAGTTCTCTTATTGTACAGATATTTAAGTTTAGATGCCAAATCGTCCGTTTCCTTAGTATTTAAAACCACAGATTGCTCATCACCAAAAACTTCATCTAGTTTATGGAGCCACGATTTTTCACGGGCTCTTAAATCCATATGTTCGGGTAATTTAGCTGTGAAAATACACAGAATAAGATACAGATTACTTAAACCAAAACCATGGGTAACATAAGTAAACATCGTTTCAATAGTAGAAACAAGGCAACTCCCTACATAATGAAATATGACGAGAAAAAATGGAGCATCCATCCAAGACAAGAATAAAATGTAAAAAATAACAACTTTATTGAAAAAACACACCAATAAAACCGTTCACAAGTATAGGTATATGGAGATGAAAATGTAATGGTGATAGAGCAACTAACGAACCTGAAGCACATATTCTAGCATGCTCTGCTCTAAAGCTTCTCCCCTGGAAAAAACAGGGAGGAACGTGGATCACATCCTGCGAAGTGGTTGTAAGGTTCTTTGTCTCTTTTGACATGTTCCTTGAAACTCAGTTTTCCGTCGGCCATTTTGCTTTCTGTCTTGCTGCAGCTATCTTGCCCTCAGTTAATATGGAGGTTCCAGCTTTCATGTTCCCGCCCTGATTCTCTCCTCTTGCTTCTTAAGCAGCCTCAGCTGAACAATCAGTGCTCCTGAATCAAGCTTCAGTCAGCCTGTGACCTGACTCCTGGAAACCTAGGATTTTGGACTCCAGCTATTTCCTACTGAGGAACTTTGGAACACTTTTGGACTCTGGAAACCTGCTGTCTGGTGAATCCATGTTTGCAGAGGAATTACGGTACAGAGAAGAGATCCTGAACCTGCTTTGGAGAGTTATTGTAGAGCTTGAAGTTACTCTGGCCTGCTGTGTCTCCTGCCTCTGTTCCTGCAAACTGTGTGACCTTTTCTGCATGCTTGTATGAAGTAATACAAGTCATTTCATATCAACCTGTGTCTCATGTGTTTTCCTCGCACCCAAGCACAAGACGCTATAGGAACTGTACACTATACATGACAAGATTCAGGAGCCAATGTTTAGGGTCTGCTGGGTCTGGGAAAGCCGTGTCTGCTGTGACTGTGGATATCAGATGTCCGTTTAATACCTTCTGTGATGACAGTGGTTGTGACTTCTCACAACCATTCCAGGTGAGCGCATTCCCTTAAATGTTACTCTGGAGTGTTACCACAGGTAAACACTATTGTTTTTTTTTTTTCCTTTTCTCTTCTCCTTCCAGCACTTCTGCCTTAAAAGATCTGGAAGATGGAGGCCCGCATAAAGGAGCTTTGCGGAGTGACTGATACAATCCTTGCAGATATACAGACTATAAAGACCCGTTTTGCAAGCCTACAGGACCTCACTAATCATAATTTGCAAGTGTTTGGACAAACTACCCAGGAATTACGAGCCAGGATTGAGGCTCTAGAGGAACGAGTCCAGGCTCCTGCCATAACCCCGAGTTCTGGGATCCCCAAGTTACCTCCTTTTCGTTTTGGCGGTGAACGTGAAAAATTCAGGGGATTTATTAACCAATGCAATCTATTTTTCTCTGCACATGCTTCACAATTTCCCACTGAGCGATCCAAAGTGCTTACTATAATCATGTTGCTTACCAATAAGGCTTTGATGTGGGCAAACCCTCTGATTGAGACTGAGGATGATTGTTTGAATCACCTTGATGCTTTTATTTCAGCCATGGGGCAGGTGTTTGATGACCCCAATCGAGGTGCAACAGCTGAAGCAGCCATGTTAACTTTGCGCCAAGGTAAGCGTTCAGTAGCCGAATATGCCTTGGATTTCAGGAGATGGGCTCTTGATACCACTTGGGACACTTCCGCCAAAAAATCTATTTTTCGGAAAGGGTTGTCTCCACTGATTAAGGATGAACTTGCTCGTGCCGACCCTCCCACTGCGTTAGGTGACTTTATTAACTATTGTATCCGTATTGGTGCTCGTCTGACTGAACGCAGACAAGAGAGATGGTTCGAAAATAATCGCACTAACCTTTTCCTACCTCCCTCCTCAGCTAAGGAACCTTTGAGTAGGATCACAAGGGAACCAGAACCTGAACCCATGCAGGTGGACTCTTTACAAAGACGGGTTAGTGATGCACGCAAAGAACATCGTATAAAGGAAAATCTATGTTTTTACTGTGGTAAGTCAGGGCACTTCATTATTAACTGCCCCAGCCGTTCTCGTAAGACTACTGCAGCAGTCATTCACTGTGAGTGTTGCGAGAGGAGCTCTGTCATGTCCGAGCCTCAGATTCCAGAGAGATCTGCTGCAAGAGATCTTGATTTTTCGGACTTAAACTCTGTTAGTTCTGGGGACAATGACGGTATAAACGCTGCAATTTTTCAAGTTTCCTCAGCGGTGTCCCAGCTGAGTTGTAAAAGAAACAATTCTCATTGCTTCCTTTCCATCAAACTCTGGGTTGACTCAGTCTGGGTGTCTAGCTCTGCTATGATCGACTCAGGAGCAAGTGGAAATTTTATGGATATTCCTTTGCTCTGAAACAGGGGATACGTTCAGTGAAGAAGGCTACTCCAGTACAGATGGAGACTGTGGATGGCTCCCTGCTGACCTCTGGACCAGTGGATCAGGAAACAGAGCCTTTGAGGGTCCTTATGGGTAAAGATCATCAGGAGAAAATGTCTTTTATGCTTATCTCTTCTCCCCACTTTCCCATTATTCTAGGGCTACCATGGCTACAGGCGCAGAATCCTACGATTAACTGGGAGACCAAGGAATTACACTTTCCGGAGAAACAGATGAGTCAAGGAGTTTCAGCTTGCTCTGTTCCTAAAGGAACCATGTCAGTCCCTGAACTACCAGCTGTATACCAGGACTATGTGGATTTATGTGACAAGAAGAACGCTGATCAGCTTCCTCCTCACCGTCCATATGATTGTCCAATCGAATTATTGCCTGGAGCCGAGATACCTTTTGGTAAGATCTACCCCCTAGCGGGGCCCGAGCTAAAGGCTTTGAAGGACTACATAGATGAAAATCTAGCCAAAGGCTTCATACGCCCCTCTTCATCTCCCGCAGGTGCACCCATCTTCTTTGTGAAGAAGAAAGATGGATCTCTGAGACCCTGCATAGACTATAGGGAACTCAATAAGGTTACTATTAGAAACCGTTATCCATTGCCTTTAATCCCTGAGTTGTTGGAGAGAGTGCGGCACGCCAAAATTTTCTCTAAACTGGATCTCCGTGGGGCCTATAACTTGGTCCGTATTAGACCTGGGGATGAATGGAAGACTGCATTCAGGTCACGCTATGGACACTTTGAATATCTAGTTATGCCTTTTGGTCTGAGTACCGCCCCAGCCACTTTCCAACACTTGGTGAATGACATCTTCAGGGATCTCCTAGATACATTTGTGGTGATTTATCTGGATGATATTCTAATTTTTTCTAACTCCACAGAGGAACATCATGGACATGTGAGAATGGTCTTAGAAGCATAAGACAAAACCATCTCTACATCAAACTTGAAAAGTGTGAATTCCATAGGACCGAAATTCAATTTCTGGGGTATGTACTATCTACGCAAGGGATTAGTATGGATGGAAGCAAGACCCAAGCCATCAAGGATTGGCCAATTCCTAGAAATGTGAAGGAGGTGCAGCGCTTCATCAGGTTTGCAACTTCTATAGACGTTTCATTAGGAATTTCTCTGAGGTAGTGTCACCTATCACCCAACTTACCCGGAAACAGTCTAGGTTCTCCTGGACCCCGCAAGCGCAGGAAGCATTTTCCTGTTTAAAGGATAAATTTACCACCGCACCTATCTTAGTACATCCCAACCCGAGCTTGCCTTCATAATAGAGGTGGATGCTTCAGACTGTGCCGTTGGAGCTATACTCTCTCAGAGAACAGGTGAGAAGAATGTCTTGCATCCCTGTGCCTTCTTTTCCCAGCAGTTGTCTTTGGCTGAGAGGAACTACGATGTGGGCAATAGAGAATTGTTGGCCATTATTGCCGCCTTCAAGGAATGGAGACACCTTCTTCAGGGAGCTGCACAGCAAATAGTCGTCCTGACAGACCATCGTAACCTTGAATTTATCAGGTCGGCTAAGTGCCTGACTCCTCGCCAGGCTCGCTGGAATCTTTTCCTAAACCAATTTAATTTTGTAATTTCTTATAGACCAGGATCGCGCAATGGAAAGGCTGATGCACTCTCTAGGATTCATTCAGCAGAGACACGTCCACTTACTCCTCCTAAGACTATTCTTCCTGACTCTAGATTCCTGGGAGTGATTCATAATCAAGACCTACTTAAGGACATCAAGGAAGCATACCATGCGGATTCTTTGTTGGCTCAACCCCCAAGGGACGTAAGTCTTGTTTTTAAGAATGGTGTGTGGATTCAGGGACAACGTCTGTATATACCTGAAACAGTCAGATTGAGAGTATTGCAACTCATCCACGATTCCAAGATAGCCAGGCATAGGGGAATTCTAAAGACACAAGAATTTCTTTCTCGTTTCTTTTGGTGGCCCACTTACAGGAAAGATGTTTTAAACTATGTCACTTCATGTGAAGTCTGTGCAAGATGCAAAACACCTCGCTCCTCACCAACTGGTCTGTTACAACCTCTTCCCACCCCATCCCGCCCGTGGGGATCCATTTCTATGGACTTCATTGTGGAGTTACCAACCTCTCAAGGGAAGAACACCATTCTAGTGGTGGTTGATCGTCTAACAAAGGCAGCTCATTTTATCCCTTGTGTCGGTTTACCCACTGCAAAACAGACATCAGACTTAATGATTAAGAATGTGTTTCGCTTACATGGAGTACCGGATGAGGTCATTTCGGATCGAGGGGTGCAATTCACTTCAAGGTTTTGGCAAAATTTCTGTGCCGCATTGGACATTAAAGTAAACCTTTCTTCTGCTTTTCATCCCCAGACTAATGGACAGACAGAACGAACCAATCAGACCCTGGAGCAGTATCTCCGCTGCTTTATCTGCCACCTACAAGATGATTGGGTGGATCTACTTCCACTGGCTGAGTTCTCTTATAACAACTCTCAGAGCGCCTCCACTAAGCAGTCTCCTTTTTACTCCAATCTAGGTTATCATCCTAACATTCTTCCTCGATTTCCCATAGATACGCCCTTGCCGGCAGTGGCTGAAAGAATCACTTCTTTACAAAAGAATATGGATCTTCTAAAGGAAAATCTAGAATTGGCTCAGGAAAGGTACAAGAAAGCAGCAGATAAATTTCGTAAACCTGCACCAGCTTTCAAGGTAGGAGATTTGGTCTGGCTGTCAACCAGAAATCTTAAAATAAAGATTCCATCGTCTAAATTGGGACATAAGTACATTGGACCTTATAAGATCAGTAAGATTATAAGTGCTGTTGCTTGTCGTCTTCAACTGCCCAGAACTATGAGAATCCACCCTGTCTTTCATGTATCCTTACTAAAGGCTGCAACACCCAATACGTTTCCTGGACGCTCTTCTCCTTGCCCTGACCCAGTGCTGGTCGATGGTCAGGAAGAATTTATGGTGGAAAGGATTCTAGATTCCAGGTTGTACAGAAATCAGTTGCAATATTTGATTAAATGGCAGGGCTACCCAGTGGAGGACAACTCATGGGAGCCAGTCAACAATGTAAATGCTCCTCGCCTGCTCCGCCAGTTTCATCAGAGGTACCCTGACAAGCCTGGTCTGAGGTCATCCGGAGGTTGTCCCTAAGGGGGGAGTAATGTAAGGTTTTTGTCACTTTTGACATGTTCCTTGAAACTCAGTTTTCCGTCGGCCATTTTGCTTTCTGTCTTGCTTCAGCTATCTTGCCCTCAGTTAATATGGAGGTTCCAGCTTTCATGTTCCCGCCCTGATTCTCTCCTCTTGCTTCTTAAGCAGCCTCAGCTGAACAATCAGTGCTCCTGAATCAAGCTTCAGTCAGCCTGTGACCTGACTCCTGGAAACCTAGGATTTTGGACTCCAGCTATTTCCTACTGAGGAACTTTGGAACACTTTTGGACTCTGGAAACCTGCTGTCTGGTGAATCCATGTTTGCAGAGGAATTACGGTACAGAGAAGAGATCCTGAACCTGCTTTGGAGAGTTATTGTAGAGCTTGAAGTTACTCTGGCCTGCTGTGTCTCCTGCCTCTGTTCCTGCAAACTGTGTGACCTTTTCTGCATGCTTGTATGAAGTAATACAAGTCATTTCATATCAACCTGTGTCTCATGTGTTTTCCTCGCACCCAAGCACAAGACGCTATAGGAACTGTACACTATACATGACAGTGGTCAAAAGTTGCCACCATAAAAGAGGGCACAATGTTGTAAAACGAGTATTAGTAAATTGTGCCACAGAAAAAAGTACAATCTCAAATAGTCAGAGGATTAAATGGTAACATGCCAGGCAACAATACCCACAATCCAAGGCCAAACTGGGCTGCCTCGCCCATCGGAATCAATACCAGCTTTCCACAGTAAAGAAAAAGACTGTAAACCCCACTGAGTTCAGAATGGTGCAAGGCCTGGAGGCCGTGAAAGAGGCTACGGTATTTGAAACCCCAACAGTGCTGAACCCGCACACTCTGCTCTCAAAACTCCCAGTCACCGCAACGGTATTCACGGTGATCAACCTATTCAGTGCTTTCTTCAGTGTTCCTCTCCACCTGGAGGCCTGCCTTCACGCACCAGTGCAGTGCTTATGGACAGTGTTGCCTCAAGGTGCTCAGAACAAGCCCTTCAAGTTTCACCAAGACAATGTCCTCCATCCTCGTCAACTGGATTGCAGAATATGCAAGAGTCACTCTTCTACAACACGTGGATGACCTTCTCTTTTGTGTGGTTGACATCGATACCTGCACAGTCCATTCCTTGTCTCTGCTACTCTACCTGGAAGAAGAGCAACGCAAGGTCTGGAAGAACAAAGTCCAGTGATGTCAGAAGCAAGTTACATCCCTGGGACACTGTATTGCCCACCAGACGAAACACATGTCAAAAGACTGGAAGACCACTGTGGAGAAGATGGCTCCCCCAACAACTCCAAGAATGCTGCAGGCCTTCCCTGGTCTAGTGTCGTATTGCAGAACCTGGATCCCTGATGCCTCAGTCTTAATGCAGCCTCTGTGCGCTTGCATCAACGCAACCCCGCTCCTTCTATCAGACGCAGCCTTCAACCCATTCAGGAGATTGGAAGAACTCCACAGTCTCAGCACCAATACCAGGCCTACCTGACTACGAGAAGTCTTTCCGTCTACCTGATGGAAGAAAGAAGGTCATGCTACTGGAGTCCTGGCACGGATTCACGGGGGAAAACAGAGACTTTTAGGCTGCCTCTCAGCCCGCTTGGATCCAGTTACAAGAGGAGCACCCTCCTGCCTGATGGCAGTGTCTGCAGCACACACCTTCCTGGACAAGACTGCTGACATCACTCTTGAACAGCCACTGGAAACTCTCACTCCACATGACATCTTGGCAATCCTCAATCAAGCTCAACCAACAATAATCTCCCCACCGCCAGGCATCTTTGTGGCGCCTCTATCGCCTTTGTCTCATAATGTCACCGTCTCCAGACCTACAGTCCTCATCCCCGCTACTCTACTCCCACTCCCAAGGGGGATACAATATGGACTTTCCAGAACAAAATCTACAGAATTACAGAATGGCTCCAGATTTGCAGATGATGAAGAAGTTTCCACACAGGAAGTGCAGTGACCAGCAATCAAGAAATCCTGTGGTCCAGAAGTCTGTCACCTAGCCTGTCAGCCCAGGAAGCAGAACTGATAGCGCTGACGAAGGCCTGCCAGATGGCAGAAGGCAAGACTGCAAACATCTACACCGACTACAGGTACTCGCATGGCATAGCACATGACTTTGGGCCCATCTGGGCTACAAGGGACTTCATCACAGCAAACGGGACAACCGTGAAGCATCATGGAGCCTTCAGGGACCTGCTGGGTGTACTCCAACTTCCAAAATGGTGGCAATTTGAAAAATCAAAGTGCATGAAAAACTGAGAACAGAAGAGGCGTGAGGCAACAACATGGCGGACATGGCAGTCAAAGAAGCGGCCAAAGGAAGACAGCATGGAGAAGTGGGAGAGGTCGTAGAGCCGGACGGCTACTACATGACGACTGAAGACAAGAAACCTGACAAAAAGACGTCCTGGGATCTGCTCAAGAAGTTGCAAGACCAAGCTCCAAAAGGAGAAGAAGAGCTGAATGCGATAAAAGCAACACGTGAAGAAGGAAGGCTATCAATAATGGACTTCAAACTCTGCCTACCACAAAGTATGCACCCTATGGTGGTCCAATGGGCACATGGACCCACACCCACATATCAAAGACACAGATGAATGATCTGATTGGTGTTTACTGGTTCGCTTCAGGGATCTCCACCCTAACAACCAAATTCACTAGCAGCTGTCTGACCTGCGGCAAATGCAAGCCTGGACTTGTGGAAGAAAGTCCCCCCACCTCATCTGGCAAGACCACTCTACCAGCTTCAGAGGATCCAGATAGACCACATCCAGATATCGCCAAGTGAAGGCTTCAAATACGCCATTGTGGTCAAAGAAGTATTTTCAAGATGGACAGAAGCCTTCCAAGTCAGCAAAGACTGCTGCAAAGAAGATACTTTCAGAAAATAGTGTGCAGATACGGGGTTCCAGAAGTGATAGAGAGTGATCAGGGACCTGCATTCACAGCAAATCTGACACAAGAGATCTGGTTAGCAGTAGGGTCAGATTTAGGCCTACACACTCCTTACTACCCCCAGAGCAGCAGGAAGTTAGAAAAACTGAACTGAACACTTAAGAATAGGATGTTAAAAAATTGCCCAAGAGACACGCAAACCATGGCATGACACACTCCCAATTGCACTGTTTAGCGTAAGGCACACTCCCAGAGACCCAGAAAAGCTGTCACCATACGAAATTTTGTTTGGGTCTAGTCCCAAGTTAGGTGCATTCTTTCCTCAGCAGCAGAATATGCAAAATGATATCTTGTTTGCTTATGTAATTGAATTGGTCAAAAACTAATGTCGATTCTCGAGTTTTTCTCTTCACTGCCAGATTTGATGGTCCTGTCCAAGAGCCCCAGATGCCACCAACCTCTGTGTAACTAGAGGGAAAGCCTGTTTGGATCCACGTATCGCATTGCAAGGAAGCTCCCGTACCAGGAGAGACACCTAAGCCATGAAGGATGTCGTGGATGCTCTGACTGACCAGACAGATGACCTACCTGATGAAGAATACACACATTTTTTTTCTGAACATGCAGTTAAATAAAGAGACTATGATTGCAAACACATAAACCCCCGACAGGGACAGTCCTCCTGACCGCCCAGTTGCGAAAAGTCTGTTTTCGGTGGGGGAGACATGCACTAGGCATATTCTCAACCCGCCGGCAGCACAAAAGAGTTGCAGCGCTTTGGGTCAGGAGCAGGTTTTTAGGGCAAGTGGTATCTAAGGGGGGACTGTCATGGAAATATATATGTATTCCATATATTCAAAGTATATTCATATATATGCATTCACAGTTAGATAGATCTCACTTGCTAAAAATCCTGTGCTCACACATATCTATGCAAAAGCTGATGCCAGCTATAATCAGTCGTTTTAAACGACCCTGGCCTTCATAAGGAACAAGTACAGAGAGTTTTAATAGATATATATTGTTTTCTTTACTAGTCATGCAAGAATGCTGGGGCAAAGAACAGTAAACAATAAATCTGCAACTTCAGCCCCTTTTATCATAATTATCATAATTATCATACTTACACTAGAACAGCCAATAATCTAGCAGCTTTTAATTGTATGTTAATTGACTAACCAACCCCTTTTTGTAAACGTATAAAACCTTGAATGAATAATAAATGAGTAGTCTTGATGAACTGTTATACTGACACTTCCGTTGTGGACAGTCCTCATTTCGTTCTGAGCGCTCAAAAAGACATTTAATAGAGAATTGGGAACGGCTCCAGCAAACACTTCAGGATAGATTTATCCTAATTAAATTTCCATAACAGAGCCCGAAGGGCATCACCAGGTATTCATAATGCCCATCCCTGGTATTAAAAGCTGTCTTCCACTCGTCCCCTTCACGGATGCGAATTAGGTTATAGGCAACACGTAGATCTAGCTTGGTAAATACCTTTGCTCCTCGGAGCCTATCAAAGAGCTCAGAGATTAGGGGCAACGGGTACTTATTCTTGACGGTGATGGCGTTAAGACCCCTGTAGTCAATACATGGATGTAATTCTCCGTTCTTCTTTTGCACGAAGAAGAACCCCGCCCCTGCTGGTGACACCGACTTCCTAATGAGCTCTCTTGCCAGATTCTCCTGAATATACTGGGACATGGCCTCCGTCTCAGGAAGCTAGAGGGGATAGACTCTTCCCCGAGAAGGTTCTGCTCCAGGCAAGAGATCAATAGGACAGTCGTTGGGGCGATGTGGCGGAAGAGTCTCTGCCGCCTTCTTGGAGAAAACGTCTGCGTATGACCAATAACACTGGGGGGAGAGAAGTAGATCTACGGGTATCTTGTGGTGGTGACCTGAACGCACTTCCTGACACACCTGCCTCTACATGAATCACCCCAACCCAGTATCCTCCCAGAGGACCACTCAATATGGGGAGAGTGATGACGGAGCCAAGGTACTCCCAGCAACACCTCGTCTATTCCCTCGGGCAGGACAAGAAAGGAAATACTCTCCTGATGGGAAGGGGACATAGACAACGTGAGAGGGATAGTCTGGTGGGTGATTTGTGAGGGCAGAGTCGATCCTTTCACTACACGCACAGTCACCGGTTTGGCGAGCATCACCAGAGGTATAGTGTTGCGGAGAGCAAAGGCAGAGGACATGAAATTCCCCTCGGCTCCAGAATCCACACAGAGCTCGGTGGTGAGAGTGGGTGGACCTACAGTAATTGTTCCCTTAAAGGACAACTTGGTGGTAAATGCCGCAGTGTCTACTGAACCTCCTCCCAAGATCACTAGACGCGACCGTTTTCCCGACCGCTGTGGACATTTGTTGGCGTAATGTCCTAACTGCTGGCAGATGTTACAGACCACGGGTACTCGAGCGGCCCGGGAGTTAGGTCCTGCTCGAGAAACCTCCATGGACTCATGGGAGGCGGGAGCCTGGCTGAAAGATTCCAGAGGTCTGGCGAAGGTGGGAGCCAGCCGGAACCTCTGCCTACACTGGGACCGCTCCAACCTCCGCTCTTGAAAACGGAGGTCAATGCGGGTAGATATGGCGATAAGCTTCTCCAGTGTGGCGGGAATCTCCCTGGTAGCCAAGGCGTCTTTCACATGGCCCACTAGTCTTCTCCAAAACACGGGAATGAGGACTTTATCTGACCAGTCCAACTCCGAGGACAGAGTCTGAAATTGGACAGCAAAACAGCTGACCAAGGACGAACCCTGTGAACTTGCCAGGAGTTGGAGCGCCGCATCATGTGTGACCTGAGGTCCTAGAAGACCTTTTTTAGAGCCTCCAGAAAACGAGGATCACTCCGCACCACACGGTCATCACGCTCCCACAGCGGGGTGGCCCACTCCAACGCTCTGAAGAGATATTACAAAGCCGTGGGGAAACGAGCAGCCAGAAGCTTGAGTTGTATAGAGCACTGACTCACGAATCCCCGACATTGCTTGCTGTCACCAGCAAACTTGTCTGGAAGTGGGAGGTGAGATAATGTGGGGACAGAGGTGGCAGTGGACACACTTGCTTCAGCCACGCTAGCAGCCTGAACAGCGACTGCGGTAACATCCACAGCTGAGGTTGTGCACTCAAGAGCCGCCAACCTACCCTCCAGCTGCTGGATGTCCTGCAGTAGACGCTGATCGTCCGCCATTTTACTAGCCAGACCCTGGTGCTAGTATTATGTTAGGGCTGGCGGAACGCACAAAATAAATATAAATAATAAGTGCGTTCGCAGCCCGGAGTCCACCGTGCAGGCAGAGCCTGCTGCTAGTAGGATGGCGGTATGGCGAACTCTGTTACTTCACAGAGTTGCAACTATAGACACTGTGGCCCTATATGGCGGTGTAAGCGAACTCTGTTACACCACAGAGTCGCTAAGGTAGAAACGCAGAAATATGGACTGTGTCCTGTTAACTCCACAGGTATGCACAGACAACTGCTGTGCGGACAGCAGTCCTTAGTAACGCAATCAGCAACGCAATCAGACAATCTCCTCACCGGAGAAGCCGGTATTCTAGGGGCTTATTTCAGCCAAGCCCTAAACACGTGCATACAATCTCCTCACCGGAGGTGCCGGTATTCTAAGGGCTTATTTCAGCTGAGCCCTAACACATGCGTGCAAGATCACACTGGCGCAAAGCACATAATGTGATTGATACTAGTGCATGGCGGCACGATCATGCCACCCTTTTATAGTAGCAACTACAGGACCTGCCAGTAAGGACCAATAGAAAACTGCTCCAGAACACAAGTGGTTTCAGGACCTTCCTGGCAGACCAATAGGAGCTGCTGCAGTACCTGAGCATTTGACCCCTAATAAGCTGAGCAGAGTCCACTGCGGCCGGAGACGGATGGGAGACCGCAGCAGGGATGGATCGAGATTCCCCTTGTGCAGAAGGGGGAACTCGACCCCTAACACCCTCATCCAGGACCATGACAACCAGCACAGCAGAGTCCTGCATACACTGAGGCTACTGATCATGTGACTCCTGACTCCTCCCCTCCTGTGACCTCATCACAGGTCCTGTGCACATAGAACAGCCTAGCGACATCATTGCTGGGATTTATTAGCAGTGAGGGGCTGCGTTGGGTCTCTCTGGGAGGGCGAGGAATGGATGGGGTCGGTGCATGGTGGGGCGTGGCGGCTTATCAGTGCAGTTCGGGAAATGTAAGCTTCCGGCCGGGACAGCGGGGCAGACTGTCAAAATCGGGAGTGTCCTGCTGGATCCGGGATGGTTGGGAGGCTTGCGTAGGGCAAATGCTGCATATTTTGCAGAGAAATTTCGCTGTTTAACTGTTAAAGCAAAGTGGATGTGATTTCATGAGAACTGTGCGATTTTCTATGTGAAGCCTAAAAAAACATATTTTAAAAACTACAGTTGCTTTTTTAGGCCCCTTTCACACATCAGTGTCTCCAGTACGTGGGGTGACAGTTTTCACACATACCGGAGACACTGACACAGGTAGACACATTCAAATGAATGGGTCTGTGCACATATCTGTGTTTTCTCACAGACCATGGGTCAGTGTGCTCCACACATCGACATGTCCGTTTTTGTGCATCTGCACGGATCACACGGACCCATACAAGTCAATGGGTCCATGAGCGTTTTTAAAGTCATAGGGTTAAAATTGAAACAAATTGTTTCAATAATAGGCTATGGTACGTATCCACATGGACAGCACACGGTTCACACATGGATGGTACACAAGGACACACGGATAGCACACCGATCAAACATGGATGGTACACACGGACACCCAGATAGCACACGGATGCCACACGGATGTGCCAAATGGACACACAGACACGGATATCTCCGGTACCGTTTTTTCCGGTACCAGAAATATCAGGACGTGTGAAACCGGCCTTAAGTGCAGAATCTGCAGAAAACAAAAAATTCTTTGTTGCACATGATAAAGATGAATGCAAAAGACTTGGTCTGAGTGAGGATGACCTGGAGGGCTACAGGGCTCCTGTTGGCCTACTGAATGAAAGTAACAATGATGGTTCTAAGGGGCCATTTATCAGTCTTAGAAATAAAAGCACTAAAACCCCACCACAGGGGGATGTAGGGAGGATTGATATATTCCTGACATTAGTTGAAAGAGATCTGTTGAAAATTGGGTCTAAACCTTTTATTCCTGATTCAAACCTCACAATAGGTGAACAACATGCGCTGTCCGAATTGTCAAAAAATGAGGGATTAGTCATTAAGACATCGGAAAAGGGGGGTAACCTTGTCATTATGACTATAGATAAACATCTGGAAATGTGTATGGCCATTCTTAATGATGATGCTACTTATGAGGTTATGAAATCAGATCCATCCGGTAACTTTAAAGATCAATTAAAGTGTATCCTAGATGGTGCTAAAGAGGGGGGTCTGATTTCTAAGAATGAGTATGAATTTCTGTTTCCTAAACACCCCCTCTTGGCCACTTTCTACACACTCCCTAAAGTACATAAGGGTCTGGAGCCCTTGAAGGGACGACCAATTTGTCATGGGTGTATCGCCACGAAGATCGTCGCGATTACACATTCTGACTTCTCGCAGCTGAGTTGCTGTTACTTTGTGTTTGGCAGTGAGGGAGTTAATTCTGCCTAGCTCTGTGCTAAGACTAGGTCCAGCCTCTCCCGGCTGCAGTTTCATTATGCACTAATTAGCTTCCTTTATATACCTGCCAGTCTGCTTAGGAGTTGCCGGTGAAAGCTTACATGCAGACCAGCAGATTGGATCAGGTTATGAGAAGACTTAAGCTAAGAGTTCCTTTGTGGTTTCTCCTCTCCTCGCTTATAGTTTATCTCCTAGACCATTTGTGTTCCTCTGTGTTTAAGTGTTGTATGCAAGACAGTATTTTCTTTATCCCCTGTCTGTCTCGTTTGTCTTTACTGTTTGTTAAGCTGTGACCTGCCTATTCCCTGTGTAGTAATCAGGGTCCTTCTGAGGACTAGATTACAGTGGTCAGGGACTTATAGGAGACAGGGTTACGTTGGCGGCCTGGACCTCTGTACCATTAACAGTACCTCCAGGTAGAGGGACTAGTCAGGACCCCAGTTTAGGGTCAGCATAGACCCCGGTCCACCTCTAGCCTGTGACAGCGTAATACGTCTTCAGGATTCACCCACAGTACAACGGATATTATGTCAGGTAATACTATACTATATGTACATGTTGATATTACCTATTCATATGTTATATTGAATGTTGTCCCTCTTGGTATTGATTACTGACATTATATATATATCTGTGATACAGCGTGACATTTTCACCGGCCATAAAGATTCTCCCCAGCTACCATGGATCCAGTTGCCCAGCTTGCCCTGCAGTTGCAGAGTTTATCCATGGAGCTGACGGACATTAAGTCCAAGGTTTTGTCCCCCCCGGAGCAAACCAGATCTGAACCTAAAGTTGCTCTCCCGGACAGGTTCACTGGTGGGCGGGACAAATTTTTTACCTTCCGGGAGGCATGTAAATTATATTTTCGGCTTCGGCCTCGGTCATCGGGGAGTGAAGAGCAGAGGGTGGGAATTGTCATCTCGCTCTTACAAGGGGACCCTCAATCCTGGGCGTTCTCTCTTCCTCCGGGCTCCCCGGCTCTCCAGTCAGTAGATCGATTTTTTACTGCCCTGGGTCTGGTATATGATGACCCGGATCGGGTCTCCCTTGCTGAAACGAAGTTACGTAAGATACAGCAGGGAGATCGTCCGGCGGAGGAATTTTCTTCTGAGTTCCGTAGATGGGCCACAGATACTCAGTGGAATGACCCAGCTCTTAGGAGCCAGTTTTGTCAAGGGTTATCTGACAAATTAAAAGATGTTTTGGCTCAGTATGATTCTCCTCCGTCACTGGAGGCTGCTATGGCCCTTGCTATTCGTATTGATAGACGGCTTCGGGAGAGGTGCGAGGTAACTCCGCCCCCTGTTATGACTCCACCTACTACTAAAGTCCCTTATATTGAGGTTGCCCTGGTCTGTTCTGAGGAACCTATGCAGTTGGGAGGGACATCATTTCGTAGGAGGGGATCGGCGGTGCGCCGCAAGACAAGAAGGTGTTTCTTCTGCGGGAGAGAGGGGCATTTTGTTGAGGGGTGTCCATCCCGTGCCTCATTGAGCAAAAAGTCGCCGGAAAACTGTTAATCCCAGGTTGTGTGGTGGACGACGGCCTGGGAGTATGTATTTCGTCCCCAAGTCCGTCTCAATTTCTCGTACCTGCGGAGGTGGTGGTTGGTACGAGAGTTGAGAGGATTTCTGTTCTTCTTGATAGTGGGTCCGGGGCTAATCTGGTGGACGCTCGGTTTGCCCAGGTGCAAGGTATGCAACTGAGTGTATTGGCCAAACTGATCCCTATATTCTCTATTGACGCCAGGCCTCTCGGTCAAGGTAGCTTTGTACAAGCTGTTCATAATATAGACCTTCGAGTAGGGGCAATACATAAAGAACAATTGTCTTGTTATGTGTTGGAGGGTCTTCCTACTCGTATTGTGTTGGGACTTCCTTGGTTGGCTAAACATAACCCAGTGATTAATTGGCAATCCAGAGAGATAAGCCAGTGGGGTGAATTTTGCAAGAGTAACTGCATGAACACGGTCATCAGTGCGGTCGTGCCTAGAACCTTGCCTCCTTTTCTGGAGGACTTTGAGGATGTGTTTTCAGAGGAGGGGTGTCAAGAGTTACCTCCTCATCGCGCGTATGACTGCTCAATAAAATTGCTTCCTAATGCTAAGTTACCTAAATCTAGGTTATATAACCTTTCTGGTCCTGAGAGGCAGGCTATGAAGGATTATATTTCGGAAAGTCTGGCCAAGGGGCATATTAGACCTTCATCTTCCCCAGTGGCCGCGGGGTTCTTCTTTGTGAAGAAAAAAGATGGAGGCCTACGCCCTTGCTTGGATTTCCGTGAGCTTAATCGGATTACGGTCCGAGATCCGTATCCGCTCCCACTTATTCCTGATCTCTTCAATCAGATTGTGGGCGCCAAATGGTTCTCTAAGTTGAATCTCAGGGGGGCGTATAATCTGATTAGGATAAAGGAGGGGGATGAGTGGAAGACGGCGTTTAACATCCGGAGGGACATTATGAGAACCTCGTCATGCCTTTTGGTCTGACTACTGCCCCGGCGGTGTTTCAACATTTTGTTAATGACATCTTTCGCCACCTTGTGGGGCAGTTTGTGGTCGTTTATTTAGATGACATCTTAATTTACTCGCCAGATCTTGTGTCTCATCAGGAGCATGTGAGACAGGTGTTGCAGATCTTGCGAGACAATAAGCTGTACGCCAAATGGGAAAAGTGTGTATTCGCCGTACAGGAACTTCAGTTTTTGGGTTTCCTGGTGTCAGCTTCCGGTTTCCGTATGGACCCTGAGAAAGTGAGAGCAGTGCTTGAATGGGATCGGCCAGAGGATCTTAAGGCACTGCAGCGTTTCCTGGGGTTTGCTAACTACTACCGGAAATTTATTCGTAATTTCTCATCTGTTGTCAAACCTCTCACTGACATGACTAAAAAAGGGACGGATTTTTCTAGGTGGTCTGACAAAGCTTGTCAAGCATTTTCCTCCTTGAAAGAATGTTTTGCTTCGGCCCCCATACTCATTCAACCAGATGCATCACAACCGTTCATTGTGGAGGTAGACGCGTCTGACGTAGGGGTGGGTGCAGTATTATCCCAAGGTTCGTCCCCTGGTAAATGGCATCCGTGCGCTTTCTTCTCTAAGAAATTGTCGTCCGCCGAGAGGAATTATGATGTCGGCAATAGGGAACTCTTGGCCATTAAGTTGGCTTTTGAGGAATGGCGTCACTTTTTGGAGGGGGCAGTCCACCCGGTCACCGTTATTACTGATCACAAGAACCTGCTGTATTTAGAATCTGCAAAGCGTCTGAATTCCAGACAAGCTAGATGGTCGTTGTTTTTTACCAGGTTTAATTTTGTCGTCACATATCGTCCTATGTCAAAAAATGTTAAGGCTGATGCCTTATCTCGTAGTTTCCCAGGGGCCGGGAAGACGGATGACCCGGTTCCTATCCTTCAGGAGGGAGTTGTAGTGTCGGCTGTATGCTCTGAGCTTGAGGAGGAGGTATTGGAGGCTCAGGGGGACGCCCCTGTAGGACCTCCAGGGAAACTGTTTGTTCCAAATCAGTTAAGACAAAAAGTTATCAAGGCACATCATAATTCTGCTTTAGCAGGACACCCAGGGAGTAAAGCAACTGTGGATCTCCTTTCTTGCCGGTTTTGGTGGCCTAACTTAAATAAAGAGGTAATAACTTTTGTCGCGTCCTGTGGGGTTTGTGCTCGCTCTAAGACCCCACATACCTGTCCGTCTGGGACCCTCTTGCCTTTGAAAATTCCGGAGCGTCCATGGACTCATCTGTCTATGGACTTCATTACGGACCTCCCTCCGTCGTCAGGGAAAACTGTCATACTAGTTGTAGTTGACAGGTTCAGTAAGATGGCACATTTCATTGCTCTTCCTGCTCTTCCTAATGCTAAAACTCTGGCGCAGGTGTTCATTGGGGAGATTGTGAGACTTCACGGGTTGCCTTCTGATGTGGTGTCAGATAGGTGGTCTCAGTTTGTGTCCAAATTCTGGAGGGCATTTTGTTCACGTCGGGGGATGCAATTGTCTTTTTCCTCGGCTTTTCATCCGCAGACCAATGGTCAGACAGAGCGTCTGAATCAGAGCCCAGAGACATATCTTCGGTGTTTTGTCTCAGAGAACCAAGAGGACTGGTCTTCTTTCTTGCCTCTGGCAGAGTTCGCTCTTAACAATAGGCGGAGCGAGTCCACTGGTAAGTCCCCGTTTTTTGGGGCATATGGTTTTCATCCCAGTTTTGTACTTTCAATGGGGGGGGCCCTTCTGGGGTTCCGGAGGAGGAACGATTTTCGTTGTCTCTTGCTTCAGTGTGGAGAGGAGTGCTGAATAATCTGAGTGCTATGGGGAACCGTTACAAACGTATGGCAGATAGGAGGAGAGTGTCTGGTCCGGACCTTAGTGTGAACGATCTGGTATGGTTGTCTACCAAGAATATAAAACTCAAGGTTCCCTCCTGGAAACTGGGTCCCAGGTTCATCGGGCCGTACAGGATCAGTTCTATAATTAATCCTGTGGCATTTCGTCTGGACCTCCTCCTACGTTTAAAATCCACAATGTGTTCCACAAATCGTTGCTTAAGAGGTACGTGGCGCCAGTTTATCCATCACCTCTACCTCCTCCTCCAGTGGTGGTCAATGGTAACTTGGAATTTCAGGTGTCGAAGATCATTGACTCACGTCTGAATCGCCGATCCTTCAGTACTTGGTTCATTGGAAGGGGTATGGTCCTGAGGAGAGGATGTGGGTTCCTGCGTCTGATATTAACGCAGATCGATTGGTTCGGACCTTCCACACAACTCACTCGGGCAGACCTGGCCCTGAGGGTCCGGAGGCCCCTCGTAGAAGGGGGGGTACTGTTATGGGTGTATCGCCACGAAGATCGTCGCGATTACACATTCTGACTTCTCGCAGCTGAGTTGCTGTTACTTTGTGTTTGGCAGTGAGGGAGTTAATTCTGCCTAGCTCTGTGCTAAGACTAGGTCCAGCCTCTCCCGGCTGCAGTTTGATTATGCACTAATTAGCTTCCTTTATATACCTGCCAGTCTGCTTAGGAGTTGCCGGTGAAAGCTTACATGCAGACCAGCAGATTGGATCAGGTTATGAGAAGACTTAAGCTAAGAGTTCCTTTGTGGTTTCTCCTTTCCTCGCTTATAGTTTATCTCCTAGACCATTTGTGTTCCCTCTGTGTTTAAGTGTTGTATGCAAGACAGTATTTTCTTTATCCCCTGTCTGTCTCGTTTGTCTTTACTGTTTGTTAAGCTGTGACCTGCCTATTCCCTGTGTAGTAATCAGGGTCCTTCTGAGGACTAGATTACAGTGGTCAGGGACTTATAGGAGACAGGGTTACGTTGGCGGCCTGGACCTCTGTACCATTAACAGTACCTCCAGGTAGAGGGACTAGTCAGGACCCCAGTTTAGGGTCAGCATAGACCCCGGTCCACCTCTAGCCTGTGACAGCGTAATACGTCTTCAGGATTCACCCACAGTACAACGGATATTATGTCAGGTAATACTATACTATATGTACATGTTGATATTACCTATTCATATGTTATATTGAATGTTGTCCCTCTTGGTATTGATTACTGACATTATATATATATCTGTGATACAGCGTGACACAATTGTATCAGGCACAGACTCACTGATTCAGAATTGTGGGGTGTATATAGACAAGATCCTTCGCCCTTTTGTGCTTGCCCTTCCCTCATACATTACGGACACCTCTGATTTATTAACTAGACTCGACGGCATTCATGTGGGGAGTGAGTCTATGTTAGTGTCTATCGACGTTGAGTGGTTGTACAGCAATATTCCACATGAGTTTGGTATCCAGGGAGTGCAACACTTCCTGAGATCTAGATCGAATGAGTGCATTGAGCATAATTTATTTGTACTTGACCTATTGCAATTCACCTTGACGCACAATTTTTTCATTTTTGACAGGAAGTACTTCCACCAGCTCAGGGGCACAGCGATGGGGAGTCACTGCACCATATTGTATGCAAATCTGTTCCTGGGCTGGTGGGAAGAAACCTTTGTTTTCATCGATGAGCCTAGATGGTGGCAGTCCTGATTGGGATTTGGTATAGGTTCATCGATGATATTTTTTTGATTTGGCAAGGCACAGAGGTGGAGCTATCCAGATTCATCAATGAATTGAATTTTAATTCGATTGGATTGAAACTCACCTTTGAACTTGGAAGGGATACCTTGCCTTTCTTGGATGTATTTATCTGCAAAAATTAAAATGGGGGTTGGACACCAAATCTATAGGAAACCCACCAGCACAAATAGCCTATTAAGATGGGAGAGCCATCATCCCACACCTTTGAAACGAGGCATTCCAAAGGGTCAATTCCTGAGGTTGAGGAGGAATTGTTCCAAATTTGGTGATTTTATAGATCAGGCTGGTGATATGGGTTCAAGATTTCTGGAGAAGGGATACCCAAGTATACAGTTGAAAATGCATTTCAACATGCCATGTCGAGCAATAGGACGAGACTTCTACAAACTCAGACTAGATCTCAGGATGTATCTTCTGAACTCATGAGAATAATTGGGACTTTTGATTGCCAAAACCAGCAAGTGGCCAAGATTCTCAATAGACATTGGGGTGTCCTACTAGCAGATCCAGATTTGAGGGATGTGGTAAGACCTAGACCCCTTATCACGTATCGTAGGGGACAGTCCATTAGGGATAGTGTTGTTCACAGTTACTATAAGAGACCTACCCCCAAGGGAACTTGGCTTGAGCGCAAGGTCTGTGGATTTTTCAAGTGCGGAGACTGCGTACTTTGTAAATGGATGAAGCCCTGCAAATTTGTTAGCAGTGCTTCCTCTGATAAAAAGTTCTATATGCGGGATTTTTCAAATTGTAAAACCAGTGGGGTTATTTATGTGGCCAGTTGCACTTGCCCTCTGGACTATGTGGGCAAAACCTGCAGAAAATTCAGAAGGAGGGTGGGTGAGCACATTGGGGATGTGAGAAACAAGAGGGATACCTCTTTGGCAAGACACCTCAATACCACACACAAGGGCAATTTGAATCAGGTATCATTCTGTATTTTGGAATTGGTGAAACCTAATCCAAGGGGGAGCAATTTTGACAGACAGTTGCTCCATTGAGAATGTGAGTGGATTTTTCGTATGGGCTCGCGGGCCCCTGCTGGACTAAATGAGCAGATATCTTTTGCCTGTTTTGTATAAACATGATATGCTTCCAAAGACGCTGTGATTATTAGGTAATTTAGGGGCTGTGTTTCTTTTTTACCCTATTCTTAGGGTTTTTCACGATCAAAGGTGGATGTATTAAAATGTATTAAACATGAATTATCGATAAAATCATAATACTCAAACTTTTTATGAGTTTTTGAACATTTAATAATACTTTGTCCGGGTCTTGTTTCCTCCCCCAATTTAAACATACATATCGATGCACATTACAACTTATCATTATACATCTATATACTTTCATGCGTTCTATCAGGTGAAACGCAAATATTATGTCACAGTGTGGCCGGTTAGTTCCGCCCACATGAGCCATTTCCGGCTATACAGTGTTAGCCGTAAGGAGCGCACATCTGGTCGCACTTAGGTTATGTCGTCACTTACGGTCCTCATGTGTGGCCGCCAGGCGCTTTATGATTATCATCAGAGCGTGCGTTGCACTGTGAAACGCACGCCGGGGCCATCAGTGTGAGCGAGCGCTCTGGGCGGCTGCTATCTTTTAATGGTGAACGGACATCTTATAGGGGATTAGAACGTTGCGGGTAATTATGCAGCGACCATTTTCTTGATGATTTATGTGACTACATTTTTGTATCTTATTATTTGACTGTGATTTTGGGGAGAGATGGAGGCTATTTAAGACCGGACTTAACACTTGTTTGACACCATGCTATATCACATCTGACCTCCTGATGAGCCGTTGGGCGAAACGCGTAGAGGTGTCATAAGAACTTATCAAGATGAGTAACCCTCTTTTTGAGCATGTATTGGGGAACCCTGGAGGCTATTCATGAAGGGTAGATTATTCAATACCCTGGTGTGATATATCAATATCAGTGATACTAGGTGCCTTTATTATTATCATTGAGCAGTTATTACTCTCACACCATACAGGGTACCCATATCTATATACACATACATGTTTGCTGGGAGCAGGGACCAGCTATTATGTTGAGGGCTTTATCCTATAACATCATCTTGATTATCAATCATTCATAACATATCAGGCATGTCATTTCAGCCTAGATCCCTGACCTGAATATACAGGAGTACATTGCCGGTTTCCAACCTTTAAAGGGCACTATCTTCATTTGTTGTGCATGGTTTTTGGGGTGCACCTATTGTAAGGGCATATCAGGAGCCTAGGGGCAGCCGACGAGACCGGGGGCGCCACTCTCGTTGGGGCTGTCTTAAGGTGCCAACCTCCGCATGCTAGGCAGGTGTACAGTTCAGGGCATTTATATAGGGTGAATATAGTGTGCACTTTTTAATTGTGTGGTGTTTTTGTTGTATGTCCCGATTTTAAAGTATTATTAAAAGTTATATTTTATTTCTTTTGGGGTTGTTATACATGATTTTGAGTTAAATCATAATGACAACACAAAACATCCAAATGACCCTGATCAAAAGTTCACATACCCCCTTTCTTAATACCGTGTATTGCCCCCTCTAACATCAATGACAGGTTAAATTCTTTTGTGTTAGTTGTGGATGAGGTTCTTTATTTTTTCAGATGGTAAAGCTGCCCACTCTTCTTGACAAAAAGCCTCCATTTTCTGTAAATTCCTGGGCTGTCTAGTATGAACTGTGCGCTTGAGATGTCCCCATAGTGGCTCAATGATATTGAGGTCAGGAGACTGAGATGGCCACTCCAGAACCTTCACTTTGTTCTGCTGTAGCCAATGACAGGTCGACTTGGCCTTGTGTTTTGGATCGTTGTCATGTTGGAACGTCCAAGTACGTCCCATGCGCAGCAGTGTAGAATAAAGCCCAATAATGACCACCATAAAAAATCACATCGTAGTGATTAGGAGCCGAAATCCTTTTACATGGCTCTAAACAAAAGTTTATTTTATTTTATTTATAAACTAACAAAATTGCAGAAAATAAAGCTGGTAATTTTTCCCTTATGGCACCTGAATTAAACAGGTATTCAATATTTTTGTCTACTTATCAACTGAAAGTGGCGAATATATTAAAGTGGAATTTAATTCCACTTGAATTTTATAAAAATATTCAGATTACTGATTTTTTGCAATACGCTCTGCATGAAATTAGCAAAATAGGGGCCAGCTAACCTTCAATTTAATGGCAAATGGTAAAATAAAATATCAAAATAAAACTAAGGGTATGTGCACATGTTCAGTATTTGCAGCAGAAAAATCTTCTGCAAATCTGCTGCAAATTCTGATGGGTTGGCAGAAAAATTTAGCATAAAATTGGTGCATTTTAGGCACTTTTTGAGTTATGTATTGTTTTGCACACATTTTTTATATGTTTTACCCATTTATTAGAATAGGTCAAACACACTACAAAAGTTCAGAAAAACGTGACGTGCTGCAAATTTCAAATCAAGGAAAAAATAAGCAATGTCCTTTTAGGAATTGTATTCACTTTGTGGGCATTGAGAAATCCTTCAGTTTTTGTGACAAATCTGCACAGAAAAAAATGTGACAAAAACCCAGCAAATACGTAATATGTGCAGGTGACCTAGTACTCACCTCACCACTCCCCATTATGGCTGCCGCACTGTTCACTGCACGCTGTCCGCTCCTTCACTCCACTTCTTTCCATCATTGGTGCTCCTCATCTCCGGTATCTCCAGCATCTTCACTCCAGTACAAGATTTCCATCGGTGACCGGCCCTCAGATTTTACTGGGTGCCTTAAGATCGTACGTCACGATATGGCACGCCATCGTGTCCGAGGCTGAACTCGCATATGTGTGGTATCCATAACACACATACCCATTATACCTATGAGGCTGTCCACATGTCCATGTTTTTACACTGACCGTGTGTCCGTACAAAACAGTAGGAAATGTCCATTTTTTTCTGGCAGCACGGACAACAAGGGTCAATATAAGTCTATGGGTCCATGAAAAACATCCATGTTTAGAGTACAGGAGAAGGTTTGTCATGTCTTTTTTATCCATACTGGAAAAACATGGATGACAAACTAATCCAAAACCCTGAGGACAGCGTTACTGTCTTTTTCCGGTACCGGTTTTATACAGAGATGTGATGGAGGCCCAAGGCTGATACCCGAAACTCGAGCAAGATATCCGTCCCCAGATCACTTTACAGATGATTGCAATGTTGGCGATATAGAATCTAGTCCATTAGTGACCGCCATAAAAAAAATGACCATAGGTGGTCAGAAGCTCCAGCAAGATGACTGACCTAACAACCATCTATGGAAAAATGAATTAAAAAAATGAACACAATTATAAAATAAAAACAAATTAAAAAAAATTCTGTCTGACTACCAGGTTATGATGAAAACAGGCGAGAAACCAGCTCCGTGCGGTTTGACCATGCACAATCATCACCTGCCACAGAGGAGGCGCAGAGGAGGCACAGAGGACACACAGAGGAGGCACAGAGGAGGTGCAGAACAGGTGCAGAGCAGGCGCAGAGGAGGCACAGAGGAGGTGCAGAGGAGGCACAGAGGACACACAGAGGAGGTGCAGAACAGGCGCAGAGGAGGTGCAGAGGAGGCACAGAGGAGGTGCAGAGGAGGAACAGAGGAAGCACAGAGGAGGCACAGGAAGTGCATATGAGGCGTAGAAGAGGCACAGGAAGCGCAGAGAAGGCACAGAGTAGGTAAAGAGGAGGAGCAGAGGAGGCTCTGAGGAGGTGTAGAGGAGACGCAGATGAGGCACAGAGGAGGAGCAGTGGAGGCACAGAGGAGGAGGAGCAGAGGAGGCACAGAGGAGAAGGAGCAGAGGAGGCACAGAGAAGGAGGAGCAGAGGAGGCACAGAGGAGGAGACACAGAGGTGGAGCAGAGGAAGAGCAGAGTAGGCACAGAGGAGGCACAGAGGAGCACAGAGGAGGAGCAGAGACACAGAGGAGGTGCAGAGGAGGCACATAGATGCAGAGGAGGAGCAGAGGAGGCACAGAGACGTAGAGGAGGTGCAGAGGAAGCACAGAGGAGGAGCAGAGGAGGCAAAGAGGAGGAGCAGAGGAGGCACAGAGGAGATGCAGAGGATGCGCAGAGGAGGCACAGAGAAGGAGCAGAGGAGGCATAGAGGAGATGCAGAGGAGGCATGGAGGAGCAGAGGAGGCAATGAGGAGGAGGAGCAGAGGAGGCGCAGAGGAGGAGCAGAGGAGTAGAAGAGGCACAGAGGAGATGCAGAGGAGGCAAAGAGGAGGAGCAGAGGAGGCACAGAGGAGGCACAGATGAGATGCAGAGGAGAAGCAGATGAGGCACAGAGGAGGAGCAGAGGAGGCGTAGAGGAGACACAGAGGAGGCATAGAGGAGGCACAGAGGAGGAGCAGAGGAGGCGCAGAGGAGGCACAGAGGAGGAGCAGAGGATGCACAGAAGAGGAGCAGAGAAGGCACAAAGGAGGCGCAGAGGAGGAGCAGAGTAGGCACAGAGGAGGAGCAGAAGAGGAACAGAGGGGGCACAGAGGAGGAGCAGAGGAGGAATAGAAGAGGCACAGTGGAGATGCAGAGGAGGCGAAGAGGAGGAGCAGAGGAGGCACAGATGAGATTCAGAGGAGGAGCAGAGGAGGCACAGAGGAGGAGCAGAGGAGGCATAGAGGAGGCACAGAGGAGGAGCAAAGGAGGCACAGAGGAGGAGCAGAGGAGGCGCAGAGGAGGCACAGAGGAGACGCAGAGGATACACAGAGGATATGCAGAGGAAGCATAGAGGAGATGCAGAGGAGGCGCAGAGGAGAAGCAGAGGAGGCTCAGAGGAGGAGGCGTAGAGGAGGCACAGAGGAGACACATTGGAGGCTCAGAGGAGGAGGTGCAGAAGGGGCACAGAGGAGACATAGAGGAGGAGGTGCAGAGAAGGCACGGATGAAACACAGGAAGAGGTGCAGAGGAGGCACAGAAGAGGATGCGCAGAGGAGGCACAGAGGATGAGGCACAGAGGAGGCACAGTGGAGATACAGGAGGCACAGAGGAGGTGCAGAGGAAGCACAGAGGAAGCGCAGAGGAGGCACAGAGACGCAGAGGAGGAGCAGAGGAGGCACAGAGGAGATGCAGAGGAGGCGTAGAGGAGACACAGAGGAGGCGTAGAGGAGGCACAGAGGAGGAGCAGATGAGACGCAGAGGAGGCACAGAGGAGGAGCAGAGGATGCACAGAAGAGGAGCAGAGAAGGCACAGAGGAGGCACAGAGGAGGAGCAGAGTAGGCACAGAGGAGGAGCAGAAGAGGAGCAGAGGGGGCACAAAAAAGAAGCAGAGGAGCATAGAGGAGGCGCAGAGGAGACACAGAAAAGATGTGGAGGAGGAGCAGATGAGGCACAAAGGAGGAGCAGAGGAGAAACAGAGGCGATGCAGAGGAGGCATAGAGGAGGCGCAGAGGAGGCACAGAGGAGACGCAGAGGAGGCACAGATGAAACACAGGAGGAGGCGTAGAGGAGGCACAGGAGAGAATGCACAGATGAGGCATAGAGGAGGTGCAGAGGATGAGGCACAGAGGAGGCACAGTGGAGGCACAGGGGAGACACATGAGGTGCAGAGGAAGCGCAGAGAAGGCACAGAGGAGATGCAGATGATGGGCAGAGGAGTCGCAGAGAAAGCACAGAGGAGATGCAGATGATGGGCAGAGGAGACGCAGAGGAGGCATAATGGAGGCACAGAGGAGGTGCAGATCGTTCTACACAAATACTTCTTTTACCATCCCGACAATACTATGTAGTGTGAATGGATGAAGAATGAGCAGATTACTGGGCAGAGGTTGAGCCTGTTAGTAATCTCTTTAGGTCTAAAAAGATTAATGCATAAGCAGTTGTAAGTGATTAATGCTCTTAAAAATAAGTCCGGTCATTTCGCTCATTCAGGTAGAATATGCAGAAACAAGAATTACTAACACTCTGAATGTGAGCACAGATCACACTTATGGTCTATGAAATGGCCTGGGTCTGACTTGGGGGACGGTAAAAAAAAGTCACCTAAAATTACACAATTGAAACATTTAAGTTTTTTTCTTGATTTTTATTTTTGACGTTCCATTTATTCAGTAAGAGATTATTACAGGACATATGTCAGCAGCATAAAATGAGGACAGAGACCCTGATTCCAGGGATTAGTCACTTACTGGACTGCTTGTTGTAGTTTCAATAAAATCTGTCTTTTATAAGCTGGACTAGTTGTATCATGCCATACAGTCCTTCTCCTTTGTGAAACTCCAGCCTCACCACTGATTGGCAGCTTTCTGCCTATGCACAGTGTATACAGAAAGCTGCCAATCTTGTGGGCGAGGCAGGGTTATACAGAACTCATTATTTAGAGAACTGCTAGATCTGCAGCAGAGAAAACAACCAAAAGCTGCAGCAAGCAGCCCAGTAAGTGGCACATCGCTGGAATCAGGATCTCTGCCTCTACATCATGCTGTCTCAGATTACACAGCAAAAACCAGGTGACAGATTTTCTTTAAGTGTTAACACAGCATCAGTGATTGACCAGCGTCTTTTTGTATGTGAATAATACGTCTATTCTTCTTGGGAATTTTGATTTTACTGTGCCGTATTCGTACAATCAGTGAAATGGAGCAAATTAATAAATAGTTAAAATGTGCCTCAGCCAGGCGTCTCCAGCTGTTTGTGGATTAGATTAAATTCCAAACCAGTAGGTGTTTGGGAAATGCTTAAGGAATTTTCTCTGAAGGTTATGAACAAAATACAAAACAAAATGCAGGCTGGTCATGGAAATTTACTGTGATTTACCCCTCATTGTTCTGTATGCAGGTATGGACTTTTTGCTTTTCCATTCTTCCTTCAGTGTAACTATCGTGCAGCCATGGCGCTAGTCTGCATCAAGCTTTATGTACAACAGCATGAAGGAGGAGTGGGAATGCTACTCGGGTGCGTCGGGAGGCAAAGCAGGAAGCGTTTCTATTTAAAGGGAACCTGTCAGGTCCCCGTGCCCACAGAACCACCAGCAGTTGTGTCTGCATATGTACAGTGGGTATAGAAAGTATTCAGACCCCTTTAAGTTTTTCACTCTTTGTTTCATTGCAGCCATTTGGTAAATGCAAAAAAGTTCATTTTTTTCTCATTAATTACACACTGCACCCCATCTAGACTGAAAAAAAACAGAAATGTAGGAATTTTTGCAAATTTATTAAAAAAGAATAACTGAAATATCACATGGTCATAAGTATTCAGACCCTTTGCTCAGCATTGAGTAGAAGCACCACGCATCCGCATGTGACCTGATGCAATCACATGTCCCTGCATACATAATGTTAAATATATGTACGCATGACGCATGCGGATCTATGCGGATCATACGCTAATGTGAAACCAGCCTAACTCCAGCAGTGGGTTAACAATACAAGTAAAGTCTTTCACAAACCGTCAATAGTACCCCGTAAGCCCCAGAAAGGCCCACACGTCCTTCACTGTCTTCGGAGTGGGCCAGTCCTGTACCACTGCTATCTTCTCACGCACAGGTCTCGCCCCTTCAGCAGATACAACATGTCCGAGGTATTCAATTTGTTTGCGGAAAAGGTGGCATTTAATTTTCTGAGGTTCCACTTTCAGGCCGCGCTTTTGCAGCCGACTCAACACCTGTTCCAGCCGTTGGAAATGCTCTTCAAAAGTAGCTACATAGACAATGATGTCGACCAGATAAATGAGGGTATCTCCAAAGTTCAGGTCTCTGAAACACTTCTCCATCAGCCACTGAAAGGTTCCAGGTGCTTTGGTAAGGCTGGTTTCACATTAGCGCATGTGTGCGCAGAGAATAATCTGCATAGATCCGCATGCATCACGCGTACATATATTTAACATTGTGTGCGCAGGGACATGCGTTTGCATCAGTTCACATGTGGATGCATACACAAGCGTCGTTTCACAGTGTGCGGAGCTGTCCGGCAAAAGCAACATGTTGCATTTTTTGAGGCGTCAAAAATCCGTCAAATATGCACAGACATGCTGCCATCCTGGTGCTGTGCTATCGTCAGTCCTGGTGCTGTGCTGCTGTCCCTGTTCCGTGCTGCCAGACTGCTGTGCTGTTGGACTACTGCCTGCAATGTAAATATTGGTGTCCATTGTTTTTTTTTTTGCTTCATTGTGTTTGGCACTTAACAAGTTTAATTTTTCTTCTCTGTTCTTTTCTCTAGTATTTCACTTGACTGCTGCCTGCTACTCCAACATGTCCTCTACTGAAGCTTCCGAGAGTGGACATGACACCGATTATGTAATCACATTTGATATACTGATTGGTATGTATTAACTGGTAATACTATACATGTGGTAAATCATGTTTTTCTTTACAGGTACTTTGCAGTGCGGAAGAGCAGGAGCAGTCGAGTGGAAATCAATCTTTCCAGGGTCGTCGGCCTCAAGTTTCTGAGGTGGAAAGACGGGGTGTAAGTAGTCTTTTCTTTATCAGAGTTGTAATTGAATTTGTTTTCAGTTTTACTTACCAATTCTTTTTTTTATTTGATCTATAGGTTCCACAACCAGAGATTGATAACGACCAACTAATTCAATCTGTGCAAGAGCGAGCAGGATTGTGGGACCCCCGTGATCGTAATCATTCTGACTCAGCAGTGATTCAACGACTCTGGGAAGAAGTGGCAAGATCGCTGCTTGCTGAGTGGGACCGTGCCACGCCACGTGCCAGAAAGGATTTTCGTAAGTATTGCAATATGGTCTGACGCGGCAGTGAACCTGTTAATGTAGGTGCATTGTTTTATAATTACATTTTTCCTTTTTTTACCCTTTCACAGTGAAGAGAATAAAATTCCATTGGCGTTTGATGAAGGATCGCTTCAATAAGGACATGAGAGAGGAGATTCGGGTTCGAAGTGGTGCTGCTCCAACAATCCGAAAATATAAGTACCATCATCAGCTTTTGTTTCTGAGGACTGCGGTTGCTCAGCGAACGTGAGTATCTTTTGTGTTGTGTTACTATTATTTAAACTTTTTATTTTTTTTTACTAATGTTTTTCATTTATTTTTCACACAGAACCTGGAGCAGCACAATACAACCTGGATCGTCCTCTGTTGGAGCGGCCCCTCATCGATCAGCCAACGAACAGGCCCAATTCCAATCATCCACCAGCGATGGAGCAACCAGGCAGGCTTCACAGGCTGGGGAACAGGCAGCTGGTCCGTCAGGATTTCCCCTCTCTCAGCCCTCTGTCACTACTTTACTTGGGTCTGCTCACCAGCGGCAGAGGGCCTGGGAGAGGTCAGTAATGCCGGAGTTTGTTTATTTAGACTCGATCTTCCAGGATGGGATGATGTCAGTTTTGGAAAGACTGGATAGTCCACAGACGCCTTGACCGCCTGGAAGCTGACCTTAATAGACCAGCCCGACATTATTTTTCTGCCATAGAACGGGCGTGTCGGAAAACCTTAGTCCTGAACTCCAGCTGTCTGTGATGAAGGTCTGTCAGGTTTCTTACACAGATGCCTTGCAGCGGTCCCATTATCAGCAGTAGGCACAAACTTCTTTCCCTACAGGTCCACAAGCTCCAGCACAGCATCAGTGGCAGAATCCGCCAGCACCTTTTCAAACATCGCTAGGACTTGGATACCAGTCTGCTCAACAAGTGACCTATTCACCACCACCACCACTGCTGGACTGTTCCTACAATACCCAGCTACACAATGCAGCCAAGTGCAGCAGCCCACCCTTCAACCCTTCAACTTCAACCATGCAGCCAAGTTCAGCAGCCCAGCCCTCAACTTCAACCACGCAGCCGAATTCAGCAGCCCAGCCTTCAACTTCCACCACACAGCCGAGTTCAGCACCCCAGTGTTACGTTTTGGTAGCTGAGGAAGGCAGGAGAAAAAAACAGAAAACCGCAAAGGCAGCCAAACACCAGAGAGGTTGGAAACTAATAGGTTGCAGACCCCTAAACTAACCGCACAACTAGAAGCAGCAGTGGGACGCTCCTACGGTGCCCTAGACACCTCGTCACAGCCGGAGAGATAGCTCTCCCTGAAGATGGAAAGAGGAAAGCTAACTGCCCCGGAGTAGAGCCCCAAAGGAATAAGAAGCCCCCAAACATATAATGGCGGTTAGACAAGATGAAAACACGAACACAGACAGAAAATAGAATGAATAAACGCTGGGGCCCAAAACTGTCTAGATAGGACAGCACAGGAGAGAATACTGTCGGCAACCCAGAAAAACCCTAGGAAAAACTCCAACACTTCTGAATCCAAAAATGCTGAGACCACACGGACTCGACCACCTATATCAGATCTCTGGTGTGAACACGCAGCTACCCAGCAGTAAAAATCACAAGAACTGAGCAAATGAACAAATACAAAAAGAGAACAGAGACCAGCACAAAAGGGGACCCGGCTGAACTCAAAAGCAAGGCAGCAAAAAACAATGAAAATCAAACCACAGGAAAAAAAACAGAAAGTAACTTATCTGAATGATAGCAGGAGACAGCAGAAAGCAAGCTGAATTCCAACCAAGACCAGGAAGTAACAATTGATCACCGGCAAGGATCATGGGAGGTCAGCTCACATATATCAGGCCAGTCAGTCCCACCTGATAACCATTCATCAATAGCAAGTGGTGGACTTTTGCAGTTCAACATAGGTTCAATACCCTCAGCAACCACCAGAGGGAGCTTGAGCTCCGAAGTCATCTCCAGCACGTTCACAACAGTACCCCCCCTTGAGAAAGGGTCACCGAACCCTCACGTGCGCAACCAGGCCGATCAGGATGAGCTCGGTGATAGGCACGGACCAGTCTTTCAGCATGAATGTCAGAAGCAAACACCCAAGAATTGTCCTCCTGACCATAGCCTTTCCACTTCTCCAAGTACTGGGGTCTCCGCCTAGCCAAACGAGAATCTAATATCTTCTCAACCACATACTCCAAATTGCCCTCAACCTAAACAGGATCAGGATGCGCAGCCATAGGAACCACTGGCTCGACAAACCTCTTCAATAAAGATTTGTGAAATACGTTGTGAATCTTAAATGTTCCTGGAAGAAGCAAACGGAAGGAAACGGGATTAAGAATTTCCACGATCTTATAAGGTCCAATGAGCCTTGGCTTAAATTTTGGAGACGCAACCTTCATAGGGATATTTTTTGAGGACAACCAAACCAAGTCACCCACTTTATACAGAGGACCATCAGTCCTATGCCGGTTGGCAAACCGCTGGGCCTTCTCCTGAGAGAGAGACAACTTATCCACCACTTGATCCCAAATCTGCTGCATTCTCTCCACAATAGAGTCAACACCCAGACAGACAGAAGCCTCCACCTGCCCTGAAGAAAATCGAGGATGAAACCCGAAATTGCAAAAAAATGGAGACATTAAGGTGGCAGAGCTAGCCCTATTATTCAAAGCAAACTCAGCCAAAGGCAAAAAGGAGACCCAGTCATCTTGATCAGCAGACACAAAACATCTCAAATAAGTCTCCAGGATCTGGTTTGTTCTCTCAGTTTGTCCATTGATCTGAGGATGGAACGCAGAGGAAAAAGACAGCTGAACTCCCAGTTTGGAACAAAATGTCCTCCAAAATCTGGAAACAAACTGGACTCCTCTGTCAGACACAATGTTCTCTGGAATGCCGTTCAACCAAACCACCTGTTGAAAAAAACAAGGGTACCAACTCGGTGGATGATGGCAACTTAGGTAGTGGCACAAGATGTATCATCTTGGAAAACCTATCACAGATTACCCAAATAATGCTCATTCTCTGAGAGACAGGGAGGTCGGAAATAAAATCCATAGAGATATGGGTCCATGGGCCTCTTGGGCACAGGCAATGGCATTAACAAACCACTAGAGCGAGAGCTAGTTCCACAGGACTGCACAAAGTCCCTGACGTCACGAGACAAAGTGGGCCACCAAACGGACCGACTCACAAGATCTCTGGTACCAAAAATACCAGGATGGCCAGCCAACGTGGAGCAATGAACCTCAGACATCACATTCTTCTTCCACTGGTCTGGAACAAACAATTTCCCAACAGGGCAGCGTTCAGGTTTATCCTCCTGAAATTGCTCCAGGGCCAGTCTCAAATCGGGCGAGATAGCGGAAAGAACTACACCCTCCTTCAGAATAACAGCGTGCTCAGTCACCTCAGGAGAATCCGCAAAGTAACTCCTCGAGAGGGCATCCGCCTTAACACTCTTAGTGCCCGGGAGAAAGAGACCACAAAATGAAAACGTGTGAAAAACAAGGCCCACTGGCCTGTCTAGGATTAAGTCGCTTGGCTGATTCAAGATAAACCAGGTTCTTGTGGTCCATGAGGACCACCACCTGATGTTTGGCTCCTTCCAGCCAATGTCTCCACTCTTCAAAAGCCCACTTCATGGCCAATAACTCCCGATTTCCCACATCATAATTACGTTCCGCTGGGGAACATTTT
>JARQOD010000008.1:147845184-147935323 GCA_033576555.1 Oophaga sylvatica | reverse complement strand
ACACTTGGTGTACATAGGGTTAACCATGTCCTTTGCTATCTGATTTACACAAACAATTACATCAGTCTATGTGTGCAAAATTTCACACCTGTAGGGGTTAATTAAAGGTGTAAATTCGTAGCAAAAAAGTCCGTTTTTTTTACAACGAATTTACACCTTTAATTAACCCCTACAGGTGTGAAATTTTGCACACATAGACTGATTTAATTGTTTGTGCAAATTAGATAGCAAAGGACATGAAAAGACATGGTTAACCCTATGTACACCAAGTGTCATTTCATGTCGGGTGCTTCTGTCTTTTCACAGAAGCCGGCTTTACCCGGCAATTGAATCAGAGGATATTTTACTATGTAGAAGTGTATAAACTATACATATATGTATATATATATGTCACAATGACATGTATATATATATATATGTATTCTATGTGTGTATATTAGTGTTTACAAGGAAAGAATGGGTTTTTTTTAGTTACGATATTTTGTTCCCATAGACTTACATGGGACTTCCGGTATCGGTATCGGGTATCGCCGATATTTTAATGGTATCGGCGATACCATTCCGATTCCGATACTTTTGGATATCGGAAAGTATCGCTCAACTCTAGTCATTAGCGATTCAAATTGACAGACGTTTGCGTGAGCGTAGAGGTATGCGTGGAATAGTGTTGCCTTGTGAACCAGCTTCTGAACCCATGCAGTGTGATGGAGTGGATTCTGGGGCACAGCGTCATGAGTTTCGAAAACGCAATGGGTTATGTTTCTACTGTGGTGATGCCTCTCATGCTATTTCAGTCTGCCCTAAGCGGGGAAGACGTTTTGCACGCTCAGTTGTCTTGGGTAGTGTTCAGACTAAATTTCTGTTGACTGTTACCCTGATTTGCTCCCTGTCCACATTTTCTGCTCAGGCTTTTGTTGATTCGGGAGCAGCTATTAACCTGATGGATTTTGATTTTGCTAAACGTTGTGGGTTTCCCTTGATACCCCTACGGAAGTCTATTCCCCTACTGGGGATTGATTCTACCCCTTTGGCTGAGAGTAAACCCCAGTTCTCTACTCAGGTGATAATGAGGGTTGAACCTGATCATCAGGAGAGCTGCAAATTTTTGGTTCTGTATAATCTGCATGACATTATTGTACTAGGTTTCCCTTGGTTACAGTCTCATTATCCTGTTTTGGATTGGAAATCTGTGTCTGTAACCAGTTGGGGCTGCCAATGTGTTAATGCCAACACTCCTATTTTTTCTGCCTCTCCCCAGTCTCAGGATGTTCCTGACTTTTTGACTGATTTTTCTGATGGTTTTAGCGAAAGTAAATCTGCATCCTTGCCCCCCATAGGAGCTAGGACTGCGCTATTGAATTAGTGCCTGGTAGTAAATTCCCTAAAGGTCGCCTTTTTAACTTGTCTGTACCTGAACATGACGCTATGCGGTCTTATATCAAGGAGTCATTGGAGAAGGGTCATATCAGACCATCCTCTTCACCCTTGGATGCCGGTTTTTTCTTTGTGGCCAAAAAGGATGGTTCATTAAGGCCGTGTATTGATTATCGTCTCTTGAACAATATCACTGTGAAATATCAATATCCGTTACCCTTGATTTCTGACCTGTTTTCCAGGGTGAAAAGTGCTACTTGGTTTACCAAGCTTGACCCCAGGGGGGCGTATAACCTTATTCGCATTAAGCACGGGGATGAATGGAAGACGGCATTCAATACCCCAGAGGGGCATTTTGAGTACCTAGTGATGCCCTTTGGGTTCACTAATGCTCCTTCTGTCTTCCAGTCCTTCATGAATGACATTTTCAGGGATTTTGTGGATAAATTTCTGATTGTTTATTTGGATGATATCTTGATTTTTTCTAATGACTGGGACTCTCATGTGAAACATGTTCGGACTGTGTTCCAGATTTTGAGAGAGAATGCTCTGTATGTGAAGGGATCAAAGTGTCTTTTTGGCGTACAGAGGATCTCATTTCTGGGATTCATTTTGTCCCCATCTGTTATTGAAATGGACCCGGTCAAGGTTCAGGCCATCTGTGATTGGGTCCAACCTACTTCATTAAAGGCTCTTCAGAGATTCTTGGGTTTTGCCAATTTTTATCGTAAATTTATTGGTAATTTCTCTGTTATTGTTAAACCATTGACTGATTTGACCAAAAAGGGTTCTGATGTGGTGAATTGGCCTCCTGAGGCAGTCTCTGCGTTTCAGGAACTTAAGCAGAGATTCTCTTCTGCTCCTGTTCTACGGCAGCCTGATGTTTCTCTGCCATTTCAGGTGGAGGTTGATGCCTCTGAAATTGGGGCAGGTGCCGTTTTGTCCCAAAGAGATCCAGAGACCTCTAAAAGTAACCCTTGTGCCTTTTTCTCTCGAAAATTTTCTCCAACTGAACTTAATTATGACGTGGTAATTGGGAGTTATTGGCCATGAAGTGGGCTTTTGAAGAGTGGAGACATTGGCTGGAGGGAGCCAAACATCAGGTGGTGCTCCTCACGGACCATAAGAATCTGGTTTATCTGGAATCAGCCAAGCGACTTAATCCTAGACAGGCCAGGTGGGCCTTGTTTTTCACACGTTTTAATTTTGTGGTTTCCTTTCTTCCTGGCACTAAGAATGTTAAGGCGGATGCCCTATCGAGGAGTTTCCTTGCGGACTCTCCTGAGTTATCTGATCCTGCTGTTATTTTGAAAGAGGGCGTAGTTCTTTCCGCCATCTCGCCCAATTTGAGACTGGCTCTGGAATGGTGTCAGGAGGATAAACCCGAGCGCTGCCCTATTGGGAAATTGTTTGTCCCAGACCGGTGGAAAAAGAGTGTGATGTCTGAGATTCATTGTTCCGCGTTGGCCGGTCATCCCGGAATTTTTGGTGCCAGAGACTTGGTTAGTCGGTCCTTTTGGTGGCCTACTTTGTCTCGTGACGTCAGGGAATTTGTGCAGTCCTGCGGGACTTGCTCTCGCTCCAAGCCTTGCTCTCGCTCTAGTGGTTTGTTGATGCCATTGCCTGTGCCCAAGAGACCATGGACCCATATCTCTATGGATTTCATTTCCGACCTCCCTGTTTCTCAGAGAATGACCGTTATTTGGGTGATTTGTGATAGGTTTTCCAAAATGATACATCTTGTGCCATTACCTAAGTTGCCTTCCTCCTCTGAATTGGTGCCTTTGTTCCTTCAGCACGTGGTTCGGTTACACGGCATTCCTGAGAACATTGTGTCTGACAGAGGAGTCCAGTTTGTTTCCAGATTTTGGAGGACTTTTTGTTCTAAACTTGGTGTTCAATTGTCTTTCTCCTAGGCTTTTCATCATCAGACCAATGGACAAACTGAGAGAACAAACCAGACATTGGAGACTTATCTGAGATGCTTTGTGTCTGCTGATCAGGATGACTGGTGTTGTGAATAGACTTGAAATGAGTTCTGAGCAGAGGCTCCCTCTGGTGGTTACAAGTGGTACTGGACTGTCCAGTGAAGATTGTGAGGATTGGGAATCAGGTGTTACTGACTGGTCTTATATAAGGGAGTCGCCTTCCCATCAGGGTTGCCGGTGATCAATTGTTCTGGTCTCAATCCTTGATTCCTGTTTCCTTTGTAGCCTGCTGTGTCGTTTCTGCATCTCCTGCTAACAGATAAGACATTTTCTTCTTTTTGTTTTTGTGCTTGATTTTTGCATTTTGTCCTGCACTTCTGTGGGGGCCTTCAGGGTCCCCTCCGGGGGCTTTTGCCATCTCAGTTTAGTTCAGCCACTGATGTTTTGTACATTTGCTTTTTCCAGTTTTTTCAGTGGCTACTGTTTTGATTTTGTTACACCAGAGAACTAATTTAGGTGGTAGAGGTCGTGTGATCTCAGGTGTTTTTGAAATTAGTAGAGTTGGTGCTTTTCAGGGTTTTTTGGGATTGCAGTAAGTGCCCTTCCTATTCTTTTCTATTTAGATAGTTTGGGCCCCAACGTTTGCTCATACTATTTTCTGTCTGTGTCAGTATTTCTTCTTGTCTAACCGCCATTACATGTTTGGGGGCTTTCTATGTTCTTTGGGGATCTGCTCCGGGGCAGATAGCTTTCCTCTTTCTATCTTTAGGTATAGTTAGTTTCTCAGGCTGTGACGAGGCGTCTAGGACCAACGTAGGAACGCTCCACGGCTGCCTCTAGTTGTGGTGGTTAGTCAGGGTACTGCAATCTCATAGATTCCAACTGCTCTGGTGTATTGCCTTTTTTACCTGCACTCCTCAGCTACCAAATCATAACAGTATCACCGGCCTAAACTGAAAATTATATGGTACTCACAGAAGGGAAAAAATATTGTGAAAGAAAAAAAAAAAAAAGGTGGTCAGAGTTGTCAGAGATATTTTTCTGTTTGTTGCTTTTTTTTTTTTTCCCTCTGTATCTCTGGGTGCTGGGGAGGATTTTTTCTCTCAGTGGAGTTTGCACAGTTGTCTGGCTGTGTGGATCAGCTTGCCACTGAGGTTCAGAGTATTGCTACCTATCTTGCTAGGTTGCCTGTTGTGGAACCTAGGATTCCCATGCCAGATTTGTTTTTGGGGGATCGAGCCAAGTTTCTGAATTTCAAAAATAATTGTAAATTGTTTTTTGCCTTAAAATCTAAGTCCTCAGGGAACGCAGCGCAGCAGGTTCAAATTGTCATCTCTCTCCTGCGCGGCGATCCTCAGGATTGGGCCTTTTCCCTAACACCTGGGGATCCTGTTTTGAGTGATGTTGATGCATTTTTTCAGGCCTTGGGGTTATTGTACGATGAGCCTAATATCACTGATCAAGCTGAAAAAGCCTTGTTGGCATTAAATCAGGGGCTTGATGATGCTGAGTTATACTGTCAGAGATTCCGCAGGTGGGCAATCCTGACCAAATGGAATGACGACGCTTTGGCAGCCCTTTTTTGGAAGGGTCTGTCAGATAATGTAAAGGATGTTATGGTGGGATTCCCTATCCCCTCTGGTCTCAATGATTCTATGTCATTAGCGATTCAAATTGACAGACGTTTGCGTGAGCGGAAAAGTATGCGTGGAATAGTGTTGCCTTGTGAACCTGCTTCTGAACTCATGCAGTGTGATAGAGTGGTTTCTGGGGCACAGCGTCATGAGTTTCGAAAGCGCAATGGGTTATGTTTCTACTGTGGTGATGCCTCTCATGCTATTTCAGTCTGCCCTAAGCGGGGAAGACGTTTTGCACGCTCAGTTGTCTTGGGTAGTGTTCAGACTAAGTTTTTACTAACTGTTACTCTGATATGCTCTCTGTCCTCATTTTCTGCTCAGGCTTTCGTTGATTCGGGAGCAGCTATTAACCTGATGGATTTTGATTTTGCTAAACGTTGCGGGTTTCCCTTGATACCCCTACAGAAGTCTATTCCCCTACTGGGGATCGATTCTACCCCTTTGGCTGAGAATAAAACTCAGTTCTCTACTCAGGTGATAATGAGGGTTGAACCTGATCATCAGGAGAGCTGCAAATTTTTGGTTCTGTATAATCTGCATGACATTATCGTGCTGGGTTTCCCTTGGTTACAGTCTCATAATCCTGTTTTGGATTGGAAATCTGTGTCTGTAACCAGTTGGGGCTGCCAATGTGTTAATACCAACACTCCTGTTTTTTCTGCCTCCCCCCCAGGCTCAGGATGTTCCTGACTTTTTGATTGATTTTTCTGATGTGTTTAGCGAAAGTAAATCTGCATCCTTGCCTCCCCATAGGAGCTATGACTGCGCTATTGAATTAGTGCCTGGTAGTAAATTCCCTAAAGGTCGCCTTTTTAACTTGTCTGTACCTGAACATGACGCTATGCGGTCTTATATCAAGGAGTCATTGGAGAAGGGTCATATCAGACCATCCTCTTCACCCTTAGGTGCCAGTTTTTTCTTTGTGGCCAAAAAGGATGGTTCATTAAGGCCGTGTATTGATTATCGTCTTTTGAACAATATTACTGTGAAATATCAATATCCGTTACCCTTGATTTCTGACCTGTTTTCCAGGGTGAAAGACGCTACTTGGTTTACCAAGCTTGACCTCAGGGGGGCATATAACCTTATTCGCATTAAGCACGGGGATGAATGGAAGACGGCATTTAACACCCCTGAGGGGCATTTTGAGTACCTTGTGATGCCCTTTGGGCTCACTAATGCTCCTTCTGTCTTCCAGTCCTTCATGAATGACATTTTCAGGGATTTTGTGGATAAATTTCTGATTGTTTATTTGGATGATATCTTGATTTTTTCTAATGACTGGGACTCTCATGTGAAACATGTTCGAACTGTATTCCAGATTTTGAGAGAGAATGCTCTGTATGTGAAGGGATCAAAGTGTCTTTTTGGCGTACAGAGGATCTCATTTTTGGGATTCATTTTGTCCCCATCTGTTAATGAAATGGACCCGGTCAAGGTTCAGGCCATCTGTGATTGGGTCCAACCTACTTCATTAAAGGCTCTTCAAAGATTTTTGGGTTTTGCCAATTTTTATCGTAAATTTATTGGTAATTTCTCGGTTATTGTTAAACCATTAACTGATTTGACCAAAAAGGGTTCTGATGTGGTGAATTGGCCTCCTAAAGCAGTCTCTGCATTTCAGGAACTTAAGCAGAGATTCACTTCTGCTCCTGTTCTACGGCAGCCTGATGTTTCTCTGCCATTTCAGGTGGAGGTTGATGCCTCTGAAATTGGGGCAGGTGCCGTTTTGTCCCAAAGAGATCCAGAGACCTCTAAAAGTAACCCTTGTGCCTTTTTCTCTCAAAAATTTTCTCCTACTGAACGTAATTATGACGTTGGTAATCGGGAGTTATTGGCCATGAAGTGGGCTTTTGAAGAGTGGAGACATTGGCTGGAGGGAGCCAAACATCAGGTGGTGGTCCTTACGGACCATAAGAATCTGGTTTATCTGGAGTCAGCCCAGCGACTTAATCCTAGACAGGCCAGGTGGGCCTTGTTTTTCACACGTTTTAATTTTGTGGTTTCCTTTCTTCCTGGCACTAAGAATGTTAAGGCGGATGCCCTCTCGAGGAGTTTCCTTGCGGACTCTCCTGAGATATCTGATCCTTCTGTTATTTTGAAAGAAGGTGTAGTTCTTTCCGCCATCTCGCCCAATTTGAGACTGGCTCTGGAGGGGTGTCAGGAGGATAGGCCCGAGCGCTGCCCTGTTGGGAAATTGTTTGTCCCGGACCAGTGGAAAAAGAGTGTGATGTCTGAGATTCATTGTTCCGCGTTGGCAGGTCATCCCGGAATTTTTGGTACCAGAGACTTGGTTAGTCGGTCCTTTTGGTGGCCTACCTTGTCTCGTGATGTCAGGGAATTTGTACAGTCCTGCGGGACTTGCTCTCGCTCCAAGCCTTGCTCTCGCTCTAGTGGTTTGTTGAAGCCATTGCCTGTGCCCAAGAGACCATGGACCCATATCTCTATGGATTTGATTTCCGACCTCCCTGTTTCTCAGAGAATGACCGTCATCTGGGTGATTTGTGATAGGTTTTCCAAGATGATACATCTTGTGCCATTACCTAAGTTGCCTTCCTCCTCTGAATTGGTGCCTTTGTTCCTTCAGCACGTGGTTCGTTTACACGGCATTCCTGAGAACATTGTGTCTGACAGAGGAGTCCAGTTTGTTTCCAGATTTTGGAGGACCTTTTGTTCTAAGCTTGGTGTTCAGTTGTCTTTCTCCTCGGCGTTTCATCCTCAGACCAATGGTCAAACTGAGAGAACAAACCAGACATTGGAGACTTATCTAAGATGCTTTGTGTCTGCTGATCAGGATGACTGGGTCTCTTTTTTGCCTTTGGCTGAGTTTGCTCTTAATAATAGGGCTAGCTCTGCCACTTTGATGTCTCCATTTTTCTGCAATTTTGGGTTTCACCCTCGATTTTCTTTGGGACAGACGGAGGCTTCTGTCTGTCCGGGTGTTGACTCTGTTGTGGAGCGTATGCAGCAGATTTGGGACCAGGTAGTGGAGAGGTTGTCCCTCTCTCAGGAAAGGGCCCAGCGGTTTGCCAACCGGCATAGGACTGATGGTCCTCGGTTTGAAGTGGGGGTCTTGGTCTGGTTGTCCTCAAGAAATATCCCTATGAGAGTTGCATCTCCTAAGTTTAAGCCTAAATTCATTGGACCTTATAAGATCATGGAGATTCTTAATCCTGTTTCCTTTCGTTTACTTCTTCCAGGGACATTTAAGATCCATAACGTGTTCCACAAGTCCTTATTGAAGAGGTTTGTCGAGCCAGTGGTTCCTATGGCTGCGCCTCCTGACCCTGTTTTGGTTGAGGGCAATCTGGAGTATGTGGTTGAGAAAATATTGGATTTTCGTTTTTCTAGACGGAAACTCCAGTATTTGGTTAAGTGGAGAGGTTATGGTCAGGAGGACAATTCTTGGGTGTTTGCTTCGGACATCCATGCTAGGAGACTGATCCGTGCGTATCACAGAGCTCATCCTGACCGACCTGGTTGCCCAAGTGAGGGTTCAGTGACCCCTCCTCAAGGGGGGGTACTGTTGTGAATGTGTTGGAGATGAGTTCTGAGCAGAAGCTCCCTCCGGTGGTTGCAGACAGTGCTGAACCATTTAGTGAAGATTGGCAATCAGGAGTTACAGACTGGTCCTATATAAGGGAGGTTCTCTCCCATCAGGGTTGCCGGTGATCAATTGTTCTTGTCTAACTGCTGTTGTTCCTGGTTCACTTGGAAGCCTGCTGAAGTTTGCCTCTTCTCCTGCTCTCAGATAAGACATTTTCTGTTTTTATTTCTGTGCTTGCTTTTTGCATTGTTTCCTGTACTCTTATATAGGTCAGCCAGGTCCCCTCCTGGGGGCTTGTGCTCCTCTCAGTTTATCTGACCTCTGTTATTTGTTCATTTGCCTTTTCCAGTTTTTTCAGTGGCTGCGGCTTAGTTTTGTTACACCAGAGAACTAATTTAGGTGGTAGAGGTCGTGTGATCTCAGGTGTTTTTGTAATTAGTAGAGTTGGTACTTTTTAGGGTTTTTTGGGATTGCAGTAAGTGTCCTTCCTATCCTTTTCTGTCTAGGAAGTTTGGGCCCCAACGTTTGCTCATACTATTTTCTGTCTGTGTCTGTATTTCCTCTTGTCTAACCGCCATTACATGTTTGAGGGTTTCCTATGTTCTTTGGGGATCTGCTCCGGGGCAGATAGTTTTCCTCTTTCTATCTTTAGGTGTAGTTAGCTTCTCAGGCTGTGACGAGGCGTCTAGGACCAACGTAGGTACGCTCCATGGCTGCCTTTAGTTGTGGTGGTTAGTCAGGGTACTGCAATCCAGTAGATTCCAACCTCTCTGGTGTATTGCCGTTTTTGCCTGCTCTCCTCAGCTACCAAAACATAACATGGTACTGTATCAGAAGCGTACAGCTGTATACAGTGTAGGGGAAAATTTAAATCTCCGTATATATTTTCAGAGTCACACACAGACGCTCACTCAGTATGGATTTGACCGTAATACAAAATTCAGAAAAACGGTACTGCATCAGAAGGTTACAGCTGTATACGGTGAAGGGGAAAATTTAAATCTCTGAATATATTTCCGGAGTCACACACAGACGCTCACTCAGTATGGATTTGACCGTAATGCAAAAAGCAGAAAAACGGTACTGTATCACAATCGTACAGCTGTATACAGTCTAGGGGAAAATTTAAATCTCCGTATATATTTCTGGAGTCACACACAGACAATCAGCATGTATTTGTCTGTGACACCAGCAGGTACATGGTAGTGTGTGAGGAGCGTACAGCTCTATACAGTGTGGGAAAAAATGAACGCTCGGTAAGGCCTCTTTCACACATCCGTTTTGTGCCGTTAGGTACAATCCGTCCAAAACCGGAAAGGACGGATCCGGCGCTGATTCTGAAAAAACTGATGCAACGGTTCAGGTTTTCTGCCGGATCCGTCCTGAAGTTTTCAACCCGGAAAATGCAGGTACGCATGTCCGGACCGAGGAGAGAGAGAGACCTTGGTTTCCAGAATCCAGATCAGTCTTTTGCCGGGTTGCACAAAAGACTGATCCGGCAACATAGACTTGTATTGTTTGCGGCGCATTCGGCGGGTGCAGCAGAAAAAAAAACGGTGCAGTGTCTGTTTTGTCCGGCCGCCGGAATGTACATTTCCGCCGGATCTGAAAAAAAACACAACGCAATGACATCTGGCGCGATCCGGCACTAATGATAGTCAATGACAAAAAACGCATCCGGCGGTTTAAAAAACCGGATCCGTTTTTTAAAAAAACGCCGGATCTCACCTGACGGCAAAAAACGGATGTGTGAAAGAGGCCTAACTGTGCAGAAAAAAAGAATAAAGTATTAGTGCTGTGTAAAAAGTAGTCTGCACAGAGGTGTACACACAGCAATACAGCTATCAGGCAGCATAATAACCAGCGCTGGTGCACACAAGAAATTCCTCCCTTGTCACTGGCAGGCAGCCTAATAACCAGCACTGCTGCACACAGCAAAATCCTCCCCTGTCACTGCACACTTTCTGTACAGTACAATTGCTATCAGCACAAGCACATAAGAACTTCTCTTTCCAGCCCTAACTCTCTCCCTACTGATAAACAGCAAGCAACCTCTCCCTACTGTTAAGATCGGCAGAAGTAAAATGGCGGTCGGCGGTCAGGGCTTTTATAGACACTATGACGCCCCCCAAAGCAAGCCTATCACTGCAATGCCCTTCTCTAAGATGGTGGTGGACGCTGCCCATGTCATCTCGTTGCCCACAGTGTACGTCCTTGCTCATTGGCTGAAAATAAGGCGCCTGCAAGCATTATGGGAAAACCGACTTTGGCACTTGTTTTGCTGAACGCATGGCCGACTCCACGCTATGGTCGGGTTTCGCTCGGCGAAACCCGACTTTGGCAAAAGTCGCGACTTATGAATCTGACCGACCTGTTTCGCTCAACTCTACCAGTGACATTATGCACAGGACTGCTGTATATAGTATGCAGTGTATAGTGTCAGTGTTCAGGTAATACAGTGATCACCAGTGACATTATACACAGGAGCTCTGTATATAGTGACAGTGTACAGGTAATACAGTGATCACCACTGCCAGTGACATTATACACAGGAGCTCTGTATATAGTATACAGTGTATAGTGTCAGTGTACAGGTAATACAGACTCACCATTGACGTCTCTATCTGAAGTCCTTCATCTTTGCTTTTCTTTTTCATCCAGCACAAACCACCATCACTTCTTCCAGCTAGGACTCATCTCTGCATAAAATAACAGTTACCTAGAGCACCACTTCCAGAGCACATTCCCCACTTTTCCCCTTTCTTCTACACTACACATCTGAATACAGAGGTGCACCCACAATCAATATATAATTAGTTATTATGCAATCCACCATTCCAAATATAAATTATAATCCACCACTGTGCACTCACTAACTATAAATGCCACTTTCACCATTTAATATATAAATTAATTAGCAACTGTACTCTTTCCCCCTATTCATTACCGGTTTCTTCATCCTCAACACCTCCCACTATGTACCTCCCATTCTAACCCTAACCCCGATTCATTATATTTACATACCCCTCCCACCTCAATTCATCGTTATGTCTTTCTCTCCCACCCTATATTCATTATCAACTGCTCTACCCCACATTAAATACATCATTTACTCCCCCACTCTCAAAATTCATTATTTGTTCTCCCCATAGATCATTTGCTCTCACAAGACTCCAGCTTCAATTCATAATTTTCTCTCCTCACCCCCCCCACCTTCAATTAAATTGCTATGCCCTGTCACTCACACTGAATTCATCATTTGGAGTCCCCCGTCCTCTCCCCCACTTCATCATTTGCAGTCCCCCCACTTTAATTTGAAGTCCCCTTACTTCATCCATTGCAGTCACCTATCACCCCTCACTTCATCTGCAGTGCCTCCATCATGTACAGCCCCACACCCCCCTTTCATCATGTACAGCCCCCACCCCTCCTCATGTACAGCCCCCGCGCCCCCTTTCATCATGTACAGCCCCATACCCCCCCTCATGTACAGCCCCGCACCCCCTTTCATCATGTACAGCCCCCGCAGCCCTCCATCAGTACAGCCCCCGCACCCCTTTCATCATGTACAGCCCCCATACCCCCCTCCATCATGTACAGCCCCCGCACCCCCTTTCATCATGTACAGCCCTCGCACCCCCTTTCATCATGTTACAGCCCCCGCACCCTCTCCATCATGTACAGCCCCGCACCCCCCTTTCATCATGTACAGCCCCCGCACCCCCTCCATCATGTACAGCCCCCGCACCCCCTTTCATCATGTACAGCCCCGCACCCCCCTTTCATCATGTACAGCCCCCGCACCCCCCTTTCATCATGTACATTCCCCCACCCCCTCCATCATGTACAGCCCCCGCACACCCCTTTCATCATGTACAGCCCCCGCACCCCCTTTCATCATGTACAGCCCCCCACCCCCCTTTCATCATGTACACCCGCACCCCCCTCCATCAGTACAGCCCCCGCACCCCCCTTTCATCATGTACAGCCCCCCACCCCCCTTTCATCATGTACAGCCCCCGCACCCCTTCATCATGTACAGCCCCCACACCCCCTTTCATCATGTACAGCCCCCACACCCACTCCATCATGTACAGCCCCCACACACCCCTTTCATCATGTACAGTCCCCCGCACCCCCCTTTCATCATGTACAGCCCCCGCACCCCCCTTTCATCATGTACAGCCCCGCACCCCCCTTTCATCATGTACAGCCCCCGCATCCCCCTCCATCATGTACAGCCCCCGCACCCCCCTTTCATCATGTACAGCCCCCACACCCCCCTTTCATCATGTACAGCCCCCACACCCCCCTTTCATCATGTACAGCCCCCGCACCCCCCTTTCATCATGTACAGCCCCCGCAGCCCCTCAATCACTGAATTCATATAAAGAAAAAAAAGTTTTGCATGCTCACCTCAGAGTCACAGCTGCTCCTCAGCAGCGCCTCTCTGCATCCAGCCTCTGGTACATGTCGGCGCCTGCGCGATGACGTCTTTGCGCAGGCCCGACACCTGGGAGTAGAGAGGGAGGAAGCAGGAGCTGCGCAGCCGTCAAGGTGACGGCCGTGCACAGCTCCCGGCCCCGGCTTGATACAGAGTGACGCGGCGGCTGTGTCTGCGTATAGCTGTAGGGTGGGCCCCTAGGGTCAATTTCCCCCGTGGGCCAGAGACACCCCAGTCCGACCCTCTGTAAGGTGATAATTGCAACGCATTTATCAAATACCATGAACCTGTGTAGTGTAAGTTTGCACTCACTAGGAATTAGACAGTGGTGATAAATATGCCCTAATGTGTATAATTTTCTATTCGGTTTTCATTTGGATTAATCTAATTTTATATTCTTAAATTCTTTTTTTATGTGTGATAGATCTGTTACCAGGAAAATACACATTGGCAGCTCATGACTCTTTACACGGGAACAGTTACTGGGGAATTTACTCAGAATTTCACTACTGATAAATAAAGTTGCTGTCCAAAAAATGAGAGCTGTTTACTTGTTTCTTGCTCTGGAGTTTTGCCCAAAATTAACAGCAGATGTCAGCAGTCTCCAGAGCAGTGAACCGAGACACATCGGGAGGAGTCTATACAGTACATGTGGCAGCGTGACCAAAACAACCTACAGGAGCAACCCGCAGCCAGCCAATCAGAGCTCATGAACATGGTGGACTACATGATAGCAGGTTTACTAGTCCCAATCCTAGTCCTATTCTTGTGATAATCTCTTGTTGATTTTATCAAAGACAGCAAGCAGCCCAGTAAGTGAGACATCGCTGGAATCAGGGTCTCTGCCCCTACATCATGCTGCTCTCAGAATAGGCCACAGCTTCCCTTTAAGAAGCTTTGTAGCACCAGTAATATGCTGCACTGACATTTCACCACTAAAGGCCATCAGTGCCCATTGCAGTAACACCAGTGTGCTCCATATTTTCCAGCTGCAGCCATGCGTATAGAGACCAGCGAGTGGCCACAGAAGCACTGGTGTTGGATTGTCAGTAGACTTAATGGTATACTGTAGGTGTTGCTATTTTACCATGTATTTTCTAGACCACCCCATTCATTCTTGGCTCTCATGATATCCTCACTGTTATAGGCTATTTGAACACCATTGACTGGGGACAGAAATCACTGGGAAATGTTCACTCCCTGACATAAAATACCTAGACCAGATACTTTCCAGTGAACACTCGACTTTCAAGATCAGAATCTTCTTTAAGAAGGCTTTACACGGGGCATTGTCTCTTCACCTCCAGACTCACTGCCCTGTATCACTGGCCCTAAATCTCAAGTATTTTAGGGCACAAGAGCTTAATGTGTATGTAACAGTACCCTGAAGTTTTCTTCGTTACTTGGCCTTCACTTTACAGAGTTAGATCCTAAGGAGGCCTCTCCAGCCTCAAGACCCCAATGCCACAACTCAAGTCTTAATATTTATTTTTACCTTATATAACACCATCATATTCCGCAGTGCTTTACAGACATCATTGCTGTCCCCATTGGGGCTCACAAACTACCGTCCCTATCAGGATGTCTTTGGAGTGTGGGAAGAAACCCCTGCAAACACGGGAGAGACATAAATCTAGCAGATATGTTCTTGATGGGATTGGAACCTAGGACCCCAGCACTGAAAGGTAAAAGTACTTACCACTGAGCCACCATGCCCCCACAAGTCCTCCTTAACACGTGCCCAAGAAGCTTGACACAGAAAAAACTGACCGGCACATCCAAATGAGAATGAACAGTTGCAAGCTAGGACAGCCAAGTCAATAAATCTAAGAAAAAAAACAAACTCTGAGATGCTAAAAACAGTGAATTTACAAATTTGGAAAATACATGAGTGCTATATTATGTAAATATGAAATATTGAAAAATGGAACTGCAATATTGCTACAGAAAAAAATTGCTACAGAAATAATGAAGGTACATGGTGCACAAATTGGCCAATTCATGAGAGCCCAACAGCCATCAACAAGGCGTACCTTATTGTTGGGAACCTATCCTGATATGACACCTCTCCTGGGTGCTAACGACTGAGCCACCAAGCTTCCCACAAGTCTCTCCTTAACACGCGCTCCAGAAGCTTGATCAAACAGACAGTTCCTCGCCTGCTTCAACAGTTCCCCAAAGGCCATGTACATACCACCTCTGACTCTTGGTCCTCCTCTGCAACTTAGCAACCTTCTTGCCATTTTCATCCTATCCACGGAGGGACCAGTTGCCACTCCTAAAGATCATGGTTTTGGCTTTTGTACAGACTAACAAGATCTCTGCACATCTATCACCTTATTCTGCTCACTACACACCTCCCAAATGGTGCTGAACTTCCTTTGTCTATAGGCGCCTCCTAACACACTTGACAGCGTGGTGATGCAGCTCATCAATGTCACCATGATCTGTCTCCCAGTTTCCATGGGCCTCACCAGTATTCCTTCTCCCACAGAGACGCCCAGAAGACTTCTTCTCCTCTGCAATAGAACTCTATGAACACATTTCAAGCATATGCCTGGATCTCTATAAGGGCAGGTGTAGAAGGCCGTAGATTCTCTCATCTGAGAGAATTAGGCCAATTATGCTAATCACACTCTGATTAGAGATTGATCAGAGAGCGATCTGATTTTTTTGGATGAAGAGAAGATGGGAAAAAAAAAATTCTCCATCTTCTCCATCCATTCTGTGATGCCGCAGTTATCGGTCTACATTCAGATGTTATCCGAGTGCAGTCCGATGCTTTTCATGCGCTTATTGACTTGCATGGCCGAGTGTTATCTGGATATCAGATCAGACTCGGGTGTAGGAAGATAGACCGGACCTGTGATGCCTCTCTCGTGCCGGTCCCGGAACCATCGGGGCTGTCACCATTGTTGCCGGGCGGAAAACATTCTGACCTGGACAGACCTAGACCTGGGGACTTGATTGAAGGGGGTGTGCGAGAGATAAAAGCAGCTGAGCAGGGGAAAAGGGGGCACTTGGCGGGAAGACAGGAGACAGTTGACTGTCTCTCCGTGAGACGATGCCACAGCATTGGCCCACCCTTCCATTCACTACCCAACATCTCTGCTGACAGGGAGAGACATGGCCTGCTGTTTTCACCTATCTTTGAGACTGAATCGTCCGCGCGTGCCGTTCCGCTGACTAACGCGGGCGAGCTGCCTCCTTCTGACCGGAGCAATCAGACGGAGCCGGTTAGCTTGCTTACCGCTTCCTCCACTGAACTCCGCCACATTTCGGGAGAACCAAAGACTGCTTCACGTCACGTACGTTGCTTCAGCCCCATGGTACCTCGCTCAGGAGAACCAGGACACGCCGCTTCCATGAGGACACAGTGCATCGGTTTCCTTCAGGACCAAGCCAGAGACTTCACGCTTTTTCTGCGGCGCCCCCGTGGGATTACAAGCCTACACCGCCCTGAAAACATCAGACTGATAAGTTTACCAGTTACTTAGACAATTGTTTTTATACCCCGTTGATAAACCTGCTTTTACCCCTACATCACAATACGCTCCCTGCCTGGAGTATCCCCCTGTAATAAACTCTTTAACTCTTGCTCTGCCTCCTGCCTCCCACGTTCCTGTGCTTTCATCACGGGCATGCAGTGAATTTTTTCCTCGGACAGACAAGGTAAGAGGGAAAAAAATTGGGCATGTGTACGGCCCCATAGAATAACATCGGTCCGATGTTTTGTCGGATCGTACTCTGCACTAGCCCTAACAGCTCCCATGGATTGCCATGGTTTGCATCTGAAATCGGCATGGTCAGTTGACCTGGATAGTATAAGTATGGCATGCTCCGTAGTGTGGGGACATCTGCATTTACTGTGGAACATAAAATTCTTATGAGAATTCCTTCACCTAAGTTGGTGGGAATTTAATTGCAGTTATAAGCTTTGTTTAACCATATATATTTCCAGGAATTCCTATTCTAGGAAATATCGAGCACAACAGAGTTAAGTTCTCCCTTAACATTGCACCCACAGTCCTATGTTAGTTATTACAGTTATCAGGAAAATAATGTCAACAAACTCTACTGCTCCAGATGTCCCTTGACGGTTTTTCCCACTGATTAAATTAGGTCGTCTAATATTGGTGCAAAATCTCTTAACTACTTTAAAACTTTGGATCCATTCATACAGTTTGTTCTTACCATTTATATATAGTATATATGTTTCCCTGGATGTATGTGCTTTTATTAAGCTAAACAAGCCACCAAGCCCCTACAGCAGGGCATGAAGGTCATACAGTTCTTTGGTACGGTGCTGAAAATTTTTTGGAGTTACCTGCTTTTTGGCTTTTCCTTATGGCTCCAGTGTATAAGCCTGGTTCATAGAGTTAATCTTTATTGCATTATCTTGATCAATACTTTGTTATCATGGGCTTTAATAGATTCATTGTACGATGAACATTGGTTCCGCTGCTGTTGTGTCATGCACTTTATTTTATAGGGCACATCAGGGCAAGAAGGGACAGCCACCGAGGGGCGGAGGCGCCATTATCCCATACATAGGGTGCCAACAGCCGCTGGTAGGCAGGAACGCAGGTGAGAAATTTTATAGGGTTTGGTCTAGGATGATCCCTAACACATTGTGTTGTGTGTCCTATTTTGTTGTTAGTCTTTTAATAATTTTTAATCATATTCATTAAAAGGTATATTTTATATACATTTTTGGGGGTCTTTCCATGTGTGCCATTTTTTTACTTTACCACTAATTTTATGCAGAAGCATATCAAGCTTTTTTTTTCTGTCTCAATCTATCAGGAATGGCTTTGTATTTTCAGTGGTATAGCTGGGCAGATCGTTTTGCAAGAGTCAAGTCCATTGGCCACGTCAGTAGGACCGAAGTTCTGCAAATCTCTTACCTTTCATGGATCCTCGGTGCAGCTTCTGATTAGCCGGGCTGGCACGACGTCATCATTGTGCCGTGATGCACAAATGACCAACTTTTCCCAACAATCCTGGAGCAATTTGGTGATGAATAATGATGTTTCTAGCATGATGGTGACCAAGTCAAAAGACAAAAGTGATAACTAAGGGACTGGACGAACAAAATATTGAAGTTTTGAGCCCATAGCCAGGATGGTAGCCAAAAATGTAAAGAATCTGTGGTCAGTAGTGTTGAGCATTCCGATACCGCAAGTATCGGGTATCGGCCGATATTCGCGTTATCGGAATTCCGATACTTAATTCCGATACTTTTTCCATATCGTATACCGGAATCGGAAGTTCCCATAATTCTTTGAGAGGCAATGTGATTTTAGTCAGCCAATGAGGAATCCTACGAAGTGTGGGGCACATCCTGTAATGCTGCGGTCATCTTAACTAATGGCATGGCTGTGATTGGCTGCTGAAATGATGTCAGAATGCACTATAAAAGGCGCCGCCGCCATTTTAGCGTCACTGTGCTGTGAACTCAGTAAGGGACAGAACGCTACTCTGCTCACTCTGAGGGACAGTTAGATATTGCGATTTTGTGTACTACTGTGCTTGAGGCAGGCTAGTTTACCAACCGCTGTGTAAAGCTTCATTTTGCCAGTGTTGTTTTAACAGCTCTGTGCAAGGTGTGTGTGAGAGTGCAGGTGACGCTGCAGTTTGCTCTGCATCCACCGCTGTTTGTAGGCATCTGCACGTGTCACTTTTTTTTTTTTTTTTTTTTTTATTTAGTGGAATTGGTGCAGCTCCATTATATTAGAAAAAAATCAAATCTATTAGTGTGACGTGCTTCCATCCGTATACAATACATTGGTTGCAAACACTATAGAAGTACAGAAAGGAGCTTTTCACAGATTGTGGACAGTTGTGTTTCAGTGTTCACTTCAGTCTGTGTTTTTTACTTTTTTGAGTGCAGATCACGCTCCAGTTACTTGTTCAAGCACTGCTGCTTGTACTCTGCTGAGCGTGTCTCAGTGGCTCATCTTTTTCATTTATCTCCAATTGGTTCTGCTACATTCCATTTAAAATAAATCTAATCTATTAGTGTGACGCGCTTCCATCCGTATACAATACATTGGTTGCAAACAATATAGAAGTACAGAAAGGAGCTTTTCACAGATTGTGGACAGTTGTGTTTCAGTGTTCACTTCAGTCTGTGTTTTTACTTTTTTGAGTGCAGATCACGCTCCAGTTACTTGTTCAAGCACTGCTGCTTGTACTCTGCTGAGCGTGTCTCAGTGGCTCATCCTTTTCATTTATCTCCAATTGGTTCTGCTACATTCCATTTAAAATAAATCTAATCTATTAGTGTGACGTGCTTCCATCCGTATACAATACATTGGTTGCAAACACTATAGAAGTACAGAAAGGAGCTTTTCACAGATTGTGGACAGTTGTGTTTCAGTGTTCACTTCAGTCTGTGTTTTTTACTTTTTTGAGTGCAGATCACGCTCCAGTTACTTGTTCAAGCACTGCTGCTTGTACTCTGCTGAGCGTGTCTCAGTGGCTCATCCTTTTCATTTATCTCCAATTGGTTCTGCTACATTCCATTTAAAATAAATCTAATCTATTAGTGTGACGCGCTTCCATCCGTATACAATACATTGGTTGCAAACACTATAGAAGTACAGAAAGGAGCTTTTCACAGATTGTGGACAGTTGTGTTTCAGTGTTCACTTCAGTCTGTGTTTTTTACTTTTTTGAGTGCAGATCACGCTCCAGTTACTTGTTCAAGCACTGCTGCTTGTACTCTGCTGAGCGTGTCTCAGTGGCTCATCCTTTTCATTTATCTCCAATTGGTTCTGCTACATTCCATTTAAAATAAATCTAATCTATTAGTGTGACGCGCTTCCATCCGTATACAATACATTGGTTGCAAACACTATAGAAGTACAGAAAGGAGCTTTTCACAGATTGTGGACAGTTGTGTTTCAGTGTTCACTTCAGTCTGTGTTTTTTTACTTTTTTGAGTGCAGATCACGCTCCAGTTACTTGTTCAAGCACTGCTGCTTGTACTCTGCTGAGCGTGTCTCAGTGGCTCATCCTTTTCATTTATCTCCAATTGGTTCTGCTACATTCCATTTAAAATAAATCTAATCTATTAGTGTGACGCGCTTCCATCCGTATACAATACATTGGTTGCAAACAATATAGAAGTACACAAACGGGCCTTTCACAGCTACTGAACATGGGTTTTTAATTTTTAACTAAAATATGTATTTTTTCAAATGACACAAATATAAGTAATGTTGAAGAGGAATAGTCCTACATCCATTGTTTGCACAATATTACAGGTGTACATCATGTCCCTTAATCAACAATGTATTATTATATTTACTTGTATGCTTTTATTTAAAAGCCAAGAACACAGAAGGATAACCTTCGCACTGCAGCTGTTGTCAAAGTTCAACCCACATTATGCACTTCCAACATTGCAGCATTTGAGGCATGATGTGAGTTGGATTGGTCAAAGTTATGGAGTGAGAAGGTTCACCATCAGTACCCTATAGCATAAGTATGCTTTTGTGTTAGCATTTGTGTTAGACATGTGGATATCTGCCATAATATGTCACAATTATTTAGTTACAGATTTGTTACCAACATCTAATCATTGAATGGTTTTAAATTTGACGTTTCACTTGTTTACAGCTTAGAAATAAGGGTGTAGCCTGATATCTATGTGTAGCACTAGCCACTTTAACATGTCATGTTTTTTTAAACATGTATAGCTAGGTAGCAGTAATTTTTGCCGGACACACAGCAGGGGAACAGCAGGCGTTACTGAACCCCACTATTACTATAGCTTGTGTATTGGTCTGTGGACACGACACTTCTGAGCAGCAACTGGCAGTGTTGTAGCCCAGGGAGTATAGCTCAGGTTGTAGAAAGATGAACATAACAGGAGACATGGAAAACGTTGCCAACCAGTTAGTTAATCTGAAACCGGACAGGCAAATTCAGGCGAGATCCATGCCTAGTTCATTTTCAGAAAAGTAAGCCGTTCTACATTATCGTAGGATAGTCGCATGCAACGGTCTGTTAGTACACCACCTGCAGCAGTAAAGACGCGCTCCGATAATACACTGGCAGCAGATCAAGCCAGCACCTCCAATGCATACTGGCTAAGCTCTGGCCATGTATCCAGCTTAGAGACACAAAACTTGAATGGGGAAGAGCCATCTGAGAGTACACTGAGAGGGCAAGACATGTAGTCTGTAACCATCTTACGGAAATGTTGCCTCCTGCTGACTGGAGCCGTCTCGGATGGTGTAGACATTGGTGGCGCTGCCACAAAACTTCGACACATTTGGAACATACTGTTCTTGCCCTGTGCAGAGGCGCTGCTTGTGCTCCCTCTTGTTGCAGAGCTGTCTCCACTGCCTCGACGCACAGAGCTGCTTTGTAAATCAGTAGCAGCAGCAGTGCTCTCGGCTGGAATGGAGAACATTATGGATTGCACCAGTGTGTCTTGGTACTTCCGCATTTTACGCTCCCGGTTCAACGGTGTGATGAGGCTTTGTAAGTTGTCCCGGTAGCGAGGGTCTAGGAGGGTGTACACCCAATAATCAGACGTGGTGTGAATGTGTTCGATGCGGCGGTCGTTTCTCAGCCACTGCAGCATGAAATCAACCATGTGCTGCAGACTCCCAACTGGCCAAGAAACGTTGTCCCCTGCAAGAGGCGTCATCTCCGCCTGCTGTGCATCACCCCACCCTTGGTCTACATACTGACTAGAGCATTGTCTACCTCCCCTCTGGAGCGATGTCTTCCTCCTCCATTGACTCCTCCTCATCCTCCTCACAAAGTCCTTCAAATACATATAAATTTACAAAATTTAAAACTCAAAATTTAAAAACTTTGTATCATAATTCTGTAACATCAGTTTATGGAAACACAATAGCATTACAAAAGGATAGACAAAAAATGTACATTATGTGCTTTGTAAATACATTAAAAGTTTGTAATGGTTATGAAATATAGACAGCGACTCTGGAGGTTCAATTGTTGATACAGCATGGTACTTTGAAAGTCCTCCAGCCCTTTGTGAGGAACCACGTTGCGCTGACTGTCCAGAAGGTGATGGAATTTGTGACTCCTCATCCTCCACCTCTTCCAAAACCTCATGCCTTAGTGCTTGCAGTGTTTTTTGAAGCAGGCAGATAAGGGGACAGTCAGGCTGACTAGTGCATCATCTGCACTCGCCATCCGCGTTGACTCATCAAACGCACGCAAAACGTGGCAGATATCCTTCATAGAGTTATTCGCCACTCATTACACTGGCAGTGGCTGCCCATTCATTATAGGATCCAATTCTAATTACTGGTTCTCACCAACAAAGCTCTCCACAGCGCAGCACCCCCCTACATCTCCTCCCTTATTTATATTTATCGGCCTAACCGACTGCTGCACTCTGCAAACGACCTTCGACTAACCTCTGCACTAATCCGTACCTCCCACTCCCAACTCCAAGACTTCACCCGCGCTGCGCCAATCCTCTGGAATGCTCTACCCCAAGAAATTAGGACTATCCGCAATTTGGATGGTTTCAGGCGCTCCCTCAAAACACATTTGTTCACAGTGGCCTATCACATTCACTAATCAAAGTCATTCTATGTGTAATTCTGTGTGTGTAGCCCATTCACTATCTCCATGCATCCTCACTTCCTTAAAATGGCTGGACCATCATTGTAAAAACACCATTGTATATAAACACCTGTACTTTGTATCTCCCACACCTCATTGTAGATTGTAAGCTTTCACCAGCAGGGGCGGCTGATTTTGCTTTAATTATTGTATTGTTAACGTTGTTACTTATGACTCGTGTTTTGAAACTGTTAAACTGTAAAGCACTGCGGAATATTATGGCGCTATATAAATAAATAATATTATTATTCTTATTATAGAGGCCCACTCAGTAGTGGTGAAGTGTGAACGGCGCAAATTGCGAGTTGACTGCGCCTGATGCAGCTGATACTCCATTACTGTTGGCTGCTGCTCACACAACCGCTCCAACATATGTAACGAGGAATTCCACCTGGTGGGTACGTCACATATGATGCGATGTTCATGAAGGTGAAATCTGCGTTGCAGAGCTGCAATCAGCGATCTGGCCATGCTGGAACGTCGCAAGTGAGCGCACTCTAGGCGGACCTTGTGCAGCAGTGCATCAAGATCCGGATAGTCCCTCAAAAAACTCTGCACGACCAAGTTGAGCACATATGACAGACATGGTATGTGAGTGAGGTTGCCAAGGCCCAGAGCTGACACCAGATTTCGGCCATTGTCACACACTACCAAGCCTGCCTGTAGATTCTCTTCCAAAAACCACACGTCGCTCTCCTGCTTTATGGCATTACAGAGCTCCTGCGCTGTGTGGCTAAGATTCCCCATGGAAATTAATTTCAGGATGGCCTGTTGACATTTGGACACGGCTGTGCTCATATCGGTCGCAACAGGTAAACGTTCACGGGTCCATGTGGAGGTAGACCGTGACGGCTCCTGCAGCGATGATTCTGAGGAACTGGAATAGGAGGAGGAATCAATGTGTACAGACTTGATTCCTGCAATCCTTGGAGTTGGCAGAACACGTACAGCGCCACTCGCAAGATCAGTACCCGGCTGCACAACATTGACCCAATGGGCAGTGAGGGAAAGGTATTGTCCCTGGCCATGGGTGTTAGAACCCTCTTGTTAGGTTTTGTTTCAGTTTGCTGGTCACATGACCTTTTTTCCCTATTTAGTCTGGCTCCGCCCTTCTGGCTTTGCTTGACTTCATTGTATTATCTACTGTTAAGCTAGCCGGGTGCTTAGGTGCCTTAATCTGTCAGTTTTGCTTGATGTTAGGATCACAAAGTATTTATTTTTCTGTTTAATTATCCATGCTACAATTTATGTTAGGAGGTGTCCACCTTTTCTCACAGTCCCTAGATCTTGTAGGGATTACTCCCTCGCAACTATAGGTCTTCGTTCACACTAGATGAGGACTTTAGCGGGTCTGGTCGCAGGATCAGGTTCCCCGTTACATCGTAGGGATTCAGCTTAGTTGTATTGTAGGGACAGAATTCCCTTCTTTCCTTACTGGTTGTAGCAGATCATAACAATGGGTACTGGTCCACGCATCGGTGGTCAGGTGGACCTTGCTACTGAGGGCTTTTAGTAGCGCATGTTTAATTTTTCCCTCAACATGCTTTTGCAGACCAGGGACGGCTTGCCTGCTGAAATGAAATCGGCTTGGCACATTGTATTGTGGGATTGACAATGATATTCAGTTACGGAAACTGTCTGTCTCCACCAGCCTGAATCACAGCATTTCAAGGGACAGGAGTTTTGCAATGCCAGCATTCAGAGCCTGTGCTCGTGCATGGTTTGCGGAGTATGGCCGTCTTTTATCCATGCCTGTGCTACCGCTGGCTGTTTTGTGGCCTGGGAGTGTGAGGATGACAGGGAACTTGCTGCTGTGTGTGGAATAACAGTTTGTCTCTGGACAACAGTGGCCGAGGTTCTTCCATGGCGATCCTGTGAGGAAGCATAACCAGCTGTGTGTGAGCTCGATGAAGAGGCTTCAACACAACCTGAAGATGTAGGTGCTGCTGTAGGTTGGCCTACATCTCTAGTGTGTCTTTGTAACTCAACTACGTGCTTTGTCCGCACATGTTTCCACATATTTGTGGTATTGAGGTGACTGACACTTTTAGCTATTTTTAATTTTTAATTACACAGCTTGCATTTCACATAGCAAATATCATGTGCAAGTGTGTGAAAAAAGGACCACGCAGTGCAAGTCCTGGGAGCGCACGTTTTGACTTTTGGAAGACAACTGCTCCGAACAGGTGCCAAACTGGAGGCTACAGGCAACCGAGTCTACAGCCTAACTCTCCCTCCTGTTTGTACCGTTGGGGCAATGTCTTCCTCTATCTTCCTTCTATCACTAACCATTTCTCTAGGCCTCTCCCAGCTTTCAACCAAAGTACTGGTTCTCACCCACAAAGCTCTCCACAGTGCAGCACCCCTCCTACATCTCCTCCCTCATTTCTATCTATCGGCCTAACCGACTGCTGCGCTCTGCAAACGACTTTCGACTAACCTCTGCACTAATACGTACCTCCCACTCCCGACTCCAAGACTTCTCCTGCTCTACGCCAATCCTCTGGAATGCTGTACCCCAAGAAATTAGGACTATCCACAATTTGCATGGTTTCAGGCGCTCCCTCAAAACACATTTGTTCAGAGCGGCCTATCACATTCACTAATCAAAGTCATTCTATGTATTCTGTGTAAGTGTGTGTGTGTCTCTAGCCCATTCACTATCTCCATCCCTCAGTCCCTTAAGATGGCTGGAACATCATTGTAAATGCACCATTGTATATAAACACCTATACTTTGTATCTCCCCCATCTCATTGTACATTGTAAGCTGTCACGAGCAGGGGCGACTTATTTAGCTTAAATTATTGTATTGTTAACGTTGTTACTTATGACTTGTGTTCTGAAACTGCTAAACTGTAAAGCGCTGCGGAATATGATGGCGCTATATAAATAAATATTATTATTATTCCTCTGAGCTGCTCCCACCACCTTCCTGTTCTTCATGCCATGTTGGGTCTTGGACCTCATCATCTCCACTACCCTCTTCCAACACCTGCTGTTGGGTGGTCTGGCCAGCACCATGCTCAACAGAAACTGGCACCTGGGTCTCATCATCATCATCAGATGCGTTCTGCGGTGTGCTGACCATCGGCACTGTCTCACCCGCCTCTTCAGATTCAGAGAGACACAGCTGTTGCGCATCACTGCATACTCCCTCTTCACATTACAGAATGCTGCTTGGCTGGGCCCCTGTTTGCAAGCCAATAGATTCTGAGAACAGAAGCAGACACTCAGCTGGCTCCTGTACAGAACTCTCTGACTGCCTGGGCAATTTGCCAGGCGGTGAAGAGACAGATGGTTGCCCAACAGTGCTGTGGTCCTGAGAGGAGGTGGAAGCAATTGAAGTCGATGCATTGGCTGACATCCAAACAACAACGACTTCAATTTGTTCTTCCCGCAGCAGGGGGGTACTCCGAGCTCCTACAAAAGTGCGCATAAAGGAACGCTCACGGCCCGGGGAAAACTGGTGGATGCTGTGTCACTGGGGCCGCAGCAGCCACAGAATCCCCACGTCCTCTCCCTGAAGAAACTCCACGACCACGTGCCTTACTCCCTGCCTTCTTCATCTTGGTAGATTGATAAAGAAAGTCTGAAAAGTTATAAGGTCTAAGTGTGGTTATTCCGCAGAGACTGCAGTGAACACTGCACACAACTGTTCACTACCCAATGCGTCTCAGCAGGAAGGCAGTCTGTGCGTCAAAACAAAGGCACAAGCATACATCCATGTACCCTGTTTATACAGCTATATAAAAAAAAATATGTAGTAGTGACGCACACTTTATTGAGGTACAGTATTACATTGCCATTCACCATCTGTGGCTATGCAGTGTCATCTATATATACCTTATCTATCTGTTGTCATGCTTCCAAGTCGACAGTCAGCCATAAATAGCAATTTTCACTATGCACTATGCACTTTTTAAAGGTTATGTTTGTTAATAAAAATGATTATTGCCACATATTATGAGTTTTACATGATGGAAATTGTATAATTTTGTATAAAATATTTAGGGACATTATTCAGCAAATGGAACATTTTAGTAATATCACAGATAACTTGTAATGCTGATGATGTTTTGAAGTCAGACATTCATTGTCTATACAATAAAAATGGTGTACATACTGTTACTTATCCATCATTAATGGATTCAGATATGTACTTGTATGCTTTTATGTACAACCGTATAGCAGATTCCTTAACTAATTTATTTTGTGGTTTGCATTGCTGTTCAACATGTTAATGTATGTGTTTATGTTTGTCAATTCTTTATTTATCTAGATATTAGTTTAAATGAAATCATCATCTTATGGTAGTAAAGGTTATCTTTCTCTTGTTTGAAGTATAGACATTTAAAATTGACAGGTAACAAGGAAATTACTTGATCTAGTATTTAAACATCCTCCTTGACCCTGGGCTCCAACACCGCCAGTTGTTGCTCGGAAGTGCTGTTAGCACAGTCAACACTTGCTCCTGTGTTACTGGGGTTCAGTAATGTCAGCTGGTCCTCGGTTGTGCCATTGGCTCTTTTCCTTCTGCTGCCCCTCCGGGTTCCAGTACCGTCAGCTGGTTCTCCGCAGTGCCTTTGGCCTAGGTGCCTCCATGTCGGTATCCGAGTTCCAGCAACGTCTGCTGGTCCTTGGTAGTGCTTTGGAGCACAGGTACCTCCTGCTTAGTAACCGTGTCCCAGTAACGTCAGCTGGTCCTCGGTTGTGCCATTGGCTCTTTTCCTTCTGCTGCCCCTCCGGGTTCCAGTACCGTCAGCTGGTTCTCCACAGTGCCTTTGGCCTAGGTGCCTCCATCTCGGTATCCGAGTTCCAGCAACGTCTGCTGGTCCTTGGTAGTGCTTTGGAGCACAGGTACCTCCTGCTTAGTAACCGTGTCCCAGTAACATCAGCTGGTACAAGATTGTGCTACAAATACAAGATACGGAACAAGAGACACAAGAACAATAAGCAGAAGATCTAAAAGCAGAAGAACATGAAGTATAAGACCAAAATGAAGAGCAAAATATATGCTCTAAATTCTAAGCAGAAGAAGACTAAGCAGTGTATGGGGGTGAGTCCGTTCCTCCTCGTGGTGCCCCTGGAAAATGCCTGCTGCTGCAGGCTAAACTGAACACGGACAAATACTGTTGTAATTTAAATCTTTTGTGACAGCAAGAACGGAAGGATGAAAAATTCATACTTTGACAGATTACAAGTACAGGATTCTCTGTCACAAATAAGAATATGATGAAGAAGATGAAGCAGAATATGAATAAGAATAATCGTTTAATAAGAAGAATATGAGTAATGTTAACAAAGATGAATAGCAAGAAGTTTAAGAAGAAGATAAAGAAGGTGAAGATGAAGAATAATTTGATGAAAAAGATGATGCTGCAGAAGATTATGAAGGAGAAAGTGTGTGAAAAGTTAAAAAGGTGAAGATGAAGAGCATGGAAGTTGTGTAATATACATATTTGCCAAAATATAAAAAACGTTAACATTGTCAATTTCTTCGTCAATCCGAACATCTTTAAAAAAAAAAATATTTATGCTATTCCATTTGATTGGGTTAAACATCTATGCCTTTAATGTCTCCTCAACCTTCCCCAATACATTCTACATTACTCTTTCTTGTTTTCCTTCATGTACAATTAACCAACAAGGCAAGAATGGGTTTTTTTTAATTTCGATATTTTGTTCCCATAGACTTACATGGGACTTCCGGTATCGGTATCGCCGATATTTTAGTGATATCGGCGATACCATTCCGATTCCGATACTTTAGGATATCGGAAAGTATCGCTCAACTCTAGTGGTCAGTCCTCAGAAAGTGTCAAAAACACATTAAGGCCGGGGTCACACACAACTTCTAAAAAATCAAACCGTTTTAGTCGGACGATTATCGCACAAAAATTTCATGAACATTGATCCGTCTGTCATCCGATTTTCCTGCGATGATGCGATTTAGTCGCGTCTGAGCGTACATTTCACATCCGATTGACATCCGACTTGAGAGATTTTGTCGGTGGCTAGCAAAAACGACATATAAATGGATCCAAATGAATAGTTTTTAAATCACAAAAGAAATAATAGATATATGAACATAGAATACATATATATATATATATATATATAAATATATATATATACATGTCATTGTGACATATATATATTTATAGTTCATACACTTCTACATAGTATAATAGCCGCTAATTCAATTGCCGGCTTTTGTGAAATTACAGACCCGACATGAAATGACACATGGTTTACATACAGTTAACCATGTCATTTCATGTAGTTTGATATATGGTTTTCACTAACAATTACATGAGTGTATGTGTGCAAAATTTCACACATGTAGGGGTTAATTAAAGGAGTAAATTCTTTGAAAAAAATGAGTGGGCTCCAGCGCTATTTTTTCCACCAGACAGGCAAAGCCAGCGAGTGGGGTCAGATAATAATAGCCTAGGGAGGGTGCATTTATTTTGTGCCCCCCCTGGCTACTAACATCTGCCCCCAGCCACCCCAGAAAAGGCAAATCTATAATTAGATTCGCCCTTTCTGGCACTTAGCCCGTCTATTCCCATTGCCCTGTAGCAGTGGCTAATGGGTTAATAATGGGTTAAAGCCACCTTGCTATTGGAAGGTGACTTTAAACCTGGTTAATAATTGAGAGTTGTCAATTAGACAACTCTCAATTATTAATCCTATTGTATGAAATTTTAAAAAAAACACGCACACATTATTTAAAAATAATTTTAATGCAATAAACACACAGTTTTTGACCATCTTTTATTGTACTGGTATTCCTTTGATTCCCTTGTTCTCCTGTAATAAAAAAAAAAAAATAAAACAACATTATTCTTACCTATCCGGCGCTCAGTCAGGTCCAACGCTGTAATCCTTCACAAAGGGTTAACTGGTTTACAGCAAGCAGCGCAGCTAATGCTGGCAGCTCAGCTGTAAGCCCCCGAATGAATGAGCTCCTATCCCGGATGACAGGAGAGGAAGTGATTAACTGAGAAGCTTAATTGATTACTTCCCATGCTAATCAGTTCAGGTCAGCCGGGGACACCGCACAGCATCAGTGACGTCAGAGGGAGTCCCCGGCTGACCTGAAGTGAACTGATTACCGTGGAAAGCAATCAATTAAGCTTCCCAGCTAATCACTTCCTCTCCTGCCAGCCGGGAGATTAGCTAATTTCTTCGGGGGTTTACAGCTGAGCTGCCAGCATTAGCTGCGCTGCTAGCTGTAAACCTGTTAACCCTTTACGATGGATTACAGCGGGGGACCTGACTGTGCGCCGGATAGGTAAGAAGAAGCTTGCTTTATTATTTTATTTTTATTACAGGAGAACAAGGGAATCGAAGGATTACCTGTACAAAAAAGATGGTCAAAAACTGTGTATTTATTTCATTAAAATTATTTTTCATTAATGTGTGTGTGTAATTTTTTACCATTTCATACAATAGGATTAATAATCGATAGTTGTCTAATTGACAACTCTCAATTATTAACCTGGCTTAAAGTCACCTTCCAATAGCAAGGTGGCTTTAACCCATTATTAACCCATTAGCCACTGCTACAGGGCAATGGGAATAGACGGGCTAAGTGCCAGAAAGGGCGAATCTAATTATAGATTTGCCTTTTCTGGGGTGGCTTGGGGCAGATGTTAGTAGCCAGGGGGGCACAAAAATAATGCACCCTCCCTAGGCTATTACTATCTGTCCCCACTCATTGGCTTTCCCTGTCTGGTGGAGAAAATAGCGCGGGAGCCCACACATTTTTATTCAACGAATTTACACCTTTAACCCCTCTCTGACATTAGACGTACTATCCCGTCCATAAAACCCGTGCCATTGTGACCATGGATGGGATAGTACGTCATAGGCGATCAGCTGCGCTCCTGAGGGGAGCGCAGCTAATCGCCGCGGTGTCAGCTGATTATCACAGCTGACACCCGTGACTGTGTGTCAGGAGTGGTCACGGACCGCTCCCGGCACATTAACCCCTAGCACACCGCGATCAAACATGATCGCGGTGTACTGGGGGCACAGGGGAGGATCGCACGAGGTGGGAGCTCTCTGCGCGCCCCCCTGAGACCCTCAGACCAGCGCGATGTGATCGCGCTGTTCTGAGGGCTTCCTCCCTCCCAGGACCCGGATCCAAGATGGCGCCGGGGTCCTGGAGGGAGGCGGCTTCCTCAGTGCCTGCTGAGAGCAGGCACTGAGAAGCCTGCAGCTATGCCTGAGCGATCGCTGGTGTGACAGAGTGCTGTGCACACTGTCACACCAGCGATTTGATAAAATACAGTGATGTCCCACCCTGGGACAAAGTAAAAAAGTTAAAAAAATAAAAATAAACATGTTATAAAAAAAAATCCAAAATAAATAAAAAAAAAAAAAAATATTCCCCAATAAATTCATTTCTTCCTGTAAATAAAAAAAACAAAACAATAAAAGTACACATATTTGGTATCGCCGCGTCCGTAACGACCCCCCCTATAAAACTGTCCCACTAGTTAACCCCTTTAGTGAACCCCTTAAAAAAAAAAAAACGAAGCAAAAAATCAATGCTTTATCATCATACCGCAGAACAAAAAGTGGAATAACGCGCGATCAAAAAGACCGATATAAATAATCATGGTACCGCTGAAAAGGTCATCTTGTCCCGCAAAAAACAAGCCGCCATACAGCATCATGAGCGAAAAAATAAAAAAGTTATAGCTCGCAGAATAAAGCGATGCAAAAATAATTATTTTTTATATAAAATTGTTTTTATTCTATAAAAGCGCCAAAACATAAAAAAATGATATAAATGAGGTATCGCCATAATCGTACTGACCCGAAGAATAAAACTGCTTTATCAATTTTACCACACGCGGAACAATAAAAACGCCTCCCCCAAAAGAAATTCATGAATTGCTGATTTTTGTTCATTCTAACCTCCCAAAAATCGAAATAAAAAGCGATCAAAAAATGTCACCTGCTCAAAAATGGTACAAATAAAAACGTCAACTCGTACCGCAAAAAATAAGACCTCACATGACTCTGTGGGCCAAAATATGCAAAAATTATAGCTCTCAAAATGTGGCGATGCAAAAAACTATTTTTGCAATAAAAAGCGTCTTTTAGCGTGACAGCTGCCAATCATAAAAACCCGCTATAAATAGTAAATCAAACCCCCCTTTATCACCCCCTTAGTTAGGGAAAAATAATAAAATTAAAAAAAATGTATTTATTTCCATTTTCCCATTAGGGTTAGGGTTAGGGTTGCGGCTAAAGTTAGGGTTAGGGTTGGCGCTAAAGTTAGGGTTAGGGTTGGGATTAGGGGTGTGTTATGGTTAGGTTTGTCGTTAGGGTTGGGACTAGGGTTAGGGGTGTGTTGGGGTTAGGGTTGGAGTTAGAATTGGGGGGTTTCCGCTGTTTAGGCACATCAGGGGCTCTCCAAATGTGACATGGCGTCTGATCTCAATTCCAGCCAATTCTGCGTTGAAAAAGTCAAACGGTGCTCCTTCACTTCTGAGCTCTGCCATGCGTCCAAACAGTAGTTTATCCCCACATATGGGGTATCAGCGTACTCTGGACCCCAAGAGTTATTGTGCAATTTGTCCTATTTCTTCTGTTACCCTTGGGAAAATAAAAAACTGGGGGCGAATATATCATTTTTGTACAAAAAAAATTATTTTTTGTTTTTACGGCTGTACATTATAAACTTCTGTGAAGCACTTGGGGCTTCATAGCGCTCACCACACACCTAGATAAGTTCCTTGTGGGTCTATTTTCCAAAATGGGGTCACTTGTTGGGGATTTCCACTGTTTAGGCGCATCAGGGGCTCTCCAAATGCGACATGACACCCCCAGACCATTCCATCAAAGTCTGCAATCCAAAACGTCACTACTTCCCTTCCGAGCCCCAACGTGTACCCATACAGTAGTTTTCTCCCACATATTGGGTATCAGCGTACTCAGGACAAATTGGGCAACAACTTTTGGGGTCCAATTTCTCCTGTTACCCTTGTAAAAATAAAATATTGGGGCGAAAAAATCATTTTTGCAAAAAAAAAAAAGATTTTTTATTTTTACGGCTGTGCGTTATAAACTTCTGTGAAGCACTTCGGGGTTCAAAGTGCTCACCACACATCTAGATAAGTTCCTTGTGGGGTCTATTTTCCAAAATGGGGTCACTTGTGGGGGGTTTCCACTGTTTAGGCGCTTCAGGGGCTCTCCAAATGCGACATGACGCACCCAGACCATTCCATCAAAGTCTGCAATCCAAAACGTCACTACTTCCCTTCCGAGCCCTGACGTGCGCCCATACAGTAGTTTTCTCCCACATATTGGGTATCAGCGTACTCAGGACAAATTGGACAACAACTTTTGGGGTCCAATTTCTCCTGTTACCCTTGTGAAAATAAAATATTGGGGCGAAAAAATCATTTTTGTAAAAAAAAAAGATTTTTTATTTTTACGGCTGTGTGTTATAAACTTCTGTGAAGCACTTCGGGGTTCAAAGTGCTCACCACACATCTAGATAAGTTCCTTGTGGGGTCTATTTGCCAAAATGGGGTCACTTGTGGGGGGTTTCCACTGTTTAGGTGCATCAGGGGCTCTCCAAATGTGACATGACGCCCCCAGACCATTCCATCAAAGTCTGCAATCCAAAACGTCACTACTTCCCTTCCGAGCCCCGACGTGTGCCCATACAGTAGTTTTCGCCCACATATTGGGTATGAGTGTACTCAGGACAAATTGGACAACAACTTTTGCGTTACAATTTCTTCTGCTACCCTTGTGAAAATAAAATATTGGGGGCGAAAAAATCATTTTTGTAAAAAAAAAAAAAGATTTTTTATTTTACGGCTGTACGTTATAAACTTTAGTGAAACACCTGGGGTTCAAAGTTCTCACCACACATCTAGATAAGTTCCTTGAGGGGTCTAGTTTCCAAAATGGTGTCATTTATGGGGGTTTCCACTGTTTAGGCAGATCAGGAGCTCTCCAAACACGACATGGCGTCCAGCCAATTCTGCGTTGAAAAAGTCAGACGGCGCTCCTTCCCTTCCAAACTCTGCCATGCACCCAAACAGTGGTTTACCCCCACATATGGGGTATCAGCGCACTCAGGACAAATAGCACAATAACTTTTAGAGTCTTGTTACCCTTGGAAAAATAAAAATTGGGGTGAAAAGATCATTTTTGTGGAAAAAATATGATTTTTAAATTTTACGGCTCTACGTTATAAACTTGTGTGAAGCACTTGGGGGTTCAAATTGCTCATCAAAAATCTAGATAAGTTCCTTAGGGGGTCTAGTTTCCCAAATGGGGTCATTTGTGGGGGTTTCCACTGTTTAGGCACATCAGGGGCTCTCCAAATGCAACATGGCATCCAAACTCAATTCCAGCCAATTTTGGTTGGAAAAAGTCAAATGGTGCTCCTTCCATTCCGAGCTCTGCCGTGCGCCCAAACAGTGGTTCCCCCCCACATATGGGGTATCAGCGTACTTAGGACAAATTTTACAACAACTTATGTGGTCCAATTTCTCCTGTTACCCTTGGGAAAATAAAAAATTAGTGACTAAAAGATAATTTTTGTGGGAAAAAAATAGGATTTTTTATTTTCATGCCCGGGCATTATAAACTTGTGTGAAGCACTTGGGGGTTCAAAGTGCTCACCAAAGATCTAGATAAGTTCCTTAGGGGGTCTAGTTTCCAAAATGGGGTCAGTTGTGGGGGGTTTCCACTGTTTAGGCTCATCTGGGGCACTGCAAACGGAACATGACCCCCATTAACGTCTGCATTCCAAAACGTTACTACTTCCTTTCCAAGCCCTGCCGTGCGCCCAAACAGTTTCCCCCCCCCACATATGGGGTATCAGCGTACTCAGGACAAATTGGACAACAACTTTTGGGGTCCAATTTCCTTGGGAAAATTCAAAAATTTGGGACTAAAAAATAATTTTTGTGGAAAATTGATTTTTTTTTTTTCACACCCAGGCTTTATAAACTTTTGTGAAACACTTGAGGGTTCAAAATGCTCACAACAGATCTAGATAAGTACCTTAGGGGGTCTAGTTTCCAAAATGGTGTCACTAGTGGGGGGTTTCCACTGTTTAGGCGCATCAGGGGCTCTCCAAACGCGACATGGCATCCAATCTAAATTCCAGCCAATTTTAGTTTGAAAAAGTCAAACGTCGCTCCTTCCCTTACGAGCTCTGCCGTGTGCCCAAACAGTGGTTTTCCCCCACATATGGGGTATTGGCATACTCAGGAGAAATTGCATAACAACCTTATCTGTCCATTTTCTCCTTTTACCCTTGTGAAAATAAAAAAAAAAGTTTGTAAAAGATCATTTTTGTGGCTAAAAAGTAAAATATTCATTTTTTCCTTCCATGTTGCTTTAGTTACTGTGAAGCACCTGAAGGGTTAATAAACTTCTTGAATGTGGTTTTGAGTACCTTGAGGGGTGCAGTTTTTAGAATGGTGTCACTTTTGGGTATTTTCTGCCATATAGAAAGTGACTTCAAATGTGAGGTGGTCCCTAAAAAAAATGGCTTTGTAAATTTTGTTGTAAAAATGAGAAATCGCTGGTCAAATTTTAACCCTTATAACTTCCTAACAAAAAAAAAATTTTGGTTCCAAAATTGTGCTGATGTAAAGTAGACATGTGGGAAATGTTATTTCTTAACTATTTTGTGTGATATATTTCTCTGTTTTAAGGGAATAAAAATTCAAAGTTTGAAAATTGCAAAATTTTAAAAATTTTCGCCATATTTGCGGTTTTTTTCAAAAATAAACGCAAGTTATATCGAAGAAATTTTACCACTAACATGAAGTACAATATGTCACGAGAAAACAATCTCAGAATCGTGAAGATCCGTTGAAGCGTTCCAGAGTTATAACCTCATAAAGAGACAGTGGTCAGAATTGTAAAAATTGGCCCGGTCATTAACGTGCAAACCACCCTTGGGGGTGAAGGGGTTAATTAACCTCTACATGTATGAAATGTTGCACACATACACTCATGTGATTGTTAGTGAAAACCATATATCAAACTACATGAAATGACATGGTTAACTGTATGTAAACCATGAGTCATTTCATGTCAGGTCTGTAATTTCACAAAAGCCGGCAATTGAATTAGCGGCTATTATACTATGCAGAAGTGCATGAACTATAAATATATGTATATATGTCACAATGACATATATATATCTATGTATTCTATGTGTGTATATCTATTCTTTCTATTCTTTATTAAAGCTGTCAGTGTGATTTTACAGTATAGCCGGGGATGAATTGCTTTTCTAAAGAACACCGGTGCGATTTAATCGCAAGTCACACGTGCGGTTCGTTTGTAATCCGATTTTTCATCGCTCCCATAGACTTGCATTGGCGATAGTCGACCCACAATCGGTGACAATCGCAGCATGCTGCGATTGCACTCGCACGTATAAAACGGACGACAAAAAAATCGGATGCTGGGAGCTGCTCCATAGATTAACATTGGTCCGACTGCAATGCGATATCTCATCGCTTTGCAGTCGTCCGATTTTGTCACCAGTGTGACCCCGGCCTTATAGTGAACTACAGACACTGATAAGCCAAGGACGAGCGGTAATCAGTCAGGATTCCCAGAAGCCGATATCCAGCTCCTAGGAAGAAGGGCAGAAGTCTGGAGAAATAAGGGTCAACACTGGAAATATTGAGTTTTTACATGCACAATGTATTTGGCAATAAAAGGGTAAAAACTTATGAAATGCTGATAATTGTACTTTGTGAAAAAAGTATGTGTCCGCCTCCAAACTTTTAGCCACCACTGTAGATACAGTACATTCAGTAGTCACTGCTTGGAAATGTGTGTCCTGGGATGTTTCCCTCTAACACCCAGCTGGCAATGTATTCATACACATCTAGAAGGAATAACAGAGGAATAACACAACGTAGAGTTCAAAGAAAATACGTTTCTGCAGTGTAATAGTACAAGCATTTACTAAAGCTCTGTTCACACAAGCATCAGAGGATCTGTTTAAAACCACCGTCAGCAGTCAGTGCAGAATTCAACGAAAAAAATAGAATGCGTTGCTGTTTTCCTTTCACAACTGAATCGTTTAAAGGGGTCCTTAAATCACTAGAGGTATCAGTTGTATCTGTAATATAGTGGTTTGGAAAAAATGTAACAGGATACACAAGAAGAAAATTACCATTTAATTATTGTAATGACATGGTGGCGAAATATTGGAATTGCTCAGTATGTACAGTACAGACCAAAAGTTTGGACACACCTTCTCATTCAAAGATTTTTCTGTATTTTCATGACTATGAAAATTGTAGAATCACACTGAAGGCATCAAAACTATGAATTAACACATGTGGAATTATACATTACACTTTACAAAAAAGTGTGAAACAACTGAAAATATGTCTTATATTCTAGGTTCTTCAAAGTAGCCACCTTTTGCTTTGATTACTGCTTTGCACTCAGAAAAGGTGAACGGACGGACTCTACATGCCTGGTTCCCACCGTGAAGCATGGAGGAGGAGGTGTGATGGTGTGGCGATGCTTTGCTGGTGACACTGTTGGGGATTTATTCAAAATTGAAGGCATACTGAACCAGCATGGCTACCACAGCATCTTGCAGCAGCATGCTATTCCATCCGGTTTGCGTTTAGTTGGACCATCATTTATTTTTCAACAGGACAATGACCCCAAACACACCTCCAGGCTGTGTAAGGGCTATTTGACCAAGAAGGAGAGTGATGGGGTGCTACGCCAGATGACCTGGCCTCCACAGTCACCAGACCTGAACCCAATCGAGATGGTTTGGGGTGAGCTGGACCGCTCACCGCCTCAATTTTGAATAAATCCCAACATTGTCGTTCAACTGACAGCCACCCAATGTATATCAAAGAGTAAACTTCAGAAGGCCCAAGTATTAAAGTTGCACATTTTTGCACCAAGTACAGTGGCAGCATTTTTGTTTTTCTACTTTTCTAAAAAATGAAAACTAGGCGAGGCTTAGCAGTAGGATTGTGGCAAAGAACATCCAATAAACTAATTATAATTTATGAAAAAGGGGTGTAAATAATAGCAGAAATCTCCTCCCGTTCAGCCTGAAAGGTGCAACAAATTAATTTCTTCATTTCAGGTCAGGGCATTTATCCTCTGTTCTGCAGTTTAAAGAACTGTACATTTTTCTCTCGTTCAGATATTCAAATATATTTAGATATAGGAAAGATGTGTATCTTCGTACCGTGTTAGCCAGTAGATAGAAAAATATTTAGACTTGAGAGTCCTCAGTGGTCAACCACTGAGGACTCTCAAGTCTAAATATTTTTCAAATATATTTAGCATCTTATTTTCAAGATACATGGGCTTAGTTATAATTTTATTTTCATATTCATGACATTGTTGGGAAATAAAGGAAACATGTGTTTGAAGTTAGTCACTCAAGGCCAAGCCATGAGGCAGGGTAATCAAATGTTCTAGGGTCAGATATGAAGACAGCACATAGTAAACTACAGGGAAAAGACAAAAGCGTATTCAGGTCACAGTCCGAGGTCAGAATGCCAGGAAGATAGCGGATCACAGCAAAGGGGCTAGGCAAATGAAGCTGGGCGAAACGCGCGTCGGGGCAGAGGGACAGGACTCCGCCACAGGTTCATACCGCTGCTAACATTCAGGTAAAGTTTATGGGCCCACATATATGTATAGCATTATGTGTAACTGTATAGCGCTTTGCAGCCAAAGTCTGAACATTAGATCTAAGTGTCGTGCTTTATAGTATTATCTTCCCGCTAATGTGCCACTATAATGGTATCTGCATTCAGAACCAGGGATTAGTATGAACAATGTGCAGGCCACAATTCCATGCACAGCGACACATAGGGTAGGATAATCTATTATCGGCAGTTGCCTTGTTCATATACCTTTTTCTAATTTTGGTCAGATTTAGATTGCAATAAGATCATTACTTTGCCATGCAGCATTTTGTATACTAAGGAGAGCCTAAGGTCCCTCTTTTTTCTACCTTGCATCCTTTTTTTAATTTTATAATAACTTTTTGTATGTGTTTTATATTAATAAAGTTGGAAACATTTTTCAAAAAAAACTTTTTTCATGCGTTAATTATTGCTTTATGTATCCCGGAGTTAACATGAAGGGATTGGGTTATCTAAATGAATGGTCAGAACAAAGTCCAAGGTGAGGCAGCAACAGATCAGCAAATAGAGTACAGGAATAAAAGGAAAACATGCACCACCAAGCAAATGCTACGATTGGCAAGTAGCTGGGTAATCACTTTGATAAAGGGAATACCTGACGGAAGCTCAGCATCTCAAAGTCTCAGATTGGACAGCTCAGCTGTCAATCAAAATACAGCTCAGCATGCTCCTGCACTGGATTGGACGACTGAGCTGTCAGTCACTGCATCCAAAACACACTGAGCGGACGAATTGTGACAATGTGTTAGTCGTGCACAAAAATGAGTATTAAGGACCCCATAAATACATTTTCAATTTTTTTCTCCTTTCTGTAATAATTATTTTTATACAGTACAGACCAAAAGTTTGGACACACCATCTCATTTAAAGATTTTTCTGTATTTCCATGACTATGAAAATTGTAAATTCACACTGAAGGCATCAAAACTATGAATTAACACATGTGGAATTATATACTTAGCAAAAAATTGTGAAACAACTGAAAATATGTCTTATATTCTAGGTTCTTCAAAGTAGCCACCTTTTGCTTTGATGACTGCTTTGCACACTCTTGGCATTCTCTTGATGAGCTTCAAGAGGGAGTCACCGGAAATAGTTTTCACTTCACCGGTGTGCCCTTTCAGGTTTAATAAGTGGGATTTCTGGCCTTATAAATGGGGTTGGGACCATCAGTTGTGTTGTGCAGAAGTCTGGTGGATACACAGCTGATAGTCCTACTGAATAGACTGTTAGAATGTGTATTATGGCAAGAAAAAAGCAGCTAAGTAAATAAAAACGAGTGGCCATCATTACTTTAAGAAATGAAGGTCAGTCAGTCCGAAAAATTGGGAAAACTTTGAAAGTGTCCACAAGTGCAGTTGCGAAAACCATCAAGCGCTACAAAGAAACTGGCTCACATGAGGACCGCCCCAGGAAAGGAAGACCAAGAGTCACCTCTGTTTCTGAGGATAAGTTTATCCGAGTCACCAGCCTCAGAAATCGCAGGTTTACAGCAGCTCAGATTAGAGACCAGGTCAATGCCACACAGAGTTCTAGCAGCAGACACACCTCTACAACAACTGTTAAGAGGAGACTTTGTGCAGCAGGCCTTCATGGTAAAATAACTGCTAGTAAACCACTGCCAAGGACAGGCAACAAGCAGAAGAGACTTGTTTGGGCTAAAGAATACAAGGAATGGACATTAGTAGAGATGAGCGACTTTGCCTTTTTTAGGGTCGAGTCGGGTTTTGTGAAAGCCGACTTTCTCAAAAGTCGGGTCGAACGAAATCGGCCGACTATCGCGAAAAGTTGGAGGTCCGACTGAAACATGAAACCCAATGCAAGTCAATGGGGAAGCAAAGTCGGCAGGGAGTGGAGGACAGTAAACACACCTACAGTGCCCATTTCAATGGCAATGACATAAATTCTTATTACTTAAGCTTGTCAACCTTAATTTACTTTATAATAATAGTAACGCATTGAAAACTGGGGGTTATTTGGCTAAAGTTGTGGGGGGGGCAGGGCTGGCTCCAGGTTTTCGTGTGCCCCGGGTGAAAGTGTCAGTGGGCCCCTTTAACACATACCACAATTCATGATGCTCCGATACGGCACAGAAATATAGGTATAGTACAATGATAAATACTTCACTTCTTACATTACATGACTGATATCTATTGTAAATTCTACAATAGCTCAAAAAACAGACAGTATATTACTCCAGTATTATGGCCACCACATAGTGTGCCATACAGAATAATGAGCCCCATATATTGCTCCATACAGAATAATTGGACCCATATAATGTTCCATACAGTATATGATGGTCCCCATATAATGTGCCACACAGTATAGGATGGTCCCCATTGAGTAGAATGAGCCCCACATATTGCTCCATACAGTATAATGAGTCGCATATAAAGCTCCATACAGTATATGATAGGCCCCATTGTTAGGGGTCGAGTTCGCGCTTCTGCACAAGGGGAATCTCGAACCATCCCGGCTGCGGTCTCCCATCCGTCTCCGGCTGCAGTGGACTCTGCTCAGCTTAGACGTCAGTCCCAGCGTCTCGCCCAGTCTAACAGTGTGCAGAGGATTACTGTTGCCTCTCCAGGCTCTGCTATTGTGGTCAATACTGGTTAGCGGCGAGCAGACGTCTTTAGGACTAAGTCCTTGTTTTCCCCTTCTGAGCATGCCCAGGGTGAGATCTCTCATTGGAGATCAGGGGTCACATGCTCAGGTACTGCAGCAGCTCCTATTGGTCCGCCAGGAAGGTCCTGTGACTACTGGTGTTCTGGAACAGTTTCATTGGTCCTTGTTTCTGGCAGGTCCTGTAGCTGTTACTATAAAAGGGTGGCTTGGCTGGGCCGCCATGCGCTAGTATCAATTGCATTATGTGCTTTGCGCCAGTGTGATCATGCATGCATGTGGTTAGGGCTCAGCTGAAATAAGTCCCTAGAATACCGGCACCTCCGGTGAGGAGATTTGAGTGCAAGTGGTTAGGGCTTGGCTGAATAAGCCCCTAGAATACCGGCTTCTCCGGTGAGGAGATTGCTTGAATGCGTTGCTGTCTGCATGATCACGGACTGCTATCCGCACAGCAGTTATCTGTGTATCCCTATGGTGTTAACAGGACACAGTCTTTTTCTCAGCGGCTCTGTGACGCAACAGGGTTCGCTTTATAACGCTGGTTCAGCGCCCTAGCGTTTTACTTTGCGGCTCACTGAAGCTAAGTGAGTTCGCACCTATCGCCATATAGCGCTGTGGCATTCCCATTAGCGGCTCTGGGGATTAACAGAGTTCGCACTTAATGCCACAGCGTGCTACGGCGTTTATTTTAGCGACTCTGCGGGATAACAGAGTTCGCTACTTTCGCCATCTTACTAGCAGCGGGCTTCGCCTGCACGGTGGACCCCGGGCTGCGAACGCGCCTCTCTACTATATCTATTAGGTGCGTTCCGCAGACCCTAACACCCATATAATGCTCCATACAGAATAGGCCCCATATATGCTCCATATGATGCTCCATACCCTATATGATGCCCCATAAATAATGAACCCCATATGATGCTCCAGTATATGATGGGCCCCTTGGATGATGCTCCAGTGTATAATGGGCCTATATAATGCTCCATACAGAATAATGAGCCCCATATATTGCTCCATACAAAATAATGAGCCCCATATATTGCTCCATACAGAATAATTGGTCCCATATAATGTTCCATACAGTATATGATGAGCTCCACATAGTGCTCCAGTATATGATAGTCCCCATATAATGTGCCATAAAGTATAGGACGGTCCCCATGGAGTAGAATGAGCCCCACATATTGCTCCATACAGTATAATGAGTCGCATATAAAGCTCCATACAGTATATGATGGGCCCCATATATTGCTCCATACAGAATGGGCTCCATATAATGCTCCATACAGAATAGGCCCCATATGTGCCCCATATGATGCTCCATACCCTATATGATGCCCCATAGATAATGAACCCCATGTGATTCTCCAGTATATGATCAGCCTCATGGATGATGCTCCAGTGGGCCAATATAATGCTCCATATACAGTCAGGGCCAGAAATATTTGGACAGTGACACAATTTTCGCGAGTTGGGCTCTGCATGCCACCACATTGGATTTGAAATGAAACCTCTACAACAGAATTCAAGTGCAGATTATAACGTTTAATGTGAAGGGTTGAACAAAAATATGTGTTAGAAAATGTAGGAATTGTACACATTTCTTTACAAACACACCACATTTTAGGAGGTCAAAAGTAATTGGACAAATAAACATAACCCAAACAAAATATTTTTATTTTCAAAATTTTGTGGCGAATCCTTCGGAGGCAATCACTGCCTTAAGTCTGGAACCCATGGACATCACCAAACGCTGGGTTTCCTCCTTCTTAATGCTTTGCCAGGCCTTTACAGCCGCAGCCTTCAGGTCTTGCTTGTTTGTGGGTCTTTCCCTCTTAAGTCTGGATTTGAGCAAGTGAAATGCATGCTCAATTGGGTTAAGATCTGGTGATTGACTTGGCCATTGAAGAATGTTCCACTTTTTTGCACTCATGAACTCCTGTGTAGCTTTGGCTGTATGCTTGGGGTCATTATCCATCTGTACTATGAAGCGCCGTCCAATCAAGTTTGCAGCATTTGGCTGAATCTGGGCTGAAAGTATATCCCGGTACACTTCAGAATTCATCCGGCTACTCTTGTCTGCTGTTATGTCATCAATAAACACAAGTGACCCAGTGCCATTGAAAGCCATGCATGGCCATGCCATCACGTTGCCTCCACCATGTTTTACAGAGGATGTGGTGTGCCTTGGATCATGTGCCGTTCCCTTTCTTCTCCAAACTTTTGGCTTCCCATCATTCTGGTACAGGTTGATCTTTGTCTCATCTGTCCATAGAATACTTTTCCAGAACTGAGCTGGCTTCTGGAGGTGTTTTTCAGCAAATTTAACTCTGGCCTGTCTATTTTTGGAATTGATGAATGGTTTGCATCTAGATGTGAACCCTGATGTGAACCCTTTGTATTTACTTTCATGGAGTCTTCTCTTTACTGTTGACTTAGAGACAGATACACCTACTTCACTGAGAGTGTTCTGGACTTCAGTTGATGTTGTGAACGGGTTCTTCTTCACCAAAGAAAGTATGCGGCGATCATCCACCACTGTTGTCTTCCGTGGGCTCCCAGGTCTTTTTGGATTGATGAGTTCACCAGTGCTTTCTTTCTTTCTCAGGATGTACCAAATTGTAGATTTTGCCACTTCTAATGTTGTAGCAATTTCATGGATGGGTTTTTTTCTGTTCTTGCAGCTTAAGGATGGCTTGTTTCACCTGCATGTAGAGCTCCTGTGACCACATGTTTCCTTCACAGCAAAACCTTCCAAATGCAAACACCACACCTCAAATCAACTCCGGCCCTTTCATGTGCTTAATTGAGAATGACATAACAAAGGGATTGCCCACACCTGTCCATGAAATAGCCTTGGAGTCATTTGTCCAATTACTTTTGGTCCCTTTAAAAACAGGGTGGCACATGTTAAGGAGCTGAAACTCCTAAACCCTTCATCCAATTTTAATGTGGATACCCTCAAATGAAAGCTGAAAGTCTGAACTTCAACTGCATCTGATTTGTTTTGTTTCAAATTCATTGTGGTAATGTCTAGAACCAAAATTAGATAAATGTTGTCTCTGTCCAAATATTTATGGACCTAACTGTATGATATGCCCCATTTATAATGCTCCAGTGTATAATGGGCCCTGTAAATGCTGCTCCAGTGTCTGATGTCCCCCATTTAGAATGCTACAGCATATGATGGGCCCCATGGATGATGCTCCAGTGACTGATCTGCCCCATTTAAAATGCTCCAGTATATGATGGGCCCCATGGATGATGCTCCAGTGACTGATCTGCGCCATTTAGAATGCTCCAGTATATGATGGGCCCCATGGATGATGCTCCAGTGTCTTATGGGCCAAAATAATGTTCCATATATAATGGGCCCCATTTATAATGATCCAGTGTATAATGGGCCCCGTAAATGCTGCTCCAGTGTCTGATGTCCCCCATTTAGAATGCTCCAGTGTATGATGGGCCCTATCTATGATTCTCAAGTGTATAATGCTCCCCATATATTGCTCCAAACATTAAAAAAATGAAATACCTCTCCTCGCTGGGCACTGCTCTACTCTGGACTCCTCAGCGTCACCATCTTATAGCTCTCTGCACTTGGACTGTTTAGGCAGAGGGCGTACAGACGTGACTTCATCGCCGGTGTGTCTGACGGCGAGTGGGCCCCCCCACATTCAGAGTCACTTTTTTGTACTATGAGGGGCCCTGTGCTAGTGCCATCGCCCACGAGTCGGCCCGCCCCAACTGCTCAGGGAACCGGCACTTGCCCCGGTGCGCCAGGTGCTGACGCCGGCCCTGGGGGGGGATTTGTAGGTTTTGTAGTCTGTCCACGATTGCAAGTGCATGTTTATGAAATGTCTAAGCATGCAACTGGTATTCAAATTAAGGAGATTTTTCCCTCGGCTAAAGGTCCTTCCGCACTTCTTACAGATAACCTTTGCCTCATCAATAGGATTTTGGTCAAAAAAGTGACACACTGGACTCTTCCTACTATGGTATAAATTTTCAGGGTTTGCACGCTGTGCTAATTTGACCATCTGGCCAAGCTGTCCTGCAACTCTTTTTGTTCTTTTAACACGTTTTTGGACTGCTACAGGCCTGCCAGATAACCGCTGCTGCGATGTCGATGCCTACTGCGGATCCTTCTCCTCTTCTGAGCTATTGCCAGCAGCACCCTCTTCCCCCAATGGATGCCAATCGGGTCAACAACTGGGTCATCCATCACCTCCTCTTCAATTTCATCTGCACCTTCCCCTGTGTCACCGAGTAAGGTGGTATAGTATGCAGGAAGGGGCACCTGAGTTTCATCAGGGTCACATTCTGGCTCAGTAGACAGCAAGGGAAATGTAGTGCTCTGGGTGTATGCACCAGCAGAATCATCTAGCAGTGGCTGTGCATCAGTACACTCCATCTCTGATTCATGTTGGACTGGGGAATTCAGGATTTGACTTGATAACCCGGGCATGGTATGTGAAAAGAGCTCCGTGGAGTAATCTGATGTGTGGGCTGCCGCATCCTGCACTTTTGGTGGGGGTGAAGCACACAAGGAAAAGTGTTGTTCCTGACCAGGAGTCTGCACTGATGACTCAGTGCTTGCATTTTTTGAAACTTCAGAAGAGGAGGTGATAGAGCTGGAGGCTGTTTTGGCAATGTAAGCCAAAACCTGTTCCTGATGCTCCGGCTTTAAAAGCAGTTTACCTACTCCCTGTAAAGGGATCCTTCCAGGCCTTCTTGAGCCAGACGATGACGCCGGCTCAACACCTCCTGCCTGAGATGCTATTGTGCTTATGGCACTTCCAGCAGATGCACCACCACCATCAGTACCAGCTAGCCACCCCCGCCCACGTCCGCGGCCTCTTCCACCATACTTCCTCATTTTTGTGAAAATGTACCCAAAATACCAGAAGATATATGGTACTGTATCAGAAGCGTACAGCTGTATACAGTCTAGGGATAATTGCAAATCTCAGTATATATGTCATGGGTGCATCGCCACGAGGATCGTCGCAATTGCACATTCTGACTTCTCGCAGCTGAGTTGCTGTTACTTTGTGTTTGGTGGTGAGGGAGTTAATTTTACCTAGCTCTTTGCTAAGACTAGGTCCAGCCTCGCCCGGCTGCTTTTGATTATGTTCTAATTAGTTTCCTTTATATAGCTGCCAGTCTGCTGGTTAGATGCCGGTGAAAGCATTCATACAGACTGCAGTTAGGATCGGTTCTGAGAAGACTTAAGCTAAGAGTTCCTATGTTGTTTCTCCTCTCCTTGCTTATAGTTTATCTCCTAGACCTTTGGTGTTCCCTCTGTGTTTATATGTTGTATGAAAGACAGTATTTACTTTATCCCCTGTCTGTCTCGTTTGTCTATACTGTTTGTTTACCTTTACCTGTCCATTCCCTATGGTGGTAATCAGGGTCCTTCTAAGGACTAGATTACAGTGGTCAGGGATTTATAGGAGACAGGGTTTACGCTGGTGGCCTGGACCTCTGTACCATTAACAGGGACTAGTCAGGACCCCAGTTTAGGGTCAGCATAGACCCCGGTCCACCTCTAGCCAGAGACAGCGTGAAAAGGATTCAGTATTGACCCACAGGATATTATGTCAGGTAATACTATGCTATATATACATGTTAATGTTATCTATTTATATGTTATATAGAATGTTGTCCCACTTGCTAGATTACTGACATTATATATTTATACATCTGCTAGACAGCGTGACATTTTCACCGGCCATACTAAAGATTCTCCCCAGCTACCATGGATCCAGTGGCCCAGATTGCCCTGCAGTTGCAGAAGTTGTCCTTGGAGCTTGCGGACATTAAGTCCAAGGTTTTGTTCCCCCCGGAGCAAACCAGGTCTGAACCTAAGGTTGCTCTCCCAGACAGGTTCACGGGTGGGCGGGACAAATTTTTTACCTTCCGGGAGGCATGTAAATTATACTTTCGGCTGCGGCCTCGGTCATCGGGGAGTGAAGAGCAGAGGGTGGGAATTGTCATCTCGCTCTTACAAGGGACCCTCAATCCTGGGCGTTCTCTCTTCCCCCGGGTTCCCCGGCCCTCCAGTCAGTAGATCGATTTTTTGCTGCCCTGGGTCTGGTGTATGATGACCCGGATCGGGTCTCCCTTGCTGAGGCGAGGTTGCGTAGGATACAGCAGGGAGATCGTCCGGCAGAGGAATTTTCTTCTGAGTTCCGTAGATGGGCCACAGATACTCAGTGGAATGACCCAGCTCTTAGGAGCCAGTTTTGTCAAGGGTTGTCTGACAAATTAAAAGATGTTTTGGCTCAGTATGATTCTCCTCCGTCACTAGAGGCTGCTATGGCCCTTGCTATTCGTATTGATAGACGGCTTCGGGGGAGGTGCGAGGTAACTCCGCCCCCTGTTATGACTCCACCCACAACTAAAGTCCCTTTTATTGAGGTTCCCCTGGCCTGTTCTGAGGAACCTATACAGTTGGGAGGGACATCATTTTGTAGAAGGGAATCAGCGGTGCGCCGCAAGACAAGAAGGTGTTTCTTCTGCGGAAGAGAGGGACATTTTGTTGGGGGGTGTCCCTTCCGTGCCTCATTGAGCAAAAAAGTCACCGAAAAACTGTTAATCCCAGGTTGTGTAGTGGACGACAACCTGGGAGTAGGTATTTCGTCCCAGGTCCGTCTCAATTTCTCGTGCCTGCGGAGGTGATGGTTGGTGCGAGAGTTGAGAGGATTTCTGTTCTTCTTGATAGTGGGTCTGGGGCTAATATGGTGGACGCTCGGTTTGCCCAGGTGCAAGGTATGCAACTGAGTGTATTGGCCAAACCGATCCCTATACTTTCTATTGACGCCAGACCTCTCGGTCAAGGTAGCTTTGTACAAGCTGTTCATAACATAGATCTTCGAGTAGGGGCAATACATAAAGAACAGTTGTCTTGTTATGTGTTGGAGGGTCTTCCTACTCCTATTGTGTTGGGACTTCCCTGGTTGGCTAAACATAACCCAGTGATTGATTGGCAATCCAGAAAGATAAGCCAGTGGGGTGAATTTTGCAAGAATAACTGCATGAAAACGGTCATCGGTGCGGTCGTGCCTAGGACTTTGCCTCCTTTTCTGGAGGACTTTGGGGAGATGTTCTCAGAGGAGGGGTGTCAAAAGTTACCTCCTCATCGCACGTATGACTGCTCAATAAAATTGCTTCCTGATGCCTTATCTCGTAGTTTCCCAGGGGCTGGAAAGACGGATGACCCGGTTCCTATCCTTCAGGAAGGAGTGCTGAATGGTCTGAGTGCTATGGGGAACTGTTTCAAGCGGAGGTCTGATAGGAGGAGAGTGTCTGGTCCGGACCTAGGTGTGAACGATCTGGTGTGGTTGTCTACCAGGAATATAAAACATATAAGGAAATATCAAGGAATAGAGGAAGACACCCAGTGACAAGACAACAACAGAAAATCAGAGGTGACACAATATGAATAATAAAATATAATTTTATTGGATCAAATATACAAAATTAATAAACTACAGAATTGTATATGCAATAAAATACGTACATGAATTATTTGTTAAAAAACAAGAGGCAATGACCTATTAACGGAACAGCTATAAAATATAAAGTGAGCACCTTAGTATATAACCATATATCATTAGATGATTCCTGCAAAAACTTATAATATAAGGCAGGTGTAGTGACATATGCACATGTAAAAACTAGATTGCTCAATACAAATCCAGGTAATGAATCCTATATATAAAGCTGGCGATGTGTAATGACCTGCAATATCTGCTGTAGTTGTGAACAACTATATATGATAAAGAAACAGTGTGCAACAAAAATAATGTGCATAAAATAATATATGTATGCAATTGTGTAGAAAAATGCCTCAAATAGAGATGCCCTGTGCCCTGAAAAAATGATAACTACACAATAAAACCAATAATATATATATGTGTATGCACAGACTGGTGCAAAAAGTACTAAACTTGTGAGAAAAATCATCATTAAATATGAGCGAAGTGCAAACGAAAATCCCATGCACCGCAAAAAGTGAGGTGAGAAAACACAAGCAACTAGGGAAAACTGATAGTGTCCACTGTTGCAAGATATCAGTACCCTGTATCGCAGTGACTAGAGTGGAGGGTATCGGAAATACCGCCAAACTTGTGGACAATTACCTGGGAGCTGTGGAAAGGTTATGGCCTCTGAAGAACGCGCCCCGACGCGCGTTTCGGAAATGTTTTCCTTCGTCAGGGGGATGTAATATATATTCAGCAATCAGTGGCTTTATATAGGGAAATGGAGCCGGGTAAGCGTGTAAACGGCGCATGCGCGGGTCACGCTACCGGAAGTGAACATCGCGACACGCGTCATGTGATGCATCACTTCCGGGTCAAGCCCGGAACGTGATCACCACATGGAGACGCCGTCACCATGCCCACCCCGGGCGTTAGGACACCGCGCATGCGCTCCACTTAATCGGCAGCAGATAGATAAAGAGATAGGTAAACGCCACTGTATATATGATCAAAACACATGTACAAGGACATCATATTGTGAGTGAAATACAACTGTCCATATGAATGCAGACAATGTTACAAATCCAACAAAAGTGAAACATACATATATGAAAAACCACTATGACAAAGCATAAGGTATAATCATAAATATGTACAAATGCAGATCAAACCACATCATACATAAAACAATTGTACAATATCACAAGATGGTATGACATCGGTAAATGTAAACAATATGAAAAATAATAAAAAAGAAAATAAGGGAGAATATCCATATGTTGTGTGTCAACGTATACGAAGTTGTTCAAAGATTGCTGAAAATAGATAAAAAATTATTAAAATTATTATAAAAATAATAAGATGTAAAAACATACACAATTATAAAAACGGGACAAAAGAGAGATTCTCGTTCAGACCGAGTGGGGAAACAGTTTGTAATGTCCATATCCATTTTGTTTCTAATTGGGCAAGACGTTTGCTGATCTTTCCACCACGAACCCCACTCTTCAATAAATCAATACCGAAAATCTTAAGTAGAGTGGAATCACAATTATGATGCATTTTAAAATGCCTTGGCAGAGTTTTAAGGGAAGTAACATCAGTCACGTCTTTTGCTGCTTTTATGCCCAAAACGTGTTCACGCACTCTAATCTTAAGCTGTCTCGTGGTTAACCCCACATATATGAGTGAACAAGGACAGATGGCGTAATAAATAACCGCAGATGATGTGCAAGTAATGCGATGTTTGATGTTGAAAGAACGCGATTTGTCAGAATTGAAGAAGCTGTGTGTTTTCATAACATTGGGACATGCTATGCAAGACCCACATGGTCTACAACCATATGAGGGCACAGCAGAAGATAAAAAATTGTTATGACTATCTGGCGTGGGTATACCAGTATAGAGACTTTTCACCAGCTGGTCTCCCAGGTTCCTAGATCTTCTGAAAGCCATAAATGGTCTGTCACCCACGTATTTAGAAATAATGGGATCTGACCTCAAAATAGGCCAATGCTTAGTAAGCAAATTCCTAAAAAGGTCACTATGGCCATTAAATTGAGTGATGAAACGAATGACATTGTTGTTCTTTTGAGGTTTTGGGGTTTTACCATATAGTGCATCATGTCTGGTGGTATGCCTAGCTCTATTATAGGCTCGCTTAATAGATCTGCGACTGTATCCCCGCTCAAGAAATCTTGCACTCATCAATTCAGATTGCCTATCAAAATCACTCTCAGTTGAACAAATGCGTCTGAGGCGTAGAAATTGTCCAAACGGAATTGAATTGATAAGTGCCCTTGGATGTGAGGACGTCGCATGAACCAAGGCATTAACCGCCGTATGCTTTCTAAACAAATCAGTTTGAAGGCAATCTTCAGGATCCCTATAGACACGAACGTCCAAAAAATCGATGGTTTGAACATGATGACAAAAAGTTAACCGTACATTGATGGAATTGTTATTGAGAATGCTAATAAATCCAGATAGGATAGCATATTAGCATTCTCAATAACCCCTTGAAAAAGGCACTATAGCCGAAACGCGCGTCGGGGAGGACACATCTGGTAGCTGCTCTCCATTCCTTACAGGTATACTGACAATTGATATTCTTCAATGATGTTTATTACAACTACCTGTGTATGGCATATTCATGCCTAGTTATTAGTGTTCTTTTGTCCACTTATTATTTGTGGTCAAATCAATATGGTCATCTATTCGATATTATCACTACAGCAAACTTTTGCTCTTTTGGAATATGAGCATATATGGTCAGCAATATTATATTTCTATTAGACCATTTTCACCACCAGATTGTGTCATTTTTTTCCCACTGTTGTTTTATTGGCATGAGCCTTTACCACTGTCCTTCCCTGTTTTCTGTTTTATGATGTGTGTTAATAAAATATATATTTTTATACCACTCATTTTTGGATTCAGTGATCGTTTGTTGTTCAGCGTTTTTCATGTGCCCTCATATGGTTGTAGACCATGTGGGTCTTGCATAGCATGTCCCAATGTTATGAAAACACACAGCTTCTTCAATTCTGACAAATCGCGTTCTTTCAACATCAAACATCGCATTACTTGCACATCATCTGCGGTTATTTATTACGCCATCTGTCCTTGTTCACTCATATATGTGGGGTTAACCACGAGACAGCTTAAGATTAGAGTGCGTGAACACGTTTTGGGCATAAAAGCAGCAAAAGACGTGACTGATGTTACTTCCCTTAAAACTCTGCCAAGGCATTTTAAAATGCATCATAATTGTGATTCCACTCTACTTAAGATTTTCGGTATTGATTTATTGAAGAGTGGGGTTCGTGGTGGAAAGATCAGCAAACGTCTTGCCCAATTAGAAACAAAATGGATATGGACATTACAAACTGTTTCCCCACTCGGTCTGAACGAGAATCTCTCTTTTGTCCCGTTTTTATAATTGTGTATGTTTTTACATCTTATTATTTTTATAATAATTTTAATAATTTTTATCTATTTTCAGCAATCTTTGAACAACTTCGTATACGTTGACACACAACATATGGATATTCTCCCTTATTTTCTTTTTTATTATTTTTCATATTGTTTACATTTACCGATGTCATACCATCTTGTGATATTGTACAATTGTTTTATGTATGATGTGGTTTGATCTGCATTTGTACATATTTATGATTATACCTTATGCTTTGTCATAGTGGTTTTTCATATATGTATGTTTCACTTTTGTTGGATTTGTAACATTGTCTGCATTCATATGGACAGTTGTATTTCACTCACAATATGATGTCCTTGTACATGTGTTTTGATCATATATACAGTGGCGTTTACCTATCTCTTTATCTATCTGCTGCCGATTAAGTGGAGCGCATGCGCGGTGTCCTAACGCCCGGGGTGGGCATGGTGACGGCGTCTCCATGTGGTGATCACGTTCCAGGCTTGACCCGGAAGTGATGCATCACATGACGCGTGTCGCGATGTTCACTTCCGGTAGCGTGACCCGCGCATGCGCCGTTTACACGCTTACCCGGCTCCATTTCCCTATATAAAGCCACTGATTGCTGAATATATATTACATCCCCCTGACGAAGGAAAACATTTCCGAAACGCGCGTCGGGGCGCGTTCTTCAGAGGCCATAACCTTTCCACAGCTCCCAGGTAATTGTCCACAAGTTTGGCGGTATTTCCGATACCCTCCACTCTAGTCACTGCGATACAGGGTGCTGATATCTTGCAACAGTGGACACTATCAGTTTTCCCTAGTTGCTTGTGTTTTCTCACCTCACTTTTTGCGGTGCATGGGATTTTCGTTTGCACTTCGCTCATATTTAATGATGATTTTCTCACAAGTTTAGTACTTTTTGCACCAGTCTGTGCATACACATATATATATTATTGGTTTTATTGTGTAGTTATCATTTTTTCAGGGCACAGGGCATCTCTATTTGAGGCATTTTTCTACACAATTGCATACATATATTATTTTATGCACATTATTTTTGTTGCACACTGTTTCTTTATCATATATAGTTGTTCACAACTACAGCAGATATTGCAGGTCATTACACATCGCCAGCTTTATATATAGGATTCATTACCTGGATTTGTATTGAGCAATCTAGTTTTTACATGTGCATATGTCACTACACCTGCCTTATATTATAAGTTTTTGCAGGAATCATCTAATGATATATGGTTATATACTAAGGTGCTCACTTTATATTTTATAGCTGTTCCGTTAATAGGTCATTGCCTCTTGTTTTTTAACAAATAATTCATGTACGTATTTTATTGCATATACAATTCTGTAGTTTATTAATTTTGTATATTTGATCCAATAAAATTATATTTTATTATTCATATTGTGTCACCTCTGATTTTCTGTTGTTGTCTTGTCACTGGGTGTCTTCCTCCATTCCTGGATATTTCCTTATATATTACCGGATGGTCTGCCATCCACACATTGGGTGGTATAGTCACTATATATTCACATATATTTTATCTTTTGATAAATTTATTATTTTTATTATTGTGATATATATACAACCTTTTTTCAGGAATATAAAACGCAAAGTTCCCTCCTGGAAACTGGGTCCCAGGTTCATCGGTCCATACAGGATCAGTTCTATAATTAATCCTGTGGCATTTCGTCTGGACCTCCCTCCTACGTTTAAAATCCATAATGTATTCCACAAATCGTTGCTTAAGAGGTACGTGGCGCCAGTTATACCGTCACTTCTACCTCCTCCTCCAGTGGTGGTCAATGGTAACTTAGAATTTCAAGTGTTGAAGATCATTGACTCACGTCTGAATCGCCGGTCCCTTCAGTATTTGGTTCATTGGAAGGGATATGGTCCTGAGGAGAGGACGTGGGTCCCTGCGTCGGAGGTTAACGCAGATCGATTGGTTCGGACCTTCCACACAACTTACCCGGGCAGACCTGGCCCTGAGGGTCCGGAGGCCCCTCATAGAAGGGGGGGGGTACTGTCATGGGTGCATCGCCACGAGGATCGTCGCGATTGCACATTCTGACTTCTCGCAGCTGAGTTGCTGTTACTTGTGTTTGGTGGTGAGGGAGTTAATTTTACCTAGCTCTTTGCTAAGACTAGGTCCAGCCTCGCCCGGCTGCTTTTGATTATGTTCTAATTAGGATCGGTTCTGAGAAGACTTAAGCTAAGAGTTCCTATGTTGTTTCTCCTCTCCTTGCTTATAGTTTATCTCCTAGACCTTTGGTGTTCCCTCTGTGTTTATATGTTGTATGAAAGACAGTTTTTACTTTATCCCCCGTCTGTCTCGTTTGTCTATACTGTTTGTTTACCTTTACCTGTCCATTCCCTATGGTGGTAATCAGGGTCCTTCTAAGGACTAGATTACAGTGGTCAGGGATTTATAGGAGACAGGGTTTACGCTGGTGGCCTGGACCTCTGTACCATTAACAGTACCTCCAGGTAGAGGGACTAGTCAGGACCCCAGTTTAGGGTCAGCATAGACCCCGGTCCACCTCTAGCCAGAGACAGCGTGAAAAGGATTCAGTATTGACCCACAGGATATTATGTCAGGTAATACTATGCTATATATACATGTTAATGTTATCTATTTATATGTTATATAGAATGTTGTCCCACTTGCTAGATTACTGACATTATATATTTATACATCTGCTAGACAGCGTGACAATATATTTCAGGAGTCACACACAGGCGCTCTCAGGCTCAGGCTCAGAATATAAAAAGTAGAAAAAGGGTAATGTATTAGAAGCTTACAGCTGTAAACAGTGTTTGGGAAATTGTAAATCTCCGTCTGTTTTTCCAGAGTCAGACACAGGCTCTCACAGGCTCAGTATGGATCACACCAGAATATAAAAAAAAGGAAAAAGGGTAATGTATCAAAAGTGTACAGCTGTATACAGGGTTGGGGTAATTTATAAATCTCCGTATATATTTCCGGAGTTACAGACAGACTCTCACAGGCTCAGTATGGATCACACCAGAATATAAAAAGCAGATCCGCAAGAAATAATCACACATGTGGGCCAATGTTCCAGGTGTCAATGATGCACTTAGAGTGGTGGGTGGAGGAGGACTTTCTGGCAAAAGGTTACTGTATCACCGGATACCAGGTATATATAGTATGGTGAAAATATTCTAAATCTCCGTATATATTTCAGAAGGCAGACACAGACGCTCTCAGGCTCAGTATGGATTACACAAGAATATAGTAAGAAGAAAAAGGGGTGCTGTATCACCAGATACCAGGTATATATAGCATAGTGAATATATTCTAAATCTCTGTATATATTTCAGGAGGCAGACAGCGACGCTCTTAGGCTCAGAATGGATTACACAAGAATATAAAAAGATGAAAAAGGGGTACTGCATCACCAGATACCAGGTATATATAGTATAGTGAAATTATTGTAAATCTCCGTATATATTTCAGGAGGCAGACACAGACGCTCTCAGGCTCAGTATGGATTACACAAGAATATAGTAAGAATAAAAAGGGGTACTATATCAGCAGATACCAGGTATATATAGTATAGTGAAAATATTCTAAATCTCAGTATATATTTCAGGAGGCAGGCACAGACACTCTCAGGCTCAGTATGGATTACACAAGAATATAAAAAGTAGAAAAAGGGAAATGTATCAGAATCGTACAGCTGTATACAGTGTTGGGGTAATTTTTAAATCTCCATATATATTTCTGGAGTAACAGACAGACTCTCACAGGCTCAGTATGGATCACACCAGAATATAAAAAGCAGATCCGCAAGAAATAATCACACATGTGGGCCAATGTTCCAGGTGTCAATGATGCACTTAGAGTGGTGGGTGCAGGAGGACTTTCTGGCAAAAAGGGTACTGTATCAACAGATACCAGGTATATATAGTATAGTGAAAATATTCTAAATCTCCGTATATATTTCAGGAGGCAGACACAGATGCTCTCAGGCTCAGTATGGATTACAAAATAATATAAAAAGATGAAAAAGGGTACTGTATCAGAAAGTACCAGGTATATATAGTATAGTGAAAATATTGTAAATCTCCGTATATAGTTCAGGAGTCAGACAAAGATGCTCACAGGTTCAGTATGGATTAGACAAGAATATAAAAAGCAGATCCGCAAGAAATAATCACACATGTGGGCCAATGTTCCAGATGTCAATGATGCACTTAGAGTGGTGGGGGGAGGAGGACTTTCTGCCAAAAAGGGTACTGTATCACAAGCGTACAGCTGTATACAGTCTAGGGGTAATTGTAAAGCTCCGTATTTATTTCCGGAGTAACAGACAGACGCTCACATGCTCAGTATGGATTAGACCAGAATATAAAAGGTAGAAAAAGGGTAATGTATTAGAAGCGTACAGCTGTATACACTGTTGGGGTAATTTTTAAATCTCCGTATATATTTCCGGAGTAACAGACAGATGCTCACAGGCTCACAGGCTCACTATGGATTAGACTAACCAGCAATAGCACAAAAAGAGGAAAAAAAAATAATCCTCCAAAATTTCAAAAATTCAAAAAATACAGCAAAAAGGCAGAGATGCTCACCTGCCCAGGCCTTCAAACAAATGCACTATCAGGATGCAGTGGACCAATACAGTTAAGATGGCGGCAACACAGGTGCAAGAATACCGATGAGACAGCCGCTCACAACCTACCAATCCATGGAGGGGCGGCTGCTTGGTATATTGATGCACAATGAAGACTTGTATGCAGCGCTGTTCACATTATGGCAATGCACAGCATCCAGTTAAACAGCCTAGTATTTACACCCTTCTATTAGATCAGGCGGGCTGCCCAGCGCTATTAAAATACATCCCATGTGAACAGACACCACAGTTTACAAGACCGAATGGGCCCACCCCACCTGCACCCTGTAAAATAAAGTGCAAAAAACACATAAAAAATTCTGAGGTATTGGTTGGTATTTTGGCCAAAGTACGTAAGATTGTAATCCACTTCACGGATCCTCACGCTTACAAGTAACTACACTAAACAGCAATAGCACAAAAAGAGGAAAAAAAAATAATCCTTCAAAAATTCAAAAAATACAGCAAAAAGGCAGAGATGCTCACCTGCCCAGGCGCTGCATACAAGTCTTCATTGTGCATCAATATACCAAGCAGCCGCCCCCTCCATGGATTGACAGGTTGTGAGCGGCTGTCTCATCGGTATTCTTGCACCTGTGTTGCCGCCATCTTAACTATGTGGGTCCACTGCATCCTGATAGTGCATTTGTTTGAAGGCCTGGGCAGGTGAGCATCTCTGCCTTTTTGCTGTATTTTATTTTTTTTCACTATGGATTAGACCAGAATATAAAAAGCTGAAACAGGGTACTGTATCACCAGATACCAGGTGTATATAGTATAGTGAAAATATTTTAAATCTCCGTCTATATTTCAGGATTCAGACACAGACGTTCTCAGGCTCAGTATGGATTAAAAATTGAAAAACAGCGTGTGGATAAAATGTAACCTTTAATGATTGCTAAAAAGGACTAACACAAACAAAAACAAATACCACGTGCTGAGTGAAAACCTAAACCACACAAAATGACATTGACAAACAATATAAAATTACCCACTGGTTTAAAACCAATGTGAAGGGGTAAATAATTAACCTCTTATAGTTATTCCTCTTATAGTTATTCCTCTTATGAGAAACAGAAGGAGGAATCCACTGTTGTGTGACACACAAACAATCTGTATCCAACCTGCAAAGAAAAACAATAAACACTGCTGCATTCAATTGTCAGCTGCAATGCTGCGTAGCAGGGATTTGTTCAATAATTGTATGACAGAAATATAATTAGCAGACAATTGTACTCTCATGCAAAACCATTATTGGCCATTCATAGCTGCAAAAGAACAAAAGTCAAAGTGTGCACAACCAGAGGTTAATGAATATATCTTTATGGCAGACAAAGGCAACCCAAACTGCAAGCTTAGCACTATGTACTTATAGCCACAATAAGGAACCGTCTGCCTCACCCACTGGTGAGCATTCCACATGGACAAAGAACTGAGTGCTATAATAGGACCGTGACATATATAACACACGCAATGTGAACCAAATGGTACATGACAATGTCACCCACGTCCTGGACATATACTGATATGCTATGGCTGGGATACCGTAAACCCAGACATGAGTGTCAACGGGTTGCCTTGAATAAGTCCATGCGTCTCCCGACGCGTTTCGTCCTGAGACTCATCAGGGGAGTTTTAGTTACATGTAGACATGTTGCTGCTGCCTGGACCCCAGTATCATTTGGCGAGGTTTAAAAACACCCGGCAGTAGTGCGTCACATTAGGCCACGCCTACGGTGTGTGATGCGCTTCCTGCCCATGGAACACACTTCCTGTATATGGAACGCAGGGCGGGCTTACTGGCGTCATACCACTAGGGAAACACCCCTAATGCACTCAGAATAACACCCACAGCAGCGATGGACATGACAAAGTGGTCCATGGGACAGAGATAACAAATATGTTTGAGTGCGCTGAGCGGCTAATAGCATATCACCGATCAGACTAAGTGGCACTTATCAGGACAGACAACGTAACCTGTACACCATTAATACGCGGTCTGTTGTACCCAGTGGCATGATTCATGGGTAATCCTACCCAGAGATATGTAAACACAACCACTGCGAGAAAAGAGGCACAGGGATAGACACTAATACTGCAGTCTAAGTACCTTAAAAGAGGGGGGAATAACTGAATAGAGATAATGGGTATCTTGATCCAAAGGTCATAAATTAAAAAAAAAATTCATCTGAACCAGATATCAGCAAAAAATAAACACAACTACAGAACACCATAGAAAGATTTCAGTATCATTTAAAAGAAAAGAAACATAAATTTTTTTACAAGAGATATTCAGGAGTTCAAGGAGAATAAAGCTTACTCCTTCTCAATAACTCGTTTCTCTAGAAGGGCTGAAACTGATATCTCCTCCTCTGAGGCAGAGGTCTCTGATTGTGTTACACGTTTGGGCAATTCCAACGGGAGGGGACGAGGGAGAGGTATGAATAGAGGATGGGGTAACAGCAGAAGACCCCCTCAGGGCACTGGTTTTTTAGAGCAGAGGTACCTCCTAAGAAATCGTACCATCACCCCCCACAATCAGATGTAGACCTCCAAGTGATTAATTTGTCTTCCAGATCCCTAAAAACCGAAGAGGTTCAATTATTGGCTAGTTGGTTATCATTTGTTCCCACTGCGGACATGGATATGTTTGAGGTGGTTAAAGATTTAAATTTATTTGCAAGGCGCCTCAAGTGGAAAAAATTCTTCATCAGGGAAGAAAAGAAAGAGTGCGCTGAACTTGGTGTTCAAAAGGTCAAAATCAGACGATGACCTTCTGCATGATGTCCGTTTTCTTTATCATTTGAGTGATCTAAATCCCAATTTGGATGGTTTGGGCCCCTTCACTAATTTGAAAAACAAAAGTTCCAAAATGCCTCCACCCACTGGTGATATGAGTTCCATTGACATCTTTCTTAACTTAGTGGTGGATGACTTACTGAAGGGATCCTCCATTCAACAGTCTAGTCGTCATAACCTTTTGAAAGAGGAGATTCTATGTTTATGTGACCTTGAGAATGACATGAACCTACCTATAAAACCCTCTGACAAAGTGGGCAATATAGTGATTATGGATAGTGTCAGTTATCATGACATGTGCCTTAACATACTTGGCAATACAAATGACTATGAGGTCTTGGGGAAAAATCCTACTAAACAACATCTTGATGAACTCACGTCCCTCTTGGAGGGGGGTTTTAGGGATGGTGTCCTTAGTAAGGAAGAGCGTGATTTCCTCCTGCCTAAACATCCTGTGGTGCAAACGTTTTACTGTCTCCCGAAGATACATAAGGGGACTACCCCGTTGCAAGGTAGACCTATAGTTTTGGGTAACAATGGCCTTACTGAATGACTTGGCACCTATCTAGATCACATCCTTAAACCCTTTGTCACTGCTCTGAACTCCCAAGTCAGGGACACCATGGACTTACTATGCAAATTAGATGGGATTTCTCTTGATCCAAATATGGTTCTGGGTAGTATAGACGTGGAATCCCTGGATTCCTCTATTCCTCATGATAAAGGTCTACTGGCAGTTGAACACTACTTGAATACGAGAGGCATGCAATATGCCAGACATAGCCAGTTTGTCTTGGAGGCTTTAAATTTTTGTCTCATTAGGAATGTGTTCCTTTTTAATTGCAGGTTTTTTCACCAGCTCAGGGGCACTGCGATGGGTAGCCCCTGTGCGCCCTCGTATGCAAATCTGCTCCTGGGCTGGTGGGAGGAAAAGGTGGTCTTTTCGGATTCCGCATCGGCTCCTTATGACAGGATTGTCCTTTGGTTACAATACATTGATGACATCCTGGTCATCTGGAGGGGTGATGTGGCTGATTTTGGCACCTTTGTGAATAGCCTAAATTCCAACGACATAGGCTTATGTTTTACCTATGAAGTGAATTCGGACAGGTGCAGTGAGCACTGTGAGAATTCAGAAGTCTGCAGTCACATAGAATGACTGCAGACTCAGCACAAACCTGGACAACCCTTTAATGCTCCTAACATTAAAAAAAAACATGAGAAATAGTCAGTATCACAAATAATATTAACATCCAGGTACCTTATAGATGGCGTCCTCTCTGGAGTCGTTCTCCTTCTTTTCTTCTTCTTGTCCAGATCCCATGATGAGTTTTCTCATCCACAGCAGTCTATGCAGACTTCCATCTTCTCCGGTCTTCTGCACCAATTCTCCACACGATGCCCTTAAAGATAGAAGAGTCATTATAATGCTCCTGAATAAAAATATCTGCAATATACTGTCACCTCACACTATTCCCCTCCCTCCTCATACTGTCTCCTCTCACATCCCCCTGTTCACCATACTGTCTCCCCATATATTTACCCGATCACTCTCTATACTGTCTGCTCACACATACCCCTGACTCCCCATACTGTGTCTGCACACATCCCATCACCCTCACTCCCCATACTGTCCACATACATTCACCCGTTCACTCCCCATACTGTCTGCACCCATCCCCCATACTGTTTCCTCATACATACTCTTCAGTGTCCTCAAATCCCCCCACACACATTAAATTCACATTAAATCCCCCAGCCCCACTCCAATCTAAATGCCCCCATCCCTACGCCAAATCCCCCACACACATTATGTACCCCCATCCCCACTCCAAATCTCCCACACACATTAAGTACCCCCATCCCCACTCCAAATCTCCCACACACATTAAGTACCCCCCATCCCCACACCAAATCCTCCACATACATTAAGTACCCCCCATCCCCACTTCAAATCCCCCACACGCATTAAGTACCCCATTCCCACGTCAAATCCCCCACACACATTAAGTACCCCCTGTTATGATTTGGTAGCTGAGGAGAGCAGGCAAAAACGGCAATACACCAGAGAGGTTGGAATCTACTGGATTGCAGTACCCTGACTAACCACCACAACTAAAGGCAGCCGTGGAGCGTTCCTATGTTGGTCCTAGAAGCCTCGTCACAGCCTGAGAGGTTAACTACACCTAAAGATAGAAAGAGGAAAGCTATCTGCCCTGAAGCAGATCCCCAAAGAACATAGGAAGCCCCCAAACATGTAATGGCGGTTAGACAAGAGAAAATACAGACACAGACAGAAAATAGTATGAGCAAACGTTGGGGCCCAAACTACCTGGACAGAAAAGGATAGGAAGGACACTTACTGCAATCCAAAAAAACCCTAAAAAACACCAACTCTACTAATTGCAAAAACACCTGAGATCACATGACCTCTACCACCTAAATTAGTTCTCTGGTGTCACAAAACTAAGCCGCAGCCACTGAAAAAACTGGAAAAGGCAAATGAACAAATAACAGTGGCTCAGATAAACTGAGAGGAGCACAAGGAGGAGACCTGGCTGACCTCCACAGAAGTGCAGGGAACAATGCAAAAAGCAAGCACAAAAATAAAAGCAGAAAATATCTTATCTGATAGCAGAAGATGCAGGCAAGACTCAGAAAGCTTCCAAGTGAACCAGGAACCACAGTTGAGACAAGAACAATTGATCACCGGCAACCATGATGGGAGGGAACCTCCCTTACATAAGACCAGTCTGTAACTCCTGATTGCCAATCCTCATTGAATGGTTCAGTACTGTTTGTAACCACCAGAGGGAGCTTCTGCTCAGAATTCATTTGTAACACATTCACAACAGTACAACCCCCTTGAGGAGGGGTCACCGAACCCTCATTTGGGCAACCAGGTTGGTCAGGATGAGCTCTGTGATATGCACGGATCAGTCTCCTAGCATGGATGTCCGAAGCAAACACCCAAGAATTGTCCTCCTGACCATAACCTCTCCACTTAACCAAATACTGGAGTTTCCGTCTAGAAAAACGAGAATCCAATATTTTCTCAACCACATACTCCAGATTGCCCTCAACCAAAACAGGGTCAGGAGGCGCAGCCATAGGAACTGAGAGGAGCTCAGGCCCCAGGAGGGGACCTGGCTGACCTCCACAAAAGTGCAGAAAACAATGCAAAAAGCAAGCACAAAAAGAAAAGCAAAAAATATCTTATCTGAAAGCAGGAGATGCAGGCAAGACTCCAGCAAACTTCCAAATGAACCAGGAACCACAATTGAGACAAGAACAATTGATCACCGGCAACCATCATGGGAGGGAACCTCCCTTATATCAGACCAGTCCGTGATTCCAGATTGCCACTCCTCGCTGAAAGGTTCAGTACTGTCTGTAACCACCAGAGGGAGCCTCTGCTCAGAAACCATCTCTAGCACATTCATAACAGTACCTCCCCCTTGAGGAGGGGTCAATGAACCCTCACTTGTGCAACCAGGCCGATCAGGATGAGCTCAGTGATAGGCAAGGATCAGTCTCCTAGCATGGATGTCCGAAGCAAACACCCAAGAATTGTCCTCCTGACCATAACCTCTCCACTTAACCAAATACTGGAGTTTCCGTCTAGAAAAACGAGAATCCAATATTTTCTCAACCACATACTCCAGATTGCCCTCAACCAAAACAGGGTCAGGAGGCGCAGCCATAGGAACCACTGGCTCGACAAACCTCTTCAATAAGGACTTGTGGAACACGTTATGGATCTTAAATGTCCCCGGAAGAAGCAAACGGAAGGAAACAGGATTAAGAATCTCCAAGATCTTATAAGGTCCAATGAACCTAGGCTTAAACTTAGGAGATGCAACTCTCATAGGGATATTTCTTGAGGACAACCAGACCAAGTCCCCCACTTCAAACCGAGGACCATCAGTCCTATGCCGGTTGGCAAACCGCTGGGCCCTCTCCTGAGAGAGGGACAACCTCTCCACTACCTGGTCCCAAATCTGCTGCATACGCTCCACAACAGAGTCAACACCCGGAAAGACAGAAGCCTCCGTCTGTCCCGAAGAAAATCGAGGTTGAAACCCAAAATTGCAGAAAAATGGAGACATCAAAGTGGCAGAGCTAGCCCTATTATTAAGAGCAAACTCAGCCAAAGGCAAAAAAGAGACCCAGTCATCTTGATCAGCAGACACAAAACATCTCAGATAAGTCTCCAATGTCTGGTTTGTTCTCTCAGTTTGTCCATTGGTTTGAGGATGAAAAGCCGAGGAGCAAGACAATTGAACACCAAGTTTAGAACAAAAAGTCCTCCAAAATCTGGAAACAAACTGGACTCCTCTGTCAGACACAATGTTCTCAGGAATGCCGTGTAACCGAACCACGTGCTGAAGGAACAAAGGCATCAATTCGGAGGAGGAAGGCAACTTAGGTAATGGCACAAGATGTATCATTTTGGAAAACCTATCACAAATCACCCAGATAACGGTCATTCTCTGAGAAACAGGGAGGTCGGAAATTAAATCCATAGAGATATGGGTCCATGGTCTCTTGGGCACAGGCAATGGCATCAACAAACTACTAGAGCGAGAGCAAGGCCCGCAGGACTGCACAAATTCCCTGACGTCACGAGACAAAGTAGGCCACCAAAAGGACTGACTAACCAAGTCTCTGGTACCAAAAATTCCGGGATGACCGGCCAACGCGGAATAATGAATCTCAGACATCACACTCTTTTTCCACCGGTCTGGGACAAACAATTTCCCAATAGGGCAGGGTTTATCCTCCTGACACCCTTCCAGAGCCAGACTCAAATTGGGCGAGATGGCGGAAAGAACTACACCCTCTTTCAAAATAACAGCAGGATCAGATAACTCAGGAGAGTCCGCAAGGAAACTCCTCGAGAGGGCATCCGCCTTAACATTCTTAGTGCCAGTAAGAAAGGAAACCACAAAATTAAAATGTGTGAAAAACAAGGCCCACCTGGCCTGTCTAGGATTAAGTCGCTTGGCTGATTCCAGATAAACCAGATTCTTATGGTCCGTGAGGACCACCACCTGATGTTTGGCTCCCTCCAGCCAATGTCTCCACTCTTCAAAAGCCCACTTCCTGGCCAATAACTCCCGATTACCCACGTCATAATTACGTTCAGTTGGAGAAAATTTTCGAGAGAAAAAGGCACAAGGGTTACTTTTAGAGGTCTCTGGATCTCTTTGGGACAAAACAGCACCTGTCCCAATTTCAGAGGCATCAACCTCCACCTGAAATGGCAGAGAAACATCAGGCTGCCGTAGAACAGGAGCAGAAGTGAATCTCTGCTTAAGTTCCTGAAACGCAGAGACTGCCTCAGGAGGCCAATTCACCACATCAGAACCCTTTTTGGTCAAATCAGTCAATGGTTTAACAATAACAGATAAATTACCAATAAATTTACGATAAAAATTGGCAAAACCCAAGAATCTCTGAAGAGCCTTTAATGAAGTAGGTTGGACCCAATCACAGATGGCCTGAACCTTGACCGGGTCCATTTCAATAACAGACGGAGACAAAATGAATCCCAGAAATGAGATCCTCTGTACGCCAAAAAGACACTTTGATCCCTTCACATACAGAGCATTCTCTCTCAAAATCTGGAACACAGTCCGAACATGTTTCACATGAGAGTCCCAGTCATTGGAAAAAAACAAGATATCATCCAAATAAACAATCAGAAATGTATCCATAAAATCCCTGAAAATGTCATTCATGAAGGACTGGAAGATGGAAGGAACATTAGTGAGCCCAAAGGGCATCACTAGGTACTCAAAATGCCCCTCTGGGGTATTAAACGCCGTCTTCCATTCATCCCCGTGCTTAATGCGAATAAGGTTATACGCCCCCCTGAGGTCAAGCTTGGTAAACCAAGTAGCACTTTTCACCCTGGAAAAAAGGTCAGAAATCAAGGGTAACGGATATTGATATTTCACAGTGATATTGTTCAAGAGACGATAATCAATACACGGCCTTAATGAACCATCCTTTTTGGCCACAAAGAAAAAAACGGCACCCAAGGGTGAAGAGGATGGTCTGATATGACCCTTCTCCAATGACTCCTTGATATAAGACCGCATAGCGTCATGTTCAGGTACAGACAAGTTAAAAAGGCGACCTTTAGGGAATTTACTACCAGGCACTAATTCAATAGCACAGTCATAGCTCCTATGGGGGGCAAGGATGCAGATTTACTTTCGCTAAACACATCAGAAAAATCAGTCAAAAAGTCAGGAACATCCTGAGCCTGGGGAGAGGCAGAAAAAACAGGAGTGTTGGCATTAACACATTGGCAGCCCCAACTGGTCACAGACACAGATTTCCAATCCAAAACAGGATTATGAGACTGTAACCAAGGGAAACCCAGTACAATAATGTCATGCAGATTATACAGCACCAAAAATTTGCAACTCTCCTGATGATCAGGTTCAACCCTCATTATCACCTGAGTAGAGAACTGGGGTTTATTCTCAGCCAAAGGGGTAGAATCAATCCCCAGTAGGGAATAGACTTCCGTAGGGATATCAAGGGAAACCCACAACGTTTAGCAAAATCAAAATCCATCAGGTTAATAGCTGCTCCCGAATCAACAAAAGCCTGAGCAGAAAATGTGGACAGGGAGCAAATCAGGGTAACAGTCAACAGAAATTTAGTCTGAACACTACCCAAGACAACTGAGCGTGCAAAACGTCTTCCCCGCTTAGGGCAGACTGAAATAGCATGAGAGGCGTCACCACAGTAGAAACATAACCCATTGCGTTTTCGAAACTCATGACGCTGTGCCCCAGAAGCCACTCTATCACACTGCATGGACTCAGAAGCTGGTTCACAAGGCAACACTATTCCACGCATACCTCTACGCTCACGCAAACGTCTGTCAATTTGAATCGCTAATGACATAGAATCATTGAGACCAGAGGGAGCAGGGAAACCCACCATAACATCTTTTACATTCTCTGACAGACCCTTCCGAAAAAGGGCTGCCAAAGCATCATCATTCCATTTGGTCAGGACTGCCCACTTTCGGAATTTCTGACAGTACAACTCAGCGTCCTCAAGCCCCTGATTTAATGCCAACAAGGTTTTTTCAGCCTGATCAGTGACATTAGGTTCATCGTACAATAACCCCAGAGCCAGAAAAAATGCATCAACATTACTCAAAACAGGGTCCCCAGGTGTCAGGGAAAAAGCCCAATCCTGAGGATCGCCGCGCAGGAGAGAGATGACAATTTGAACCAGCTGTGCTGCGTTCCCTGACGACTTAGGTTTTAAGGCAAAAAACAACTTACAGTTATTTTTGAAATTCAGAAATTTAGCTCGATCCCCCAAAAATATAACTCTGGCATGGGGATCCTAGGTTCCACAACCGGCAACCTAGAAAGATAGGTAGCAATACTCCGAACTTCAGTGGCAAGCTGATCCACACGGCCAGACAACTGTGCAAACTCCATTGAGAGAAAAAAAAATCCTCCTCAGCACCCAGAGAAAAAGAGGGAAAAAAAATGCAACAAACAGAAAAAAAAAATAAAATCTCTGACAACTTTCTTCTTTCCACACTTTTTTTTTTCCCTTCTGTGAGTACCATATAATTTTCAGTTTGGCCGGTGATACTGTTATGATTTGGTAGCTGAGGAGAGCAGGCAAAAACGGCAATACACCAGAGAGGTTGGAATCTACTGGATTGCAGTACCCTGACTAACCACCACAACTAAAGGCAGCCGTGGAGCGTTCCTACGTTGGTCCTCGAAGCCTCGTCACAGCCTGAGAGGTTAACTACACCTAAAGATAGAAAGAGGAAAGCTATCTGCCCCGGAGCAGATCCCCAAAGAACATAGGAAGCCCCCAAACATGTAATGGCGGTTAGACAAGAGGAAATACAGACAGACAGAAAATAGTATGAGCAAACGTTGGGGCCCAAACTACCTGGACAGACAGAAAAGGATAGGAAGGACACTTACTGCAATCCAAAAAAACCATAAAAAATACCAACTCTACTAATTGCAAAAACACCTGAGATCACACGACCTCTACCACCTAAATTAGTTCTCTGGTGTCACAAAACTAAGCCGCAGCCACTGAAAAAACTGGAAAAGGCAAATGAACAAATAACAGTGGCTCAGATAAACTGAGAGGAGCACAAGGAGGGGACCTGGCTGACCTCCACAGAAGTGCAGGGAACAATGCAAAAAGCAAGCACAAAAATAAAAGCAGAAAATATTTTATCTGATAGCAGAAGATGCAGGCAAGACTCAGAAAGCTTCCAAGTGAACCAGGAACCACAGTTGAGACAAGAACAATTGACCACCGGCAACCATGATGGGAGGGAACCTCCCTTATATAAGACCAGTCTGTAACTCCTGATTGCCAATCCTCATTGAATGGTTCAGTACTGTTTGTAACCACCAGAGGGAGCTTCTGCTCAGAATTCATTTCTAACACATTCACAACAACCCCCATCCCCACGCCAAATCCCCCACACACATTAAGTACCTCCCATCCCCATTCCAAATCCCCCACACACATTAATTACCCCTCATCCCTACTCCAAATCCCCCCACACATAAAATAACCCTCCATCCCCACGCCAAATCCCCCACACACATTAAGTACCCCCATCCCCATGCCAAAACCCCCCTACACATTAAATGCCCCATCCCCACGCCAAGTCCCCCACACACATTAAGTATCGCCCATCCCCACTCCAAATCCCCCACACACATTAAGTACCCCGATCCCCACTCCAAATCCTCCACACGCATTAAGTACCCCCCATCCCCACTCCAAATCCCCCACACACATTAAGTACCCCATCCCTACTCCAAATCCCCCCACACATAAAATAACCCCCCATCCCTACGCCAAATCCCCCACACACATTAAGTACCCCCATCCCCACGCCAAATCCACCACACACATTAAATACCCCCATCCTCACGCCAAATCCCACACACACATTAAGTACCCCCCATCCCTACTCCAAATCCCCCACACACATTAAGTACCCCCCATCCCCAAGCCAAATCCCCCACACATTAAGTACCGCCCATACCCACGCCAAATCCCCCACACACATTATGTACCCAATCCCCACGCCAAATCCCCTACACATTAAGTACCCCCATCCCCACTCCAAATCCCCCACACACATTAAATACCCCCATCCCAACTCCAAATCCCCCACACACAATAAGTACCCCATCCCCACTCCAAATCCCCACACACATAAAATAACCCCCCATCCCCACTCCAAATCCCCCCACAAATAAAATAACCCCCATCCCCACTCCAAATCCCCCACACATAAAATAACCCCCATCCCCACTCCAAATACCCCCACACATAATGTATCCCCATCCCCACTCCAAATCCCCTCACACATAATGTATCCCCCATCCCCACTCCAAATCCCCCCACACATAATGTATCCCCATCCCCACTCCAAATCTCCCCACAAAAAAAAGTACTCCCCCATCCCCACTCCAAATCTCCCCACAAAAAGTACTCCCCCATCCCCACTCTAAATCCCCCCCACAAAAAATTACTCCCCCATCCCCACTCTAAATCCCCCCCACACACATTATGTCCCCCCGTTAATCTTCGGTGGTTCTTCAGCTCCACAGTGGAGCACACCTACCACACACATTAAGTACCCCCATCCCCTACTCCAAATCCCCCACACACATTAAGTACCCTTCATCCCTACTCCAAATCCCCCACACATAAAATAACCCCCCATCCCCACGCCAAATCCCCCACAAACATTAAGTCCCTCCATCCCGACTCCAAATCCCCCCTACACATTAAATGCCCTCATCCACACGCCAAATCCCCCACAAACATTAAGTCCCTCCATCCTGACTCCAAATCCCCCCTACACATTAAATGCCCCCATCCCCACTCCAAACCCCCACACACATTAAGTACCCCCATCCCCACTCCAAACCCCCACACACATTAAGTACTCCATCCACTCAAATCCCCCACACATTAATACCCCATCCTACTCTAAATCCCCCCCACACATAAAATAATCCCCCATCCCCATGCCAAATCTCCCACACACATTAAATGCCCCCATCCCCACGCCAAATCCCCCACACACTAAGTACCCCATCCCTACTCCAAATCCCCACACACATTAAGTACCCCCAACCCCATGCCAAATCCCCCACACGTTAAGTACCGCCCATCCCCACGCCAAATCCCCCACACACATTAAGTACCCCCATCCCCACGCCAAATCCCCTACACATTAAGTACCCCCCATCCCCACTCCAAATCCCCACACACATTAAGTACCCCCCATCCCCACTCCAAATCCCCCACACACAATAAGTACCCCCCATCCCCACTCCAAATCCCCACACACATAAAATAACCCCCCATCCCCACTCCAAATCCCCCTACACATAAAATAACCCCCATCCCCACTCCAAATCCCCCCACACATAATGTATCCCCCATGCCCACTTCAAATCCCCCCACACATAAAATAACCCCCCTTCCCCTCTCCATTCCCCCACACATAAAATAACCCCATCCCCACTCCAAATCCCCCACACATAATGCATCCCCATTCCCACTCCAAATCCCCCCACACATAATGTATCCCCCATCCCCACTCCAAATCCCCCCACAAAAAAAGTACTCCCCATCCTCACTCCAAATCCCCCCACAAAAAGTACTCCCCCATCCCCACTCTAAATCCCCCCCACAAAAAAGTACTCCCCCATCCCCACTCTAAATTCACCCCCACACACATTATGTCCCTCCGTTAATCTTTAGTGGTTCTTCAGCTCCACAGTGGAGCACACTTACCACCTGTGTTCCTCCTTCTGGATGCCGCCAGCTAGTGACGTCAGCAGCGTGATCACATGACCTGATCACGCTGCTGGCGATGCTCTGACCCAGCGGTCAGAGCTTCAGTTATACTTGCGTCTGTATAGACGCCAGTACAATTGATCCCTGGGAGCCGGCACACAGCAGATTCTCTGCGCCGGCTGTCAGCTTGATATCCGGCACAGGGAACTGCCGACTCTCAGGCCGGGGGCGTCAGAATGCAGCCGCAGGGGAGACACTGCGGATCGCCGCATTAGGCGGCCCGACTGCGCCCCCCTGCCGGCTGCGCCCGGGGCACATGCCCCGGCTGCCCCCCCTGGATACGCCTCTGATACCAGTTGTCCATTTTCTCTCCCTTGAGCCGTCCTCCGTTGTAAATATATTTTTGTTGCTTCATTTGAATTCAGTGGCCTGCACCTGACACTCCCTGTCATAGGGGGTGGTTGTCACTAAGTATGCTCGCCTCTGGCTTTCATTGATAGTGACCCTCGGTGGTCCACTCCTGTGGGTTATTTTGGACTTATGTATGATTGTTTCCTTTTTCACTCCACTATGTGTCCTCTTTTGGGTTCCCCCCACCCCCTCTGTTGCATTCCATCCAACCCTCCAAGGAATTGCTGCTTTTGACCTCTTTTTTGCACCACATATCAATACAGGCCTGCTAACCTCACTCCTATCAACTGTTCTTTTTAGGGCCCATTTAATTTGCGGCATATATATTACAACATCGGCACTACTCCACCATATAGTATTGGGGCTCCCATGATCTACACTTTTATTTAGCTCCCATGACTTCTTTCCATGTTGCTATATACTTACCCCTAGGGAACTGTCTTTTCTTGATTCTTGTTTTTCTTGTAGGGGAGGTACACCAAAACAGTTCGGTCAGCCCCATTGCAGTCAATTGTGCTGTAGGCTTTCACAGATTTGGGAGGCTCATTCAGCGTTAATATTGCCAGCCCCCCTCCTTTTTTGAAACCTGGCCACATGGGTTTGGGGTAGTTATGACCTTTGGATCAAGATACCCATTACCTCTATTCAGTTATTCCCCCCTCTTTTAAGGTACTTAGACTGCAGTATTAGTGTCTATCCCTGTGCCTCTTTTCTCGCAGTGGTCGTGTTTACATATTTCTGGGTAGGATTATCCATGAATCATGCCACTGGGTACAACAGACCGCGTATTAATGGTGTACAGGTTACGTTGTCTGTCCTGATAAGTGCCACTTAGTCTGATCGGTGATATGCTATAAGCCGCTCAGCGCACTCAAACATATTTGTTATCTCTGTCCCATGGACCACTTTGTCATGTCCATCGCTGCTGTGGGTGTTATTCTGAGCGCATTAGGGGTGTTTCCCTAGTGGTATGACGCCAGTAAGCCCGCCCTGCGTTCCATAAACAGGAAGTGTGTCCCATGGGCAGGAAGCGCGTCACACGCCGTAGGCGTGGCCTAATGTGACGCACTACTGCCGGGTGTTTTTAAACCTCGCCAAATGATACTGGCGTCTAGGCAGCAGCAACATGTCTACATGTAACTAAAACTCCCCTGATGAGTCTCAGGACGAAACGCGTCGGGAGACGCATGGACTTATTCAAGGCAACCTGTTGACACTCATGTCTGGGTTTACGGTATCCCATCCATAACATATCAGTATATGTCCAGGACGTGGGTGACATTGTCATGTACCATTTTGTTCACATTGCGTGTGTTATATATGTCACGGTCCTATTATAGCACTCAGTTCTTTGTCCATGTGGAATGCTCACCAGTGGGTGAGGCAAGACGGTTCCTTATTGTGGCTATAAGTACATAGTGCTAAACTTGCAGTTTGGGTTGCCTTTGTCTGCCATAAAGATATATTCATTAACCTCTGGTTGTGCACACTTTGACTTTTGTTCTTTTGCAGCTATGAATGGCCAATAATGGTTTTGCATGAGAGTACAATTGTCTGCTAATTATATTTCTGTCAACAATTATTGAACAAATCCCTGCTACGCAGCATTGCAGCTGACAATTGAATGCAGCAGTGTTTATTGTTTTTCTTTGCAGGTTGGATACAGATTGTTTGTGTGTCACACAACAGTGGATTCCTCCTTCTGTTTCTCATAAGAGGAATAACTATAAGAGGAATAGCTATAAGAGGTTAATTATTTACCCCTTCACATTGGTTTTAAACCAGTGGGTAATTTTATATTGTTTGTCAATGTCATTTTGTGTGGTTTAGGTTTTCACTCAGCACGTGGTATTTGTTTTTGTTTGTGTTAGTCCTTTTTAGCAATCATTAAAGGTTACATTTTATCCACACGCTGTTTTTCATTTTCTACATTTGGATATTACATTCCCGCTTTCTTGATCAGTATGGATTAGACAAGAATATAAAAAGCTGAAACAGGGTACTGTATCACCAGACACCAGGTGTATATAGTATAGTGAAAAGATTGTAAATCTCAGTATACAATATATTTCAGGAGTCAGACACAGAGGCACACAGGCTCAGTATGGATTAGACAAGAATATAACAAGTAGATCCGCAAGAAATAATCACACATGTGGGCCAATGTTCCAGGTGTCAATGATGCACTTAGAGTGGTGGGTGGAGGATGACTTTCTGGCAAAAAGGGTACTGTATCACAAGCGTCCAGCTGTTTACAGTGTTGGGGTAAATTTAAATCTCCGTATATATGTCCAGAGTAAGACACAGACTCTCGCAGGCTCAGTATGGAGTAGACCAGAATATGAAAAGCAGAAAAAGTGTACTGTATCAGTAGCGTACAGCTGTATACAGTGTTGGGGTAATTTTTAATCTCCATATATATTTCCAGAGTAACACACAGATGCTCACAGGCTCAGTATGGAGTAGTCCAGAATATGAAAAGCATAAAAAGTGTACTGTATCAGTAGCGTACAGCTGTATACAATGTTCGTGTAATTTTAAATCTCCATATATATTTCAGGAGTAACACACAGACGCTGACAGGCTCAGTATGGAGTACACCAGAATATGAAAAGCATAAAAAGTGTACTGTATCAGCAGCGTACAGCTGTATACAGTGTTTGGGTATTTTTAAATCTCCATATATATTTCAGGAGTAACACACAGACGCTCACAGGCTCAGTATGGAGTAGACCAGAATATGAAAAGCATAAAAAGTGTACTGTATCAGAAGCAAACAGCTGTATACAGTGTTCGGGTAATTTTAAATCTCCGTATAGTTTTCCAGAGTCAGACACAGATGCTCACAGGCTCAGTACGGATTACACCAGAATATAAAAAGTAGAAAAAGGGTAATGTATTAGAAGCGTACAGCTGTATACAGTGTTGTGGTACTTTTAAATCTCCGTATATATTTCAGTCTCAGTAAGCCAGTACAGACTCTCCGCTAGAGGAAACTAGATTGATACAAGTACAGACTGGAAGTAGAGTGATTGTAGAAATTTGGGAATTCCTAATCACGGGAAAACCTCCCAGTAGAATTCTCAGAGGCGATGCTGATGCTCAATTACTTTGTCTGTGGTGACAGCAAAGGGTTGTTGTATTGCAGTAGCGTGGATCCCATCACTGGTAGTTGTCTCCATCAAATTGTGATCCCAAGGAGAGATGTAGACCTGGTCCTCACTGCCTATCATGATCAGTATGGTCACTTTGGAGTGCAAAAGACAGAAGCCACAGTCCGTAGGCGATTCTATTGGATTGGCATGAGAGGAGACATTGAAAAATGGTGCCAGGAATGTCACACGTCTGTGACTAGGAAAACTGTGAAAGCTGATCAGAAAGCAAGACTGCATCCGATTGTGAGTCCACGTACATTAGAAATGGTAGCCATTGATCATCTGAAGGTAGAGCCCAGCAGGACAGGCCAAAGCTACGTCTTAACCATTATCGATTAGTTCACCAAAATTGGAGTGGCTGTCCCTGTGAAGGATTTAACTGGCCAGACTCCACAGTGGTGGAGCAGGGAGAGGTACAGTTATATGAAAAAGTTTGGGCACCCCTGTTAATCTTAAGCTTAATGTTTTATAAAAATTGGTGTTTTTGCAACAGATATTTCAGTTTGATATATCTAATAACTATTGGAGACAGTAATGTTTCTGCCTTGAAATTAGGTTTATTGTACTAACAGAAAATGTGCAATCTGCATCCAAACAAAATTTGACAGGTGCATAAGTATGGGCACCTCACCAGAAAAGTGACATTAATATTTAGCAGATCCTCCTTTTGCAAAAATAACAGCCTCTAGTCACTTCCTGTAGCTTTTAATGAGTTCCTGGATCCTGGATGAAGGTATTTTTGACCATTCCTCTTTACAAAACAATTCCAGTTCAGTTAAGTTTGATGGTCGCCGAGCATGGACAGCCCTCTTCAAATGATCCCACAGATGTTCAATGATATTCAGGTCTGGGGACTGGGATGGCCATTCCAGAACATTGTAATTGTTCCTCTGCATGAATGCCTGAGTAGATTTGGAGCGGTGTTTTGGATCATTGTCTTGCTGAAAGATCCATCCCCTGCGTAACTTCAACTTTGTCACTGATTCTTGAACATTATTGTCAAGAATCTGCTGATACTGAGTGGAATCCATGCGTCCCTCAACTTTAACAAGATTCCCGGTGCCGGCATTGGCCACACAGCCCCAAAGCATGATGGAACCTCCACCAAATTTTACTGTGGGTAGCAAGTGTTTTTCTTGAAATGCTGTGTTTTTTTGACGCCATGCATAACGCCTTTTTGTATGACCAAACAACTCAATCTTGGTTTCATCAGTCCACAGGACCTTCTTCCAAAAAGAAATTGGCTTCTCCAAATGTGCTTTTGCATACCTCAGCCAACTCTGTTTGTGGCGTGCTTGCAGAAACGGCTTCTTTCGCATCACTCTACCATACAGCTTCTCCTTGTGCAAAGTGCGTTGTATAGTTGACCGATGCACAGTGACACCATCTGCAGCAAGTTGATGCTGCAGCTCTCTGGAGGTGGTCTGAGGATTGTCCTTGACTGATCTCACCATTCTTCTTCTCTGCCTTTCTGATGTTTTTCTTGGCCTGCCACTTCTGGCCTTAACAATAACTGTTCCTGTGTTCTTCCATTTCCTTACTATGTTCCTCACAGTGGAAACTGACAGGTTAAATCTCTGAGACAGCTTTTTGTATCCTTCCCCTGAACAACTATGTTGAATAATCTTTGTTTTCAGATCATTTGACAGTTGTTTTGAGGAGCCCGTGATGCCACTCTTCAGAGGAGATTCAAACAGGAGAACAACTTGCAAGTGGCCACTTTAAGTAGCTTTTCTCATGATTGCATACACCTGGCTATGAAGTTCAAAGCTCAATGAGGTTACAAAACCAAAAAAGGGCTTTAGTAAGTCAGTAAAAAGTAGGTATGAGTATTTAAAACAAGAAAATGATAAGGGTGCCCATACTTATGCACCTGTCAAATTTTGTTTGGATGCAGATTGCACATTTTCTGTTAGTACAATAAACCTCATTTCAAGGCAGAAACATTACTGTGTCCAATAGTTATTAGATATATCAAACTGAAATAGCTGTTGCAAAAACACCAATTTTTATAAAACATAAAGCTTAAGATTAATAGGGGTGCCCAAACTTTTTCATATAACTGTAAGTATTGCAAGTGCTGGGGCCCTGAGCAAGCAGGGGGGACCACTCGTGGGCGCCGGTACTGGCACAAGGCCCCTCATAGTACGCCGGTGTGTCTGACAGCGAGTGGGCCCCCCCACCGTCAGAGACACTTTACTGTAATATGAGGGGAACTGTGCCAGTGCCGTCGCCCAAGAGTGAGTCCCCCTACCTGCTCAGGGCATCAGCACTTGCCCAGGTGCGCCAGGTGGTGACCCCGACCCTGAGGGGGGGGACAGCCCAGTTAGGGAGGTGGAAAAACTGGCATATGTTGAGGTGTAGGCTGGACGTTCAGCAGCTGCAAAAGGAGGAATTGGAGAAGTCCGAGGAAGAGGAGGACAAAGCGAGCCATTTTGCTGGCAACCTATGTGTCATCAGGGGAAGGTGGGACAAAATCCTTTGAAACCTATACATGGTTCATTTTAATGAAGGTTAGATCATCAACATTTTGGGTCGACAGCCGGGTCCTTCTTTCTGTCAGGATTGATCCAGCAGCACTGAAGACTATTTCTGATAGCACACTACCAGCAGGGCAAGCGAGCCCCTGTAAGGCATATTGTGCCAATTCAGGCCAGGTGTCCAGTTTACAGGCCCAGTAGTCAAAGGGGAATGACCTGTGAGGGAGAACATCGATAAGAGAGGAGAAGTAATTTTTAACCATAGTTGCCAACTGCTGTCTCCTGTCTGTTGCAATCGATTCAGTATTACCAGTCGTCTAAGCGATACTCGAGAAATCAGACCACAACATGGTCATGAAACCCCTGTCTCCAACGCCACTTCGGCTGTGTGCACCACGAACACCTCTTTTATGTTGCCCAGTACGGCTCGTGGTAGAATCTGCACCGCTGCTGTGTGCTGGGAATGCCTCTAACAAATGGTTTATCAGAGAGGCTTGTTTGTTCGCCAATATTAGCTCTAGGTTCTCCTGTGGCATGATGTTCTGTAATTTGCCTTTATAGCGTGGATCGAGGATGTTGGCCAACCAGCAGTCATCATCCTTCATAATTTTGGCAATGCGGGGGTCGCTTTTTAGGATCCGCAAGACATAATCACACATGTGGGCCAATGTTCTATAGGTAAACACTATTGTTTTTTTTTTTTTTTCCTTTCTTTTCTCTTTTTTGTCTGCTGTAACTCTGGATATCAGATGTCTGGTTGAAACTTTCTGTGATGATAGTGGTTGTGACTTCTCACAACCATTCCAGGTGAGCAGTTCCCTTAATTTTTTTTTCTCTCTGCAGTGTTGCCACAGGTGAACACTATTGTTTTTTTTTCTCTCCTCTTCTTCCAGTAATCCTGTCTTAAAAGATCTGGAAAATGGAGGCCCGCATAAAGGAACTTTGCGGAGTGACTGATAATATCCTTGCAGATTTGCAGAATATAAAGACCCGTTTTACAAATCTACAGGACCTCAATAATCACAATTTGCAAGTGGTTGGACAGACTACCCAGGATTTGCGAGCCAGGATTGAGGTTCTAGAGGGGCGAGTCCAGGCTCCTGCCGTAGCCCCGAGTGCTGGGATTCCCAAGTTGCCCCCTTTTCGTTTTGGCGGTGAACGTGAGAAATTCAGGGGATTTATTAATCAATGCAATCTTTTTTTTTCTGCACATGCTTCACAATTTCCCACTGAACGATCTAAGGTGCTTACTATAATTATGTTGCTTACCAACAAGGCTTTAATGTGGGCAAACCCTCTGATTGAGACTGAGGATGATTGTTTGAATCACCTTGATGATTTTATTTCAGCCATGGGGCAGGTGTTTGATGACCCCAATCGAGGTGCAACAGCTGAAGCAGCCATGTTAGCTTTGCGCCAAGGTAAGCACTCGGTAGCTGAATATGCCTTGGATTTCAGGAGATGGGCCCTTGATACCACCTGGGACAGTTCCGCCAAAAAATCTATTTTTCGAAAGGGGTTATCTCCACTGATTAAGGATGAACTTGCTCGTGCTGACCCTCCCACTGCGTTAGGTGACTTTATTAACTACTGCATCCGTATTGATACTCGTCTGACTGAACGCAGGCAAGAGAGATGGTTCGAAAGCAATCGTACTAACCTTTTCCTACCTTCCTCTCCAGCTAAGGAACCTTTGAGTAGGATTACACGGGAACCTGAACCTGAACCCATGCAGGTAGACTCTTTACAACGACGGGTTAGTGATGCACGCAAGGAACATCGTTTTAAGGAGAATCTTGTTTCTATTGTGGTAAGTCAGGGCACTTCATTATAAACTGCCCCAGCCGTTCTCGTAAGACTACTGCAGCACTCATTCATTGTGAGTGTTGCGAGAGGGGATCTGTCAGGTCCGAGCCTCAGGCTCCAGAGAGATCTGCAGCAACAGATCTTGATTTCTCGGACTTAAACTCCGTTACCTCTGAGGACGTTGACTGTGTAAACGCTGCCATTTTTCAAGTTTCCTCAGCGGTGTCCCAGCTGAGTTGTAAGAAAAACAATTCTCATTGCTTTCTTTCCATCAAACTCTGGGTTGACTCAGCTTGGGTGTCTAGCTCTGCTATGATCGACTCAGGGGCAAGTGGAAATTTTATGGATGTCTCCTTTGCTCTGAAACAGGGAATACGTTCAGTGAAGAAGGCTACTCCAGTACAGATGGAAACTGTGGATGGCTCCCTGCTGACCTCTGGACCAGTGGATCAGGAAACAGAGCCTTTGAGGGTTCTTATGGGTAAAGATCATCAAGAGAAACTGTCCTTTATGCTTATCTCTTCTCCCCACTTTCCCATTATTCTAGGGCTACCATGGCTGCAGGCTCAGAATCCTACCATTAACTGGGAGACCAAGGAATTACACTTTCCAGAGAAACAGATGAGTCCAAAAGTTTCAGCTTGCTCTGTTCCTAAAGGAATCATGTCAGTCCCTGAACTACCAGCTGTATACCAGGACTATGTGGATTTATGTGACAAGAAGAACGCTGACCAGCTTCCTCCTCACCGTCCATATGATTGTCCAATTGAATTATTGCCTGGAGCAGAGATACCTTTTGGTAAGATCTACCCCCTGGCGGGGCCCGAGCTAAAAGCTTTAAAGGATTACATAGATGAAAATCTAGCCAAGGGCTTCATACGCCCCTCTTCATCTCCTGCAGGTGCACCCATCTTCTTTGTAAAGAAGAAAGATGGATCTCTGAGACCATGCGTAGACTATAGGGAACTCAATAAGGTTACTATTAGAAACCGTTATCCATTGCCTTTAATCCCTGAGTTATTGGAGAGAGTGCGACATGCCAAAATTTTTTCTAAACTAGATCTTCGTGGGGCCTATAACTTAGTCCGTATTAGACCTGGGGATGAATGGAAGACTGCATTCAGGTCACGCTATGGACACTTTGAATATCTAGTTATGCCTTTTGGTCTGAGTACCGCCCCAGCCACTTTCCAACACTTGGTGAATGACATCTTCAGGATCTCCTAGATACATTCGTGGTAATTTATTTGGATGATATTCTAATTTTTTCTAACTCCACAGAGGAACATCATGGACATGTGAGAATGGTCTTGGAACATCTAAGACAAAATCATCTTTACATCAAACTTGAAAAGTGTGAATTCCATAGGACCGAAATTCAATTTCTGGGGTATGTACTGTCTACACAAGGAATTAGTATGGATGGAAGCAAAACCCAAGCCATCAAGGATTGGCCAAGTCCTAGAAATGTGAAGGAGGTACAGCGCTTCATCGGGTTTGCCAACTTCTATAGACATTTCATTAGAAATTTCTCTGAGGTAGTGTCACCTATCACTCAACTTACCCGGAAAGAGTCTAGGTTTTCCTGGACTCCCCAAGCCCAGGAAGCATTTTCCCGTCTAAAAGATAAATTTACCACTGCACCTATCCTAGTACATCCCAACCCCGAGCTTGCCTTCATAATAGAGGTGGATGCTTCAGACTGTGCCGTTGGAGCTATACTCTCTCAGAGAACAGGTGAGAAGAATGTCTTGCATCCCTGTGCCTTCTTTTCCCAGCAGTTGTCTTCGGCTGAGAGGAACTACGATGTGGGCAATAGAGAGTTGTTGGCCATTATTGCCGCCTTCAAAGAATGGAGACACCTTCTTCAGGGAGCTGCACAGCAAATAGTCGTCCTGACAGACCATCGTAACCTTGAGTTTATCAGGTCGGCTAAGTGCCTGACTCCTCGCCAGGCTCGCTGGAATCTTTTCTTAAACCAATTTAATTTTATCATCTCTTATAGACCAGGATCGCGCAATGGAAAGGCTGATGCACTCTCTAGGATTTACTCAGCAGAGACACGTCCAATTACTCCTCCTAAGACTATTCTTCCTGACTCTAGATTCCTAGGAGTAATTCATAATCAAGACCTACTTAAGGACATCAAGGAAGCATACCATGCGGATTCCTTTTTGGCACAACCCCCAAGGGACGTAAGTCTTGTCTTTAAGAATGGTGTGTGGATTCAGGGACACACGTCTGTATATTCCTGAAACAGTCAGATTAAGAGTATTGCAACTCATTCACGATTCCAAGATAGCTGGGCATAGAGGAATTCTAAAGACACAGGAATTTCTTTCTCGTTTCTTTTGGTGGCCCACTTGCAGGAAGGATGTTTTGAATTATGTCACTTCATGTGAGGTCTGTGCAAGATGCAAAACACCTCGCTCCTCACCAACTGGTCTGTTACAGCCTCTTCCCACCCCGTCCCGCCCGTGGGGATCCATTTCTATGGACTTCATTGTGGAGTTACCAACCTCTCAGGGGAAGAACACCATTCTAGTGGTGGTTGACCGTCTAACAAAGGCAGCTCATTTTATCCCTTGTGTCGGCTTACCCACTGCAAAACAGACATCAGATTTGATGATTAAAGATGTGTTTCGCTTACATGGAGTACCGGATGAGGTTATTTCGGATCGAGGGGTGCAATTCACTTCTAGGTTTTGGCAAAATTTCTGTGCAGCATTGGACACTTAAAGTAAACCTTTCTTCTGCTTTTCATCCCCAGACTAATGGACAGACCGAACGAACCAATCAAACCCTGGAGCAGTATCTCCGCTGCTTTATCTGCCACCTACAGGATGATTGGGTGGATCTACTTCCATTAGCTGAGTTCTCGTATAACAACTCTCAGAGTGCCTCCACTAAACAGTCTCCTTTTTACTCTAATCTAGGTTATCATCCTAACATTCTACCACGATTTCCCATAGAAACGCCTTTACCAGCAGTGGCTGAAAGAATCACGTCTTTACAGAAGAATATGGATCTTCTAAAGGAAAATCTGGAATCGGCTCAAGAAAGGTACAAGAAAGCAGCAGATAAATTTCGTAAACCTGCACCAGCTTTCAAGGTAGGAGACTTGGTCTGGCTGTCAACCAGAAATCTTAAGTTAAGGATTCCATCGTCTAAGTTGGGACATAAGTACATTGGACCCTATAAAATCAGTAAAATTATAAGTGCCGTTGCTTGTCGTCTTCAACTGCCCAGAACTATGAGAATCCACCCTGTCTTTCATGTATCCCTACTAAAGGCTGCGACACCCAATACGTTTCCTGGACGTTCCTCTCCTTGCCCTGACCCAGTGCTAGTCGATGGTCAGGAAGAATTTGTGGTGGAAAGGATTTTAGATTCCAGGTTGTATAGAAATCAGTTACAATATCTGATTAAATGGCAGGGCTACCCAGTGGAGGACAACTCATGGGAACCGGTCAATAACGTTAATGCTCCTCGCTTGCTCCGTCAGTTTCATCAGAGGTACCCACACAAGCCTGGTCTGAGGTCATCCGGAGGTTGTCCTTAAGGGGGGAGTAATGTAAGGTTCTATGTATATATTCCTGAAACTCAGTTTGTTCGTCAGCCATTTTACTTTCTGTCTTGCTGCAGCTATCTTGCCCTCAGTCAAAATGGAGTTTCCAGCTTGCATGTTCCCGCCCTGATTCCTCTCCTTTGCTTCTTAAGCAGCCACAGCTGAGCAATCAGTGCTTCAGAATCTAGCCTGCAGTGAACCTGTGACTTGACTCCTGTAAGCCTTGGACCTTGTACTCCAGCTATTCCTACTGAGGAACTCTGAAGCACTTGTGGACTCTGAACCCTGCTCTTTGAAAGACCCACGTTTGCATGGACTTACGGTAACAGAGAAGAAGATCCTGAATCTGTATTGGAGAGTGATTGCTGAGCTTGGATTACTCTGGCCTGCTGTGTCTCCTGTTTCTGTGTCTGCAAACTGTGTGACTATTTCTGAAAACTTGTATGAAGTAATACAGGACTTTTCTATATCAAACCTGTTCTCATGTATTTTCATCGCACCCAAGCACAAGACGCTACATGAACGTACTACATACATTACAGTGTTCTGTCTGCCTGCAGCTGTACCTGATAATGGAAAGTGGAAAGAATGAAAAGACATTGTTCTCCTGATGATCTTTACCCATAGGACCCTCAAAGCTCTGTTTTTGATCCACTGGTCAGAAGTCAGTAGAGAGCCATCCACAGTCTCCATCTGTATGGAGTAGCTCTTCACTGACGTATCCCCTGTTTCAGAGCAAAGGAGATTGTAATGTATGTAGTACAGTTCATATAGCGTCTTGTGCTTGGGTGCGATGAAAATACATGAGCACAGGTTTGATATAGAAAAGTCCTGTATTACTTCATACAAGTTGGCAGAAATAGTCACACAGTTTGCAGACACAGAAACAGGAGACACAGCAGGCCAGAGCAATCCAAGCTCAGCAATCACTCTCCAATACAGATTCAGGATCTTCTTCTCTGTTACCGTAAGTCCATGCAAACGTGGGTCTTTCAAAGAGCAGGGTTCAGAGTCCACAAGTGCTTCAGAGTTCCTCAGTAGGAATAGCTGGAGTACAAGGTCCAAGGCTTACAGGAGTCAAGTCACAGGTTCACTGCAGGCTAGATTCTGAAGCACTGATTGCTCAGCTGTGGCTGCTTAAGAAGCAAAGGAGAGAATCAGGGCGGGAACATGCAAGCTGGAAACTCCATTTTGACTGAGGGCAAGATAGCTGCAGCAAGACAGAAAGTAAAATGGCTGACGAACAAACTGAGTTTCAGGAATATATACATAGAACCTTACATTACTCCCCCCTTAAGGACAACCTCCGGATGACCTCAGACCAGGCTTGTGTGGGTACCTCTGATGAAACTGACGGAGCAAGCGAGGAGCATTAACGTTATTGACCGGTTCCCATGAGTTGTCCTCCACTGGGTAGCCCTGCCATTTAATCAGATATTGTAACTGATTTCTATACAACCTGGAATCTAAAATCCTTTCCACCACAAATTCTTCCTGACCATCGACTAGCACTGGGTCAGGGCAAGGAGAGGAACGTCCAGGAAACGTATTGGGTGTCGCAGCCTTTAGTAGGGATACATGAAAGACAGGGTGGATTCTCATAGTTCTGGGCAGTTGAAGACGACAAGCAACGGCACTTATAATTTTACTGATTTTATAGGGTCCAATGTACTTATGTCCCAACTTAGACGATGGAATCCTTAACTTAAGATTTCTGGTTGACAGCCAGACCAAGTCTCCTACCTTGAAAGCTGGTGCAGGTTTACGAAATTTATCTGCTGCTTTCTTGTACCTTTCTTGAGCCGATTCCAGATTTTCCTTTAGAAGATCCATATTCTTCTGTAAAGACGTGATTCTTTCAGCCACTGCTGGTAAAGGCGTTTCTATGGGAAATCGTGGTAGAATGTTAGGATGATAACCTAGATTAGAGTAAAAAGGAGACTGTTTAGTGGAGGCACTCTGAGAGTTGTTATACGAGAACTCAGCTAATGGAAGTAGATCCACCCAATCATCCTGTAGGTGGCAGATAAAGCAGCGGAGATACTGCTCCAGGGTTTGATTGGTTCGTTCGGTCTGTCCATTAGTCTGGGGATGAAAAGCAGAAGAAAGGTTTACTTTAATGTCCAATGCTGCACAGAAATTTTGCCAAAACCTAGAAGTGAATTGCACCCCTCGATCCGAAATAACCTCATCCGGTACTCCATGTAAGCGAAACACATCTTTAATCATCAAATCTGATGTCTGTTTTGCAGTGGGTAAGCCGACACAAGGGATAAAATGAGCTGCCTTTGTTAGACGGTCAACCACCACTAGAATGGTGTTCTTCCCTGAGAGGTTGGTAACTCCACAATGAAGTCCATAGAAATGGATCCCCACGGGCGGGACGGGGTGGGAAGAGGCTGTAACAGACCAGTTGGTGAGGAGCGAGGTGTTTTGCATCTTGCACAGACCTCACATGAAGTGACATAATTCAAAACATCCTTCCTGCAAGTGGGCCACCAAAAGAAACGAGAAAGAAATTCCTGTGTCTTTAGAATTCCTCTATGCCCAGCTATCTTGGAATCGTGAATGAGTTGCAATACTCTTAATCTGACTGTTTCAGGAATATACAGACGTTGTCCCTGAATCCACACACCATTCTTAAAGACAAGACTTACGTCCCTTGGGGGTTGTGCCAAAAAGGAATCCGCATGGTATGCTTCCTTGATGTCCTTAAGTAGGTCTTGATTATGAATTACTCCTAGGAATCTAGAGTCAGGAAGAATAGTCTTAGGAGGAGTAATTGGACGTGTCTCTGCTGAGTAAATCCTAGAGAGTGCATCAGCCTTTCCATTGCGCGATCCTGGTCTATAAGAGATGATAAAATTAAATTGGTTTAAGAAAAGATTCCAGCGAGCCTGGCGAGGAGTCAGGCACTTAGCCGACCTGATAAACTCAAGGTTACGATGGTCTGTCAGGACGACTATTTGCTGTGCAGCTCCCTGAAGAAGGTGTCTCCATTCTTTGAAGGCGGCAATAATGGCCAACAACTCTCTATTGCCCACATCGTAGTTCCTCTCAGCCGAAGACAACTGCTGGGAAAAGAAGGCACAGGGATGCAAGACATTCTTCTCACCTGTTCTCTGAGAGAGTATAGCTCCAACGGCACAGTCTGAAGCATCCACCTCTATTATGAAGGCAAGCTCGGGGTTGGGATGTACTAGGATAGGTGCAGTGGTAAATTTATCTTTTAGACGGGAAAATGCTTCCTGGGCTTGGGGAGTCCAGGAAAACCTAGACTCTTTCCGGGTAAGTTGAGTGATAGGTGACACTACCTCAGAGAAATTTCTAATGAAACGTCTATAGAAGTTGGCAAACCCGATGAAGCGCTGTACCTCCTTCACATTTCTAGGACTTGGCCAATCCTTGATGGCTTGGGTTTTGCTTCCATCCATACTAATTCCTTGTGTAGACAGTACATACCCCAGAAATTGAATTTCGGTCCTATGGAATTCACACTTTTCAAGTTTGATGTAAAGATGATTTTGTCTTAGACGTTCCAAGACCATTCTCACATGTCCATGATGTTCCTCTGTGGAGTTAGAAAAAATTAGAATATCATCCAAATAAATTACCACGAATGTATCTAGGAGATCCCTGAAGATGTCATTCACCAAGTGTTGGAAAGTGGCTGGGGCGGTACTCAGACCAAAAGGCATAACTAGATATTCAAAGTGTCCATAGCGTGACCTGAATGCAGTCTTCCATTCATCCCCAGGTCTAATACGGACTAAGTTATAGGCCCCACGAAGATCTAGTTTAGAAAAAATTTTGGCATGTCGCACTCTCTCCAATAACTCAGGGATTAAAGGCAATGGATAACGGTTTCTAATAGTAACCTTATTGAGTTCCCTATAGTCTACGCATGGTCTCAGAGATCCATCTTTCTTCTTTACAAAGAAGATGGGTGCACCTGCAGGAGATGAAGAGGGGCGTATGAAGCCCTTGGCTAGATTTTCATCTATGTAATCCTTTAAAGCCTTTAGCTCGGGCCCCGCCAGGGGGTAGATCTTACCAAAAGGTATCTCTGCTCCAGGCAATAATTCAATTGGACAATCATATGGACGGTGAGGAGGAAGCTGGTCAGCGTTCTTCTTGTCACATAAATCCACATAGTCCTGGTATACAGCTGGTAGTTCAGGGACTGACATGATTCCTTTAGGAACAGAGCAAGCTGAAACTTTTGGACTCATCTGTTTCTCTGGAAAGTGTAATTCCTTGGTCTCCCAGTTAATGGTAGGATTCTGAGCCTGCAGCCATGGTAGCCCTAGAATAATGGGAAAGTGGGGAGAAGAGATAAGCATAAAGGACAGTTTCTCTTGATGATCTTTACCCATAAGAACCCTCAAAGGCTCTGTTTCCTGATCCACTGGTCCAGAGGTCAGCAGGGAGCCATCCACAGTTTCCATCTGTACTGGAGTAGCCTTCTTCACTGAACGTATTCCCTGTTTCAGAGCAAAGGAGACATCCATAAAATTTCCACTTGCCCCTGAGTCGATCATAGCAGAGCTAGACACCCAAGCTGAGTCAACCCAGAGTTTGATGGAAAGAAAGCAATGAGAATTGTTTTTCTTACAACTCAGCTGGGACACCGCTGAGGAAACTTGAAAAATGGCAGCGTTTACACAGTCAACGTCCTCAGAGGTAACGGAGTTTAAGTCCGAGAAATCAAGATCTGTTGCTGCAGATCTCTCTGGAGCCTGAGGCTCGGACCTGACAGATCCCCTCTCGCAACACTCACAATGAATGAGTGCTGCAGTAGTCTTACGAGAACGGCTGGGGCAGTTTATAATGAAGTGCCCTGACTTACCACAATAGAAACATAGATTCTCCTTAAAACGATGTTCCTTGCGTGCATCACTAACCCGTCGTTGTAAAGAGTCTACCTGCATGGGTTCAGGTTCAGGTTCCCGTGTAATCCTACTCAAAGGTTCCTTAGCTGGAGAGGAAGGTAGGAAAAGGTTAGTACGATTGCTTTCGAACCATCTCTCTTGCCTGCGTTCAGTCAGACGAGTATCAATACGGATGCAGTAGTTAATAAAGTCACCTAACGCAGTGGGAGGGTCGGCACGAGCAAGTTCATCCTTAATCAGTGGAGATAACCCCTTTCGAAAAATAGATTTTTTGGCGGAACTGTCCCAGGTGGTATCAAGGGCCCATCTCCTGAAATCCAAGGCATATTCAGCTACCGAGTGCTTACCTTGGCGCAAAGCTAACATGGCTGCTTCAGCTGTTGCACCTCGATTGGGGTCATCAAACACCTGCCCCATGGCTGAAATAAAATCATCAAGGTGATTCAAACAATCATCCTCAGTCTCAATCAGAGGGTTTGCCCACATTAAAGCCTTGTTGGTAAGCAACATAATTATAGTAAGCACCTTAGATCGTTCAGTGGGAAATTGTGAAGCATGTGCAGAAAAAAAAAGATTGCATTGATTAATAAATCCCCTGAATTTCTCACGTTCACCGCCAAAACGAAAAGGGGGCAACTTGGGAATCCCAGCACTCGGGGCTACGGCAGGAGCCTGGACTCGCCCCTCTAGAACCTCAATCCTGGCTCGCAAATCCTGGGTAGTCTGTCCAACCACTTGCAAATTGTGATTATTGAGGTCCTGTAGATTTGTAAAACGGGTCTTTATATTCTGCAAATCTGCAAGGATATTATCAGTCACTCCGCAAAGTTCCTTTATGCGGGCCTCCATTTTCCAGATCTTTTAAGACAGGATTACTGGAAGAAGAGGAGAGAAAAAAAACAATAGTGTTCACCTGTGGCAACACTGCAGAGAGAAAAAAAAATTAAGGGAACTGCTCACCTGGAATGGTTGTGAGAAGTCAAACATTCATCCAGAAATTTCACCAATCGATATCCAGAGTTACAGCAGACAAAAAGAGAAAGAAAGGAAAAAAATAAACATAGTGTTTACCTGTGGTAACACTGCAAAAAGAAAAACTTAAGGAATTGCTCACCTGGAATGGTTGTGAGAAGTCACAACCACTGTCATCACAGAAAGTACAACCGGACGTCTGATATCCACAGTACAGCAGACACAGCCTTCCAGACCAGCAGACACTAACGTTTTGGCTTCAGAATCTTGTAATGTATGTAGTACAGTTCATATAGCGTCTTGTGCTTGGGTGCGATGAAAACACAGGAGTCACAGGTTTGATATAGAAAAGTCCTGTATTACTTCATACAAGTTGGCAGAAATAGTCACACAGTTTGCAGACACAGAAACAGGAGACACAGCAGGCCAGAGTAATCCAAGCTCAGCAATCACTCTCCAATACAGATTCAGGATCTTCTTCTCTGTTACCGTAAGTCCATGCAAACGTGGGTCTTTCAAAGAGCAGGGTTCAGAGTCCACAAGTGCTTCAGAGTTCCTCAGTAGGAATAGCTGGAGTACAAGGTCCAAGGCTTACAGGAGTCAAGTCACAGGTTCACTGCAGGCTAGATTCTGAAGCACTGATTGCTCAGCTGTGGCTGCTTAAGAAGCAAAGGAGAGAATCAGGGCGGGAACATGCAAGCTGGAAACTCCATTTTGACTGAGGGCAAGATAGCTGCAGCAAGACAGAAAGTAAAATGGCTGACGAACAAACTGAGTTTCAGGAATATATACATAGAACCTACACCTTTCACTCGTCTGCAGTGAGAACTGCTGACTGCCCTCCTGTAACCCTTGGACCTTGTACTCCAGCTATTCCTACTGAGGAACTCTGAAGCACTTGTGGACTCTGAACCCTGCTCTTTGAAAGACCCACGTTTGCATGGACTTACGGTAACAGAGAAGAAGATCCTGAATCTGTTTGGAGAGTGATTGCTGAGCTTGGATTACTCTGGCCTGCTGTGTCTCCTGTTTCTGTGTCTGCAAACTGTGTGACTATTTCTGCCAACTTGTATGAAGTAATACAGGACTTTCTATATCAAACCTGTGACTCCTGTGTTTTCATCGCACCCAAGCACAAGACGCTATATGAACTGTACTACATACATTACAGGCTTCCCTACTCCTCCTCCGCTGCAGAACGCCTGATCCTTAATGTGCGTCAAAGTTTGCATGAGCAGACGCATAAGTGGGATCTCATGCTTATGATGGTGTCGTCTGTGCTTACCAGCCGTGTGCATTCCTCAAAACACTGAAGGACTTTATACAGGGGTCTTTCAGCTTGACCACTGCACACCCGACAACTCCATGTCTGCCCTCAACTCCCTGCCCGTGATCTTCCCACAAATGCATTACAGCCTCCCTCTGTTCGCACAGCCTCTCAACCATGTGCATGGTGGAGTTCCTCTTTGTTGAACGTCTATGATTAGCGTGCTTGGGGAGGTGGAGCGATCGCTGCAGCCTCTGCATACAACTGGAGTCTACAGGCGAGCGACGGATGTGCGAGCACAGTCTTCGCACCATATGGAGCAGGGCTGTTAACTTGGATAATTATTTAGGAAGCATTGCACCCCCGGGTGACCAGCAAAAATGTGTCTGAGTTTGCCAGGGCTAATGGCCCCACAAAATTTCGTCCGTTATCACTGACTACCTTGCCTGGCACAAGATGTAGACTGCCCAGCCATGACTCAGTTTCCCACTGCAATTAGTTGGACAGTACCTCCGCGGTATGTCGTTGTCGCCTTTAGACATCATCTTTAAAACAGCCTGCGATGCTTCCACTAGCTGTTCGATAGTGGGACACTTCGTGTGCAACACTGGGAGCTGCGGGTGAGTGCTCGGCGACTGCGCTCTTCGAACGATCTTTCGCTTCTGGGGGAGGAGGGGAGGGTCGAAAAGCCTACAGCCAACTGTTGCCTATACCCTTTGGGGTAGGCAGCACTGTCCCCACCGCCACTGTCCTCTGTTGGACCCTGCATCCACCACTTAAACTCAGTGCGCAGTGATGGACACGTAACGGGCCCCGAACATGCCTACTGGCCCATGCATCTTTGTGAGGTGCACCTTTCCACTCACTGTTGTTTGAGTGCATGGACAATGCGGCTTTACATGCAGGTGGGGGGCAGGTAAGCTTTTAAAAAAAGAAGTGCTGACTGGGTAGGTCATAGGGGGGACAGCGTAGGCCATGAGCTCTCGGGAAACCCGCGCTTTCAACCAAATGGAAGGGCATCATCTCTAATGATATCAGTTTTGGGAATGTAGGCGTTCATAGCCAGTGTACGCGGATGAGAGGAAAGAGTACTTTCTTGCTTAATAAGAGTGTTTGGGTAGGGTGAGCTGGACCCGAAGCTGCATATGGGTGAACTAGCGGGGGACAAGACAGACTGAGAGGGGGTTGGTTATGGTGATGGTGGTGGGGTGATGGGCCCAGATTCAGTCTTTCATTGCAAAAAACATTGTGATTCCTGACTGTTTGGCCTTGCAACGACATCTCAACTTTTCTTGCTGGTGGTGTGCTAACCCGGGGGTTTACAGTGGGGGAAGCGATGGAGCGTTCCTGGCTACCTTTATCGGGGCAGGGGAATATGTGCTACCTGAGGTTTTGTAGTTCGTCCACGCTTGCAAGTGCATTGATTTAAAAGTCTAAGCATGCAAGGATTAAAAATTTAAGGGAT
>JARQOD010000008.1:147737714-147845084 GCA_033576555.1 Oophaga sylvatica | reverse complement strand
GTGGTGACAGCAAAGGGTTGTTGTATTGCAGTAGCGTGGATCCCATCACTGGTAGTTGTCTCCATCAAATTGTGATCCCAAGGAGAGTTGTAGACCTGGTCCTCACTGCCTATCATGATCAGTATGGTCACTTTGGAGTGCAAAAGACAGAAGCCACAGTCCGTAGGCGATTCTATTGGATTGGCATGAGAGGAGACATTGAAAAATGGTGCCAGGAATGTCACACGTCTGTGACTAGGAAAACTGTGAAAGCTGATCAGAAAGCAGACTGCATCCGATTGTGAGTCCACGTACATTAGAAATGGTAGCCATTGATCATCTGAAGGTAGAGCCCAGCAGGACAGGCCAAAGCTACGTCTTAACCATTATCGATTAGTTCACCAAAATTGGAGTGGCTGTCCCTGTGAAGGATTTAACTGGCCAGACTCCACAGTGGTGGAGCAGGGAGAGGTACAGTTATATGAAAAAGTTTGGGCACCCCTGTTAATCTTAAGCTTAATGTTTTATAAAAATTGGTGTTTTTGCAACAGATATTTCAGTTTGATATATCTAATAACTATTGGAGACAGTAATGTTTCTGCCTTGAAATTAGGTTTATTGTACTAACAGAAAATGTGCAATCTGCATCCAAACAAAATTTGACAGGTGCATAAGTATGGGCACCTCACCAGAAAAGTGACATTAATATTTAGCAGATCCTCCTTTTGCAAAAATAACAGCCTCTAGTCACTTCCTGTAGCTTTTAATGAGTTCCTGGATCCTGGATGAAGGTATTTTTGACCATTCCTCTTTACAAAACAATTCCAGTTCAGTTAAGTTTGATGGTCGCCGAGCATGGACAGCCCTCTTCAAATGATCCCACAGATGTTCAATGATATTCAGGTCTGGGGACTGGGATGGCCATTCCAGAACATTGTAATTGTTCCTCTGCATGAATGCCTGAGTAGATTTGGAGCGGTGTTTTGGATCATTGTCTTGCTGAAAGATCCATCCCCTGCGTAACTTCAACTTTGTCACTGATTCTTGAACATTATTGTCAAGAATCTGCTGATACTGAGTGGAATCCATGCGTCCCTCAACTTTAACAAGATTCCCGGTGCCGGCATTGGCCACACAGCCCCAAAGCATGATGGAACCTCCACCAAATTTTACTGTGGGTAGCAAGTGTTTTTCTTGAAATGCTGTGTTTTTTTGACGCCATGCATAACGCCTTTTGTATGACCAAACAACTCAATCTTGGTTTCATCAGTCCACAGGACCTTCTTCCAAAAGAAATTGGCTTCTCCAAATGTGCTTTTGCATACCTCAGCCAACTCTGTTTGTGGCGTGCTTGCAGAAACGGCTTCTTTCGCATCACTCTACCATACAGCTTCTCCTTGTGCAAAGTGCGTTGTATAGTTGACCGATGCACAGTGACACCATCTGCAGCAAGTTGATGCTGCAGCTCTCTGGAGGTGGTCTGAGGATTGTCCTTGACTGATCTCACCATTCTTCTTCTCTGCCTTTCTGATGTTTTTCTTGGCCTGCCACTTCTGGCCTTAACAATAACTGTTCTGTGTTCTTCCATTTCCTTACTATGTTCCTCACAGTGGAAACTGACAGGTTAAATCTCTGAGACAGCTTTTTGTATCCTTCCCCTGAACAACTATGTTGAATAATCTTTGTTTTCAGATCATTTGACAGTTGTTTTGAGGAGCCCGTGATGCCACTCTTCAGAGGAGATTCAAACAGGAGAACAACTTGCAAGTGGCCACTTTAAGTAGCTTTTCTCATGATTGCATACACCTGGCTATGAAGTTCAAAGCTCAATGAGGTTACAAAACCAAAAAAAGGGCTTTAGTAAGTCAGTAAAAAGTAGGTATGAGTATTTAAAACAAGAAAATGATAAGGGTGCCCATACTTATGCACCTGTCAAATTTTGTTTGGATGCAGATTGCACATTTTCTGTTAGTACAATAAACCTCATTTCAAGGCAGAAACATTACTGTGTCCAATAGTTATTAGATATATCAAACTGAAATAGCTGTTGCAAAAACACCAATTTTTATAAAACATAAAGCTTAAGATTAATAGGGGTGCCCAAACTTTTTCATATAACTGTAAGTATTGCAAGTGCTGGGGCCTGAGCAAGCAGGGGGGACCACTCGTGGGCGCCGGTACTGGCACAAGGCCCCTCATAGTACGCCGGTGTGTCTGACAGCGAGTGGGCCCCCCCACCGTCAGAGACACTTTACTGTAATATGAGGGGAACTGTGCCAGTGCCGTCGCCCAAGAGTGAGTCCCCCTACCTGCTCAGGCATCAGCACTTGCCCAGGTGCGCCAGGTGGTGACCCCGACCCTTAGGGGGGGGACAGCCCAGTTAGGGAGGTGGAAAAAACTGGCATATGTTGAGGTGTAGGCTGGACGTTCAGCAGCTGCAAAAGGAGGAATTGGAGAAGTCCGAGGAAGAGGAGGACAAAGCGAGCCATTTTGCTGGCAACCTATGTGTCATCAGGGGAAGGTGGGACAAAATCCTTTGAAACCTATACATGGTTCATTTTAATGAAGGTTAGATCATCAACATTTTGGGTCGACAGCCGGGTCCTTCTTTCTGTCAGGATTGATCCAGCAGCACTGAAGACTATTTCTGATAGCACACTACCAGCAGGGCAAGCGAGCCCTGTAAGGCATATTGTGCCAATTCAGGCCAGGTGTCCAGTTTACAGGCCCAGTAGTCAAAGGGAATGACCTGTGAGGGAGAACATCGATAAGAGAGGAGAAGTAATTTTTAACCATAGTTGCCAACTGCTGTCTCCTGTCTGTTGCAATCGATTCAGTATTACCAGTCGTCTAAGCGATACTCGAGAAATCAGACCACAACATGGTCATGAAACCCCTGTCTCCAACGCCACTTCGGCTGTGTGCACCACGAACACCTCTTTTATGTTGCCCAGTACGGCTCGTGGTAGAATCTGCACCGCTGCTGTGTGCTGGGAATGCCTCTAACAAATGGTTTATCAGAGAGGCTTGTTTGTTCGCCAATATTAGCTCTAGGTTCTCCTGTGGCATGATGTTCTGTAATTTGCCTTTATAGCGTGGATCGAGGATGTTGGCCAACCAGCAGTCATCATCCTTCATAATTTTGGCAATGCGGGGGTCGCTTTTTAGGATCCGCAAGACATAATCACACATGTGGGCCAATGTTCTATAGGTAAACACTATTGTTTTTTTTTTTTTTTTCCTTTCTTTTCTCTTTTTTGTCTGCTGTAACTCTGGATATCAGATGTCTGGTTGAAACTTTCTGTGATGATAGTGGTTGTGACTTCTCACAACCATTCCAGGTGAGCAGTTCCCTTAATTTTTTTTTCTCTCTGCAGTGTTGCCACAGGTGAACACTATTGTTTTTTTTCTCTCCTCTTCTTCCAGTAATCCTGTCTTAAAAGATCTGGAAAATGGAGGCCCGCATAAAGGAACTTTGCGGAGTGACTGATAATATCCTTGCAGATTTGCAGAATATAAAGACCCGTTTTACAAATCTACAGGACCTCAATAATCACAATTTGCAAGTGGTTGGACAGACTACCCAGGATTTGCGAGCCAGGATTGAGGTTCTAGAGGGGCGAGTCCAGGCTCCTGCCGTAGCCCGAGTGCTGGGATTCCCAAGTTGCCCCCTTTTCGTTTTGGCGGTGAACGTGAGAAATTCAGGGGATTTATTAATCAATGCAATCTTTTTTTTTCTGCACATGCTTCACAATTTCCCACTGAACGATCTAAGGTGCTTACTATAATTATGTTGCTTACCAACAAGGCTTTAATGTGGGCAAACCCTCTGATTGAGACTGAGGATGATTGTTTGAATCACCTTGATGATTTTATTTCAGCCATGGGGCAGGTGTTTGATGACCCCAATCGAGGTGCAACAGCTGAAGCAGCCATGTTAGCTTTGCGCCAAGGTAAGCACTCGGTAGCTGAATATGCCTTGGATTTCAGGAGATGGGCCCTTGATACCACCTGGGACAGTTCCGCCAAAAAATCTATTTTTCGAAAGGGGTTATCTCCACTGATTAAGGATGAACTTGCTCGTGCTGACCCTCCCACTGCGTTAGGTGACTTTATTAACTACTGCATCCGTATTGATACTCGTCTGACTGAACGCAGGCAAGAGAGATGGTTCGAAAGCAATCGTACTAACCTTTTCCTACCTTCCTCTCCAGCTAAGGAACCTTTGAGTAGGATTACACGGGAACCTGAACCTGAACCCATGCAGGTAGACTCTTTACAACGACGGGTTAGTGATGCACGCAAGGAACATCGTTTTAAGGAGAATCTGTGTTTCTATTGTGGTAAGTCAGGGCACTTCATTATAAACTGCCCCAGCCGTTCTCGTAAGACTACTGCAGCACTCATTCATTGTGAGTGTTGCGAGAGGGGATCTGTCAGGTCCGAGCCTCAGGCTCCAGAGAGATCTGCAGCAACAGATCTTGATTTCTCGGACTTAAACTCCGTTACCTCTGAGGACGTTGACTGTGTAAACGCTGCCATTTTTCAAGTTTCCTCAGCGGTGTCCCAGCTGAGTTGTAAGAAAAACAATTCTCATTGCTTTCTTTCCATCAAACTCTGGGTTGACTCAGCTTGGGTGTCTAGCTCTGCTATGATCGACTCAGGGCAAGTGGAAATTTTATGGATGTCTCCTTTGCTCTGAAACAGGGAATACGTTCAGTGAAGAAGGCTACTCCAGTACAGATGGAAACTGTGGATGGCTCCCTGCTGACCTCTGGACCAGTGGATCAGGAAACAGAGCCTTTGAGGGTTCTTATGGGTAAAGATCATCAAGAGAAACTGTCCTTTATGCTTATCTCTTCTCCCCACTTTCCCATTATTCTAGGGCTACCATGGCTGCAGGCTCAGAATCCTACCATTAACTGGGAGACCAAGGAATTACACTTTCCAGAGAAACAGATGAGTCCAAAAGTTTCAGCTTGCTCTGTTCCTAAAGGAATCATGTCAGTCCCTGAACTACCAGCTGTATACCAGGACTATGTGGATTTATGTGACAAGAAGAACGCTGACCAGCTTCCTCCTCACCGTCCATATGATTGTCCAATTGAATTATTGCCTGGAGCAGAGATACCTTTTGGTAAGATCTACCCCCTGGCGGGGCCCGAGCTAAAAGCTTTAAAGGATTACATAGATGAAAATCTAGCCAAGGGCTTCATACGCCCCTCTTCATCTCCTGCAGGTGCACCCATCTTCTTTGTAAAGAAGAAAGATGGATCTCTGAGACCATGCGTAGACTATAGGGAACTCAATAAGGTTACTATTAGAAACCGTTATCCATTGCCTTTAATCCCTGAGTTATTGGAGAGAGTGCGACATGCCAAAATTTTTTCTAAACTAGATCTTCGTGGGGCCTATAACTTAGTCCGTATTAGACCTGGGGATGAATGGAAGACTGCATTCAGGTCACGCTATGGACACTTTGAATATCTAGTTATGCCTTTTGGTCTGAGTACCGCCCCAGCCACTTTCCAACACTTGGTGAATGACATCTTCAGGGATCTCCTAGATACATTCGTGGTAATTTATTTGGATGATATTCTAATTTTTTCTAACTCCACAGAGGAACATCATGGACATGTGAGAATGGTCTTGGAACATCTAAGACAAAATCATCTTTACATCAAACTTGAAAAGTGTGAATTCCATAGGACCGAAATTCAATTTCTGGGGTATGTACTGTCTACACAAGGAATTAGTATGGATGGAAGCAAAACCCAAGCCATCAAGGATTGGCCAAGTCCTAGAAATGTGAAGGAGGTACAGCGCTTCATCGGGTTTGCCAACTTCTATAGACATTTCATTAGAAATTTCTCTGAGGTAGTGTCACCTATCACTCAACTTACCCGGAAAGAGTCTAGGTTTTCCTGGACTCCCCAAGCCCAGGAAGCATTTTCCCGTCTAAAAGATAAATTTACCACTGCACCTATCCTAGTACATCCCAACCCCGAGCTTGCCTTCATAATAGAGGTGGATGCTTCAGACTGTGCCGTTGGAGCTATACTCTCTCAGAGAACAGGTGAGAAGAATGTCTTGCATCCCTGTGCCTTCTTTTCCCAGCAGTTGTCTTCGGCTGAGAGGAACTACGATGTGGGCAATAGAGAGTTGTTGGCCATTATTGCCGCCTTCAAAGAATGGAGACACCTTCTTCAGGGAGCTGCACAGCAAATAGTCGTCCTGACAGACCATCGTAACCTTGAGTTTATCAGGTCGGCTAAGTGCCTGACTCCTCGCCAGGCTCGCTGGAATCTTTTCTTAAACCAATTTAATTTTATCATCTCTTATAGACCAGGATCGCGCAATGGAAAGGCTGATGCACTCTCTAGGATTTACTCAGCAGAGACACGTCCAATTACTCCTCCTAAGACTATTCTTCCTGACTCTAGATTCCTAGGAGTAATTCATAATCAAGACCTACTTAAGGACATCAAGGAAGCATACCATGCGGATTCCTTTTTGGCACAACCCCCAAGGGACGTAAGTCTTGTCTTTAAGAATGGTGTGTGGATTCAGGGACAACGTCTGTATATTCCTGAAACAGTCAGATTAAGAGTATTGCAACTCATTCACGATTCCAAGATAGCTGGGCATAGAGGAATTCTAAAGACACAGGAATTTCTTTCTCGTTTCTTTTGGTGGCCCACTTTCAGGAAGGATGTTTTGAATTATGTCACTTCATGTGAGGTCTGTGCAAGATGCAAAACACCTCGCTCCTCACCAACTGGTCTGTTACAGCCTCTTCCCACCCCGTCCCGCCCGTGGGGATCCATTTCTATGGACTTCATTGTGGAGTTACCAACCTCTCAGGGGAAGAACACCATTCTAGTGGTGGTTGACCGTCTAACAAAGGCAGCTCATTTTATCCCTTGTGTCGGCTTACCCACTGCAAAACAGACATCAGATTTGATGATTAAAGATGTGTTTCGCTTACATGGAGTACCGGATGAGGTTATTTCGGATCGAGGGGTGCAATTCACTTCTAGGTTTTGGCAAAATTTCTGTGCAGCATTGGACATTAAAGTAAACCTTTCTTCTGCTTTTCATCCCCAGACTAATGGACAGACCGAACGAACCAATCAAACCCTGGAGCAGTATCTCCGCTGCTTTATCTGCCACCTACAGGATGATTGGGTGGATCTACTTCCATTAGCTGAGTTCTCGTATAACAACTCTCAGAGTGCCTCCACTAAACAGTCTCCTTTTTACTCTAATCTAGGTTATCATCCTAACATTCTACCACGATTTCCCATAGAAACGCCTTTACCAGCAGTGGCTGAAAGAATCACGTCTTTACAGAAGAATATGGATCTTCTAAAGGAAAATCTGGAATCGGCTCAAGAAAGGTACAAGAAAGCAGCAGATAAATTTCGTAAACCTGCACAAGCTTTCAAGGTAGGAGACTTGGTCTGGCTGTCAACCAGAAATCTTAAGTTAAGGATTCCATCGTCTAAGTTGGGACATAAGTACATTGGACCCTATAAAATCAGTAAAATTATAAGTGCCGTTGCTTGTCGTCTTCAACTGCCCAGAACTATGAGAATCCACCCTGTCTTTCATGTATCCCTACTAAAGGCTGCGACACCCAATACGTTTCCTGGACGTTCCTCTCCTTGCCCTGACCCAGTGCTAGTCGATGGTCAGGAAGAATTTGTGGTGGAAAGGATTTTAGATTCCAGGTTGTATAGAAATCAGTTACAATATCTGATTAAATGGCAGGGCTACCCAGTGGAGGACAACTCATGGGAACCGGTCAATAACGTTAATGCTTCTCGCTTGCTCCGTCAGTTTCATCAGAGGTACCCACACAAGCCTGGTCTGAGGTCATCCGGAGGTTGTCCTTAAGGGGGGAGTAATGTAAGGTTCTATGTATATATTCCTGAAACTCAGTTTGTTCGTCAGCCATTTTACTTTCTGTCTTGCTGCAGCTATCTTGCCCTCAGTCAAAATGGAGTTTCCAGCTTGCATGTTCCCGCCCTGATTCTCTCCTTTGCTGTTCTTAAGCAGCCACAGCTGAGCAATCAGTGCTTCAGAATCTAGCTGTAATGTATGTAGTACAGTTCATATAGCGTCTTGTGCTTGGGTGCGATGAAAACACAGGAGTCACAGGTTTGATATAGAAAAGTCCTGTATTACTTCATACAAGTTGGCAGAAATAGTCACACAGTTTGCAGACACAGAAACAGGAGACACAGCAGGCCAGAGTAATCCAAGCTCAGCAATCACTCTCCAATACAGATTCAGGATCTTCTTCTCTGTTACCGTAAGTCCATGCAAATGTGGGTCTTTCAAAGAGCAGGGTTCAGAGTCCACAAGTGCTTCAGAGTTCCTCAGTAGGAATAGCTGGAGTACAAGGTCCAAGGCTTACAGGAGTCAAGTCACAGGTTCACTGCAGGCTAGATTCTGAAGCACTGATTGCTCAGCTGTGGCTGCTTAAGAAGCAAAGGAGAGAATCAGGGCGGGAACATGCAAGCTGGAAACTCCATTTTGACTGAGGGCAAGATAGCTGCAGCAAGACAGAAAGCAAAATGGCTGACGAACAAACTGAGTTTCAGGAATATATACATAGAACCTTACATTACTCCCCCTTAAGGACAACCTCCGGATGACCTCAGACCAGGCCTGTGTGGGTACCTCTGATGAAACTGACGGAGCAAGAGAGGAGCATTAACGTTATTGACCGGTTCCCATGAGTTGTCCTCCACTGGGTAGCCCTGCCATTTAATCAGATATTGTAACTGATTTCTATACAACCTGGAATCTAAAATCCTTTCCACCACAAATTCTTCCTGACCATCGACTAGCACTGGGTCAGGGCAAGGAGAGGAACGTCCAGGAAACGTATTGGGTGTCGCAGCCTTTAGTAGGGATACATGAAAGACAGGGTGGATTCTCATAGTTCTGGGCAGTTGAAGACGACAAGCAACGGCACTTATAATTTTACTGATTTTATAGGGTCCAATGTACTTATGTCCCAACTTAGACGATGGAATCCTTAACTTAAGATTTCTGGTTGACAGCCAGACCAAGTCTCCTACCTTGAAAGCTGGTGCAGGTTTACGAAATTTATCTGCTGCTTTCTTGTACCTTTCTTGAGCCGATTCCAGATTTTCCTTTAGAAGATCCATATTCTTCTGTAAAGACGTGATTCTTTCAGCCACTGCTGGTAAAGGCGTTTCTATGGGAAATCGTGGTAGAATGTTAGGATGATAACCTAGATTAGAGTAAAAAGGAGACTGTTTAGTGGAGGCACTCTGAGAGTTGTTATACGAGAACTCAGCTAATGGAAGTAGATCCACCCAATCATCCTGTAGGTGGCAGATAAAGCAGCGGAGATACTGCTCCAGGGTTTGATTGGTTCGTTCGGTCTGTCCATTAGTCTGGGATGAAAAGCAGAAGAAAGGTTTACTTTAATGTCCAATGCTGCACAGAAATTTTGCCAAAACCTAGAAGTGAATTGCACCCCTCGATCCGAAATAACCTCATCCGGTACTCCATGTAAGCGAAACACATCTTTAATCATCAAATCTGATGTCTGTTTTGCAGTGGGTAAGCCGACACAAGGGATAAAATGAGCTGCCTTTGTTAGACGGTCAACCACCACTAGAATGGTGTTCTTCCCCTGAGAGGTTGGTAACTCCACAATGAAGTCCATAGAAATGGATCCCCACGGGCGGGACGGGTGGGAAGAGGCTGTAACAGACCAGTTGGTGAGGAGCGAGGTGTTTTGCATCTTGCACAGACCTCACATGAAGTGTCATAATTCAAAACATCCTTCCAGCAAGTGGGCCACCAAAAGAAACGAGAGACAAATTCCTGTGTCTTTAGAATTCCTCTATGCCCAGCTATCTTGGAATCGTGAATGAGTTGCAATACTCTTAATCTGACTGTTTCAGGAATATACAGACGTTGTCCCTGAATCCACACACCATTCTTAAAGACAAGACTTACGTCCCTTGGGGTTGTGCCAAAAAGGAATCCGCATGGTATGCTTCCTTGATGTCCTTAAGTAGGTCTTGATTATGAATTACTCCTAGGAATCTAGAGTCAGGAAGAATAGTCTTAGGAGGAGTAATTGGACGTGTCTCTGCTGAGTAAATCCTAGAGAGTGCATCAGCCTTTCCATTGCGCGATCCTGGTCTATAAGAGATGATAAAATTAAATTGGTTTAAGAAAAGATTCCAGCGAGCCTGGCGAGGAGTCAGGCACTTAGCCGACCTGATAAACTCAAGGTTACGATGGTCTGTCAGGACGACTATTTGCTGTGCAGCTCCCTGAAGAAGGTGTCTCCATTCTTTGAAGGCGGCAATAATGGCCAACAACTCTCTATTGCCCACATCGTAGTTCCTCTCAGCCGAAGACAACTGCTGGGAAAAGAAGGCACAGGGATGCAAGACATTCTTCTCACCTGTTCTCTGAGAGAGTATAGCTCCAACGGCACAGTCTGAAGCATCCACCTCTATTATGAAGGCAAGCTCGGGGTTGGGATGTACTAGGATAGGTGCAGTGGTAAATTTATCTTTTAGACGGGAAAATGCTTCCTGGGCTTGGGGAGTCCAGGAAAACCTAGACTCTTTCCGGGTAAGTTGAGTGATAGGTGACACTATCTCAGAGAAATTTCTAATGAAACGTCTATAGAAGTTGGCAAACCCGATGAAGCGCTGTACCTCCTTCACATTTCTAGGACTTGGCCAATCCTTGATGGCTTGGGTTTTGCTTCCATCCATACTAATTCCTTGTGTAGACAGTACATACCCCAGAAATTGAATTTCGGTCCTATGGAATTCACACTTTTCAAGTTTGATGTAAAGATGATTTTGTCTTAGACGTTCCAAGACCATTCTCACATGTCCATGATGTTCCTCTGTGGAGTTAGAAAAAATTAGAATATCATCCAAATAAATTACCACGAATGTATCTAGGAGATCCCTGAAGATGTCATTCACCAAGTGTTGGAAAGTGGCTGGGGCGGTACTCAGACCAAAAGGCATAACTAGATATTCAAAGTGTCCATAGCGTGACCTGAATGCAGTCTTCCATTCATCCCCAGGTCTAATACGGACTAAGTTATAGGCCCCACGAAGATCTAGTTTAGAAAAAATTTTGGCAAGTCGCACTCTCTCCAATAACTCAGGGATTAAAGGCAATGGATAACGGTTTCTAATAGTAACCTTATTGAGTTCCCTATAGTCTACGCATGGTCTCAGAGATCCATCTTTCTTCTTTACAAAGAAGATGGGTGCACCTGCAGGAGATGAAGAGGGGCGTATGAAGCCCTTGGCTAGATTTTCATCTATGTAATCCTTTAAAGCCTTTAGCTCGGGCCCCGCCAGGGGTAGATCTTACCAAAAGGTATCTCTGCTCCAGGCAATAATTCAATTGGAAAATCATATGGACGGTGAGGAGGAAGCTGGTCAGCGTTCTTCTTGTCACATAAATCCACATAGTCCTGGTATACAGCTGGTAGTTCAGGGACTGACATGATTCCTTTAGGAACAGAGCAAGCTGAAACTTTTGGACTCATCTGTTTCTCTGGAAAGTGTAATTCCTTGGTCTCCCAGTTAATGGTAGGATTCTGAGCCTGCAGCCATGGTAGCCCTAGAATAATGGGAAAGTGGGGAGAAGAGATAAGCATAAAGGACAGTTTCTCTTGATGATCTTTACCCATAAGAACCCTCAAAGGCTCTGTTTCCTGATCCACTGGTCCAGAGGTCAGCAGGAGCCATCCACAGTTTCCATCTGTACTGGAGTAGCCTTCTTCACTGAACGTATTCCCTGTTTCAGAGCAAAGGAGACATCCATAAAATTTCCACTTGCCCCTGAGTCGATCATAGCAGAGCTAGACACCCAAGCTGAGTCAACCCAGAGTTTGATGGAAAGAAAGCAATGAGAATTGTTTTTCTTACAACTCAGCTGGGACACCGCTGAGGAAACTTGAAAAATGGCAGCGTTTACACAGTCAACGTCCTCAGAGGTAACGGAGTTTAAGTCCGAGAAATCAAGATCTGTTGCTGCAGATCTCTCTGGAGCCTGAGGCTCGGACCTGACAGATCCCCTCTCGCAACACTCACAATGAATGAGTGCTGCAGTAGTCTTACGAGAACGGCTGGGGCAGTTTATAATGAAGTGCCCTGACTTACCACAATAGAAACATAGATTCTCCTTAAAATGATGTTCCTTGCGTGCATCACTAACCCGTCGTTGTAAAGAGTCTACCTGCATGGGTTCAGGTTCAGGTTCCCGTGTAATCCTACTCAAAGGTTCCTTAGCTGGAGAGGAAGGTAGGAAAAGGTTAGTACGATTGCTTTCGAACCATCTCTCTTGCCTGAGTTCAGTCAGACGAGTATCAATACGGATGCAGTAGTTAATAAAGTCACCTAACGCAATGGGAGGGTCGGCACGAGCAAGTTCATCCTTAATCAGTGGAGATAACCCCTTTCGAAAAATAGATTTTTTGGCGGAACTGTCCCAGGTGGTATCAAGGGCCCATCTCCTGAAATCCAAGGCATATTCAGCTACCGAGTGCTTACCTTGGCGCAAAGCTAACATGGCTGCTTCAGCTGTTGCACCTCGATTGGGGTCATCAAACACCTGCCCCATGGCTGAAATAAAATCATCAAGGTGATTCAAACAATCATCCTCAGTCTCAATCAGAGGGTTTGCCCACATTAAAGCCTTGTTGGTAAGCAACATAATTATAGTAAGCACCTTAGATCGTTCAGTGGGAAATTGTGAAGCATGTGCAGAAAAAAAAAGATTGCATTGATTAATAAATCCCCTGAATTTCTCACGTTCACCGCCAAAACGAAAAGGGGGCAACTTGGGAATCCCAGCACTCGGGGCTACGGCAGGAGCCTGGACTCGCCCCTCTAGAACCTCAATCCTGGCTCGCAAATCCTGGGTAGTCTGTCCAACCACTTGCAAATTGTGATTATTGAGGTCCTGTAGATTTGTAAAACGGGTCTTTATATTCTGCAAATCTGCAAGGATATTATCAGTCACTCCGCAAAGTTCCTTTATGCGGGCCTCCATTTTCCAGATCTTTTAAGACAGGATTACTGGAAGAAGAGGAGAGAAAAAAAACAATAGTGTTCACCTGTGGCAACACTGCAGAGAGAAAAAAAAAATTAAGGGAACTGCTCACCTGGAATGGTTGTGAGAAGTCACAACCACTGTCATCACAGAAAGTACAACACGGACGTCAGATATCCACAGTACAGCAGACACAGCCTTCCAGACCCAGCAGACACTAACGTTTTGGCTTCAGAATCTTGTAATGTATGTAGTACAGTTCATATAGCGTCTTGTGCTTGGGTGCGATGAAAACACAGGAGTCACAGGTTTGATATAGAAAAGTCCTGTATTACTTCATACAAGTTGGCAGAAATAGTCACACAGTTTGCAGACACAGAAACAGGAGACACAGCAGGCCAGAGTAATCCAAGCTCAGCAATCACTCTCCAATACAGATTCAGGATCTTCTTCTCTGTTACCGTAAGTCCATGCAAACGTGGGTCTTTCAAAGAGCAGGGTTCAGAGTCCACAAGTGCTTCAGAGTTCCTCAGTAGGAATAGCTGGAGTACAAGGTCCAAGGCTTACAGGAGTCAAGTCACAGGTTCACTGCAGGCTAGATTCTGAAGCACTGATTGCTCAGCTGTGGCTGCTTAAGAAGCAAAGGAGAGAATCAGGGCGGGAACATGCAAGCTGGAAACTCCATTTTGACTGAGGGCAAGATAGCTGCAGCAAGACAGAAAGCAAAATGGCTGACGAACAAACTGAGTTTCAGGAATATATACATAGAACCTTACACTAGTCTGCAGTGAACCTGTGACTTGACTCCTGTAAGCCTTGGACCTTGTACTCCAGCTATTCCTACTGAGGAACTCTGAAGCACTTGTGGACTCTGAACCCTGCTCTTTGAAAGACCCACGTTTGCATGGACTTACGGTAACAGAGAAGAAGATCCTGAATCTGTATTGGAGAGTGATTGCTGAGCTTGGATTACTCTGGCCTGCTGTGTCTCCTGTTTCTGTGTCTGCAAACTGTGTGACTATTTCTGCCAACTTGTATGAAGTAATACAGGACTTTTCTATATCAAACCTGTGACTCCTGTGTTTTCATCGCACCCAAGCACAAGACGCTATATGAACTGTACTACATACATTACACATTTTCTCTTGCCCCCTGAGAAGCATCCTCCTCCCCAAAATAATCATCCCCCTCATCCTCCTCCTCTTCCTCTTCTTCCTCCACCTGGTCCAGGACAGTTCCCTGAGCAGACAATGGCTTACTGTCATCAAGGCTTCCCTACTCCTCCTCCGCTGCAGACGCCTGATCCTTAATGTGCGTCAAAGTTTGCATGAGCAGACGCATAAGTGGGATGCTCATGCTTATGATGGTGTCGTCTGTGCTTACCAGCCGTGTGCATTCCTCAAAACACTGAAGGACTTTATACAGAGGTCTTTCAGCTTTGACCACTGCACACCCGACAACTCCATGTCTGCCCTCAAACTGCCTGCCCGTGTATCTTCCCACAAATGCATTACAGCCTGCCTCTGTTCGCACAGCCTCTCAACCATGTGCATGGTGGAGTTCCTCTTTGTTGGAACGTCTATGATTAGGCGGTGCTTGGGGAGGTGGAGCGATCGCTGCAGCCTCTGCATACAACTGGAGTCTACAGGCGAGCGACGGATGTGCGAGCACAGTCTTCGCACCATATGGAGCAGGGCTGTTAACTCTGGATAATTATTTAGGAAGCATTGCACCACCAGGTGAGCCAGGCAAGAAATGTGTCTGAGTTTTGCCAGGGCTATGGCCGCCACAAAATTTCGTCCGTTATCACTGACTACCTTGCCTGGCACAAGATGTAGACTGCCCAGCCATGACTCAGTTTCCCACTGCAATTAGTTGGACAGTACCTCCGCGGTATGTCTGTTGTCGCCTTTAGACATCATCTTTAAAACAGCCTGCTGATGCTTACCACTAGCTGTTCGATAGTGGGACACTTCGTGTGCAACACTGGCAGCTGCGGATGGAGTGCTCGTGCGACTGCGCTCTGTCGACGATCTTTCGCTTCTGGAGGAGGAGGAGGAGGGTCGAACGCCTACAGCCAACTGTTGCCTATACCTTGGGCTAGGCAGCACTGTCCCACCGCCACTGTCCTCTGTGGACCCTGCATCCACCACATTAACTCAGTGCGCAGTGATGGACACGTAACGGCCCTGATCATGCCTACTGGCCCATGCATCTGTTGTGAGGTGCACCTTTCCACTCACTGATTGTTTGAGTGCATGGACAATGCGGTCTTTCACATGCAGGTGGAGGGCAGGTAAGCTTTTCTAGAAAAGAAGTGCTGACTGGGTAGGTCATAGCGTGGGACAGCGTAGGCCATGAGCTCTCGGAACGCTGCGCTTTCAACCAAATGGAAGGACATCATCTCTAATGATATCAGTTTGGCAATGTAGGCGTTCATAGCCAGTGTACGCGGATGAGAGGATGAGTACTTTCTTGTCTTAATAAGAGTGTTTGCTAGGGTGAGCTGGACCTGAGAGCTGCATATGGGTGAACTAGCGGTGGACAAGACAGACTGAGAGGGGGTTGGTTATGGTGATGGTGGTGGTGGTGATGGCCTAGATTCAGTCTTTCATTGCAAAAAACATTGTGATTCCCTGACTGGTTTGGCCTTGCAACGACATCTCAACATTTCTTGCTGGTGGTGTGCTAACCGGTGGGTTTACAGTGGGGGAAGCGATGGAGCGTTCCTGGCTACCTTTAGTCGGAGCAGGTGAATATGTGCTACCTGAGGTTTTGTAGTTCGTCCACGCTTGCAAGTGCATGTTGATTAAATGTCTAAGCATGCAACTGGTATTCAAATTAAGGAGATTTTTCCCTCGGCTAAAGGTCCTTCCGCACTTCTTACAGATAACCTTTGCCTCATCAATAGGATTTTGGTCAAAAAAGTGCCACACTGCACTCTTCCCACTATGGTATAAATTTTCAGGGCTTGCACGCTGTGCTAATTTGATAGTCTGGCCAAGCTGTCCTGTAACTCTTTTTGTTTTTTTAACACGTTTTTGGACTGCTACGGGCCTGCCAGATAACCGCTGCTGCGATGTCGATGCCTGCTGTGGATCATTCTCCTCTTCTGAGCTATTGCCAGCGGCACCCTCTTCCCCTAATGGATGCCAATCCGGGTCAACAACTGGATCATCCATCACCTCCTCTTCAATTTCATCTGCACCTTCCTCTGTGTCACCGTGTAAGGTGGTATAGTATGCGGGAAGGGGCACCTGAGTTTCATCAGGGTCAGATTCTGGCTCAGTAGATGGCGAGGGCAATGTAGTTCTCTGGGTGAATGTACTAGCAGAATCATCTAGCAGTGGCTGTGCATCAGTGCACTCCATGTCAGATTCATGTTGGACTGGGGAATTCAGGATTTGACTTGATAACCCAGGCATGGTATGTGAAAAGAGCTCCATGGAGTAATCTGGAGTGTGGCCTGCCGCATCCTTCACTTTTGGTGGGGGTGAAGGACACAAGGAAAGGTGTTGTTCCTGACCAGGGGCCTGCACTGACTACTCAGTGCTTGCATTTTTTGAAACTTCAGAAGAGGAGGTGATAGAGCTGGAGGCTGTTTCGGTAATGTAAGTCAAAACCTGTTCCTGATGCTCCGGCTTTAAAAGCGGTTTATGTACTCCCAGAAAAGGGAGCCTTCCAGGCCTTCTGGAGCCAGATGATGATGCAGGCTCAACACCTCCTGCCTTAGGTGCTATTGTGCTTTTGGCACTACCAGCAGATGCACCACCACCACCATCAGTACCAGCTGGCCTTCCCCACCCACGTCCGCGGCATCTTCCACCACACTTCCTCATGTTTGTGAAAATGTACCCAAAATGCCAGCAGATATATGGTACTGTATCAGCTGAATACAGTGTTGGGGTAATTTTAAATCTCCGTATTTATTTCCGGAGTAACACACAGACGTTCATAGGCTCAGTATGGATTACACCAGAATATAAAAAGTAGAAAAAGGGTAATGTATCAGAAGCATACAGCTGTATACAGTGTTGGGGTAATTTTAAATCTCTGTATATATTTCCGGAGTAACACACAGATGCTCACAGGCTCAGTATGGATTAGACCAGAATATGAAAAGCAGAAAAAGTGTACTGTATCAGAAGCGTACAGCTGTATACAGTGTTGGGGTAATTTTAAATCTCCGTATATATTTCCGGAGTAACACATAGATGCTCACAGGCTCAGTATAGATTAGACCAGAATATGAAAAGCAGAAAAAGTGTACTGTATCAGAAGCGTACAGCTGTATACACTGTTGGGGTAATTTTAAATCTCCGTATATATTTCCAGAGTCAGACACAGACTCTCACAGGCTCAGTATGGATTACACCAGAATATAAAAAGTAGAAAAAGGGTAATTGTTATGTTTCGGTAGCTGAGGAGAAACTGCAAAAAATAGCCAAAGAAGCAATACACCAGAGAGGCTGGAAACTATTGGATTGCAGTAACCTAAACTAACCGCCACACTAGAAGTAGCCGTGTAGCGTACCTAGGGTGATCCTAGACGCCTTGTCACAGCCAGAGAGACAGCTACACCTAAAGGCAGAAAGATGAATGCTATCTGCCCCGGAGCAGAATCCCAAAGAAATAGGAAGCCCCCAAACATGTAATGGCGGTTAGACAAGAAGAAAACACGGACACAGAGAGAAAATGAAATGAGCAAACACTGGGACCCAATCTGTCTAGATAGAAAAGTATAGGAAAGAATTCTGACAGCAACCCAAAAAAACCCTGACAAAAATACCAACACTTCTGATTAACAAAAAACCTGAGATCACACGATCACTACTACCTAAATCAGATCTCTGGTGTAACACACAGCAACTCAGCAAATAAAAAGTGACAAAGGAAGAAAGCAAAAATGCAAACACACAATGAGCACAATTGCAGCGCAAGACCCCAAAAGGGGACCAGGCTGCAGTCCAGCTGAAGGCCATTCAGTAATCAGTTCATTACCCTCAGCAACCACCGAAGGGAGCCCCAGCTCAGAAGTCGCCTCCAAGGTACTCACAACAGTACCCCCCCTTGAGGAGGGGTCACCAAACCCTCACCTGCACAACCAGGCTGATCAGGATGAGCTCGATGATAGGCACGGATAAGTCTCCCACATGGATGTCCGAAGCAAACACCCAAGAATTTTCCTCCTGACCATAACCTCTCCACTTAACAATATGGAGTTTCCATCTAGCAAAACGAGAATCCAATATTTTCTCAACCACATACTTCAAATTGCCCTCAACCAAAACAGGATCAGGAGGCGCAGCCATAGGAGCCACTGGCTCGATAAACCTCTTCAATAAGGACTTGTGGAACACGTTATGGATCTTAAATTTCCCTGGAAGAAGCAAACGGAAGGAAACAGGATTAATAATTTTCATGATCTTATAAGGTCCTATGAACCTTGGCTTAAATTTTGGAGATTCAACCTTCATAGGGATATTTCTTGAGGACAACCAAACCAAGTCTAAAACGAGGACAATCAGTCCTATGCCGGTTGGCAAACCGCTGGGCCTTCTCTTGAGAGAGAGACAACCTCTCCACTACCTGGTCCCAAATCTGCTGCATACGCTGCACAATAGAGTCAACCCCCAAACAAACAGAAGCCTCCGCCTGTCCTGAAGAAAATCAAGGGTGAAACCCAGAATTGCAGAAAGATGGAGACATCAAGGTGGCAGAGCTAGCCCTATTATTAAGAGCAAACTCAGCCAAAGGCAAAAAAGAGACCCAGTCATCTTGATCAGAAGACACAAAACATCTCAAATAAGTCTCCAAGGTCTGGATTGTTCTCTCGGTTTGTCCATTGGTCTGAGGATGAAATGCAGAGGAGAAAGATAATTGAACACCAAGTTTAGAACAAACTGGACTCCTCTGTCAGACACAATATTCTCCGGAATGCCATGTAACCGAACCACGTGCTGAAAAAACAAAGGCACAAATTCGGAGGAGGAAGGCAACTTAGGTAATGGCACAAGATGTATCATCTTGAAAAACCTATCACAGATTACCCAGATAACGGTCATTCTCTGAGAGACAGGAAGGTCGGAAATAAACTCAATAGAAATATGGGTCCATGCCTCTTGGGTACAAGTAATGGCATTAACAAACCACTAGAATGAGAGCAAGGCTTGGAACGAGAGCAAGTCCCACAGGACTGCACAAAGTCCCTGATGTCACGAGACAAAGTAGGCCACCAAAAGGACCGACTCACCAAGTCTCTGGTACCAAAAATCCCGGGATTACCAGGCAATGTGGAACAATGAATCTCAGACATCACACTCTTTTTCCACTGGTCTGGGAGAAACAATTTCCCAACAGGGCAGCGCTCAGGTTTATCCTCCTGACACCCCTCCAGAGCCAGTCTCAAATTGGACGAGATGGCGGAAAGAACTATACCCTCTTTCAAAATAACAGCAGGATCAGATAACTCAGGAGAATCCGCAAAGAAACTCCTCGAGAGGGCATCCGCCTTAACATTCTTAGTGCCCGGAAGAAAAGAAACCACAAAATTAAAACGTGTGAAAAACAAGAACCACCTGGCCTGTCTAGGATTAAGGCGCTTGGCTGACTCGAGATAAACCAGGTTCTTATGGTCTGTGAGGACCACCACCTGATGTTTGGCTCCTTCCAGCCAATGTCTCCACTCTTCAAAGGCCCACTTCATGACCAATAACTCCCGATTACCCACGTCATAATTACGTTCAGTTGGAGAAAATTTTTGAGAGAAAAAGGCACAAGGGTTACTCTTAGAGGTCTCTGGATCTCTTTGGGACAAAACGGCACCTGCCCCAATCTCAGAGGCATCAACCTCCACCTGAAACGGCAAAGAAACTTCAGGCTGCAGTAGAACAGGAGCAGAAATGAATCTCTGCTTAAGTTCCTGAAACGCAGAGACTGCCTCAGGAGGCCAATTCACCACATCAGAACCCTTTTTGGTCAAATCAGTCAATGGTTTAACAATACCGGAGAAATTACCAATAAATTTGCGATAAAAATTGGCAAAACCCAAAAATCTCTGAAGAGCCTTCAATGAAGTAGGTTGAACCCAATCACAGATGGCCTGAACCTTAACCTGGTCCATTTCAATAACAGACGGAGACAAAATGAATCCCAGAAACGAGACCTTCTTTACGCCAAAAGACACTTTGATCCCTTCACATATAGTGCATTCTCTCTCAAAATCTGGAACATGGTCCGAACATGTTTCACATGAGAGTCCCAGTCGTTGGAAAAAATCAAGATATCCAAATAAACAATCAGAAATTTATCCACAAAATCCCTGAAAATATCATTCATGAAGGATTGGAAGGTGGAAGTGGCATTAGTAAGGCCAAAAGGCATCACTAGGTACTCAAAATGCCCCTCTGGAGTATTAAACGCCGTCTTCCATTCATCCCCGTGCTTAATGCGAATAAGGTTATACGCCCGCCTGAGGTCAAGCTTGGTAAACCAACTAGCACTTTTCACTCTGGAAAATAGGTCAGAAATCAAAGGTAACGGATATTGATATTTAACAGTGATCTTATTCAGGAGGCAATAATCAATACACGGCCTCAATGAACCATCCTTTTTGGCCACAAAGAAAAAACCGGCGCCCAAGGGCGAGGAGAATGGTCTGATATGACCCTTCTCCAATGACTCCTTGATATAAGATCGCATAGCATCGTGTTCAGGTACAGACAAGTTAAAAAGGCGACCTTTAAGAAATGTACCACCAGGCACTAACTCAATAGCGCAATCATAGCTCCTGTGAGGAGGTAAGGATGCAGATTTACTTTCACTAAACACATCAGAAAAATCAGTCAAAAAGTCAGGGACATCCTGAGACTGGGGAGAGGCAGAAAAAACAGGAGTGTCAGTATTAACACATTGGCAACCACAACTGGTCACAGACACAGATTTCCAATCCAAAACAGGATAATGAGTCTGTAACCAAGGGAAACCCAGTACAATAATGTCATGCAGATTATGCAACACCAGAAATTTGCAACTCTCCTGATGATCTGGTTCAACCCTCATTATCACCTGAGTAGAAAACTGGGGTTTATTCTCCGCCAAAGGGGTAGAATCAATGCCCAGTGAAGGAATAGTGTTGTGAATGTGCTAGAGATGGTTTCTGAGCAGAGGCTCCCTCTGGTGGTTACAGACAGTACTGAACCTTCCAGCGACGAATGGCAATCTGGGATCACTGACTGGACTGATATAAGTGAGGTTCTCTCCCATGATGTTCGCCGGTGATCAATTGTTCTTGTCTCAATTGTGGTTCCTGGTTCATTTGGAAGTTTGCTGGAGTCTTGCCTGCAACTGCTGCTTTCAGATAAGATATTTTCTGCTTTTCTTTTTGTGTTTGCTTTTTGCATAGTTTTCTGCACTTTTGTGAGGTCAGCCAGGTCCCCTTCCTGGGGCCTGTGCCCCTCTCAGTTTATCTGTAGCCAATGTTATTTGTTCATTTGCTTTTTCCTGTTTTTTCAGTGGCTGCGGCTTGGTTTTGTTACACCAGAGATCTGATTTAGGTGGATGAAATCGTGTGATCTCAGGTTTTTTGGCAATCAGAAGTATTTGTATTTTTTAGGGTTTTTGTTGGATTGCAGTCAGAATTCTTTCCTGTACTTTTCTGTCTAGACAGATTGGGCCCCAGCGTTTGCTCATTCTATTTTCTGTCTGTGTCCGTGCTGTCTTCTTGTCTAACCGCCATTACATGTTTGGGGGCTTCCTATTTTCTTTGGGGATCTGCTCCGGGGCAGATAGCTTTCATCTTTCTGCCTTTAGGTGTAGTTATCTCTCAGGCTGTGACGAGGCGTCTAGGATCAACGTAGGAACGGTCCACGGCTACCTCTAGTTGTGTGGTTAGTTCAGGTTACTGCAATCCAATAGGTTCCAGCCTCTCTGGTGTATTACCGTTTTTGCTATTTCTCCTTAGCTAACTAAACATAACAGTATCACCGGCCCAAAACTAAAATTATATGGTACTCACAGAAGGGAAAAATAGTGTGGAAAGAAAAAAGTTGTCAGAGTTGTCAGAGATTTTTTTTTTTTTCTGTTTGTTGCATTTTTTTTCCCCTCTTTCTCTCTGGGTGCTGAGGAGGATTTTTTTTTCTCTCAATGGAGTTTGCACAGTTGTCTGGCCATGTGGAGCAGCTTGCCACTGAGGTTCAGAGTATTCCTACCTATCTTGCTAGGTTGCCGGTTGTGGAACCTAGGATTCCCATGCCAGATTTGGTTTTGGGGGAGCGGGCTAAATTTCTGAATTTCAAAAATAACTGTAAGTTGATTTTTGCCTTAAAGCCTAAGTCCTCAGGGAACGCAGCATAGCAGGTTCAAATTGTCATCTCTCTCCTGCGCGGTGACCCTCAGGATTGGGCTTTTTCCCTGACACCTGGGGATCCTGTTTTGAATGATGTTGATGTATTTTTTCAGGCTCTGGGGTTGTTGTACGATGAACCTAATGTCACTGATCAAGCTGAAAAGACCTTGTTGGCATTAAGTCAGGGCTGTGAAGCTGCTGAACTGTACTGTCAGAAATTTCGAAAGTGGGCAGTCCTGACCAAATGGAATGATGATGCTTTGGCAGCCCTTTTTTGGAAGGGTCTGTCAGAGAATGTAAAGGACGTTATGGTGGGATTCCCTGTTCCCTCTGGTCTCAATGATTCTATGTCTTTGGCTATTCAAATTGACAGGCGTTTGCGTGAGCGCAGAGGTATGCGTGAGATGGTGTTGCCTTGTGGGCCAGCTCCTGAGCCCATGCAGTGTGATGGAGTGACTTCTGGGGCTCAGCGTCATGAGTTTCGAAAGCGCAATGGGTTATGTTTCTACTGTGGTGACGCCTCTCATGCTATTTCCATCTGCCCTAAGCGGGGAAGACGTTTTGCGCGCTCAGTTGTCTTGGGTAGTGTCCAGACTAAATTTCTGTTGACTGTTACCCTGATTTGCTCCATGTCCACATTTTCGGCTCAGGCTTTTGTTGATTCAGGAGCAGCTATTAACCTGATAGATTTTGACTTTGCCAAACGTTGTGGCTTTCCCATGATACCCCTGCGGAAGTCTATTCCCCTACTGGGCATTGATTCTACCCTTTGGCGGAGAATAAACCCCAATTTTCTACTCAGGTGATAATGAGGGTTGAACCAGATCATCAGGAAAGTTGCAAATGTCTGGTGTTGCATAATCTACATGACATTATTGTACTGGGTTTCCCTTGGTTACAGATTCATAATCCTGTTTTGGATTGGAAATCTGTGTATGTGACCAGTTGGGGCTGCCAATGTGTTAATGCTGACACTCCTGTTTTTTCTGCCTCTCCCCAGTCTCAGGATGTTCCTGACTTTTTGACTGATTTTTCTGATGTGTTTAGTGAAAGTAAGTTTGTGTCCTTACCTCCTCACAGACGATTGCGCTATTGAGTTAGTGCCTGGTGGTAAATTTCCTAAGGGTCGCCTTTTTAACTTATCTGTACCTGAACTTGATGCTATGCGATCTTATATCAATAAGTCATTGGAGAAGGGTCATATCAGACCATCCTCTTCCCCCTTGAGTGCCGTTTTTTTCTTTGTGGCCAAAAAGGATGGTTCATTGAGGCCGTGTATTGATTATCGTCTCTTGAATAAGATCACTGTGAAGTATCAATATCCGTTACCCTTGATTTCTGACCTGTTTTCCAGGGTGAAAAGTGCTACTTGGTTTACCAAGCTTGACCTCAGGGGGGCGTATAACCTTATTCGCATTAAGCACGGGGATGAATGGAAGACGGTGTTTAATCCCCCAGAGGGGCATTTTGAGTACCTAGTGATGCCCTTTGGGCTCACTAATGCTCCTTCCGTCTTCCAATCCTTCATGAATGATATTTTCAGGGATTTTGTGGATACATTTCTGATTGTTTATTTGGATGATATCTTGATTTTTTTCCAGTGACTGGGACTCTCTTGTGAAACATGTTCGGACTGTGTTCCAGATTTTGAGAGAGAATGCACTGTATGTGAAGGGATCAAAGTGTCGTTTTGGCGTACAGAAGGTCTCATTTCTGGGATTCATTTTGTCTCCGTCTGTTATTGAAATGGACCCGGTCAAGGTTCAAGCCATCTGTGATTCGGTCCAACCTACTTCATTAAAGGCTCTTCAGAGATTTTTGGGTTTTGCCAATTTTTATCGTAAATTTATTGGTAATTTCTCCGGTATTGTTAAACCATTGACTGATTTGACCAAAAAGGGTTCTGATGTGGTGAATTGGCCTCCTGAGGCAGTCTCTGCGTTTCAGGAACTTAAGCAGAGATTCACTTCTGCTCCTGTTCTACGGCAGCCTGATGTTTCTCTACCGCTTCAGGTGAAGGTTGATGCCTCTGAAATTGGGGCAGGTGCCGTTTTGTCCCAAAGAGATCCAGAGACCTCTAAGAGTAACCCTTGTGCCTTTTTCTCTCGAAAATTTTCTCCAACTGAACGTAATTATGACATGGGTAATCGGGAGTTATTGGTCATGAAGTGGGCCTTTGAAGAGTGGAGACATTGGCTGGAAGGAGCCAAACATCAGGTGGTGGTCCTTACGGACCATAAGAATCTGGTTTATCTCGAATTAGCCAAGTGACTTAATCCTAGACAGGCCAGGTGGGCCTTGTTTTTCACACGTTTTAATTTTGTGATTTCTTTTCTTCCTGGCACTAAGAATGTTAAGGCGGATGCCCTCTCGAGGAGTTTCTTTGTCGACTCTCCTGAGTTATCTGATCCTACTGTTATTTTGAAAGAGGGTGTAGTTCTTTCCGCCTTCTTGCCCAATTTGAGACTGGCCTTGGAAGGGTGTCAGGAGGATAAACCTGAGTGCTGCCCTATTGGGAAATTGTTTGTCCCAGACCAGTGGAAGAAGAGTGTGATGTCTGAGATTCATTGTTCCGCGTTGGCTGGTCATCCCGGGATTTTTGGTACCAGAGACTTGGTGAGTCGGTCCTTTTGGTGGCCTACTTTGTCTCGTGACGTCAGGGAATTTGTGCAGTCCTGTGGGACTTGCTCTCGCTCCAAGCCTTGCTCTCGCTCTAGTGGATTGTTAATGCCATTGCCTGTGCCCAAGAGGCCATGGACCCATATCTCTATGGATTTTATTTCCGACCTCCCTGTTTCTCAGAGAATGACCGTTATCTGGGTAATCTGTGATAGGTTTTCCAAGATGATACATTTTGTGCCATTACCTAAGTTACCTTCCTACTCCGAATTGGTGCCTTTGTTCCTTCAGCACGTGGTTCGGTTGCATGGCATTCCCGAGACCATTGTGTCTGACAGAGGAGTCCAGTTTGTTTCCAGATTTTGGAGGACATTTTGTTCTAAACTTGGTGTTCAATTATCTTTCTCCTCTGCTTTTCATCCTCAGACCAATGGACAAGCCGAGAGAACAAATCAGACCTTGGAGACTTATTTGAGATGTTTTGTGTCTGCTGAGCAAGATGACTGGGTCTCTTTTTTGCCTTTGGCTGAGTTTGCCCTTAATAATAGGGCTAGCTCTGCCACCTTGATGTCTCCATTTTTCTGCAATTTTGGGTTTCACCCAAGATTTTCTTCGGGACAGGCGGAGGCTTCTGTCTGTCCGGGTGTTGACTCTGTTGTGTAGCGAATGCAGCAGATTTCTCAGGAGAGGGCCCAACAGTTTGCCAACCGGCATAGGACTGATGGTCCTCTGTTTAAAGTGGGGGACTTGGTTTGGTTGTCCTCAAGAAATATCCCTATGAGGGTTGCATCTCCAAAGTTTTAGCCCAGGTTCATTGGACCTTATAAGATCATGGAGATTCTTAATCCTGTTTCCTTCCGTTTGCTACTTCCAGGGACATTTAAGATCCATAACGTGTTCCACAAGTCCTTATTGAAAAGGTTTGTCGAGCCAGCTATGGCTGCGCCTCCTGACCCTGTTTTGGTTGAGGGCAATCTGAAGTATGTGGTTGAGAAAATATTGGATTCTCGTTTTTCTAGACAGAAACTCCAGTATTTGGTTAAGTGGAGAGGTTATGGTCAGGAGGACAATTCTTGGGTGTTTGCTTCGGACATCCATGCTAGGAGACTGATCCATGCCTACCACCGAGCTCATCCTGATCGGCCTGGTTGCACAAGTGAGGGTTCGGTGACCCCTCCTCAAGGGGGGGTACTGTATTGAATGTGCTAGAGATGGTTTCTGAGCAGAGGCTCCCTCTGGTGGTTACAGACAATTCCGAACCTTCCAGCGAGGAATGGCAATCTGGGATCACTGACTGGACTGATATAAGGGAGGTTTCCTCCCATGATGGTTGCCGGTGATCAATTGTTCTTGTCTCAATTGTGGTTCCTGGTTCATTTGGAAGTTTGCTGGAGTCTTGCCTGCAACTGCTGCTTTCAGATAAGATATTTTCTGCTTTTCTTTTTGTGCTTGCTTTTTGCATAGTTTTCTGCACTTTTGTGGAGGTCAGCCGGTCCCTTCCTGGGGCCTGTGCCCCTCTCAGTTTATCTGTAGCCAATGTTATTTGTTCATTTGCTTTTTCCTGTTTTTTCAGTGGCTGCGGCTTGGTTTTGTTACACCAGAGATCTGATTTAGGTGGATGAGATCGTGTGATCTCAGGTTTTTTGGCTATCAGAAGTGTTGATATTTTTTAGGGTTTTTTGTTGGATTGCAGTCAGAATTCTTTCCTGTACTTTTCTGTCTAGACAGATTTGGGCCCCAGTGTTTGCTCATTATATTTTCTGTCTGTGTCCGTGCTTTCTTCTTGTCTAACCGCCATTACATGTTTGGGGGCTTCCTATTTTCTTTGGGGATCTGCTCCGGGACAGATAGCTTTCATCTTTCTGCCTTTAGGTGTAGTTATCTCTCAGGCTGTGATGAGGCGTCTAGGAACAACGTACGAACGCTCCACGGCTGCCTCTAGTTGTGTGGTTTGTTCAGGTTACTGCAATCCAATAGGTTCCAGCCTCTCTGGTGTATTACCATTTTTGATATTTCTCCTCAGTTACCTAAACATAACAGAATAGACTTCCGCAGGGGTATCATGGGAAACCCACAACGTTTGGCAAAGTCAAAATCCATCAGGTTAATTGCTGCTCCTGAATCAACAAAAGCCTCAGCCGAAAATGTGGACAGGGAGCAAATCAGGGTAACAGTCAACAGAAATTTAGTCTGAACACTACCCAAGACAACTGAGCACGCAAAACGTCTTCCCCGCTTAGGGCAGACGGAAATAGCATGGGAAGCGTCACCACAGTAGAAACATAACCCATTGCGCTTACGAAACTCATCATGCTGAGCCCCAGAAGTCACTCCATCACACTGCATGGGCTCAGGAGCTGGCTCACAAGGCAACACTATCTCACGCATACCTCTGCGCTCCCGCAAACGTCTGTCAATTTGAATAGCCAAAGACATAGAATCATTGAGACCAGAGGGAACAGGGAATCCCACCATAACGTCCTTTACATTTTCTGACAGACCCTTCCGAAAAAGGGCTGCCAAAGCATCATCATTCCATTTGGTCAGGACTGCCCATTTTCAAAATTTCTGACAGTACAGCTCTGCGTCTTCACGACCCTGATTTAATGCCAACAAGGTCTTTTCAGCTTGATCAGTGATATTAGGTTCATCGTACAATAACCCCAGAGCCCATAAAAATACATCAACATCATTCAAAACAGGATCCCCAGGTGTCAGGGAAAAAGCCCAATCCTCAGGGTCGCTGCCCAGCAGAGAGATGACAATTTGAACTTGCTGTGCTGCGTTCCCTGATGACTTAGGCTTTAAGGCAAAAATCAACTTACAGTTATTTTTGAAATTCAGAAATTTAGACCGATCCTCCAAAAATAAATCTGGCATGGGGATCCTAGGTTCCATAACTGGCAACCTAGCAAGATAGGTAGCAATACTCTGAACCTCAGTGGCAAGCTGTTCCACACGGCCAGACAACTGTGCAAACTCCATTGAGAGAAAAAAAAAATCCTCCTCAGCACCCAGAGAAATAGAGGGAAAAAAAAAATGTAACAAACTTTTTCCTCTTTACTATTTTTCCCTTCTGTTGAGTACCGTATAATTTTCAGTCGGGCTGTTAATACTGTTATGTTTCGATAGCTGAGGAGAAACTGCAAAAAATAGCCAAAGTAGCAATACACCAGAGAGGCTGGAAACTATTGGATTGCAGTAACCTAAACTAACCGCCACACTAGAAGTAGCCGTGGAGCGTACCTACGGTGATCCTAGACGCCTCGTCACAGTCAGAGAGATAGCTACACCTAAAGGCAGAAAGATGAATGCTATCTGCCCCGGAGCAGAATCCCCAAAGAAATAGGAAGCCCCCGAACATGTAATGGCGGTTAGACAAGAAGAAAACACGAACACAGACAGAAAATAGAATAAGCAAACGCTGGGGCCAAATCTGTCTAGATAGAAAAGTATAGGAAAGAATTCTGACTGCAACCCAAAAAAACCCTGACAAAAATACCAACACTTCTGATTAACAAAAAACCTGAGATCACACGATCTCTACCACCTAAATCAGATCTCTGCTGTAACACACAGCAACTCAACAAATAAAAAGTGACAAAGGAACAAAGCAAAAATGCAAACACACAATGGGCACAATTGCTGCGCAAGACCCCAAAAGGGGACCAGGCTGCAGTCCACTGCAAGCAGCAAACCAGCAGAGAAAATCCAACAGAGGAAAAAAAAAACAAAACACTTATCTGAAAGAGAGCAGGAAAGCAAGATGTGCTCCAAGCAAGAGCAGCAGGAACAATTGATTACCGGCAAGGCTGCTGGGAACTCAGGTCACTTATATCACACCATTCAGAGCCAGCTGAAGGCCATTCAGAAATCAGTTCATTACCCTCAGCAACCACCGGAGGGAGCCCCAGCTCAGAAGTTGCCTCCAAGGTATTCACAACAGGTAATGTATCAAAAGCATACAGCTGTATACAGTGTTGGGGTAATTTTAAATCTCCGTATATATCTCCGGAATAACACACAGACGCTCACAGGCTCAGTATGGATTACACCAGAATATAATAAGTAGAAAAAAGAATAATGTATTAGAAGCGTACAGCTGTATACTGTGTTGGGGTAATTTTAAATCTCCATATATATTTGCAGAGTCAGACACAGACTCTCACAGGCTCAGTATGGATTGCACCAGAATATAAAAAGTAGAAAATGGGTAATATATCCGAAGATGTCAGGTGTATGCAGTGTAGGGGTAAGTGTAAATCTCCGTATATATTTCCGGAGTAACACACAGACGCTCTCTCATTATGGATTTGACCGTGATACAGAATGCAGAAAAATGGTACTGTATCAGAAGATACCAGCTGTATACGGTTTTGGGGAAAATTTAAATCTCTGTATATATTTCCAGAGTCACACACAGACGCTCTCTCAGTATGGATTTGACCGTAATATAAAAGGCAGAAAAAAGGTACTGTATCAGAAGATACCAGCTGTTTATAGTATAGGGGAAAATTGAAATCTCCGTATATATTTCCGGAGTCACGCACAGATAGTCAGCATGTATTTGTCCGTGATACCAGCCAGTACACGGTAGTGTGAGAACGCTCGGTAACTGTGCAGAAAAAAAGAATTAAAGTATTAGTGCTGTGTAAAAAGCAGTCTGCACAGCAGTGTACACACAGCAATACAGCTAGCAGGCAGCCTAATAATCAGCTCTGCTGCTGCACACAAGAAATTCCTCCCCTGTCACTGGCAAGCAGACTAATAACCAGCGCTGCTGCACACAACAAAATCCTCCCCTGTCACTGCACACTTTCTGTACAGCACAATCGCTATCAGCACAAGCACAGAATAACTTTTTTTTTCCTGTCTAACTCTCTCCCTACTGATAAACAGCGTCAGCAACCTCTCCCTATGCTAAGATCGGCGGAAGTAAAATGCCGGTCGGCGGTCAGGGCTTTTATAGCCACTGTGACGCCACACAAAGCAATCCAATCACTGCAATGCCCTTCTCTATGATGATGGTGGCCGCTGCCTATGTCATCTCGTTGCCCACAGTGTACGTCCTGGCTCATTGGCTGAGAAAAGGCGCGTGCAAGCATTATGGGAAAACCGACTTTGGCGCTTGGGTCGACGACCGCGTGGCCGACCTCACGCTATGGTTGGGTTTCGTTCGGCGAAACCCAACTTTGGCGAAAGTTGGCGATTTTTTTATCTGGCCGACCTGTTTCGCTCAACTCTAGACATTAGACCAGTGGAAATCTGTGCTTTGGTCTGATGAGTCCAAATTTGAGATATTTGGTTCCAACCACCGTGTCTTTGTGCGACGCAGAAAAGGTGAACGGATGGACTCTACATGCCTGGTTCCCACTGTGAAGCATGGAGGAGGAGGTGTGATGGTGTGGGGGTGCTTTGCTGGTGACACTGTTGGAGATTTATTGAAAATTGAAGACATACTGAAACAGCATGGCTACCACAGCATCTTGCAGTGGCATGCAATTCCTTCCGGTTTGCGTTTAGCTGGACCATCATTTATTTTTCAACAGGACAATGACCCCAAACACACTTCCAGGCTTTGTAAGGGCTATTTAACCAAGAAGGAGAGTGATGGGGTGCTACGCCAGATGACCTGGCCTCCACAGTCACCAGACCTGAACCCAATCGAGATGGTTTGGGGTGAGCTGGACCGCAGAGTGAAGGCAAAAGGGCCAACAAGTGCTAAGCATCTCTGGGAACTCCTTCAAGATTGTTGGAAGACCATTTCCGGTGACTACATCTTGAAGCTCATCAAGAGAATGCCAAGAGTGTGCAAAGCAGTCATCAAAGCAAAAGGTGGCTACTTCGAATAACCTAGAATATAAGACATAATTTCAGTTGTTTCACACTTTTTTGTTAAGTCTATAATTCCACATGTGTTAATTCATAGTTTTGATGCCTTCAGTGTGAATGTACAATTTTCATAGTCATGAAAATACAGAAAAATCTTTAAATGAGAAGGTGTGTCCAAACTTTTGGTCTGTACTGTATTTCAGCCTAATTTTTTATGGGGGGTAGAGTTAGTAACAATGATTTTGATTGGCCATAGCTTTTTCAATTTATTTCTTTTTAATCTGGTTTTTATTCATTTATTTCTATTTCAGATATTGTACATAAGGACAGTAAAGACTTTTGAAAAGCATTTCAACATATAAATACTTTTTTTATTTTTAAATATGATTTACCCTGTAACTGGGGTTGGTATACTAGCCCCAGTTATAGTGGAAATGATAGCAAAGCTGACTGGGTTTCCTAATAACCCTATAGCTCATGACCACTGGGTCTGGAGGAGGAAGAACTGATAGCACTAATTATTACAATATACACAGCGCTTGTTCAGAGTTATATATACAGCCATTGAGAAGGCAAAAATGGTAATAAACCATCTGTGCCATCTCAATGGCAGCTGGAAAATTACATGCAACTGCTGAAATATGCAGTGATAATTTAGACCATTACTGCAGAGCATAATGCAAACTGCATGGACGTTCAAAAGTCTATGGGTGCTCCGGAAGTAATGAAGGAGCATGCATCTCTTATTGAATTTAGTGTGTCTAACTGTAGGGCACATTTCTTAAAAACGCCATTTTTGTTAAATCAGCCTTTATGTGAACATTTTTTGGCGCAATTTCTATCAGAATTCTGGTACATTTTGCATTTTCCCCCAACATTTAGTAAATCTTTAATAGAACTTAGAGTTGAGCGAATATATTGGGAAACGGTCGCCGAATCTGAATTTGCCATATTCGTACCCAATTTGTGCCGAATTTATGTTTGATGATCATATTAGTTCATTTCTACTCCCCATTGACTCCAATGACGTTCAGCTGTGTTTGGTGAATATCGCAAAAACAATATTCGCCTGCGATCGTAATCAGAACCGAATATTGAAAAAGTCGCTCAACTCTATAGAACTTCCCCAATGTTTCCTTTCCATATACAGAAGTCTGTTCTGTTATTATCATTGATAATAATAATAATAATAATAATAATAGTACTACCATGAACTGTTACTTGCTGAATACAGCTTGATTTGATAGCACAACATACTATTGTAGTTCCAGTAAACAGATAAGAGGATGTCAAGCCATTGAGTGGTGTCATTCATTGTTGCAATGAGATACTGTAGGGCAATATGGCAAGGTGGAGTAGGCTTGCACAACACAAGTAGGTGTCTTTGTGACTCTGGCAGGAGATCACAGCTCTCTGGCAAGGGTCTGTTTGATTTCTATGTTCCACAGATAACACGGTCAAGGAGCATTTTGTAAATCAATTGGTGTTGGTGAATATTTAACCCCCCGGCCAACTCCCCCTTTTCTTCATCCTCCTCCTTTCATTCTGTCCTCACCTTCTCACTTTTAAGCTAAACTGGACTCAACGTGACATCAAATCCACACAGCTGGAAGCAACTCACAGCCTTGTAATTATACTGAGCATGAAAGGAGGAATAAAGTTCCTGGCATAAAAAAAAATACACCATACCTGAAGTCAGTTTGCACTGAATAGGATGTTCGTAAAGGAAAAAGATCAACCCAAAGAGATCCACTTATTGACAAAAAGCTAAGAAAAAGGATCTTGACTGCTAGTGACACCAAGAAGAGCATAGAAGAACATGGCTTCTATTGGACTTCAGATGATGGGCTACTTCATGGCAGTCTTGGGTCTGATCGGCACAATCATTGCTACATTACTACCCGACTGGAAGGTTAGTTCGTATATTGGTGCCAGCATTGTGACTGCTGTTGGCTTTAGTAAAGGGCTGTGGATGGAATGTGCAATCTTTAGCACCGGCATCACTCAATGTGACATATATAATTCCATGCTGGGACTGCCACAAGAAACTCAAGCTGCCCAGGCTCTGATGATCACATCTTGTGTATTGTCTTCAGTTGCAACCCTTTTCACAGTTTTTGGCATGAAATGTACAATTTTCAACCAAGGCAACCCTGGCAAGGATAAGCTGGCCGTGGCTGGTGGAGCTGTCTTTATTCTGGGTGGCATTATTTGTCTGGTGCCTATATGCTGGAACTTGCATGCTATCCTCAAAGACTTCTATAACCCATTGCTTCCTGATGCCCAGAGATATGAGCTTGGATCCGCTCTCTATCTTGGCATCGTCTCTTCGATATTTTCTGTATTGGGTGGTTCAATTCTCTGTGCCTCTTGTCCACCTAAGGATCCGGACTCAAATTTCTACAGTAGATATCAGAGCAGAGCTCTGATGGCAGATAAAGGACAAAAAGCTGCCAGTGGGGCACAGACTTCTAAGAAGGAGACCAGCGGCTATAGCCTTACCGGTTACGTATAAATGAATGAAGAAGAGACAGCGCTCCTATTGGCCCGGTAGATATTGTAATGTATCTTGGACTATTCATGAGGACGACTTTCATTCAAAACATCCCAAAAAAGGAAACAATGAAATAAAGACATTATTAGTAGAAATGGTCTCATCTGAGGAGCCTAGGACGGTGTCTACTGAAAATTTCCCCTCTATTACGCATAACGGACATGTTCAATCTGCTGTGTAGTGATATTATACGTGTAAGCAGCTGCTAAACCTCTGATGATATTACATCTTTATAAAATAATCAGAAAGAACAAAACATGCCTTCAAAATGTTTTTTTTTCATTTAGTGTTTATCAGTTTAAAGCAAAAATGCGAAAAAATTGTGTATTTCTATTTTTTAAAGATTCTGAATCCTGTTCCTAAGTCATTTTTACTGTTTCACTGACGGTCGCAGCTATTTCTGTTCTATAACGTGGGGCGTTTAGAGTAATTAAAAAATATAAGATTTACTAAACTGCAATAGAACAGAGAAAGGGCTCATGCAGTGACCATATTTTCGATCTGAGCGCTATCGGTTAAAAAACTGATCACAATCGGACCAATGTTATTCTATGGGAGATTTTTTTCACTGACTGAATCTGCAAGTGAAAAAAAAATCAGAGCATGCACAATTTTCCTCCGAAACTCGGATGAAACTCATCCGTGGGAGAAAATAACGGATGCCATGCGAAGACTCGGTACAACATCCGATCTTTACGGATACATTGCAATTCTGTAACATAGGAAATGTAAATAATTTATAGCTGCTGCTGTAAAAAAAACGGATTGTACGGGGAAGACAAGTGAGAAAAGAATCGTCCCACTTTTCTGGATGCCAGTCGGAACGATTCTTTACACTGTCGAGTGACCCTAGCACTAATGGCATAACATCAAATCCATGTATATCTGTAATCCATATTCCTGTTCCCTTTTTCACTAATTATGTCATATGTCAATACAAAGTTGCCTCAGCTGAATCTTTTGCACACTTCTATGCATCTATCATATCTGCTAGTGGATTTAATCAAAACCATTAACTATGATTTCATATTAAAAGCAATGTCAAAGTCTCTGTGCTGTAAATTTTAACTTTTTATATGGCGATTTTAACTTATGTGTGAAACCATGTCGTTTATGTAAATGATAAAATCATGTGAGTATTTTTTTAGTTACACCCAAGGTGTGGAAAATCAATAATAATAATAGTAATTATTATTATTATTATTATTAAAGTGATGCTTGTTTTTTGTTTGTTTTTTTCAAAACAGAAATACAAATCCTTTGTAAACTTGCTGTGTGCCTGCTTCTAATACAAATCATCGTATACTATTTATGTCAATAAATTTAGCAAAGATTTTTATACGACAAACGTGCTCATCTTTTATCCCTTGACTTGCATTTTTATAATTCCGCACGTGTAGGGTTCGCTATCATAGATTCATGGATATTTATTGTATGCACCTTGTTGTTCTGTACATAAAATATTTCAAAGAAGAACATTAAAAAAATGTATAATCAATAGTTTAAGCTGTTTACATCACATTTAGGAAATATGTTTCACGTGATCCACTGTATACATGCCCCAGCCTTGTGCAACTTCATGCACAAGGAGGATGGAGTTTGAGTCATTTTTCCTAAAATTTGCAGTTTCATGTAAGTTTGAACATTTTGAGATTCGGTTCACGGTGCACAAAACAAAGAAAACTTGTCAGTCACCATTTCCCACACTGCTGAAATACATTCATTTTACGTTGTCGCACAGGCTTCCCTTAGTGCCCTGCAGCTGTGACATCTAGCGAATTATCATACCTTCTACAGTGATGGTCAGTACATGGGCCATCACAGATAAGCAGTTCTTGGTATAGCACAGTTTGTACGAAAGAGTTGTTTCACACCTCCAGAGTCATTGGGTAAGTCTCTCTCTACTATAGAGTGTAAGCTTTTATGATCAGTGGGGTCCTCTCTCTACTATAGAGTGTAAGCTCTTATGGTCAGTGGGGTCCTCTCTCTCCTGTAGAGTGTAATCTCTTATGATCAGTGGGGTCCTCTCTGTCTTGTAGAGTATAAGCTTTTAGGATCAGTGGGGTCCTCTCTCTCCTGTAGAGTGTAAGCTCTTATGGTCAGTGTGGACTTCTATCTCCTGTACAGTGTAAGCTCTTTTGATCAGCAGGGTCCTCTCTCTCCTGCAGAGTGTAAGCTCTTATGGTCAGTAGGGTCCTCTCTCTCCTGTAGAGTGTAATCTCTTATGGTCAGTGGGGTCCTCTCTCTCCTGTAGAGTGTAAGCTCTTATGGTCAGTGGGGTCCTCTCTCTCCTGTAGAGTGTAAGCTCTTATGGTCAGTGTGGACTTCTATCTCCTGTACAGTGTAAGCTCTTTTGATCAGCAGGGTCCTCTCTCTCCTGCAGAGTGTAAGCTCTTATGATCAGTAGGGTCCTCTCTCTCCTGTAGAGTGTAATCTCTTATGATCAGCGGAGTCCTCTCTCTCCTGTAGAGTGTAAGCTTTTATGATCAGCGGAGTCCTCTCTCTCCTGTAGAGTGTAAGCTCTTATGATCAGTGGGGACCTCTCTCTCTCCTGTAGAATGTTAGCTCTTATTGTCAGTGGGGTCCTCTCTCTCTCTCTTCTGTAGAGTGTAATCTCTTATGATCAGTGGGGACCTCTCTCTCCTGTAGAGTGTAAGCTCTTATGATCAGTGGGGTCTTCTCTCTCTCCTGTAGAATGTTAGCTCTTATGGTCAGTGTGGTTCTCTCTCTCCTATAGAGTGTAAGCTCTTATGGTCAGTGTGGTTCTCTCTCTCCTGTAGAGTGTAAGCTCTTATGGTCAGTGTGGTCCTCTCTCTCCTGTAGAGTGTAAGCTCTAATGGTCAGTGGGGTCATCTCTCTACTGTAGAGTGTAAGCTCTTATGGTCAGCGGGGTCCTCTCTCTCCTGTAGAGTGTAAGCTCTCATGGTCAGTGGGGTCCTCTCTCTCCTGTAGAGTGTAATCTCTTATGGTCAGGCGGGGTCCTCTCTCTCCTGTAGAGTGTAAGCTCTTATGGTCAGCGGGGTCCTCTCTCTCCTGTAGAGTGTAAGCTCTTATGGTCAGTGGGGGTCCTCTCTCTCCTGTAGAGTGTAAGCTCTTATGGTCAGCGGCGTCCTCTCTCCTGTAGAGTGTAAGCTCTTATGGTAAGTGGCGTCATCTTTCTCCTGTAGAGTGTAAGCTCTTATGGTCAGCGGGGTCCTCTCTCTCCTGTAGAGTGTAAGCTCTTATGGTCATTGGGGTCTGTTCTCTTCTGTAGAGTGTAAGCTCTTATGGTCAGTAGGGTCCTCTCTCTCCTGTAGAGTGTAATCTCTTATGATCAGCGGAGTCCTCTCTCTCCTGTAGAGTGTAAGCTTTTATGATCAGCGGAGTCCTCTCTCTCCTGTAGAGTGTAAGCTCTCATGGTCAGTGGGTCCTCTCTCGCTCTCTTCTGTAGAGTGTAATCTCTTATGATCAGTGGGGACCTCTCTCTCCTGTAGAGTGTAAGCTCTTATGATCAGTGGGGTCTTCTCTCTCTCCTGTAGAATGTTAGCTCTTATGGTCAGTGTGGTTCTTTCTCTCCTGTAGAGTGTAAGCTCTTATGGTCAGTGGGGTCCTCTCTCTCCTGTAGAGTGTAAGCTCTTATGGTCAGCGGGTCCTCTCTCTCCTGTAGAGTGTAAGCTCTCATGATCAGTGGGGTCCTCTCTCTCCTGTAGAGTGTAAGCTCTTATGGTCAGTGGCGTCATCTTTCTCCTGTAGAGTGTAAGCTCTTATGGTCAGGCGGGGTCCTCTCTCTCCTGTAGAGTGTAAACTCTTATGGTCAGGCGGGGTCCTCTCTCTCCTGTAGAGTGTAAGCTCTTATGGTCAGTGTGGTCCTCTCTCTCCTGTAGAGTGTAAGCTCTTATGGTCAGTGGGGCCCTCTCTCTCTCCTGTAGAGTGTAAGCTCTTATGGTCAGTGGCGTCATCATTCTCCTGTAGAGTGTAAGCTCTTATGGTCAGGCGGGGTCCTCTCTCTCCTGTAGAGTGTAAACTCTTATGGTCAGGCGGGGTCCTCTCTCTCCTGTAGAGTGTAAGCTCTTATGGTCAGCGGCGTCCTCTCTCCTGTAGAGTGTAAGCTCTTATGGTAAGTGGCGTCATCTTTCTCCTGTAGAGTGTAAGCTCTTATGGTCAGCGGGGTCCTCTCTCTCCTGTAGAGTGTAAGCTCTTATGGTCATTGGGGTCTGTTCTCTTCTGTAGAGTGTAAGCTCTTATGGTCAGTGGGGTCCTCTCTCTTCTGTAGAGTGTAAGCTCTTATGATCAGTGGGGTCCTCTCTCTCCTGTAGAGTGTAAGCTCTTATGGTCAGTGGGGTCCTCTCTCTCCTGTAGAGTGTAAGCTCTTATGGTCAGTGTGGTCCTCTCTCTCCTGTAGAGTGTAAGCTCTTATGGTCAGTGGGGTCCTCTCTCTCTCCTGTAGAGTGTAAGCTCTTATGGTCATTGGGGTCCGTTCTCTTCTGTAGAGTGTAAGCTCTTATGGTCAGTGGGGTCCTCTCTCTCCTGTAGAGTGTAAGCTCTTATGGTAAGTGGCGTCATCTTTCTCCTGTAGAGTGTAAGCTCTTATGGTCAGTGGGGTCCTCTCTCTCTCCTGTAGAGTGTAAGCTCTTATGGTCATTGGGGTCCGTTCTCTTCTGCAGAGTGTAAGCTCTTATGGTCAGTGGGGTCCTCTCTCTCTCTCTTCTGTAGAGTGTAATCTCTTATGATCAGTGGGGACCTCTCTCTCCTGTAGAGTGTAAGCTCTTATGATCAGTGGGGTCTTCTCTCTCTCCTGTAGAATGTTAGCTCTTATGGTCAGTGTGGTTCTCTCTCTCCTGTAGAGTGTAAGCTCTTATGGTCAGTGTGGTCCTCTCTCTCCTGTAGAATGTAAGCTCTAATGGTCAGTGGGGTCATCTCTCTCCTGTAGAGTGTAAGCTCTTATGGTCAGTGGGGTCCTCTCTCCTGTAGAGTGTAAGCTCTTATGGTCAGGCGGGGTCCTCTCTCTCCTGTAGAGTGTAAGCTCTTATGGTCAGCGGGGTCCTCTCTCTCCTGTAGAGTGTAAGCTCTTATGGTCAGTGGGGTCATCTCTCTCCTGTAGAGTGTAAGCTCTTATGGTCAGTGGCGTCATCTTTCTCCTGTAGAGTGTAAGCTCTTATGGTCAGGCGGGGTCCTCTCTTTCCTGTAGAGTGTAAACTCTTATGGTCAGGCGGGTCCTCTCTCTCCTGTAGAGTGTAAGCTCTTATGGTCAGTGTGGTCCTCTCTCTCCTGTAGAGTGTAAGCTCTTATGGTCAGTGGGGCCCTCTCTCTCTCCTGTAGAGTGTAAGCTCTTATGGTCAGTGGCGTCATCATTCTCCTGTAGAGTGTAAGCTCTTATGGTCAGGCGGGGTCCTCTCTCTCCTGTAGAGTGTAAACTCTTATGGTCAGGCGGGGTCCTCTCTCTCCTGTAGAGTGTAAGCTCTTATGGTCAGCGGCGTCCTCTCTCCTGTAGAGTGTAAGCTCTTATGGTAAGTGGCATCATCTTTCTCCTGTAGAGTGTAAACTCTTATGGTCAGGCGGGGTCCTCTCTCTCCTGTAGAGTGTAAGCTCTTATGATCAGTGGGGTCCTCTCTCTCCTGTAGAGTGTAAGCTCTTATGGTCAGTGGGGTCCTCTCTCTCCTGTAGAGTGTAAGCTCTTATGGTCAGTGTGGTCCTCTCTCTCCTGTAGAGTGTAAGCTCTTATGGTCAGTGGGGTCCTCTCTCTCTCCTGTAGAGTGTAAGCTCTTATGGTCATTGGGGTCCGTTCTCTTCTGTAGAGTGTAAGCTCTTATGGTCAGTGGGGTCCTCTCTCTCCTGTAGAGTGTAAGCTCTTATGGTAAGTGGCGTCATCTTTCTCCTGTAGAGTGTAAGCTCTTATGGTCAGTGGGTCCTCTCTCTCTCCTGTAGAGTGTAAGCTCTTATGGTCATTGGGGTCCGTTCTCTTCTGCAGAGTGTAAGCTCTTATGGTCAGTGGGGTCCTCTCTCTCTCTCTTCTGTAGAGTGTAATCTCTTATGATCAGTGGGGACCTCTCTCTCCTGTGGAGTGTAAGCTCTTATGATCAGTGGGGTCTTCTCTCTCTCCTGTAGAATGTTAGCTCTTATGGTCAGTGTGGTTCTCTCTCTCCTGTAGAGTGTAAGCTCTTATGGTCAGTGTGGTCCTCTCTCTCCTGTAGAATGTAAGCTCTAATGGTCAGTGGGTCATCTCTCTCCTGTAGAGTGTAAGCTCTTATGGTCAGTGGGGTCCTCTCTCCTGTAGAGTGTAAGCTCTTATGGTCAGGCGGGTCCTCTCTCTCCTGTAGAGTGTAAGCTCTTATGGTCAGCGGGGTCCTCTCTCTCCTGTAGAGTGTAAGCTCTTATGGTCAGTGGGTCATCTCTCTCCTGTAGAGTGTAAGCTCTTATGGTCAGTGGCGTCATCTTTCTCCTGTAGAGTGTAAGCTCTTATGGTCAGCGGGGTCCTCTCTTTCCTGTAGAGTGTAAACTCTTATGGTCAGGCGGGGTCCTCTCTCTCCTGTAGAGTGTAAGCTCTTATGGTCAGTGTGGTCCTCTCTCTCCTGTAGAGTGTAAGCTCTTATGGTCAGTGGGGCCCTCTCTCTCTCCTGTAGAGTGTAAGCTCTTATGGTCAGTGGCGTCCATCATTCTCCTGTAGAGTGTAAGCTCTTATGGTCAGGGCGGGTCCTCTCTCTCCTGTAGAGTGTAAACTCTTATGGTCAGGGGGGTCCTCTCTCTCCTGTAGAGTGTAAGCTCTTATGGTCAGCGGCGTCCTCTCTCCTGTAGAGTGTAAGCTCTTATGGTAAGTGGCATCATCTTTCTCCTGTAGAGTGTAAACTCTTATGGTCAGGCGGGTCCTCTCTCTCCTGTAGAGTGTAAGCTCTTATGGTCAGCGGCGTCCTCTCTCCTGTAGAGTGTAAGCTCTTATGGTCAGTGGGGACTTCTATCTTCTGTACAGTGTAAGCTCTTATGATCAGCAGGATTGTCTCTCCCCTGTGGAGTGTAAGCTCTCATGGTTACTGTGGGTCTCTCTCTCTTTCCTGTAGAGTGTAAACTCTCATGGTCAGTGGGGTCCTCTCTATCCTGTAGAGTGTAAGCTCTTATGGTCAGTGGGGTCCTCTCTCTCCTGTAGAGTGTGAGCTCTTATGATCAGCAGATCGTCTCTCACCTGTAGAGTGTAAGCTCTTATGGTCAGTGGGGTCCACTCTCTCTCTTGTAGAATGTAACCTCTCATGGTCAGTGGGGTCCACTCTCTCTCTCCTGTAGAGTGTAAGCTCTTATGATCAGCGGGGTCCTCTCTCTCCTGTAGAGTGTAAGCTCTAATGGTCAGCAGAGTCCTCTCTATCCTGTAGAGTGTAAGCTTTTATGGTCAGCGGGGTCCTCTTTCTCTTTTGTAGAATGTAAGCTCTTATGGTCAGCGGGGTCCTCTCTCTCCTATAGAGTGTAAGCTCTTATGGTCAGTGTGGTCCTCTCTCTCCGGTAGAGTGTAAGCTCTTATGGTCAGTGGGGTCCTCTCTCTCCTATAGAGTGTAAGCTCTTATGGTCAGTGGGGTTCTCTCTCTCCTGTAGAGTGTAAGCTCTTATGGTCATCAGGGTCCTTTCTCTCTCCTGTAGAGTATAAGCAATTATGATCAGTGGGGTCCTCTTGCTCTCCTGTACAGTGTAAGCTCTTATGATCAGCAGGGTCCTCTCTCTCTTGTAGAGTGTAGGCTCTCATGGTCAGTGGGGTCCTCTCTCTCTCTCCTGTAGAGTGTAAGCTCTTATGGTCAGTGGGGTTCTCTCTCTCCTGTAGTGTGTAAGCTTTTAGGGTCAGCAGGGTCCTCTCTATCCTGCAGAGTGTAAGCTCTCATGGTCAGTGGGGTCCTCTCTCTCCTGTAGATTGTAAGCTCTTATGGTCAGTGGGGTCCTTTCTCTCTCCTGTAGAGTGTAAGCTATTAGGATCAATGGGGTCCTCTTGCTCTCCTGTAAAGTGTAAGCTCTTATGGTCAGTGGTGTCCTCTCTCTCCTGTAGAGTGTAAGCTCTTATGGTCAGTGGTGTCCTCTCTCTCCTGTAGAGTGTAAGCTCTTATGGTCAGTGGGGTCCTCTCTCTCCTGTAGAGTGTAAGCTCTTATGGTCAGTGGGGACTTCTATCTTCTGTACAGTGTAAGCTCGTATGATCAGCAGGATTGTCTCTCCCCTGTAGAGTGTAAGCTCTCATGGTCAGTGTGAGCCTCTCTCTCTCTTTCTTGTAGAGTGCAACCTCTCATGGTCAGTGGGGTCCTCTCTATCCTGTAGAATGTAACCTCTCATGGTCAGTGGGGTCCACTCTCTCTCTCCTTTAGAGTGTAAGCTCTAATGGTCAGCAGAGTCCTCTCTATCCTGTAGAGTGTAAGCTTTTATGGTCAGCGGGGTCCTCTTTCTCTCTTGTAGAGTTAGAGACAAACAAAGCTATATCAAGAAATATATATATAAATAAATGATATATATAAATATATATATATATATATATATATAATAATAAATGAAATATAAATTAATATTAAGATATAGCAAAGAAAGAAGGATGGAAACCACCTGGGTAAGTATAGAACCAACACTGGGAGATGGTGAGATGAACAAATGGAGGGATGCAAGTGTATAAAATAATGAAAATAAAATTGTCGAAAAATAAATAAATGATAAAAATTAATGGAATAAATAAATAAAAAATATATATATATAAAAAATGTGAATTTAATGAAAAAGTATTTTATTGACATATAATGCAATACAGATACAAAAATGATAATGCAGATAAAAAATATATATATTTAATATAATACAATTGGAACACTCCACTGGTAAAATAATAAACCAAGGCAGAATAGAATATAACCAGGAAATTTGTTTGCACAAGCACTAATTAATAAGTGAATGAAATACAATTGTGAAAAATACACAAATACTAACAAACACCCACAAGCAATAAAATAGTGCACATGAGGCTATAACAAAAAAAATATATATATATAAGAAAGAAATAAATGACAATCAAGGTGCCAAAAATGTGCAAAATATAACACAAAGCACATCACAAGTATAAACTAAATAAAGTGCAGCAAAATCACATGAGAACACTATACATCAGAATGACTGCCCAAAAACAAAAGAGAAAAGCGCAATCGCTAATTATAAGTGGTGCTGTTTATACCTAGAAGCCGAGGACAGTTGGAGTGCCACAGAGAGCGTGCCCCTACGCACGTTTCGGAAATTAAATCCTTCGTCAGGACTTGCATCTTTTCACTTTTGTTTTTGGGCAGTCATTCTGATGTATAGTGTTCTCATGTGATTTTGCTGCACTTTATTTAGTTTATACTTGTGATGTGCTTTGTGTTATATTTTGCACATTTTTGGCACCTTGATTGTCATTTATTTCTTTCTTATATATATATATATTTTTTGTTATAGCCTCATGTGCACTATTTTATTGATTGTGGGTGTTTGTTACTATTTGTGTATTTTTCACAATTGTATTTCATTCACTTATTAATTAGTGCTTGTGCAAACAAATTTCCTGGTTATATTCTATTCTGCCTTGGTTTATTATTTTACCAGTGGAGTGTTCCAATTGTATTATATTAAATATATATATTTTTTATCTGCATTATCATTTTTGTATCTGTATTGCATTATATGTCAATAAAATACTTTTTCATTAAATTCACGTTTTTTATATATATATTTTTTATTTATTTATTCCATTAATTTTTATCATTTATTTATTTTTCGACAATTTTATTTTCATTATTTTATACACTTGCATCCCTCCATTTGTTCATCTCACCATCTCCCAGTGTTGGTTCTCTCTTGTAGAGTGTAAGCTCTTATTGTCAGCGGGGTCCTTTCTCTCCTTTAGAGTGTAAGCTCTTATGGTCAGCGGGGTCCTCTCTCTTCTGCAGAGTGTAAGCTGTTATGGTCAGCAGGGTCCTTTCTCTTCTGTAGAGTCTTAACTCATGGTCATCAAGGTCCTATCTCTCCTGTAGAGTGTAAGTGTGGCGCCCCTGAGGTCCAGTCGCCACAGAGGTACTGCACCTCAGTCAGAGGTGTGGTGCTTCCCTCTCGGGTAAGGAGGGGACATCACCCAGAACCCACACACTTACATGCAACACCAGACCTCTCAGCGCCGGGAGGTGCTAGGTAGAGGGTGTGGGTGGAGGAAAGAAGGGAAAAGGGAGGAGCTTAGTGAGTGGTGTGAGAGACCACAGACAGTAAGTGACAGTGAGTTGGAGGAGAGTAGTGACGGTTGGAGCTGGGGACTTAAGCAGAGAGGAGCTCGTCCCTAGATCGGACAACAGAAGAGAGAGAGAGAAGAAGGACAGAAAAGATAGAAAAAGAAACGTAAGAAATACAGAAAGAGAAAGAAGCTTCAGTGAGAGAGTGGAAGAAGGTGTCCTAGGGGCACAGGAAGTGAGGAATCCAACCGTGGAGCCCATATCCATGCTGACCGTAGTCGGGTGGAGGGACCAGGTCGCAGTAAGGGGACCGGCCACAGTCTAGTGGAGAAACTGAGGACTCAGCTAGCTAACCGGAGGCTGTGGTAACTGCATGTGCTACAGCCACATCCACACACATTCGCTGAAAAGGCAGCCAGATGGGACCAAGGGGACCTAGAGGATGTTGCCCGACAAGATCCGAGGCTGCTATCTTGGGACACTGTGTGTGAAGGCACAGGGCAGGACAGGAGGGAGCCAGCGCAGGGAGACGGCCAGGAAAGGAACATCAGAAGGGAGTTCTGACACGGTGTAGCCCAAATTACCTGAGAGCTGTCTTGACCACCTATCCAGATGACACAGCACCCCGGCTGGAGATTGTACCAAAGAACTGTGAGTAAATTGAAAAGACTGCACCCTGCTGTGTCCTCAGAATTATTCACTGCGTCATCTGCCCTGCACCACAACCACCACCATCATCTTTAATCATAACTGCCCTGGGGCTTAGTTCTATCCATGGAGAGCTGTAACAACTCTGCTGCATCACCAACAGCCCCAGAGGTCTCTTAAGCATTGTCAGCTAGCATCTTTATTGCCGAACACCACGGGTGGTGTCACAAACTATTCCTCTATCCCCCATAACTTTTACTTTTACATTTCAATAATTTTTATTGATAAGAATAAACAGCTGCATTTATATCAATGCATAACATGGGAATTTTTATTAGGGTCACCACAGCAATAGTACAAGTGTCAAAGTAACGTTTCGACCAAAAAAGGTCTTTATCAAACAACACTTTGTAGAAGTAGTGAAAAAAGAGGGAGATGATCAATATTAACTATAGTATTGAAAGGTGATCGTCTGTTTGAAGCAGTGGGACCAAGAGTCCCAGGGGTTACTGGCGCTCCGAGGATCTGGAGGATCTGTGGTGATTGTTCATCTCCCTCTTTTTTCACTACTTCTACTAAGTGTTGTTTGATAAAGACCTTTTTTGGTCGAAACGTTACTTTGACACTTGTACTATTGCTGTGGTGACCCTAATAAAAATTCCCATGTTATGCATTGATAAATATACTCATTGAGTGCGGCTGTTTATTCTTATTTATATTTATACTGGATCAATTCCAGGTTCAGCCAGCACCTACACTCTTCGCTACAGTGTGCACGCCTTTATTATTTCTACCATAATTTTTATTGGACGCTCAGGGCCATGGACCGGGTCACTGCTGCCGTGACTTCTCCTTTAAGAACCGTCCAACCCGGGTCCAAGTACCCCACGGTCCTGGGGGGCACTCCATAACTCTTATGGTCAGTGGGGTCCTTTCTATTTTTATATACGCAGACCATAGATGCAATATCAACATGTGAGCACAGGATAATTGTGTGATAGTATCATGTCTGTTTCAAAAGAAAACAGATTTTTCCGATTTGATGCAGATTCAGAAACTTAATTTATTTGACTGAAATCCTTGTTCAAAAAACTCAATTTGGTGCGGTTTTTATGCTTTTATTTTTTTAGTTAAAGGGTTATTTTCAGACTAAAAATTTATCAACCATCTGTAGGATGGGGGTCAACTTGCTAATCACTTTGTATCCATCATCCTGAGAATGGGGCTCTGGACACCAGAATCAGCGCTCTGCAGGGTCTCATCTTAAATGGAACAGACGCTCAGCCTCTCTGCCACATCTGAGCCCAGGCTCGGACTGGCCCACCGGAGAACCGGAGGATTCTTAAATGGGCCCAGGCACTGACACCTGCTGGCATACTGGCCAGCAGCTGCCTAGGGCCCTGTCACGGGTGTGTCGCGGCGGAGATCGTCGCGATTGCACACCCTGACTTCGCACAGCTGAGTTTCTGGTGCTGGGTGTTTTTCAGCACTGAGGGAGTTAATTCTTTCTCTCTCGATGCTGGACAGACCAGCCTCGCCCAGCTGCGATTGATGTTTTGTTAATTAGCTTCCTTCATATACCTGCTGGTCTGCTGGGGAAGTTGCCAGTGAAAGCATTCATTCAGACCAGCAGAGCGGATCGTTTCTGAGAAGACTTAAGCTAAGAGTGCCTGTTGTGGTTTTTCCTCTCCTCGCTTATTGTTTATCTTCTTAACCTTTTGTGTTCCTCTGTAGTGGAAGTTTTGTATGCAAGGCAGTGTTTTCTTTACCCCCTGTCTGTCTCGTTTGTATTTGACTGTGTGTAAGCTGTTGCCTGCCCATTCCCTGTGGTGGTAATCAGGGTCCTTCTCAGGACTAGATTACAGTGGTCAGGGATCTACAGGAGACAGGGTTACGCTGGTGGCCTGGACCTCTGTACCATTAACAGTACCTCCAGGTAGAGGGACTAGTCAGGACCCCAGTTCAGGGTCAGCATAGACCCCGGTCCACCTCTATCCTGAGACAGCGTTTCACGTGCACAGTATAGACCCACAATACATTGGATATTATGTCAGGTAAGACATTGCTGGCAGATTCTACGTATACATGTTGATATTTTCTATAATATGAAATATAGAGTGTTGTCTCATTAGATATATGTTACTATCATAGAATATATCTGTTATACGTCGTGACATTTTCACCGGCTACTTCTAAAAGATTCTCCCCAGCTACCATGGATCCAGTAGCCCAGTTAGCTCAGCAGTTGCAGAGTTTGTCCATGGAGCTGACGGACGTTAAGTCCAAGGTTTTGTACCCCGGGAGCAAACCAGATCTGAACCTAAAGTGGCTCTCCCGGACAGGTTCACTGGTGGGCGGGACAAATTTTTTACCTTCCGGGAGGCTAGTAAATTATATTTTCGGCTACGGCCTCGGTCTTCGGGGAGTGAAGACCAGAGGGTGGGAATTGTCATCTCGCTCTTACAAGGGGACCCTCAATCCTGGGCGTTCTCTCTTCCTCCAGACTCCCCGGCTCTCCAGTCAGTAGATCGATTTTTTACAGCCCTGGGTCTGGTATATGATGACCCGGATCGGGTCTCCCTTGCTGAAATGAAGTTACGTAAGATACAGCAGGGAGATCGTCCGGCGGAGGAATTTTCTTCTGAGTTCCGTAGATGGGCCACAGATACTCAGTGGAATGACCCAGCTCTTAGGAGCCAGTTTTGTCAAGGATTATCTGACAAATTAAAAGATGTGTTGGCTCAGTATGATTCTCCCCTGTCACTGGAGGCCGCTATGGCCCTTGCGATTCGCATTGATAGACGGCTTCAAGAGAGGTGTGAGGTAACTCCGCCCCCTGTGATGACTCCACCTTCTACTATAGTCCCTCATATTGAGGTTCCCCTGGTTTGTTCTGAGGAGCCTATGCAGTTAGGAGGGACATCGTTTCGAGGGAGGGGATCGGCGGTGCGCCGCAAGACAGGAAAGTGTTACTTCTGCGGGAGAAAGGGACATTTTGTTGGGGGGTGTCCATCCCGTACTTTGCTGAGCAAAGAGTCGCCGGAAAACTGTTGATCCCAGGTTGTGTGGTGGACGACAATCTGGGAGTATGTATTTCGTCCCCAAGTCCGTCTCAGTTTCTCGTACCAGCGGAGGTGGTGGTAGGTACAGGAACTGAGAGGATTTCTGTTCTTCTGGATAGTGGGGCCGCGGCTAATCTGGTGGACGCTCGGTTTGCCCAGGTGCAAGGTATGCAACTGAGTGTATTGGCCAAACCTATCCCTATATTCTCTATTGACGCCAGGCCTCTCGGTCAAGGTAGCTTTGTGCAAGCCGTGCATAACATAGACCTTCGAGTGGGGGCAATACATAAAGAACTATTGTCTTGTTATGTGTTGGAGGGCCTTCCCACTCCTATTGTGTTGGGACTTCCTTGGTTAACTAAACATAACCCAGTTATTAATTGGCAATCCAGAGAGATAAGCCAGTGGGGTGAATTTTGCCATAGTAACTGCATGAACACGGTCATCGGTGCGGTCGTGCCTAGAACCTTACCTCCTTTTCTGGAGGACTTTGAGGATGTGTTTTCAGAAGAGGGGTGTCAAGAATTACCTCCTCATCGCGCGTATGACTGTGCTATAAAATTGCTTCCTGATGCTAAGTTACCAAAATCTAGGTTATATAACCTTTCTGGTCCTGAGAGGCAAGCTATGAAGGATTATATTTCGGAAAGTCTAGCCAAGGGGCATATTAGACCTTCATCTTCCCAGTGGCCGCGGGGTTCTTCTTTGTGAAGAAAAAAGATGGAGGCCTACGCCCTTGCTTGGATTTCCGTGAGCTGAATCGGATTACGGTCCGAGATCCGTATCCGCTCCCACTTATTCCTGATCTCTTTAATCAGATTGTGGGCGCCAAATGGTTCTCTAAGTTGGATCTCAGGGGGCGTATAATCTGATTAGGATAAAGGAGGGGGATGAGTGGAAGACGGCGTTTAACACTCCGGAGGGACATTATGAGAACCTTGTCATGCCTTTCGGTCTGACTACTGCCCCGGCGGTGTTTCAACATTTTGTTAATGACATCTTTCGCCACCTAGTGGGACAGTTTGTTGTCATTTATCTAGATGACATCTTAATTTACTCGCCGGATCTTGTGTCTCATCAGGAGCATGTGAGACAGGTGTTGCAGATCTTGCGAGACAATAAACTGTACGCCAAATGGGAGAAGTGTGTATTCGCCGTACAGGAACTTCAGTTTTTAGGATTCTTGGTGTCAGCTTCTGGTTTCCGTATGGACCCTGGGAAAGTGAAGGCAGTGCTTGAATGGGATCGGCCAGAGGATCTTAAGGCACTGCAGCGTTTCCTGGGGTTTGCTAACTACCACCGGAAATTTATTCGTAATTTCTCATCCGTTGTCAAACCTCTCACTGACATGACAAAAAAAGGGACGGATTTTTCTAGGTGGTCTGACAAAGCTTGTCAAGCATTTTCCTCCTTGAAAAAATGTTTTGCTTCAGCACCCATACTCATCCAACCTGATGCATCACAACCGTTCATTGTGGAGGTAGACGCATCTGACGTAGGAGTGGGTGCGGTATTATCTCAAGGTCCGTCCCCTGGTAAATGGCATCCGTGCGCTTTCTTCTCTAAAAAATTGTCGTCCGCCGAGAGGAATTATGATGTCGGCAATAGGGAACTCTTGGCCATTAAGTTGGCTTTTGAAGAGTGGCGTCACTTTTTGGAGGGGGCAGTCCACCCGGTCACCGTCATTACTGATCACAAGAACCTGCTGTATTTAGAGTCTGCAAAACGTCTGAATTCCAGACAAGCTAGATGGTCGTTGTTCTTTACCAGGTTTAATTTTGTCGTCACATATCGTCCTGGGTCAAAAAATGTAAAGGCTGATGCCTTGTCTCGTAGTTTCCCGGGGCCGGGAAGACGGATGACCCGGTTCCTATTCTTCAGGAGGGAGTTGTGGTGTCGGCTGTATGCTCTGAGCTTGAGGAGGAGATATTGGAGGCTCAGGGGGACGCCCCTGTAGGACCTCCAGGGAGACTGTTTGTTCCAGATCAGTTAAGACAAAAGGTTATCGAGGCACATCATAATTCTGCTTTGGCAGGACACCCAGGGAGTAAAGCAACTGTGGATCTCGTTTCTCGCCGGTTTTGGTGGCCTAACTTAAATAAAGAGGTGGTAACTTTTGTCGCGTCCTGTGGGGTATGTGCGCGCTCTAAGACCCCTCATACCCGTCCGTCTGGGGCCCTTTTACCGTTGAAAATCCCGGAGCGTCCATGGACCCATCTGTCTATGGACTTCATTACGGACCTCCCTCCGTCTTCAGGTAAAACTGTCATACTAGTTGTAGTTGACAGGTTCAGCAAAATGGCACATTTTATTGCTCTTCCTGCTCTTCCTAATGCTAAAACTCTGGCGCAGGTGTTCATTGGGGAGATTGTGAGACTTCACGGGTTGCCTTCCGATGTGGTGTCGGATCGGGGGTCTCAGTTTGTGTCCAAATTCTGGAGGGCATTTTGTTCTCGTCGGGGGATGCAGTTGTCATTTTCTTTGGCTTTTCATCCGCAGACTAATGGTCAGACAGAGTGTCTGAATCAGAGCTTAGAGACATATCTCCGGTGTTTTGTCTCAGAGAACCAAGAGGACTGGTCTTCTTTCTTGCCTCTGGCAGAGTTCGCTCTTAACAATAGGCGGAGCGAGTCCACTGGTAAGTCCCCGTTTTTTGGGGCATATGGTTTTCACCCCCAGTTTTGTACTTTCAATGGGGGGGGCTCTTCTGGGGTTCCTGAGGAGGAACGATTTTCGTCGTCACTTGCTTCAGTGTGGAGAGGAGTGCTTAATAATCTGAGCACTATGGGGAACCGATACAAACGTATGGCTGATAGGAGGAGAGTGTCTGGTCCGGACCTAAGTGTGAACGATCTGGTATGGTTGTCTACCAAGAATATAAAACTTAAGGTTCCCTCATGGAAACTGGGTCCCAGGTTCATCGGGCCATACAGGATCAGTTCAATAATTAATCTGGTGGCTTTCCGTCTTGACCTCCCTCCTACGTTTAAAATCCACAATGTGTTCCACAAATCGTTGCTTAAGAGGTACGTGGCACCAGTTATACCGTCACCTCTACCTCCTCCTCCAGTGGTGGTCAATGGTAATTTGGAGTTTCAGGTATCGAAGATCATTGACTCACGTCTGAATCGCCGGTCCCTTCAGTACCTTGTTCATTGGAGGGGGTATGGTCCTGAGGAGAGGATGTGGGTTTCTGCATCGGATATTAACGCAGACCGATTGGTTCGGGCCTTCCACACTACTCACCAAGATAGACCAGGCCCTGAGGGTCCAGAGGCCCCTCGTAGAAGGGGGGGTACTGTCACAGGTGTGTCGCGGCGGAGATCGTCGCGATTGCACACCCTGACTTCGCACAGCTGAGTTTCTGGTGCTGGGTGTTTTTCAGCACTGAGGGAGTTAATTCTTTCTCTCTCGATGCTGGACAAACCAGCCTCGCCCAGCTGCGATTGATGTTTTGTTAATTAGCTTCCTTCATATACCTGCTGGTCTGCTGGGGAAGTTGCCGGTGAAAGCATTCATTCAGACCAGCAGAGCGGATCTTTCTGAGAAGACTTAAGCTAAGAGTGCCTGTTGTGGTTTTTCCTCTCCTCGCTTATTGTTTATCTTCTTAACCTTTTGTGTTCCTCTGTAGTGGAAGTTTTGTATGCAAGGCAGTGTTTTCTTTACCCCCTGTCTGTCTCGTTTGTATTTGACTGTGTGTAAGCTGTTGCCTGCCCATTCCCTGTGGTGGTAATCAGGGTCCTTCTCAGGACTAGATTACAGTGGTCAGGGATCTACAGGAGACAGGGTTACGCTGGCGGCCTGGACCTCTGTACCATTAACAGTACCTCCAGGTAGAGGGACTAGTCAGGACCCCAGTTCAGGGTCAGCATAGACCCCGGTCCACCTCTATCCTGAGACAGCGTTTCACGTGCACAGTATAGACCCACAATACATTGGATATTATGTCAGGTAAGACATTGCTGGCAGATTCTACGTATACATGTTGATATTTTCTATAATATGAAATATAGAGTGTTGTCTCATTAGATATATGTTACTATCATAGAATATATCTGTTATACGTCGTGACAGGCCCCCACTGCTCCAAGGGCCCCCACTGCTCCAGGGGCCCTCAGCAAGTGGCTATGGGGGCCCTGAGTCAAGGGGGCCTGCCCTGTGCCTGCGTAGCAGCAGCTGGAGACAGGATCCTGTCCCCGCTGCTAAAGCTAAATGAATTTTCATGCTTCTATGGGCATGGAGAGGCGTGAATACCATTTCTCTTTAATAGCGGGCAGTGTTAGCCGCAGGCTGCAGCTAACACTGCCCGCATGTAAAGTCCCACCACCGCACCACACACACACATACAGAGACACACACTAATACTCACCGCGCAGCACATCCTGGCTTCCTGCACGGCTCTTCCTGTCTGAGAGAGCCCAGCTGGATGACGTCATCATCCAGCACTGGGTCTCAGACAGAAAGCAGCAGGCGAGGAACAGGCTGCCATGATGTGCTGCTGCTGTGGGGAGGTGTGAAGTGTGCTGTGTGCCTGCATGTGTGTATGTGGTGTTGTGCTGTGTGTCTCTGTGCCAAGTTGTGTGTGTATGTGGTGCGATGCTTTGTGTGTGTGTGTGTGTGTGTGTGTGTGAGAGAGAGAGGGTTGGTGGGGGAGGCAATGATGAAGGTGATGGACAGTGATGGTGGGGGAGGCAATTGTGAAGATTATGGGCAATGATGGGGGGAGGCAACGATGGAGGTGATGGGCAAAGATGGTGGGGGGAGACAATGATGGAGGTGATGGGCAATGATGGCGGTGGGGAGGCAGCGATGAAGGTGATGGGCAATGATGGCAGTGGGGAAGGCAGCGAAGGAGGTGATGGGCAATGATGGCGGTGGGAAGAGGCAGGGATGGAGGTGATGGACAATGGTGGGGGGAGTCAATGATGAAGGTGATGGGAAATGATGGTGGGGAGGCAATGATGGAGGTGATGGGCAATGATGGCGGTGGGAGGAGGCAGGGATGGAGGTGATGGACAATGATGGTGGTGGGAGGAGGCAGCGATGGAGGTGATGGGCAATAATGGCGGTGGGGGAGGCAGCGATGGAGGTGATGAGCAATGATGGCGGTGGGAGGAGGCAGGGATGGAGGTGATGGGAGGTGATGGGCAATGATGGTGGTGGGGGGAGGCAATGATGAAGGTGATGGGAAATGATGGTGGGGGAGGCAATGATGGAGGTGATGGGCAATGATGGTGGTGGGAGGAGGCAGGGATGGAGGTGATGGGCAATGATGGCGGTGGGGGAGGCAATGATGAAGGTGATGGGCAATGACGGTGGGGGGAGGCAATGATGGAGGAGATAGGCAATGATGGTGGGGTGGAGGCAATGATGGAGGTGATGGGAAATGATGGTGGTGGGGAGGCAATAATGGAGGTGATGAAATGGGCAATGATGGTGGTGGGGAGGAGGCAATGATTGAGGTGGTGGAATGGGCAGTGATGGGTGGTGGGGAGAATGATAAGGGTGGTGGGGGAGAAGTCAATGATAAAGGTGGTGATGAGGACAATGATGGGGTGGAGAGGGTCTGCATTATACTTTGAGGGGGCTACATTATATTCTGTGGGGGGACTGCATTATTCTCAGGGGACTACATTATATTCTGGGGGCTATATCATACTATATGAGGGGGCTACAGTATACTTTATGGGGAGCTGCATTATTTTCTGTGGTGGGGCTGCATTATTCTCTCAGGGGACTACATTATATTCTGGGGGGCTACATATTACTATATGATGGGGCTACAGTATACTCTATGGGGGGCCTGTATTATTCTGTCAGGGGACTACATTATATTCTGGGGGGTTATAGCATACTATATGAGGGGGCCAGCATTATGCCCTATGAGGGGGCTACAGTATATTCTATGGGGGCAGCATTATGCCCTATGAGGGGTCTACAGTATACGCTATGGGGGGCTGCATTATACCCTATGAGGGTGCTACATTATATTCTATGGTGGGGACTGCGATATACCTTATGAGGGGGTTGCATTATATTTTGTGGGGTGCTGCATTATATTCTATGAGAGAGGGCTGCATTATATTTTATGAGGGGGCTACATTATATTCTGTGAGAGTGGCTACATTATATTCTATGAGGGGGCTACATTATATTCTATGAGGAGGCTACCCCTCTATGATCCTACCGCAACCCCTACTAAATAATTAAGACATGTACTACCTTATATTATACCCTGATATAGCGAGTTTTACTGCACAATTGGCGGTCTTGTATTTATTTGTATGTAGCTACATAGTGGGCCCTAAGAATGATTTTCTCTGGTGGGCCCAAGGCGCTCCAGTCAGACGCTGTCTGAGCCCCAATTGTGGGAGAATCCTTCCATTTATGATCTTTGAGCCCCTTACTGGGGGTGTGAGGACATACCCGGCTGACCCGAAGCTAACACGTGACCCAGCAGTCTCTTCTGCATTCCAGTGCACATTAAATTTAACTTTAAAAGACCTTCACCCATTACAGGTGGCACCTCAGACCCTCAGTCCTGTATCTTGTGAGACCCTGCATGTGGCGCATCTTTAGTTGTGATCAGGGTTGTTCCTCTATTGTAACTTTAAGGAAATCCCGTGAATGATGTCTCAGGGAGCGGAGGGTGTAATTGCACCAGGGCAGTACCTAATTACTCATGTGAACCCATTACAATTGGATGCAGATACAATTTAATCCAGAGAGGACCCTTCATGGATCTTTCTTCTTCCGGGTTCCTCAAATTGATGGTTATTTCAACAACAGGTTCAAGTGAAACCACCATATCTCACCTGCAGAAGCCAAACACACTGTGAAGTGCACAATCTCCATGGCTCTTCTTTATCTATAGGTTATATAGTCAGTGAAGAGAGATTGGGGGTAGGCGGACATGTTTGTGAAGTGTAGAAGCTGCTGCCAACTCAATGAGGTTGACTTCCAGCAGCGGCTCCTGGACTAAGACTTTGGGCAGAGCACAGTAGGGCACAATTGGTGGATTGCAGTGGCTATTCTGCATAGATCTAAAGGAGAGAGCATATAAAGAGAGGCGTAAGATGAACAATAGAAGTCCAATACTTTATTAGAAATAATTTAAAAGACAAACAATATGTTAAAAAAGTGCAAATATAGTGCAAAGTGATGAGCCAAAGAAAGTAAGTGGCACCACCACATGGCAGGCAAGAGCAAGGTGTAATGCTAATATACAATGTAGTCAAAAATTGAAAATACACAAATAAGTACCAACATAAGTGAAGCTTGCATCCATAGGCTGGAAAAAAACATATAGTGTATTGACTATATTCCCATAACTCTCAAAGTTACAGCTAAAGTGCCTGCAATACACATTGGATAGAACGCTGGAGAGTAGATGTGAAGACCATAGTATCCTACATAGATGGAATAAATGTAAAAAGCATATCTTATCTCATCATGCGATGGTGCCACTTCCCCTATGCGCATTTTGGGGGCGTGCCTTTGTGGCACCCCAGAGTCCGGTCGCCACGGTGACATTGCCTTCCTCTAAGAGGTGATGTCATGCCTGGAGGCAGGGGGGCGGGGGCCCATGCCAGGTAACACAGTGTACTTGTCAATTCCTGCTCCAGGCTAGAAAGGGGAGCTTCCTTATAAATTCTGGACAGCAGGTGAGGTTAGTGAGTCAGAAAAAAATCAGCTGAGAGAGTAAACAGGAGAGTTGTCATGGAAACGGAAGCCAGCTGGACAGTGAGAGAGGAGAGTTGGCAGTTGGTCTGTGGAGAGGGAAGGGACAGGAGCAGAGACAAGAGCTCAGAGGGATAAAAACTGCGTATAGCTGACCCCAGAGCAGAGCGTTGATAAAAAGGGACTCCAGAGTCCTTGGCTGGGCAGGTGCTGTACACCCTGACAGCCAAATCTGGAGGGCAGGGGGCTGCAAGCTCCCTGGCCACACCGAACACCTGAAGGCACGACAGCAGACCAAGAGCCCGGGGCTGACAGTGAAAAGGACAGTGCCCGTGATATAGGCTCACGCTCTCTGCCATGCAGGTTAGAAACCATCACGCAGGAGAGGGCCGCAGCTTAGCTACAAGCAGTAGGGACCCGAAAAGAGAGTGCAGAAGGAAGGTCCCCAACCCCACCTGGCAGGGTGGATCCCCTGAATGCCTCCTGTCAAGCCAGACTGAATCCGTCATCTGTAATTGGTACCCCAGATTGCATCTACTTTCAAGTAAAAGGTAAGGAAAACTACACCTCTCTGTGTCCTTCACTTATTCTCTGCACCCCAACGTTCACCACCATCTGAACAATCAAATATATATTTTCCCTGGGGCCCCGCTCTACACATGGGGAGCTGAATCATCTTTGCTGCGTCATCATCAGCCCCAGTGGACCAATACCGCAGCGTCAGCCAACCATTGCCGAACACCACGGGTGGCGTCACGTTTAAACACCAATAACTATCCTCTATTTTATTACATGGCCAGGGCCACGGAAAGGGATCATGGTCCCGTGACCTCCCCATAAAACTGTCCGGTCCGATTCCAGGAACCCTACGGCCCTGGTGGGCGCTTCATTTTGGCGTCACAAACAGGATTTTCGGAGCCCGGCATAGCTGGGTACTGTGTGCCAGAGACTTTATTAAATTGTGTGCCAGAGACTTTAATGAGCTTTCAAATCACCGCCATAACTGCGTCACATGGTGCGCGATTGAATTTTCAAAATCACCGCCATAACTGTGTCACACAGTGCGCACGAGCAGAGAGGGGCATGCCGTCGTGGACGGAACCAGAAAAAGAACATGGAGTGAAGCCCTGCCTGCGCTCTGGCGATAGCGGGTGAAGTGAAGCTGGAGCTGCGCTCGATTGTGAGCGAGTGAAAAGCAGAAGGTCTGGACTTGGAGACCAGGAGTGAAGTAATTGTCCAATTTGGGTGGAGATTCAGCAGCGGTCGCAGCCGCAGCCACCATAGTGCATCAAGATCCAGCGGTGGCCGCAGCTGCAGCCTCTATAATGCGGCTATCAATGCCATATATACCAGGAGCGGCCTGGTTAGCGCAGTACTCAGTGGAGTCTCACACCCTGAGCGATTTTAAGGAAAGACTATGTAGTTTGTTCAAAGTGTACCCCCAGTCTGAAAGTCAAAAAGTCAGCATCCTCATTTGCCAGTTAACTGGTACGGCCCAGAGGAAAGTAAAGTCCTGGCCGGACACTAATAAAGGAACTGTCAAGCAAATCTTGGCCAGACTGAAGGACACTTTTGACACCCACACTGCAGCAGAGATAAAAATGAGATTCTTTGAGTGCAAACAAAGGGTGCAGGACAGTATACCGGACTATGCTCTTAACCTTCAGGAGGCGCTACAGGCCGTAAAGGAAGGTGACAGCGTGCAAGATGACGATAGATTGCTAGCGGAGCAGTTTATAGATGGACTCCTGCCTAACAATCAAAGAACACAGCTGCGCATAATGGGCCTACAAAATCCTGACCTAGACTTTGCACACTTTAAGGATAGGGCCATTCGGGTGCTGCGTGAACCAAATCCTAGCAACACAGAGCCCTCAAGGCGACAAGCAATTACATACCAGCAGGAGGCAGCATCGTTTCCCCAGACCCCTATTGAGACCGACATGCCAACCCAAGATGATGTCTCTGCTGCAGACCTACGTCTCCAGGTCAAGGAACTGACCAAAAGTGTGGCTGCACTCACAAAAACTGTGCAGTCCTTACAAGTGGCTCCAAAGAAGAAGGTCCAGCTGGCCTCCAGTCCAAATGACGTCCCGTAGCGACTGCAGAGGAGAATCCCACTGACCAGAGGGAGCGATAGTGATCGTTACTACGAGGACACTGCAACAAGGTGGGACACATAGCAAGATTCTGTTATTTAAGCAAGCAACCCCTGGGGCGAAGGGCCAACCATCAGGAGTAAGACAAACAGTCCCACCAAGTTGGTGAGACAAGTATGTAGGAGGACGGCCAGTCCTGCTCATCGTGATTGATGGCTTCCCGATGAACGCTTTACTGGACACCGGCTTCCAGGTGACAACGATACCATATGTCCTCTTTAAGCGGTACTGGGCTGATTCAGACATTACTCACAGCCCAGATAAAGACATTGCCAGCAATGGTTAGCCCTTGCCTCAGATGGGATATAATGAGGTAACCATCAAGATTGGCCAAGTAGAATTGCAGTCACAAGGTTTGATTATGGTTGATATTGACAAACGAGAATGCCATCCTATGATCACCTTAGGCAACTATTTTTCTACTTTAGATCTCACCAGTGGGTATTGGTAGGTTCCCGTAGCAGAGGTGGACTAAGAGATGACAGCGTTTACAACACCAATGGGCCTCTTTGAGTTTAACTACATGCCGTTCGGGCTCAGCAATGCACTGGGAACATTTCAACGGTTAATGGAATGCTGCCTTGGAATAAAAACTTTGAAACTGTTCTGCTGTACCTGGATAACATCATCACCTTCTCCAAAACCTATGAAGATCAGTTGGAGCACCTAGCCGAGGTATTCGAAGCCCTGTCCAACTTTGGCTTGAAAGTAAAGCCGTCCAAATGTCACATTTTGAAGCTCAAGGTGCAGTACCTAGGCCATATGGTAAGCGTGGAAGGTGTGACACCAGACCCTGACAAAGTCACCATTATCCGGGACTGGCAAAGACCCAGCACCATTCATGAAGTAAGGCAGTTTCTTGGATTGGTAGGCTACTACCAGAGATTAATCAAGGACTTCACCAAAATAGCTGCACCCCTGCAAGATCTTCTAGTGGGCCAATCCAAGAAGGCCAAGAACAAGAGTCTTCCTTTCAAGTGGAACAAAAGGATAAAAGAGTCTTTCATTAGGTTGAAATTGGCCCTCACGGGAGATGAGGTCCTGGCCTACCCTGACTACGACCAACCATTTGTACTTTATACTGGTGCCAGCAACGAGGGATTGGGAGCAGTGTTGTCACAACTTAGTGCAGAGAGGCAGAGAGGCAGAGAGAGCGTGATTGTCTACGCCAGCAGGAAGCTTCGTCCCACTTAAAGGAACCCCGACAACTACAGTTCCTTTAAACTGGAGTTCCTCACCATAGTCTGGGCAGTAATGGAGCGCTTCAAGCACTACCTGGCTTCAGTGAAGTTTACCATCTACACGGACAATAATCCGTTAACCCACCTTGAAATGGCAAAGCTAGGTGCATTTGAGCAGCGATGGATGGCCTGGCTGTCCAACTACGAGTTTACCATCAAATACCAAGCAGGACATAAGAACGCTAATGCTGATGCGCTGTCCAGGTTGCCCAATTCACCAGATGGGGGAAAAGATCCAGAAGAACTCAAAGAAATCGAGTTACCAGCCTTCCACTGTCCAGTTGCGGCCCAGCGCTCCCAAAGGGTGAGGAATAAGTGCTATATCGTACGAGAGGCTACGTTGAACCCATTACCCCATCATGAGTGGGAAGAGACGCAAGATAGTGACCCAGCTGTTCGCCTAGTAAAGGAGTTGCTTACACAAGCTGATTCATACCCTGGTCCAGATGTCCCACAGGAAGCACAGCAGTTATGGATGGAGAGAGGCAAGCTATTCATCTATGAGGGTAAGCTGTGTCAGAGGAACATCAACTCGCGCACACACGAACTGGTCTGGCAGGTGATAGTCCCGAAGCGGGATGCGCCAATGGTCTTGGAGGCGTACCAGGATGGAGCAGGACACTTCGGGTGGAAAAAGTTGGAGGTCCTGCTTCGTGAAAGATTCTACTGGGTTGGCATGAGGAGAGCCATTGAGAAGTGGTGCCGAGAATGTGGCCCATGCAACCTGCGCAGGAAAGACTGTAACAGCCAGTGAGCCCATTACAGCCAATCATCACGAAATAGCCGTTTCAACTGGTAGCCTTGGATCACATGAAGTTGACTCTGAGTAGGACTGGCTACACCTACGCTCTGACCATTGTTGACCATTTCTCAAGGTTCTTGGTAGTCGTGCCTGGCAAAGACCAAACAGCGAAGACAGCAGCCAAGGCATTTCAACAACACTTTTGTCGACCGCACATTTACCATGAACAAGTGCTCACCCACCAAGGTCCAGGCTGAATCATTCCAGAAGTTCTGTAACATGTATGGTTGCAAGAAAATCAGGACGACGCCATACCATCCACAGACAAATGGCATGTGTGAGAAGATGAACCAGGTGGTATTTGACCTATTGAAGACCTTACCTCTGGCAGAACGAAACCAGTGGCCAGAGAAGTTGCCAGATCTGGTAGATCTATATAATCATATACCGGTAAACTCCACCAATTGCACTCCGGCCTACCTGATGAGGGCAAGACCTGGCAAGTTACCCATTGATTTGGACATGGGAGTCTTAACACCTGAGACGACATCACCAGATGCAGACTGGGATACAGAGCATCAGCAAAAAATACACAAAGTGCAAGAATTTGTGGAGAAAAGTTTGTCCCAGGCAAGGCAGAGGCAGGAAAAGAATTACAACATGCCTCTGCAGTTCCCTTGACAACAAGAGAACAAGTACTCAAAAGAAAGAGGAGAGTTCACAAACTAGATGACCAGTGGGAGGCTGAGCCATACACCGTTATACCTTCAGACTTTAATAACACCAAGGTATGCCTCATCAGCAAGGATGGAGGAGAAATCTCAGAGGTAGTCTCAAGAGATCATCTAAAAGTTTGCCCTGATCAACTGAAAGACAAAGAGAAAGTCCAAGACACCCCTCGGCACACAGTAGAGGTGGAAGAGAAGATCCATACTATCTTTGGAGAATTTCCTCGGTCATGGACACAAGCGAATCAGGCTATCGTAGTACCAGTCCTAACCTTTCACCAGCCGACTGTACCGGATGAAGCAGAGATTCTTAATGAAACGGCTCCAGTAACAGATGCCACATCTGCAGTGGACTGCGTAAATCTGCCCCCTGCTAGCGGCGAATCTGTCTGTCTCATGGTGAGTCTAAGAGTCAGGAGAAGGCAGTCCAGAGTACCAATACTACACAGGTCCACTTATAGCGTATTGACTAGTGCACTCGCTGCAACAGCAGTAGACACTAGAGAACAGGTCAGGTCATCGGAGATACATGTACTGTGTAGATCCACTCGTAGTACCTGAGGTCAGATCCCTGTCCGTTATAGAGAATACATAATGTAAATAAGTTAATAAGAATGTATAGTTGAAACCGTTAAGCATGAGAGTCTACAGAGACTTAAGCCCCCGTATCACACAGCGATATCGCTAGCGAGATCGCTGCTGAGTCACTAGTTTTGTGACGCAGTATCGATCTCCCCAGCGATATCGTTGTGTGTGACATTCAGCGAAGATCAGCCCCCCTGCTGGGTATCGCTGATCGTCGCTGAATGTCCTGGACATTTTTTTGATCGCTGGTCTCCCGCTGACAGGCACGCATCGCTGCATGTGACAGGCGGGAGACCAGCGATCCGCTGGTAACCAAGGTACACATCGGGTTTCCAGGCGCGGGGCTGTGCCTAGAAACCCGCTGTGTACTTTGGATACCAGCGCCCTGATGCAGGGAGCTGATAACCAAGGTACACAGTGGGTTTCCAGGCACCGCGCAGCGCCTGGAAACCCGATGTGTACCTTGGTTTACCAGCTCCCTGCATCAGGGCGCTGGTATCCAAGGTACACTGCGGGTAACTAAGCGATGTTACCCGCAGTGTCGCTGTGCTGATCGCTGCCCTGAGCTGCCTGTTTGGCAGCTCAGCAGCGCTCATGTAGCGATACACCAGCGATCCTGACAAGTGCATGTCGTTGTCGGGATCGCTGGTGTATCGCTATGTGAGACCCAGGCTTTACTGTATGAACTTTTTAAGTATTCATAATAACCAGTTGAAGGACAATTGGGCCACAGGACTATGTGTGGTCAGGACTTTATTTGTAAATAGTTACCCCAACTTGACCTTGAAAATAAGCCGCCGGCGTGGCTGAAAACCAGGCCAATCTACAGAGTGCCCTGTAGCCACGCCCAGGGAGACACGCAAAGTGGGCTAAGGCGGTTCCCACCAACCAAATCCCAGTTACAAAGTCAAAGACAATTCCTGGATGGCAGCAACCAGTAATTGTGTTATTTTTTTTTCTTTAGGTTTTGATAATTTTTACATTTTTAGGACTTTGTAGATTTTCATTTAATGTTGTTGTTAACAGTTCTTGTTATGCTACTTCAGTCCGGGAGTACCGAATTTCACTGGGGTGGGAATGTGGCACCCCAGAGTCCGGTTGCCACGGTGACATTGCCTCCCTCTAAGGGGTGATGTCATGCCTGGAGGCAGGGGAGGGGTCCCCATGCCAGGTAACACAGTGTACATGTCAATTCCTGCTCCAGGCCAGAGAGGGGAGCTTCCTTATAAATTCTGGCCAGCAGGTGGGGTTAGTGAGTCAGAAAGAAGTCAGATGAGAGAGTAAACAGGAGAGTTGTCATGGAAACGGAAGCCAGCTGAAGCTGGTGACAGGACAGTGAGAGAGGAGAGTTGGCAGTTGGTCTGTGGAGAGGGAAGAGACAGGAGCAGAGACAAAAGGTTAGGGAATAAAAACTGCGTATAGCTGATCCCAGAGCGGAGCGCTGATAAAAAGGGACGCCAGAGTCCTTGGCTGGGCGGGTGCTGTACACCCTGATAGCTGAATCTGAAGGGCAGGGACTGCAAGCTCTCTGGCCACACTGAACACCTGAAGGCACGACAGCAGACCAAGAGCCCGGGGCTGACAGTGAAAAGGATAGTGCCCGTGATATAGACTCACGCCGTCTGCCATGCAGATTAGAAACCATCACACAGGAGAGGGCCGCAGCTTAGCTACAAGCAGCAGGGACCCGAAAAGAGAGTGCAGAAGGAAGGTCCCCAACCCCACCTGGCAGGGTGTATCCCCTGAAAGCCTCCAGGCAAGCTGGACTCAATCCGTCATTTGTAATTGGTACCCCAGATTGCATCTACTTTCAAGTAAAAGGTAAAGAAAACTGCACCCCAATGTTCACCACCATCTGAACAATCAAATATATATATTTGCCCTGGGGCCCCGCTCTACCCGTGGGGAGCTGAACCATCTTTACAGCGTCACCATCAGCCCCAGTGGACCAAAACCGCAGTGTCGGCCACCCATTGCCGAACATCACGTGTGGCGTCACGATTAAACAACATATAACTATCCTCTATTTTATGACACGGCCAGGGCTACGGAAACGGATCACGGCCCCGTGACCTCTCCCATAGAACTGTCTGGTCAGATTCCGGGTACCCCACGGCTCTGGTGGGCACGTCACCTTCGTCAGGAGGAGTCAAGTTTTTTTTTATGTTGGTACTTATTTGTGTATTTTCAATTTGTGACTACATTGTCTATTAGCATCACACCTTGCTCTTGCCTGCCATCTGGTGGAGTTACTTACTTATTGTTTGTCTTTTAAATTATTTCTAATAAAGTATTGTATATTTATTGTTCATCTTACTCCTCTCTTTATATGCTCTCTCTGTTGTAGCGTAGAACAGCTTTTTATACAGTCCTATTTGAATGCTAGAAAACTTTCTGTCCCAGTGGAATTTATAATTATTTTTGATTATTATTAGCATCATTCGCTAGGGATTCAATCTCTGCTTTTATAGATCTAAAGGAGGCCAGGAGGATCAATAGGGACAGACCTGGAGGGCAGTGTTGGTACTGTGAAGACAGGGTCTACACCTACAGGTGACCAGTAAGTAAATACTGTAGATAATGCAATATAATCCACATGTAATGTTATGTATACAGTATGCAGTGTAATTTTATGTATACTCTATATAATCATGTGCAATGTAATATATACAGTATGTGAGGTTGAGACCCCCCACAATGGCTGGTCCTAGGAGTTAACAACTCCCCCAGTTGTGATGAGTCACAGTCATGCAAGCTTGCTCATACGGCAAAAAGGATGAGTTGCCACCTCATGTTGTGTCACTCTGATCATTATTGTAATTGTTTTATTATCATATCTAAAGTTTATATGATAACAAAGTGTAATCTACGTAAGGGCCGGGCTCAGATGACACTTATCGAGCCAGTCACATCCATGTGTAGCGTACGTGTCTCCTTCTGTGATCAGCTCTATGCACTCGTCTGTGTCGCAGCTTGGCCATTATCGGCCTCTTTTCATTTATAAACTTGATGACAATATTGCACGCTTTATTTTTTGTCTGCTAGTATATTGCTCATGTGCTCCTGCACATTCACTAACATGGGTCAGTGTGCTGTCTATGTGTGGCAGATTGTACACAGATGGCAGACTCACCAAACGTACGTTTCCCTGATCCCTGCCTTATATGCATGCATTTTATGATTCTATTTTATATGGTTAATAAATTATATAAAATAATCACTCGGCTCCTATTTCCATGTCCCCTTGCAGCTCAATATCACATTAATCCCTTAACAACCAGAGGTATTTCAGCTTTTGAATTTCTGTTTTTCGCTCCCCTTCTTTCCAGAGCCATAACTTTTATTTTTCCGTCAATATGGCCATGTGAGGGCTTGCTATTTGCAGGACAATTGGTACTTTTGAATGACACCATTGGTTTTAACATATCATATACTGAAAAGCTGTAAAAAATTCCAAGTGCAGTGGAATTGCAGAAAAAGTGCAATTCCACAGTAATTTTTTTTACCATGTTCACTAAATGCTAAAACTGAGCTGCCATTATGATTCTCCAGGTCATTACGAGTTCATAGACACCAAACATGTCTAGGTTCTTTTTTACTTAAGTCGTGAAAAGAAATTCCAAAACTTGTTAAAAAAGCGCCATTTTCCGAGACCCGTAGCTTCTCCATTTTTCGTGATCTCGTGTTGAGGGCTTATTTTTTGTGCGCTGTGCTGACACTTTTAATTTTGGTGCAGATACGATCTTTTGATCGCCCATTATTACATTTTAATGCAATGTCGTAGAGACCAAAAAAACATAATTCTGGTCTTTTGATTTTTCTTCTCGTAACGCCATTTAGTGATTGGGTTAATTCTTTTTTTATATTGATAGATCGGGCGATTCTGAACTCAGCAATATCAAATAAGTGTTTTTTTTTTATTGTTTTATTTAGAATCGGGTGAATAGGGGGTGGTTTGAACTTTTATAATTTTTTTTTATATTTTTAAAAACATTTTTTTTACTTTTTCCATGCTTCAATAGTCTCTATGGGAGACTAGAATCTCTAGTACTTTGATCACTTCTGGTACATGCAGGCAATAATCAGATCACCTGTGTGCAGCAGAAATGCTCACTTGCTATGAATGCTGACCACAGGGCGGCACTCATAGCAATCTGGCAATGACAAGCATATAGGTCTGCTGCAGACCTCTGGATGTCATGCCGACCCATCTGTGACCCATGATCATGTGACGGGGTCACCGATTGGAGGGATTAGCAACACGCGATTTTAGTGTCAGAGATTGACAACAGCATTTAACTGGTTAACAGCATCGGGTAGAACGCAATTTCACTCGCAGCTGTTTCGGGCACATGTCAGCTGTATAGATCAGATGTCATGTGCCCCAGAAAGGTGCGGGCTCCTTCGCTGAAACGGGGAGTCCGACATTTTCTTATTCTTATGGCACATGTCGGAAAGGGGTTAATCCACCAAAATGTGAGTAAAAGTGTAAAACTATAATAAAAAACTATGGACACATACGAGGTAAATATATAACCAAACCCACTTCCGATCTAATGAAGATCTGCGTACCTGGAAATATTATGAAAGTCACTGGAACTCCAGCTTGGTGTTATGTATCCACAGCCCACCATATGATCCTGGGTGTGAGGGGGATAACTCCCATTAGGGATATACTTGCTATGTGTATATTTGTTAGGTTCGCACTGTATATACCTGTACAGTTCACACTGTTTCCAGGTGCCGGGGGCTGAAGTCAGCTCTCATCACTGCAACCTGCAATCAGCGAAAGCAGGAGACTGTGATGATAGTTGTGGTCAACGGTCGGCGTGTGTATATCTCACTAACTACATTTATCACCATTGTCGCCTGATCTCCTTGCTATCAGTGCTAGCAGGCGACGCTGATGACAGTTGTAGTCAGCGACCGGCGTGTGTCTAGTGTGTATTAAATAAAAAATTTTTTATAAAAAAAACGGCTTGGTCTCCCTTTTCTAACCAGCAGATGGAAAGCCAACCACTGGGGGCTGATATTAATAATCTGGGAAATGGGACTATGGTAGGTCGACTCACTAAGCTGGTCACAGAGGTAGACACAGGAACGTTTCTTCTGCTGGTTCATTTAAATCATGACATAAACCAGTGGAGGGTTCAACAAAATAAACATGGCCATTCCCCCAAAACCGGGAAACAAAAAGGTAATGTATAGCAGAGTCCTGATTTCTGCAGGAATCCACCTGCTCAGGGTACAATCAACAGAGTTCAGCACAGTCTCACATAAACACTTCTCTGGAGCTTCCTGCCTCCAGACCCACAGACAGAGAAAAAAACTATTTTACAGGACATTTAACTTGCCGAACCACACCCTGTGGTAGAGATATGGTAAGTAACCTCTCTCCCATCTCTTACAGCTACTCCCAAGAAAACCCAACCCAGTCATTGCCGATTAACCCCTCTGAGCATATAACATGCTGGAGAGAAACTTCTGGGTTTTCACATCATGGAAGATAGTAATCTTGGTGATACATATCTCCCCTCACATACATTGCCATTGACCTTATCAAAAGGGCCATTAGCTCTAAATGTTCCCAGGCTGTTAATAACAGCTCACAGCTGTTTGCTTAGCCTTTACTGGTTAGTTTACAGGGGGACCTCGGACAAAGAATAACATATGGTCCCCATATAAATTCTAACTAACAAGTGCTAATCAGCTGTGGGCTGATATTAATAGCCAGGGAAGGGGCCATGAATATCCAATTGAAATGTTGAACAAATATAATATATGGAAATAGAATTAAATTGTGAAACATATATTTCCTATTAAAATCGATTTTATTAAATTCTCTTCTAAAAAACACCAACCCAGTGAGAAAATGGCAGCCAGTCCCCATCATTTTGTGACCTCCTGATGAACCGTTCAAGTAACGGGGAAACGCGTCGGGGTGTACTGGAGAAACGATGTTTTCCCCTCTGGCAATTTATATGGCAATATGGCAATACTGTGTTATGTCTTATGTGCCCTCTAGATTAAGTGAGTACGTGATTCATTCCCTATTTTTGGTACTTGTATGATGAGTGTGGACATCAGTATTTATTGTTTTACATTGGTCCATCTACATAATATGGATATTTGCTGATTTGTCTAAAGGTCTGGAGACAATTAGGGGTACCAATTTTCTGCCTTATTTTGATTATGGCATTTTCTCCAAATAGTATCAGACATATATATATATATTCTCTGTGATTGAACAAATTTGGAGTTTATTAGGGGATACTATTGTTATCGCTAACTTTTTCTAATTGTGTGTATACCTAGCTCAAAGACTTTCTTCATCTCTGCCTTTGATTTATTGTTTTCCTACCTACATCGTAGGGTTTAATAGGGCAGAGAGGGTCAGCCTACGCTGAGTGGGGGTGCCAGGTCGAATCTCTAGTGGTGCCAACCTCCACGGTCAGGTAGGAACATATTAGGATTATCGCAGGACATGCATTAGGCTAGAATTGTTATTGAGGCATATCTAGTATATGCTTTTTCTCACTGGGTTGGTTTTTTAGAGGAATTTAATAAAATCGATTTTAAAAGGCCATGAATATCCACCCCCATTCCCAGGCTAATAACATCAGCCCTCAGTGGCTCCAGAAATAGTGCATTAATAAGGTGCACCAAATCTGGCGCTTAGCTTCACTTTTCCCACTTGCACTGGTGTGGTGGAAAGTGGGATAATAGGATTGGGGTTGATGTCAGCTTTTTTATGGCCAATGACATCAAGCCCAGGGGTTAGTAATGGAGACGTGTCTATAAGACACCCCCACTACTAACCCCATAGTCATATTGTAAAAAAAATGGCCCCTTCCCTGGCTATTAATATCAGTCCACAGCTGTCTGTATAGCCTTGGCTGGCTTGAATTTATAAGGGGACCTTATGTCATTTTTTGTTTAGGGTCCGCCTGTAAACTAACCAGTAAAGGCTAAGAAAACAGCTGTGAGCTCTTATTAATAGCCTGGGAACTTTTACTGCCACAGGCCCCTTTCCCAAATTATTACCATCAGCCACCAGTGGCCAGCTTTCCCTCCGCTGGTCTTGAAAAATACACAGGAACCCACATCAATTTTTTAGATAAATGTATTTATTTATCCAATAAATTCAAGTACTGGGAAAAAAACACACAATTCCTTTAATTGGCTGGTTTATAAAGGAACCTAGGCAATTTTCCTGAGCTTACACATATTAACTCAATTGTTTAACTATCATATGTTTTTTTCCAAGACAAAACACAGACGTTGCACACGGACACACGGATGGCAAACAGCGGTGTAAGCCTTCTTAGATGAGAGCTCTGATACCTCATGCAAGAGCTCCAATTTTTTTTCCCAGCCATACTCAGGTGGCACAAACAGTTTCATACAGTAATATTGGTAGAAAAATGTAAGGAAAGTAACACAGGTAGTTGAGTAAAAGTAAGTGTAGGCCTGCCTGTCTGGGAGCCCTACTTCTACAGGCTTCAAATGAAGTCAACTGATCCCTAACTAAAGACGGTTAAAAATGAACTTGTAATAAACTATTTAAAGAATAAGATTAAAAGATATGAAAGTCATTGATCACAATATAGTAATTCCGAATACCCAACACTAGTGAATATTGATAAATATTAGCTTTGTGCAGCTGCTACCAACTGCTCTCTAATAATGCTGCCAATAACACAGACTGACTGAAGCTAGTAAAACCTAAAGCCTCCTTAACATGTTTCACCAGAGATCTGGCATCATCAGCGGACAGAGGTTTAATTCATTAACCCTCTGCCCCCTGATGACGATCAATGCATGACACTAAAAACTACACCATATCCTAGTCTGCGACTGACATTGGAGATCCATGATTTGTTCATTTTGGCGACAGTTAGGTGGTTTACACTTTCAGGGGGCAGCTGGATGTGCTTATCTGTCAGGACCCCACCAGCAGCGCTGAAGACACTTTCTGAGAGAACGCTGGCTGCAGGGCATTACAAAACTTTCAAGGCATGACAGGCGAGCTCAAAGGGCCATTCTTCAATTTTTGAAGACCAAAATGCAAAAGGGTCCAAACAATTCCTGTTGGCATTGATACTGAGCTCCAGATGCTCCTGCACCATCCTCTCTAGTCGTTCACAACATCTCAGACTTGTACTGTGTTCTGATGGCGCACAGGCTGCTGACAATGTTTTTGTGATGCCGCCTTGAAGTTCCTGGGGTTGCACGTCTAGAACTATGATGCACTATGTGTGCTTCACTGCTGTCTTGGGGAAAACCACTCTCAAGATTGTCTACAAGCACTTTTCGATACTCCAGCATGTGCGCGTTTCTTCTGGGGGGGGGGGCGGAAGCATCTGGCTAAACTTACTCTTGTACCATGGATCTAACAGTGTGGCAACCCAGTACAGTAGTCAGCACTATTTCTAACCCTTAGAATATAGGCATCATGTTGAAGATAGTGCAGCAAGAATGTTCTCATGTTTCGGGCTCTTCAATGAGGTCCAAGTCTATGGTGTGTTGGTGATGGGGTAACACTCAAGGTTGCTTCATCCATCCACTCCCACCAACCACGGACAACAGAAAGGGGATCAGTATCTTCTTCGTCTACTGACTGTTGCATGTCCATCACCTCTTCCTCCTTGTGCTTTTCCATTTGTTCCTCGGCTCCTGCACCTTCATTAACAGTTTGTCTGGTACCATGAGCCCCCCTCGATCGCTGTAATCCACCATCGCATGGCAGCTGCATGTGCGATGACAGTCCGGAAATGTAAGATATTGTTATGCCTTCTGCTTCCACTTCTTCTTCTGGAACTACCAAGTCCTTAGCAAGACTATTCAAAGTGTGCTCCAGCATTTAGATGAGCGGAATAGTGATGCTGATGATGGCATTGTCAGTGCTAACCATCTTAGCAGCCATTTCAAAACTATGCAGAAGGGTGCAGAGTTCCTTCATCTGTGTCCACTCCACAAGCATAATTTGCACCACATCCGTACAGCATTGGTCCAGGCTATGCAAAAGGACATACTGCACCAGGGCTCGTTGCTGCTGCCACAGTCGCTACAACATGTGCACTGTGGAGTTCCACTGTGTCGGAACATCGCAAATCAAGTGATTAACCGTATGTAGCAATGCAAATCGGTGACCTGCAGGATGCAATCATCGGAAGTGAGCACACACCAACTTTACTTTCTGTAGCAGCGCATTCCAGGCTAGGATAGTGGCGGAGAAATTGCTGTACCACCAGGTTAAGGGCGTGAGCCATGCAAGTCACGTGTGTGAGGTTGCGCTGCATAGGTCCGCCATCAGGTTTGCATTTTTATCGCACACGGCCTTCCATGCCTAGAGTTAAAGCGGAGACAGCCATTGCTATAACTCAGCCTGGATAGCTGTCCACAAATCTTGAGCTGTGTGACTGTGATCACCAAGGCTTATTAATTTAAACACTGCCTGATTGCGGTAAGCCCTGGCTGTGTAGTATGGAGTTGGGGGGATTCTCTCTGCACTGTTGGAACACGTGTCTCATTAAAGAAGAGGTTGAGGTGCAGGTGGAGGCCCTAAAGAAGGTGGAAGAGCCAGAATCAGTGGAGGAAGTGTTAGATAGAGAGGTTTGTCTATCAAGCCTTGGGGATTTTAAGATTTTGCTGTCTAGTGACCTTGGTGTCTAGGGTTTTAGTTCACTATCCTCTGGTGTCTAAGTGGTTTACTTCTCCATCCCCCTCTATGTAGTGGTTTAGTTCTCCATCCCCTGGTGTGTAGTTGTTTAGTTCTCCATCCCGGGGTGTGTAGTGGTTTAGTTATCAAAAACTAGGTGTTTAGTAGTTTAGTTCTCCAACCGCTGTTGTCAGGTAGTTTAGTACTCCATCTTCAGGTGTGTAGTGGTTTGGTTATCAAACCCTCTGTGTTTAGTAGTTTAGTTCTCTAACCCTAGCTGTCTAGTAGTTTAGTTCTCCATATTATGGTGTGTAGTTGGTTAGCTCTCCATCCCTAAGCGCCCTGAAAGCCTTGGAGATTCCAAGACTTGTGAAGCAGCACCCTCCCCGCCTGTGCCTGCAGCCACCAAAGTCGCCCATCGCTCAGTCAACAAGATGTAACGCCCCTGCCCATGTTTGCTCGTCCAGGTGTCAGTAGTGAAAATGCACCCTAGCAGACACAGATTCTTTTAGGGAAAGGGTGATGTTGTCTGCGACATGCTTGTACAGCGCAGGCACATCTTTCTTAGAGAAGTAATGGTGTCTGGGCAACTGGTACTGGAGGACCGTTACAGCCATCAGCTTTCAAAAACAATCTGTATTCACCAGGTAGAAAGGCTGCTTTTCTGTGTCCAATAGATTGGATTGGCCAAAAAATTTGCCAAGGATTTCATCCCATTATCACAGAGATCACAGGCCATGAGTCACGCAGAACCACCCGCTGTGATCTTTGGATCGAACAGCTCTCAGCTGGCCCCTATCTTCCAGATAATTACAAAATTGGCCGACGATCAAACGAGGAGACGCAAGCTGTTGCCAATAATTAGTTATCAGAAAACTAACAGTGAGCATGCGGAATATACACCTCCGCATTACAACGCATGGAATATGTGTATATATCGCTGTACGATCAATGCTAACTCCACGATAACCCCACCCTACTCACTGCCACCATCAATTTTTTTTTTGTGCCTGGCTGCCGCACTTCATATCTTCAGAATTGCCAACCCTTTTCCTAGGAGACTTCAACATCCTCACCTCCTCAACTGCATCCCAGCTTGCATCTATAACCACTTCTCTTGGCCTCTCACAACTTTCAACCTCTGAGACACACAATGACGGTTACACTCTTGACCTAGATAACTCACCTCTTCCCACCCCAAGAAATTGGACTAACCACAACTTACACAGTTTAGATTCATATGGCCCATTCTCTACTTCTCTGACCATAATTTTCCAACAAACTCCACCGCACCCAAAATCCTCATGCAGCCTTTATCTACCCCCCATTTCCTCAGGATGGTTGGACCTTCATTGTCAATAAGCACCTGTTCCTTGTGTCACCCTCACCTCATTGTAGATTGTAAGCTCTTAGTAGGGTCGTCATTATTTTTGCTTTAATTATTATATTATCGTTCACTTTGTAACTTATGCCGGTTTTATATGAACTGTGGACTTGTGAAGCGCTGCGGAATATGTTAGCGCTATATAAAGAAAGATTATTATTATTAGTAGTAGATTGGAGATGGTAAAATTCAAGCTCTTAGCTTTGCCATGTGTAGAACGAAACAATCTTTTCCATGACCACAACTGCGGGAACTGTAAAAATTATGTGGGCACTATGGAATCTGATTGCGTGGGATAAAACGAGTCTGAGACCAAAGCTGAGACAAATAAGTGTATTTAACAAAGCAAGAAGTAGAACATAACCAGAGATTTTCCTGAAATTGTAGCAAAGTGACAACACAAAACAGAAATGTCCAGCAAACTTAGTAGCAGGACACGACTGCTAATACAAACAAGTCCAGCAGTAATATGCAGCAAGAATGCGACATGCACGTATATATGGCAGTCAAGCAGTAGTATGCAGCAAGAGTGCGACCCGCACTAATACGTGGAAGTCCAGCAGTAGTATGCAGCAAGAGTACAACCTGCACTTATACGTGGAAGTCCAGCAGTAATAAGAAGCAAGAGTGAGACTGGCACTTATACGTGGAAGTCCAGAACTATGCAGCTAGAGGAGCTGACACCTTTCATAGAAGTCCAGAAATACATGGGTGGAGCTTAACAGGTAGAAGGTCTTTAAATGTACCTTTTGGGCTGAGAAGTCCCACTCAAGTCCTGCAAAAAAGCCCGCAGTAGACAGTCTCAGAAGTCAGGATAATAGGTAACCCCAGCCAGGATCCAGAAGCAGCTTAGAAGACTGAAGGCAACTGGAAGTGGTGAGGCAGAGCACCGAGTAACGAGCAGCAGCAGGAACTCCAGAAGGAAGTGAGGAGGTAGCTCAGAAGCAGACAGCAACAAAATACTCAGGCAAGGAGGGTCTCCCGACCCGGACTTAAATAGAAGGACAGACAGGAAGTTCTAGGACAGGGCGAATTACCAGACTCCATCTTGGACAAGGGCAGAACAGGCTCCAAGGAACATCCGGAATCCTTACATTACTCCCATTATTATTAGGATATTTTTGATGAAACAGAGCAATCTTTTGAGGAGAACAGATATTACTCACCGGCTCCCAATTGTTCTCCTCAGATAAATATCCTTGCCTTTTGATGAGGTACTGCAGCTGATTCCTGCAGATCCTGGAGTCCAGAATCTTCCCCACAACAAAGTCTTCATGCCCATCCACCAGCAAAGGCTATGGAGGAGGCACAATACGACCCTGAAAAGTATCTGGAGACACAGGTTTTAATAAGGAGATATGGAACACAGGATATACCTTCATAGTCCTTGGTAACTTCAGACTTCAGGCAATGGAACTCACGATACCAGAGATCTTGAATGGGCCAATGAATTTTTGCCCCAGCTTCTGTGACGGAACATTCAATTTTAAATTTTTCGTGTATAACCACAGAGTCTCCTACCTTAAACATGGGTGCAGGTCTCTGGAACCTATTGGCAGATTTCTTGTACCTCTCCAGTGCAGCAGATAGTAATTCCTTCAAAGTCTCCAGATTATTTCATTTTATCACCGGCAACCTCTCATCTACTGCAGGCACCGGAATATCAATCAGGGATCTGGAAAGAATACTAGGATGATAACCCAGGTTGGCAAAGAAGGGTGTTACCTTAGTAATTGCATTCTGCGAGTTATTGTAAGAGAACTCTGCTAGAGGAAGCAACTCCAACCAGTCATCCTGGGAGTGGCTGAGATAGCACCGAAGATACTGCTCCTGAGACTGATTAGTAAGCTCCGTCCGGCCATTGGTCTAAGGATGATAGGCTGAAGAGAGACAGACATTGATATCAAGTGCAGAACAAAATCCTTTCCAGAATCTGGAGGTAAACTGCACTCCCTGATCAGAGATGATCTCATCTGGAACTTCATACAGCCGAAACACATTCTGAATGACCAGATCTACTGTCTCCTTAGCTGAGGGAAGACCAGTACAAGGAATGAATTGAGCAGCTTTCATAAGGCGATCTACTACCACCAGAATAGGGTGCTTTAGCCCATAGGTGGGCAATTCTACTATAAAGTCCTTAGAAACAGACCCCCAAGGTTGAGCAGGAACGGGCAGTGGTCGCAGCAAACTAGTAGATGATACACAAGGAGTCTTAAAATGTGAATAAACCTCACAATAGAGAACATAGCTCTTCACGTCCCTCAGACAGGGAGGCCACCTAAAGAAACAGCTCAGGAACTCCTGTGTCTTTTGTGCCCCTGATGACCAGCCAACTTGGAGTCATGGACCAACTTGAGGACCTGCAGCCTTACGACCTCCGGAACGTAAAGACGTTGATCCCAAACCCACATACCATTCTTGAGAACCAAATTCACATCATCCTTTGGGTTAGCGAGGAATGGGTCTGCGTCATAGGCTTCCTTAATAGTCTTCCATAAGTCCTGGTTCTTTTTAACTCTGACAAAGTTGGCATCTGACAAAATGGTCGTGGACGGGGTCCCAGGTACGGAATCCGTGGCATGGATTCGGGACAAAGCATCTGCTTTTCCATTACGTGAACCTGGGCGGTACAAAATGACAAAATTAAATTGATTCAAAAACAAGCTCCAATGAGCCTGACGTGGAGAAAGACATCTAGCAGACCTATGAAATTCCAGGTTTCGATGATCTGTGAGCACAATAACTTGTGCTGCCCCCTGCAGATGGTGCCTCCATTCTTTAAATGCAGCGATGATGGCTAGAAGCTCTTTATCTCCCACATCATAATTCTTCTCCGCAGCAGAAAGTTTATGAGAGAAAAAAGCACATGGATGTACCAGACCTTTCTCTCCTGTTCTTTGCGAGAGGATGGCCCACAGAGCACAATACGAAGCATCCACTTCCACTATGAAAGGATGTGCTGGGTTAGGATGAATCAACAGAGGTGCAGATGTAAAACAGGACAAAGGACAATCAAAACCTCTTGAGCCTGTGTAGACCATAAGAAAGTTGTATCCTTCTTGGTTAGTTGTGTAATGGGTAGAACAATCTCAGAGAAATTACGAATAAACCATCTATAAAAGTTAGCGGACCCGATAAAACGTTGTACCTTCTTCACATTTTTTGGTGCGGGCCAATCAAGAATAGTCTGGATCTTACTTGCCTCCATGTTAAGCCCCTGTGGCGAGATGACATAACCTAGAAATTGAATCTCTGTGCGATGGAACTCACATTTCTCAGGCTTGATGTAGAGATGATTCTCTTTCAGGCATCTTAGGACAGTTCTAACATGTTCTTGATGCTCCTGCAAAGAATCGGAGAAAATCAAAATATTGTCCAGATAGATTACGACAAAATGATCTACCAGATCTCTAAAAATGTCATTAGCCAAGTGTTGGAAGGTTGCCGGAGCGTTGCAGAGACCAAAAGGCATGACAAGGTACTCAAAGTGCCCATAGCGACATCTAAACGCCGTCTTCCATTAATCACCAGAGCAGATCCGACCTAGGTTATAATTTCCTTGAAAATCCAACTTAGAAAAGATTTTAGAGTGTCATACTCTTTCCAGCAATTCAGGAATTAACGGCAAAGGCTACTGGTTCCAAATGGTTACTTTGTTGAGCTCCCGATAGTCAATACAGGGTCTAAGAGTTCCATCCTTCTTCTTTACAAAATAGATGGGTGCTCCCGCCAGTGATGAGGAGGGCGAATAAAACCCTTGGCCAAGTTCCCATCAATGTATTCTTTTAAGTCCTGCAGCTCCTGAGCTGCTAGTGGGTAGACATTTTTAAATGGAATAGCCGCCCCGGAAGTAGCTCAATAGGACAGCATAGGGTCTCTGAGGAGGAAGCTGATTTGCCATTTTCTTATCACAGATATCAGAAAATTCATCATAAATGGGTGGTAACATAGATACCTTAGTGGTACAATCCGTATCCCGATAACTTGCCTGACCTGTTACTGGTATAGCCTTTGGTGAAAAGGTGATCTCCTTGGTCTCCCAGTTGATGATTGGGTTCTGTGCCTGCAGCCAAGAAATTCCTAGAATTAAAGGAAAATGTGGTGAAGAAATTAGCATAAAGGAAAGCACTTCCCGATGATTGGGTTCTATGCAAATCTCCAGAGGTACCGTCTCCTGATCCACCAGTCCTGAGACTAGGGGAACCATTCACTGTTTCCATGGTTACTGGGGTGACTCTCTGTTGAATATGTATGCCATGTTCCTTGGCAATGGTGAGGTCCATAAAGTTACCCCCACCCCATATTCCACCATAGTTGCACATGAGATCCATTGTCCTGACAACAAGATCTTAATGGGGAGGGTGTTGTGAATGGGTTTGAGATGAGTTCTGAGCAGAGGCTCCCTCTGGTGGTTACAAGCGGTACTAGTGAGGATTGGGAATCAGGTGTTACTGATTGGTCTTATTTAAGGGAATCATTTTCCCATCAGGGTTGCCGTGATCAATTGTTCTGGTCTGAATCCTTCTTTCCAGTTTCCCTTGTAGCCTGCTGTGTCGTGTCTGCATCTCCTGCTATCAGATAAGACAATTTCTTATTTTGTGTTTTTGCTATATTTTTGCATTTTGTCCTGCACTTCTGTGGGGGCCTTCTGGGTCCCCTCCGGGGGCTTTTGCCCTCTCAGTTTTGTCCAGCCACTGTGTTTTGTACTTTTGCTTTTTGCAGTTTTTTCAGTGGCTGCTGTTTTTGTTACACCAGAGAACTAATTTAGGTGGTAGAGGTCGTGTGATCTCAGGTGATTTTGAAATTAGTAGAGTTGGTGTTTTTCAGGGTTTTCTGGGATTGCAGTAAGTACCCTTCCTGTCCTTTTCTATTTAGATAGTTTGGGCCCCAGCGTTTGCTCATACTATTTTCTTTCTGTGTCAGTATTTCCTCTTGTCTAACCGCCATTACATGTTTGGGGGCTTTCTATTATCTTTGGGGTTCTGCTCCGGGGCAGATAGCTTTCCTATTTCTATCTTTAGGTGTAGTTAGTTTCTCAGGCTGTGACGAGGCGTCTAGGACCATCGTAGGAACGCTCCACGGCTGCCTCTAGTTGTGGTGGTTAGTCAGGGTACTGCAATCTCATAGATTCCAACTGCTCTGGTGTATTTCCTTTTTTACCTGCACTCCTCAGCTACCGTAACATAACAGTATCACCGGCCCAAAAAAATTGTATGGTACTCACAGAAGGGAAAAAATATTTTTGAAGGAAGAAAAGTTGTCAGAGATATTTTTCTGTTTGTTGCATTTTTTTTTTTTTTTTTTTCCCTCTGTATCTCTGGGTGCTGGGGAGGATCTTTTCTCCCAATGGAGTTTGCACAGTTGTCTGGCCGTGTGGATCAGCTTGCCACTGAGGTTCGGAGTATTGCTGCATATCTTGCTAGGTTGCCTGTTGTGGAACCTAGGATCCCCATGCCAGATTTGTTTTCAGGGGATCGAGCTAAGTTTCAGAATTTCAAAAATAATTGTAAATTGTTTCTTGCCTTAAAATCTAAGTCCTCAGGAAACGCAGCGCAGCAGGTTCAAATTGTCATCTCTCTCCTGAGCGGCGATCCTCAGGATTGGGCTTTTTCCCTCACACCTGGGGATCCTGTTTTGAGTGATGTTGATGCATTTTTTCAGGCTTTGGGGTTATTGTACGATGAGCCTAATGTCACTGATCAAGCTGAAAAAGCCTTGTTGGCATTAAATCAGGGGCTTGATGACGCTGAGTTATACTGTCAGAGATTCCGTAGGTGGGCAGTCCTGACCAAATGGAATGACGACGCTTTGGCGGCCCTTTTCCGGAAGGGTCTGTCGGATAATGTAAAGGATGTTATGGTGGGATTCCCTGTCCCCTCTGGTCTCAATGATTCTATGTCATTAGCGATTCAAATTGACAGACGTTTGCGTGAGCGGAGAAGTATGCGTGGGGTGGTGTTGCCTTGTGAGCCAGCTGCTGAGCCCATGCAGTGTGATGGAGTGGTGTCTGGGGCACAGCGTCATGAGTTTCGAAAGCGCAATGGGTTATGTTTCTACTGTGGTGATGCCTCTCATGCTATTTCAGTCTGCCCTAAGCGGGGAAGACGTTTTGCACGCTCAGTTGTCTTGGGTAGTGTTCAGACTAAGTTTTTATTAACTGTCACTCTGATATGCTCTCTGTCCTCATTTTCTGCTCAGGCTTTCGTTGATTCTGGAGCAGCTATTAACCTGATGGATTATGATTTTGCTAAACGTTGTGGATTTCCCTTGATACCCCTACAAAAGTCTATTCCCCTACTGGGGATCGATTCTACCCCTTTGGCTGAGAATAAACCCCAGTTTTCTACTCAGGTGATAATGAGGGTTGAACCTGATCACCAGGAGTGCTGCAAATTTTTGGTTCTATATAATCTGCATGACATTATCGTGCTGGGTTTCCCTTGGTTACAGTCTCATAATCCTGTTTTGGATTGGAAATCTGTGTCTGTAACCAGTTGGGGCTGCCAATGTGTTAATACCAACACTCCTGTTTTTTCTGCCTCCCCCCAGGCTGAGGATGTTCCTGACTTTTTGTTTGATTTTTCTGATGTGTTTAGCGAAAGTAAATCTGCATCCTTACCTCCCCATAGGAGCTATGACTGCGCTATTGAATTAGTGCCAGGTAGTAAATTCCCTAAGGGTCGCCTTTTTTAACTTGTCTGTACCTGAACATGACGCTATGCGGTCTTATATCAAGGAATCATTGGAGAAGGGTCATATCAGACCATCCTCTTCACCCTTAGGTGCCGGTTTTTTCTTTGTGGCCAAAAAAGATGGTTCATTAAGGCCGTGTATTGATTATCGTCTCTTGAACAATATTACTGTGAAATATCAATACCCGTTACCCTTGATTTCTGACCTGTTTTCCAGGGTGAAAAACGCTACTTGGTTTACCAAGCTTGACCTCAGGGGGGCGTATAACCTTATTCGCATTAAGCACGGGGATGAATGGAAGACGGCATTTAACACCCCTGAAGGGCATTTTGAGTACCTTGTGATGCCCTTTGGGCTCACTAATGCTCCTTCCGTCTTCCAGTCCTTCATGAATGACATTTTCAGGGATTTTGTGGACAAGTTTCTGATTGTTTATTTGGATGATATCTTGATTTTTTCTAATGACTGGGACTCTCATGTGAAACATGTTCGAACTGTATTCCAGATTTTGAGAGAGAATGCTCTGTATGTGAAGGGATCAAAGTGTCTTTTTGGCGTACAGAAGATCTCATTTCTGGGATTCATTTTGTCCCCATCTGTTATTGAAATGGACCCGGTCAAGGTTCAGGCCATCTGTGATTGGGTCCAACCTACTTCATTAAAGGCTCTTCAGAGATTTTTGGGTTTTGCCAATTTTTATCGTAAATTTATTGGTAATTTCTCTGTTATTGTTAAACCATTAACTGATTTGACCAGAAAGGGTTCTGATGTGGTGAATTGGCCTCCTGAGGCAGTCTCTGCGTTTCAGGAACTTAAGCAGAGATTCACTTCTGCTCCTGTTCTACGGCAGCCTGATGTTTCTCTGCCATTTCAGGTGGAGGTTGATGCCTCTGAAATTGGGGCAGGTGCCGTTTTGTCCCAAAAAGATCCAGAGACCTCTAAAAGTAACCCTTGTGCCTTTTTCTCTCGAAAATTTTCTCCTACTGAACGTAATTATGACGTGGGTAATCGGGAGTTATTGGCCATGAAGTGGGCTTTTGAAGAGTGGAGACATTGGCTGGAGGGAGCCAAACATCAGGTGGTGGTCCTTACGGACCATAAGAATCTGGTCTATCTGGAATCTGCCAAGCGACTCAATCCTAGACAGGCCAGGTGGGCCTTGTTTTTCACACGTTTTAATTTTGTGGTTTCCTTTCTTCCTGGCACTAAGAATGTTAAGGCGGATGCCCTCTCGAGGAGTTTCCTTGCGGACTCTCCTGAGCTATCTGATCCCTCTGTTATTTTGAAGGAGGGTGTAGTTCTTTCCGCCATCTCGCCTAATTTGAGACTTGCTCTGGAGGGGTGTCAGGAGGATAGGCCCGAGCGCTGCCCTGTTGGAAAATTGTTTGTCCCGGACCAATGGAAAAAGAGTGTGATGTCTGAGATTCATTGTTCCGCATTGGCTGGGCATCCCGGAATTTTTGGTACCAGAGACTTGGTTAGTCGGTCCTTTGGTGGCCTACCTTGTCTCGCGATGTCAGGGAGTTTGTGCAGTCCTGCGGGACTTGCTCTCGCTCCAAGCCTTGCTCTCGCTCTAGTGGTTTGTTGATGCCATTGCCTGTGCCCAAGAGACCATGGACCCATATCTCTATGGATTTCATTTCCGATCTTCCTGTTTCTCAGAGAATGACCACCATCTGGGTAATTTGTGATAGGTTTTCCAAAATGATACATCTTGTGCCATTACCTAAGTTGCCTTCCTCCTCTGAATTGGTGCCGTTGTTCCTTCAGCACGTGGTTCGTTTACACGGCATTCCTGAGAACATTGTGTCTGACAGAGAGTCCAGTTTGTTTCCAGATTTTGGAGGACTTTTTGTTCTAAACTGGTGTTCAATTGTCTTTCTCCTCGGCATTTCATCCTCAGACCAATGGTCAAACTGAGAGAACAAACCAGACATTGAGACTTATCTAAGATGCTTTGTGTCTGCTGATCAGGATGACTGGGTCTCTTTTTTTGCCTTTGGCTGAGTTTGCTCTTAATAATAGGGCTAGCTCTGCCACTTTGATGTCTCCGTTTTTCTGTAATTCTGGGTTTCACCCTCGATTTTCTTCAGGACAGACAGAGGCTTCTGTCTGTCCAGGTGTTGACTCTGTTGTTGAGCGTATGCACAGATTTGGACCAGGTAGTGGAGAGGTTGTCCCTCTCTCAGGAGAAGGCCCAGCGGTTTGCTAACCGGCATAGGACTGATGGTCCTCGGTTTAAAGTGGGGGACTTGGTCTGGTTGTCCTCAAAGAATATTCCTATGAGAGTAGCATCTCCTAAATTTAAGCCTAGGTTCATTGGACCTTATAAGATCATGGAGATTATTAATCCTGTTTCTTTTCGTTTGCTTCTTCCAGGGACATTTAAGATCCATAACGTGTTCCACAAGTCCTTGTTGAAGAGGTTTGTTGAGCCAGTGGTTCCTGCTGCTGTGCCTCCTGACCCTGTTTTGGTTGAGGGCAATCTGGAGTATGTGGTTGAGAAAATATTGGATTCTCGTTTTTCTAGACGAAGACTCCAGTATTTGGTTAAATGGAGAGGTTATGGTCAGGAAGATAATTCTTGGTGTTTGCTTTCGGACATCCATGCTAGGAGACTTATCCGTGCGTATCATAGAACTCATCCTGACCGACCTGGTTGCTCAAATGAGGGTTCGGTGACCCCTCCTCAAGGGGGGGTACTGTTGTGAATGGGTTTGAGATGAGTTCTGAGCAGAGGCTCCCTCTGGTGGTTACAAGCGGTACTAGTGAGGATTGGGAATCAGGTGTTACTGATTGGTCTTATTTAAGGGAATCATTTTCCCATCAGGGTTGCCGTGATCAATTGTTCTGGTCTGATCCTTCTTTCCAGTTTCCCTTGTAGCCTGCTGTGTCGTGTCTGCATCTCCTGCTATCAGATAAGACAATTTCTTATTTGTGTTTTTGCTATATTTTTGCATTTTGTCCTGCACTTCTGTGGGGGCCTTCTGGGTCCCCTCCGGGGGCTTTTGCCCTCTCAGTTTTGTCCAGCCACTGTGTTTTGTACTTTTGCTTTTTGCAGTTTTTTCAGTGGCTGCTGTTTTTGTTACACCAGAGAACTAATTTAGGTGGTAGAGGTCGTGTGATCTCAGGTGATTTTGAAATTAGTAGAGTTGGTGTTTTTCAGGGTTTTCTGGGATTGCAGTAAGTACCCTTCCTGTCCTTTTCTATTTAGATAGTTTGGGCCCCAGCGTTTGCTCATACTATTTCTTTCTGTGTCAGTATTTCCTCTTGTCTAACCGCCATTACATGTTTGGGGGCTTTCTATTATCTTTGGGGTTCTGCTCCGGGGCAGATAGCTTTCCTATTTCTATCTTTAGGTGTAGTTAGTTTCTCAGGCTGTGACGAGGCGTCTAGGACCATCGTAGGAACGCTCCACGGCTGCCTCTAGTTGTGGTGGTTAGTCAGGGTACTGCAATCTCATAGATTCCAACTGCTCTGGTGTATTTCCTTTTTTACCTGCACTCCTCAGCTACCGTAACATAACAGAGGGGCAATATGTATCTTTATCCTTCCATTTTTTGCGAGTGGCAGCCATAGATAGGGAATGGAGGACAGCATTCACAGAAAAACTGGACTCAGAAACAACAGATTCATCATCCTGATTCTCATACTCCCCTACAGCGGCTAGTAACTTGTGTGGCTGTTTAGGAGAGTTAATAAAGAATTGATCAGATTGACCACAGTAAAAACACAAGCTCTCACAAAAACAATGTTCCCTGTGCTCGCTACTCTCACGCCGCTGTCAAGCATCCACTTGCATGGGAACTGGTTCAACTTCCCAAGAGGATTTGCCTGCAGGTTCTTTAGGAGGAAGGGGAGAGTTAGTGACACGATTAGAGGCTGCAAATCTCTCCTGTCTACGTTCTGTACGAATGTCAATGCGCACGCAATGCTGTATAAACGCCGCTAATTCTTGAGGAGCATCTGCATGGGCTAACTCATCCTCAGTTACACTAGAAAGTCCTCTCTTAAAAATGGGTAGTTGAAGATAACAGTCCCAAACCGCATACACCGCCAGCCATCTAAATTCAGTAGCGTAATGACAACAATGCAGTTTCAGCTGTAGTGCGGCGAGTAGGATCATCAAACATCATAGACAGTGCAGCTAGAAAATCATCCAAGTTATTCAGACGAGGGTCACGAGTCTCGATTAGCGGATTTGCCCAAGCGAGTGTTCGTGAGTAGAGATGCACGACTTTGCCTTTTTAGGGTCGAGTCGGGTTTCATGAAACCCGACTTTCTCAAAAGTCAAGTCGAACAAAATCGGCCAACTATCGGGAAAAGTCGGAGGTCCGACTGCAACACGAAACCCAATGCAAGTCAATGGGGAAGCAAAGTCGGCAGGGAGTGGAGTACAGTAAACACAACTACAGTGCCCATTTCAATGCCAACGACATCAATTCGTATTACTTAAGCTTGGCAACCTTAATTTACTTTATAATAGTAAACTTTATAATAGTATAATATAATAACTGGGGGTTATTTGGCTAAAGTTGTGGGGGGATAGGGCTGGCTCCAGGTTTTTGTTTGCCCCAGGCGAAAGAGTGTCAGTGGGCCCCTTTAACCACAATTCATGATGCTCCGATACGGCACAGAAATATAGGTATAGTACAATGACAAATACTTCACTTCTTACATTACATGACTGATATCTATTTTAAATTCTACAATAGATCAAAAACCGGACAGTATATTACTGCATACAGTATTATGGCCACCACATAGTGCGCCATACAGAATAATGAGCCCCATATATTGCTCCATACAGAATAATTGGTCCCATATAATGTTCCATACAGTAAATGATGAGCTCCACATAATGCTCCAGTATATGATGGTCCCCATATAATGTGCCATACAGTATAGGACGGTCCCCATAGAGTATAATGAGCCCCACATATTGCTCCATATAGTATAACGAGTCACATATAAAGCTCCATACAGTATATGATGGGCCCCATATATTGCTCCATACAGAATGGGCTCCATATAATGCGCCATAAAGAATAGGCCCCATATGTGCTCCATATGATGTTCCATACCCTATATGATGCCTCATAATGAACCCCATATGATGCTCCAGTATTTGATAGGCCCCATGGATGATGCTCCAGTTTATGATGGACCCCGTAAAAGCTTCTACAGTGTCTGATATCCCCCATTTAGAATGCTCCAGTATATGATGGGCCCCATGGATGATGCTCCAGTGTATGATGGGCCAATATAATGCTCCATATATAATGGGCCCCATATGATGCTCCAGCATATGATGGGCCCAATGGATGATGCTCCAGTGTATGATGGGCCAATATAATGCTCCATATATAATGGGCCCCATTTATAATGCTCCAGTGTATAATGGGCCTCATATGATGCTCCAGCATATGATGGGCCCAATGGATGATGCTCCAGTGTATGATGGACCTATATAATGCTGCATATATAATGGACCCCGTATATGCTGCTCCAGTGTCTGATGGGCCCCATTTAAAATGCTCCAGTATATGATGGGCCCCATGGATGATGCTCCAGTGTAAGATGAGCCAATATAATGCTCCATATATAATGGGCCCCATTTATAATGCTCCAGTGTATAATGGGCTCCGTAGATGCTGCTCCAGTGTCTGATATCCCTATTTAGAATGCTCCAGTATATGATGGGCCCCATGGATGATGCTCCAGTGTGTGATGGGCCAATATAATGCTCCATATATAATAGGCCCCATTAATAATGTTCCAGTGTATAATGGGCCCCATAAATGCTGCTCCAGTGTCTGATGTCCCCCATTTAGAATGCTCCAGTGTTTGATGGGCCCTATCTATGATGCTCAAGTGTATGATGGGCCCCATATATAATTATCCAGTGTATAATGCTCACCATATATTGCTCCAAACATTAAAAAAAATGAAATACCTCTCCTCCCTGGGCACTGCTCTACTCTGGACTCCTCAGCGTCGCCATCTTCCAGCTCTCTGCACTTGGACTGTTCAGGCAGAGGGCATACAGACGTGACGTCGTCCCGCTCTCTGACCTGAATGTCACTGTCAGGAAACGTGGAAGACGTCACAGCAATGGAGCAGGGAGAGGTAAGTATTGCAAGCGCTGGGGCCCTGAGCAAGCAGGGAGGGCCTACTCGTTGACGATGGCACTGGCACAGGGCCCCTCATAGTACGCCAGTGTGTCTGACGGCGAGTGGGCCCCCCCACCATCAGAGACACTTTTGCGTACTATGAGGGGCCCTGTGCCAGTGCGGTCGCCCATGAGTGGGCCCCGCCCACCTGCTCAGGGAGCCAGCACTTGCACGGGTGCGCCAGGTGCTGACGCCGGACCTGGGGGGGGCAGCCCAGTTAGGAAGGTGGAAAAACTGGCATATATTGAGGTGTAGGCTGGACGTTCAGCAACTGCAAATGGAGGAAGAGGAGGACAAAGCGAGCCATTTTGCTGGCAACCTATGTGTCATCAGGGAAAGTTGGTACAAAATCCTTTGAAACCCAGGCATGGTTCATTTTTATGAAGGTGAGATTACCAACATTTTGGGTCGACAGACGGATCCTTCTTTCTGTCAGGATTGATCCCGCTGCACTGAAGACTCTTTCTGATAGCTCACTACAAGAAGGGAAAGCGAACTCCTCTAAAGCATATTGGGCCAATTCAAGCCAGGTGTCCAATTTACAGGCCCAGTAGTCAAAGAGGAATGAACTGTGAGGGAGAACATGGATAGGGCAGGAGAGGTAATTTTGAACCATAGTTGACAACTGCTGTCTCCTGTCTGTTTTAGTCGATTCAGTCGTGTGAGCGGTACTTGAGAAATCAGTCTACAACATGGTCATGAAACCCCTGTCTCCAATGCCACTTCGGTTGTGTGCACCACGAACACCTCTTCCATTTGGCCCACTATGGCTCGTGGTAGAACATGCACTGCTGCTGTTTGCTGGGAATGCCTCTAACAAACGGTTTACCAGAGTAGCTTGTTTGTTCGCCAATATTAGCTCTAGGTTCTCCTGTGGCATGATGTTCTGTAATTTGCCTTTATAGCGTGGATCGAGGATGCTGGCCAACCAGTAGTCGTCATCCTTCATCATTTTGGCAATGCGGGGGTCCCTTTCTAAGGATCCACAACACATAATCACACGTGGACCAATGTTCCAGGTGTCAATGATGCACTGCCAGTGGTGGGTGGAGGAGCACTTTCTGCCAAATCCACATCCCTCCAGTCACGCACAAACCCTGTACCTGATCTTGGCAAGCCAACATTTTCGCTTGCCCCCTGAGAAGCATCCTCCTCCCCAAAATAATCATCCCCCTCATCCTCCTCCTCCTCTTCCTCTTCTTCCTCGACCTCGTCCAGGACCGTTCCCTGAGCAGACAACGGCTGACTGTCATCAAGGCTTCCCTCCTCCTCCTCCTCTTACTCCTCCGCTGCAGAAGCCTGATCCTTAATGTGCGTCAAAGTTTGCATGAGCTGACGCATAAGTGGGATGCTCATGCTTATGGCAGTGTTGTCTGAGCTTACCAGCCATGTGCATTCCTCAAAACACTGAAGGACTTTACAGAGGTCTTTCAGCTTTGACCACTGCACACCCGACAACTCCATGTCTACCCTCAAACTGCCTGCACGTGGATCCTCCCACAAATGCATTACATCCTGCCTCTGTTCGCACAGCCTCTCAACCATGTGCATGGTGGAGTTCCACCTTGTTGCAACGTCTATAATTAGGCAGTGCTTGGGGAGGTGGAGCGATCGCTGCAGCCTCTGCATGCGACTAGAGTCTACGGGCGAGCGACGGATGTGCGAGCACAGTCTTCACACCTTATGGAGCAGGGCTGTTAACTCGAGATAATTACTTAGGAAGCACTGCATCACCATGTTCAAGGTGTGAGCCAGGCAAGGAATGTGTCTGAGTTTTGCTAGGGCTATGGCTACCACAAAATTCCGTCCGTTATCACTGACTACCTTGCCTGGCTCAAGATGTAGACTGTCCAGCCATGACTCAGTTTCTCTCTGCAAGTAGTCGGCCAGTACCTCCGCGGTGTGTCTGTTGTCACCCAAAGACATCATCTTTAAAACATCCTACTGATGCTTACCACTAGCTGTTCGATAGTGGGACACCTCGTGTGCAACACTGGCAGCTTCGGATGGAGTGCTCGTGCGACTGCGCTCTGTCGACGAGCTTTCGCTTCTGGAGGAGGAGGAGGGTCGAGCGCCTACAGCCAACTGTTTCCTATATCGTGGGCTAGGCAGCACTGTCCCACCGCCGCTGTCCCCTGTGGACCCTGCATCCACCACATTAACCCAGTGCGCAGTGATGGACACGTAACGGCCCTGGCCATGCCTACTGGCCCATGCATCTGTTGTGAGGTGCACCTTTCCACTCACTGATTGTTTGAGTGCATGGACAATGCGGTCTTTCACATGCAGGTGGAGTGCAGGGATGGCTTTTCTAGAAAAGAAGTGCTGACTGGGTAGGTCATAGCGTGGGACAGCGTAGGCCATGAGCTTTCAGAACGCTGCGCTTTCAACAAAACGGAAGGGCATCATCTCTAATGAGATCAGTTTGGCAATTTTTGGCATTCTTGCTGGTGGTGTGCTAACCGGTGGGCTTACAGTGGGGGAAGCGATGGAGCGGTGCTGGCTACCTTCAGTCAGAGCATGTGCACATGTGCTACCTGAGGTTTTGTAGTCCGCCCACGCTTGCAAGTGCATGGTCATTAAATGTCTGAGCATGCAACTGGTATTCAAATTTCTGAGATTTTTCCCTCGGCTAAAGGTCCTTCCACACTACTTACAGATAACCTTTGCCTCATCAATAGGATTTTGGTCAAAAAAGTGCCACACTGCACTCTTCCTACTATGGGATAAATTTTCAGGGCTTGCACGCTGTGCTAATTTGACCGTCTGGCCAAGCTGTCCTGCAACTCTTTTTGTTTTTTTAACACATTTTTGGTCAGCTACGGGCCTGCCAGATAACCGCTGCTGCGATGTCGATGCCTGCTGTGGATCCTTCTCCTCTTCGGAGCTATTGCCAGCGGCACCCTTTTCCCCCACTGGATGCCAATCCGGGTCAACAACTGGGTCATCCATCACCTCCTCTTCAATTTCATCTGCACCTTACTCTCTTTCACCGTGTAAGGTGGTATAGTATGCGGGGAGGGGCACCTGAGTTTCATCAGGATCAGATTGTGGCTCAGTAGACTGCGAGGGCAATGTAGTGCTCTGGGTGAATGTATCAGCAGAATCATCTAACAGTGGCTGTGCATCAGTGCACTCCATGTCAGATTCATCTTGGACTGGGGAATTCAGGATTTGACTTGATAACCCAGGCATGGTATGTGAAAAGAGCTCCATGGAGTAATTTGAAGTTTGGCCTGCCGCATCCTTTACTTTTGGTGGGGGTGAAGGACACAAGGAAAGGCGTTGTTCCTGACCAGGAGCCTGCACTGACGACTCAGTGCTTGCATTTTGTGAAACTTTAGAAGAGGAGGTGATAGAGCTGGAGGCTGTTTCGGCAATGTAAGCCAAATCCTGTTCCTGATGCTCCGGCTTTAAAATCGGTTTACCTACTCCCAGAAATGGGAGCCTTCCAGGCCTTCTTGAGCCAGACGATGACGCCGGCTCAACACCTCCTGCCTTAGGTGTTATTGTGCTTTTTGCCACTTCCAGCAGACACGGCACCACTACCATGTACCCCTTCTCATGTACAGCAGCATGGAATTAATGGCGCTATACAAATAAATAATAATAATAATAATTTTTGGGAAAATGTACCCAAAATACCTGCAGATATATGGTACTGAATCAGAAGCATACAGTTGTATACAGTCTAGGGATAATTGTAAATCTCCATATATATTTCAGGAGTCAGACACAGACGCTCTCAGGCTCAGTATGAATTAGACAAGACTATAAAAAGCTGAAAAAGGGTGCTGTATCACCAGATACCAGGTGTATATAGTATAGTGAAAATATTGTAAATCTCCGTATATATTTCCAGAGTCAGACACAGATTCTCACAGGCTCAGTATGGATCACACCAGAATATAAAAAGTAGAAAAAGGGTAATGTATCATAAGCGTACAGCTGTATACAGTGTTGGGGTAATTGTAAATCTCCGTATATATTTCCGGAGTAACAGACAGAGGCACACAGGCTCAGCATGGATTAGACCAGAATATAAAAAGCAGATCCGCAAGACATAATCACACATGTGGGACAATGTTCCAGGTGTCAATGATGCACTTACAGTGGTGGGTGGAGGAGGACTTTCTGCCAAAAAGGGTACTGTATCACAAGCGTACAGCTATATACAGTCTAGGGTAATTGTAAATCTCCGTATATATTTCCCGAGTAACACACAGATGCTCACAGGCTCAGTATGGATTAGACCAGAATATGAAAAGCAGAAAAAGTGTACTGTATCAGAAGCATACAGCTGTATACAGTGTTGGGGTAATTTTAAATCTCCGTATATATTTCCAGAGTAAGACACAGACTCTCACAGGCTCAGTATGGATCACACCAGAATATAAAAAGTGGAAAAACAGTAATGTATCAGAAGCGTACTGCTGTATACAGTGTTGGGTAATTTTTAAATCTCCGTATATATTTCCGGAGTAACACACAGACGTTCACAGTCACAGGCAGGGCTGGCGTCAGCACCCGGCGTACCCAGGCAAGAGCCGGGCCCTGAGCAAGCGGGGGCCCACTCGCCGTCAGGCACCCAGCGCGCTATGGCACCAGTCAGCGGAGGAGAGCGGTGCCAGCGCCGCCACTCTTGCTCAGGGCCCCGACACAATACTTACCTCTTCCCGTGCCTTCGCTGCAGGTCCTGTGTTTTCCGCATCTCCTGACTGTGACGTCATAGGTCAGAGGGCGCTGTGACGTCACCACGCTCTTTGCTGAGGAGGCACAGTGCAGAGCGGGAAGACGCCGGGCGGTGACGCTGGAGTCCGGAGCAGAGCAGCGGCAGCAGTAGCAGCAGGTGAGCAGTGAGGTGTGTATTTTTATTTTTTTAAATGTATGGAGGAGGCGTGGGGCGTTATATGGGGGGGGAGACATCCTGCATGGGGCACTATAAAGAGGGGAGTGACATCCTGCAAGGGGGAGTGACATCCTCCATGGGTCATTGTATAGGGAGGACATCCTGTCATCCTGCATGGGGCATTGTATGGGGGGGAATGACATCCTCCTTGGAGCATTGTATAGGGAGGACATCCTGTCATCCTGCATGGGGCATTATATGTGGGGCACAGCCTGACTGGTGCATTATATGAGGACCAGTTTTCTGTATGGAGCATTATATGGGGTCCAGTTTTCTGTATGGAGCATTATATGGGGTCCAGTATTCTGTATGGAGCATTATATGGGGGCCAGTACTCTGTATGGAGCATTATATGAGGGACAGTATTCTGTATGGAGCATTATATGAGGGACAGTATTCTGTATTTAGCATTATATGGGGACCAGTATTCTGTATGGAGCATTATATGGGGACCAGTATTCTGTATGGAGCAATTTATGGGGCCAGTATTCTGTATGGAGCATTATATGGGGTCCAGTATTCTGTTTGGAGCATTATATGGGGACCAGTAAGTGTACTGTATCAGACCGTATAGCTGTATACAGTGTTGGGGTAATTTTAAATCTCCGTATATATTTCCAGAGTCAGACACAGACTCTCACAGTCTCAGTATGGATCACACCAGAATATAAAAGTAGAAAAAGGGAAATGTATCAGAAGCGTACTGCTGTATACAGTGTTGGGGTAATTGTAAATCTCCGTATATATTTCCGGAGTAACACACAGACGCTCACAGGCTCAGTATGGATTAGACCAGAATATGAAAAGTAGAAAAAGGGTAATGTATCAGAAGCGTACAGCTGTATACAGTGTTGGGGTAATTGTAAATCTCCGTATATATTTCCGGAGTAACACACAGACGCTCACAGGCTCAGTATGGATTAGACCAGAATATGAAAAGTAGAAAAAGTGTACTGTATCAGAAGCGTACAGCTGTATACAGTGTTGGGGTAATTTTAAATCTCCGTATATGTTTCCGGAGTAACACACATGCGCTCACAGGCTCAGTATGGATTAGACCAGAATATGAAAAGCAGAAAAAGTGTACTGTATCAGAAGCATTCAGCTGTATACAGTGTTGGGGTAATTTTAAATCTCCGTATATATTTCCAGAGTCAGACACAGACTCTCACAGGCTCAGTACGGATTACAATAGAATATGAAAAGCAGAAAAAGGGTAATGTATCAGAAGCGTACAGCTATACACAGTGTTGGGGTAATTTTAAATCTCCGTATATATTTCTGGAGTAACACACAGACGCTCACAGGCTCAGTATGAATTAGACCAGAATATGAAAAGCAGAAAAAGGGTAATGTATCAGAAGCGTACAGCTGTATACAGTGTTGGGGTAATTTTAAATCTTCGTATATATTTCCGGAGTAACACACAGACGCTCACAGGCTCAGTATGGATTAGACCAGAATATGAAAAGCAGAAAAAGTGTACTGTATCAGAAGCGTACATCTGTATACAGTGTTGGGGCAATTTTAAATCTCCGTATATATTTCCAGTGTCAGACACAGACTCTCACAGGCTCAGTACGGATTACAATAGAATATAAAAAGCAGAAAAAGGGTAATGTATCAGAAGCGTACAGCTGTATACAGTGTTGGGGTAATTTTAAATCTCCGTATATATTTCTGGAGTAACACACAGACGCTCACAGGCTCAGTATGGATTAGACCAGAATATGAAAAGCAGAAAAAGGGTAATATATCAGAAGCGTACAGCTGTATACAGCGTTGGGGTAATTTTAAATCTTCGTATATATTTCCGGAGTAACACACAGACGCTCACAAGCTCAGTATGGATTAGACTAGAATATGAAAAGCAGAAAAAGTGGTACTGTATCAGAAGCATACAGCTGTATACAGTGTTGGGGTAATTTTAAATCTCCGTATATGTTTCCGGAGTAACACACATACGCTCACAGCTCAGTATGGATTAGACCAGAATATGAAAAGCAGAAAAAGTGTACTGTATCAGAAGCATCAGCTGTATACAGTGTTGGGGTAATTTTAAATCTCCGTATATATTTCCAGAGTCAGACACAGACTCTAACAGGCTCAGTACGGATTACACATAGAATATGAAAAGCAGAAAAAGGGTAATGTATCAGAAGCGTACAGCTATATACAGTGTTGGGGTAATTTTAAATCTCCGTATATATTTCGGAGTAACACACAGACGCTCACAGGCTCAGTATGAATTAGACCAGAATATGAAAAGAGAAAAAGGTAATGTATCAGAAGCGTACAGCTGTATACAGTGTTGGGGTAATTTTAAATCTCGTATATATTTCCGGAGTAACACACAGACGCTCACAGGCTCAGTATGGATTAGACCAGAATATGAAAAGCAGAAAAAGTGTACTGTATCAGAAGCGTACATCTGTATACAGTGTTGGGGCAATTTTAAATCTCCGTATATATTTCCAGTGTCAGACACAGACTCTCACAGGCTCAGTACGGATTACAATAGAATATAAAAGCAGAAAAAGGGTACTGTATCAGAAGCATACAGCTGTATACAGTGTTGGGGTAATTTTAAATCTCCGTATATATTTCTGGAGTAACACACAGACGCTCACAGGCTCAGTATGGATTAGACCAGAATATGAAAAGCAGAAAAAGGGTAATATATCAGAAGCGTACAGCTGTATACAGCGTTGGGGTAATTTTAAATCTTCGTATATATTTCCAGAGTAACACACAGACGCTCACAAGCTCAGTATGGATTAGACTAGAATATAAAAGCAGAAAAAGTGTACTGTATCAGAAGCGTACAGCTGTATACAGTGTTGGGGTAATTTTAAATCTCCGTATATGTTTCCGGAGTAACACACATACTCTCACAGGCTCAGTATGGATTAGACCAGAATATGAAAAGCAGAAAAAGGGTAATGTATCAGAAGCGTACAGCTGTATACAGCGTTGGGGTAATTTTTAATCTTCGTATATATTTCCGGAGTAACACACAGACGCTCACAAGCTCAGTATGGATTAGACTAGAATATGAAAAGCAGAAAAAGGGTAATGTATCAGAAGCGTACAGCTGTATAGCGTTGGGGCATTTTAAATCTCAGTATATATTTCCAGAGTCAGACACAGACTCTCACAGGCTCAGTATGGATCACACCAGAATATAAAAAGTAGAAAAAGGGTAATGTATCAGATGCGTACAGCTGTATACAGTGTTGGGGTAATTTTAAATCTCCGTATATATTTCCGGAGTAACACACAGACACTCACAGGCTCAGTATGGATTAGACCAGAATATGAAAAGCAGAAAAATGTACTGTATCAGAAGCGTACATCTGTATACAGTGTTGGGGAAATTTTAAATCTCCGTATATATTTCCAGAATCAGACACAGACTCTCACAGGCTCAGTATGGATCACACCAGAATATAAAAAGTAGAAAAAGGGTAATGTATCAGAAGCGTACAGCTGTATACAGTGTTGGGGTCATTTTAAATCTCCGTATATATTTCCGGAGTAACACACAGACACTCACAGGCTCAGTATGGATAAGACTAGAATATGAAAAGTAGAAAAAGTGTACTGTATCAGAAGCGTACAGCTGTATACAGTGTTGGGGTAATTTTAAATCTCCGTATATGTTTCCGGAGTAACACACATACGCTCACAGGCTCAATATGGATTAGACCAGAATATGAAAGCAGAAAAAGTGTACTGTATCAGAAGCATTCAGCTGTATACGGTGTTGGGATAAATTTAAATCTCCGTATATATTTCCAGAGTCAGACACAGACTCTCACAGGCTCAGTACGGATTACAATAGAATATGAAAAGCAGAAAAAGGGTAATGTATCAGAAGCGTACAGCTGTATACAGTGTTGGGGTAATTTTAAATTTCGTATATATTTCCAGAGTAACACACAGATGCTCACAGGCTCAGTATGGATTAGACCAGAATATGAAAAGCAGAAAAAGTGTACTGTATCAGAAGCGTAAATCTGTATACAGTGTTGGGCAATTTTAAATCTCCGTATATATTTCCAGAGTCAGACATAGACTCTCACAGGCTCAGTACGGATTACAATAGAATATAAAAAGTAGAAAAAGGGTAATGGATCAGAAGCGTACAGCTGTATACAATGTTGTGGTAATTTTAAATCTCCGTATATATTTCCGGAGTAACACACAGACGCTCACAGGCTCAGTATGGAGTAGACCAAAATATGAAAAGCAGAAAAAGGTAATGTATCAGAAGCGTTACAGCTGTATACAGTGTTGGGGTAATTTTAAATCTCGTATATATTTCCAGAGTCAGACACAGACTCTCACAAGGCTCAGTACGGATTACATAGAATATGAAAAGCAGAAAAAGGGTAATGTATCAGAAGCGTACAGCTATATACAGTGTTGGGGTAATTTTAAATCTCCGTATATATTTCCGGAGTAACACACAGACCTCACAGGCTCAGTATGGATAGACCAGAATATGAAAAGCAGAAAAAGGGTAATGTATCAGAAGCGTACAGCTGTATACAGTGTTGGGGTAATTTTAAATCTCCGATATATTTCCGGAGTAACACACAGACGACTCACAGGCTCAGTATGGATTAGACCAGAATATGAAAGCAGAAAAAGTGTACTGTATCAGAAGCGTACAGCTGTATACAGTGTTGGGGAATTTTAAATCTCCGTATATATTTCCAGAGTCAGACACAGACTCTCACAGGCTCAGTACGGATTACAATAGAATATGAAAAAGCAGAAAAAGGGTAATGTATCAGAAGCGTTTCAGCTGTATACAGTGTTGGGGTAATTTTAAATCTCGTATATATTTCTAGAGTAACACACAGACGCTCACAGGCTCAGTATGGATTAGACCAGAATATGAAAAGCAGAAAAAGGGTATATATCAGAAGCGTACAGCTGTATACAGGTTGGGGTAATTTTAAATCTCCGTATATATTTCCGAGTAACAACACAGACGCTCACAAGGCTCAGTATGGATTAGACTAGAATATGAAAAGCAGAAAAAGTGTACTGTATCAGAAGCGTACAGCTGTATACAGTGTTGGGGTAATTTTAAATCTCCGTATATTTTCCGGAGTAACACACAACCTCACAGGCTCAGTATGGATTAGACCAGAATATAAAAGCAGAAAAAGGTAATGTATCAGAAGCATACAGCTGTATACAGTGGTGGGGTAATTTTAAATCTCCGTATATATTCCAGAGTCAGCACAGACTCTCACAGGCTCAGTATGGATTAAATAGAATATGAAAAGCAGAAAAAGGGTAATGTATCAGAAGCGTACAGCTATATACAGTGTTGGGGTAATTTTAAATCTCCGTATATATTTCTGGAGTAACACACAGACCTCACAGGCTCAGTATGAATTAGACCAGAATATGAAAAGCAGAAAAAGGGTAATGTATCAGAAGCGTCAGCTGTATACAGTGTTGGGGTAATTTTAAATCTCGTATATATTTCCGGAGTAGACACCAGACACTCACAGGCTCAGTATGGATTAGACCAGAATATGAAAAGCAGAAAAAGTGTACTGTATCAGAAGCGTACAGCTGTATACAGTGTTGGGGTAATTTTAAATCTCCGTATATATTTCTGGTAACACACACGCTCACAGGCTCAGTATGGATTAGCCAGAATATGAAAAGCAGAAAAGGGTAATGTATCAGAAGCGTACAGCTGTATACAGTGTTGGGGTAATTTAAATCTCGTATATATTTCGGAGTAACACACGACGCTCACAGGCTCAGTATGGATTAGACCAGATATATGAAAGCAGAAAAAGGGGTACTGTATCAGAAGCGTACATCTGTATACAGTGTTGGGGCAATTTTAAATCTCCGTATATATTTCCAGTGTCAGACACAGACTCTCACAGGCTCAGTACGGATTACAATAGAATATAAAAAGCAGAAAAAAGGGTAATGTATCAGAAGCGTACAGCTGTATACAGTGTTGGGGATAATTTTAAATCTCCGTATATATTTCTGGAGTAACACACAGACGCTCACAGGCTCAGTATGGATTCGAACCAGAATATGAAAAGCAGAAAAAGGGTAATATATCAGAAGCGTACAGCTGTATACAGCGTTGGGGTAATTTTAAATCTTCGTATATATTTCCGGAGTAACACACAGACGCTCACAAGCTCAGTATGGATTAGACTAGAATATGAAAAGCAGAAAAAGTGTACTGTATCAGAAGCGTACAGCTGTATACAGTGTTGGGGTAATTTTAAATCTCCGTATATGTTTCCGGGAGTAACACACCCCAAGAATTATCTTCCTGACCATAACCTCTCCATTTAACCAAATACTGGAGTCTTCGTCTAGAAAAACGAGAATCCAATATTTTCTCAACCACATACTCCAGATTGCCCTCAACCAAAACAGGGTCAGGAGGCACAGCAGCAGGAACCACTGGCTCAACAAACCTCTTCAACAAGGACTTGTGGAACACGTTATGGATCTTAAATGTCCCTGGAAGAAGCAAACGAAAAGAAACAGGATTAATAATCTCCATGATCTTATAAGGTCCAATGAACCTAGGCTTAAATTTAGGAGATGCTACTCTCATAGGAATATTCTTTGAGGACAACCAGACCAAGTCCCCCACTTTAAACCGAGGACCATCAGTCCTATGCCGGTTAGCAAACCGCTGGGCCTTCTCCTGAGAGAGGGACAACCTCTCCACTACCTGGTCCCAAATCTGCTGCATACGCTCAACAACAGAGTCAACACCTGGACAGACAGAAGCCTCCGTCTGTCCTGAAGAAAATCGAGGGTGAAACCCAGAATTACAGAAAAACGGAGACATCAAAGTGGCAGAGCTAGCCCTATTATTAAGGCAAACTCAGCCAAAGGCAAAAAAGAGACCCAGTCATCCTGATCAGCAGACACAAAGCATCTTAGATAAGTCTCCAATGTCTGGTTTGTTCTCTCAGTTTGACCATTGGTCTGAGGATGAAATGCCGAGGAGAAAGACAATTGAACACCCAGTTTAGAACAAAAAGTCCTCCAAAATCTGGAAACAAACTGGACTCCTCTGTCAGACACAATGTTCTCAGGAATGCCGTGTAAACGAACCACGTGCTGAAGGAACAACGGCACCAATTCAGAGGAGGAAGGCAACTTAGGTAATGGCACAAGATGTATCATTTTGGAAAACCTATCACAAATTACCCAGATGGTGGTCATTCTCTGAGAAACAGGAAGATCGGAAATGAAATCCATAGAGATATGGGTCCATGGTCTCTTGGGCACAGGCAATGGCATCAACAAACCACTAGAGCGAGAGCAAGGCTTGGAGCGAGAGCAAGTCCCGCAGGACTGCACAAATTCCCTGACATCGCGAGACAAGGTAGGCCACCAAAAGGACCGACTAACCAAGTCTCTGGTACCAAAAATTCCGGGATGCCCAGCCAATGCGGAACAATGAATCTCAGACATCACACTCTTTTTCCATTGGTCCGGGACAAACAATTTTCCAACAGGGCAGCGCTCGGGCCTATCCTCCTGACACCCCTCCAGAGCAAGTCTCAAATTAGGCGAGATGGCGGAAAGAACTACACCCTCCTTCAAAATAACAGAGGGATCAGATAGCTCAGGAGAGTCCGCAAGGAAACTCCTCGAGAGGGCATCCGCCTTAACATTCTTAGTGCCAGGAAGAAAGGAAACCACAAAATTAAAACGTGTGAAAAACAAGGCCCACCTGGCCTGTCTAGGATTGAGTCGCTTGGCAGATTCCAGATAGACCAGATTCTTATGGTCCGTAAGGACCACCACCTGATGTTTGGCTCCCTCCAGCCAATGTCTCCACTCTTCAAAAGCCCACTTCATGGCCAATAACTCCCGATTACCCACGTCATAATTACGTTCAGTAGGAGAAAATTTTCGAGAGAAAAAGGCACAAGGGTTACTTTTAGAGGTCTCTGGATCTTTTTGGGACAAAACGGCACCTGCCCCAATTTCAGAGGCATCAACCTCCACCTGAAATGGCAGAGAAACATCAGGCTGCCGTAGAACAGGAGCAGAAGTGAATCTCTGCTTAAGTTCCTGAAACGCAGAGACTGCCTCAGGAGGCCAATTCACCACATCAGAACCCTTTCTGGTCAAATCAGTTAATGGTTTAACAATAACAGAGAAATTACCAATAAATTTACGATAAAAATTGGCAAAACCCAAAAATCTCTGAAGAGCCTTTAATGAAGTAGGTTGGACCCAATCACAGATGGCCTGAACCTTGACCGGGTCCATTTCAATAACAGATGGGACAAAATGAATCCCAGAAATGAGATCTTCTGTACGCCAAAAAGACACTTTGATCCCTTCACATACAGAGCATTCTCTCTCAAAATCTGGAATACAGTTCGAACATGTTTCACATGAGAGTCCCAGTCATTGGAAAAAATCAAGATATCATCCAAATAAACAATCAGAAACTTGTCCACAAAATCCCTGAAAATGTCATTCATGAAGGACTGGAAGACGGAAGGAGCATTAGTGAGCCCAAAGGGCATCACAAGGTACTCAAAATGCCCTTCAGGGGTGTTAAATGCCGTCTTCCATTCATCCCCGTGCTTAATGCGAATAAGGTTATACGCCCCCCTGAGGTCAAGCTTGGTAAACCAAGTAGCGTTTTTCACCCTGGAAAACAGGTCAGAAATCAAGGGTAACGGGTATTGATATTTCACAGTAATATTGTTCAAGAGACGATAATCAATACACGGCCTTAATGAACCATCTTTTTTGGCCACAAAGAAAAAACCGGCACCTAAGGGTGAAGAGGATGGTCTGATATGACCCTTCTCCAATGATTCCTTGATATAAGACCGCATAGCGTCATGTTCAGGTACAGACAAGTTAAAAAGGCGACCCTTAGGGAATTTACTACCTGGCACTAATTCAATAGCGCAGTCATAGCTCCTATGGGGAGGTAAGGATGCAGATTTACTTTCGCTAAACACATCAGAAAAATCAAACAAAAAGTCAGGAACATCCTCAGCCTGGGGGGAGGCAGAAAAAACAGGAGTGTTGGTATTAACACATTGGCAGCCCCAACTGGTTACAGACACAGATTTCCAATCCAAAACAGGATTATGAGACTGTAACCAAGGGAAACCCAGCACGATAATGTCATGCAGATTATATAGAACCAAAAATTTGCAGCACTCCTGGTGATCAGGTTCAACCCTCATTATCACCTGAGTAGAAAACTGGGGTTTATTCTCAGCCAAAGGGGTAGAATCGATCCCCAGTAGGGAATAGACTTCTGTAGGGGTATCAAGGGAAATCCACAACGTTTAGCAAAATCATAATCCATCAGGTTAATAGCTGCTCCAGAATCAACGAAAGCCTGAGCAGAAAATGAGGACAGAGAGCATATCAGAGTGACAGTTAATAAAAACTTAGTCTGAACACTACCCAAGACAACTGAGCGTGCAAAACGTCTTCCCCGCTTAGGGCAGACTGAAATAGCATGAGAGGCATCACCACAGTAGAAACATAACCCATTGCGCTTTCGAAACTCATGACGCTGTGCCCCAGACACCACTCCATCACACTGCATGGGCTCAGCAGCTGGCTCACAAGGCAACACCACTCCACGCATACTTCTCCGCTCACGCAAACGTCTGTCAATTTGAATCGCTAATGACATAGAATCATTGAGACCAGAGGGGACAGGGAATCCCACCATAACATCCTTTACATTATCCGACAGACCCTTCCGGAAAAGGGCCGCCAAAGCGTCGTCATTCCACTTGGTCAGGACTGCCCACCTACGGAATCTCTGACAGTATAACTCAGCGTCATCAAGCCCCTGATTTAATGCCAACAAGGCTTTTTCAGCTTGATCAGTGATATTAGGCTCATCGTACAATAACCCCAAAGCCTGAAAAAATACATCAACATCACTCAAAACAGGATCCCCAGGTGTCAGGGAAAAAGCCCAATCCTGAGGATCGCCGCGCAGGAGAGAGATGACAATTTGAACCTGCTGCGCTGCGTTTCCTGAGGACTTAGATTTTAAGGCAAGAAACAATTTACAATTATTTTTGAAATTCTGAAACTTAGCTCGATCCCCTGAAAACAAATCTGGCATGGGGATCCTAGGTTCCACAACAGGCAACCTAGCAAGATATGCAGCAATACTCCGAACCTCAGTGGCAAGCTGATCCACACGGCCAGACAACTGTGCAAACTCCATTGGGAGAAAAGATCCTCCCCAGCACCCAGAGATACAGAGGGAAAAAAAAAAAAAAAAAAAATGCAACAAACAGAAAAATATCTCTGACAACTTTTCTTCCTTCAAAATATTTTTTCCCTTCTGTGAGTACCATACAATTTTTATGGCCGGTGATACTGTTATGTTACGGTAGCTGAGGAGTGCAGGTAAAAAAGGAAATACACCAGAGCAGTTGGAATCTATAAGATTGCAGTACCCTGACTAACCACCACAACTAGAGGCAGCCGTGGAGCGTTCCTACGATGGTCCTAGACGCCTCGTCACAGCCTGAGAAACTAACTACACCTAAAGATAGAAATAGGAAAGCTATCTGCCCCGGAGCAGAACCCCAAAGATAATAGAAAGCCCCCAAACATGTAATGGCGGTTAGACAAGAGGAAATACTGACACAGAAAGAAAATAGTATGAGCAAACGCTGGGGCCCAAACTATCTAAATAGAAAAGGACAGGAAGGGTACTTACTGCAATCCCAGAAAACCCTGAAAAACACCAACTCTACTAATTTCAAAATCACCTGAGATCACACGACCTCTACCACCTAAATTAGTTCTCTGGTGTAACAAAAACAGCAGCCACTGAAAAAACTGCAAAAAGCAAAAGTACAAAACACAGTGGCTGGACTAAACTGAGAGGGCAAAAGCCCCCGGAGGGGACCCAGAAGGCCCCCACAGAAGTGCAGGACAAAATGCAAAAATATAGCAAAAACACAAAATAAGAAATTGTCTTATCTGATAGCAGGAGATGCAGACACGACACAGCAGGCTACAAGGGAAACTGGAAAGAAGGATTCAGACCAGAACAATTGATCACCGGCAACCCTGATGGGAAAATGATTCCCTTAAATAAGACCAATCAGTAACACCTGATTCCCAATCCTCACTAGTACCGCTTGTAACCACCAGAGGGAGCCTCTGCTCAGAACTCATCTCAAACCCATTCACAACAGTTGGGGCAATTTTAAATCTCAGTATATATTTCCAGAGTCAGACACAGACTCTCACAGGCTCAGTATGGATCACACCAGAATATAAAAAGTAGAAAAAGGGTAATGTATCAGAAGCGTACAGCTGTATACAGTGTTGGGGTAATTTTAAATCTCCGTATATATTTCCGGAGTAACACACAGACACTCACAGGCTCAGTATGGATAAGACTAGAATATGAAAAGTAGAAAAAGTGTACTGTATCAGAAGCGTACAGCTGTATACAGTGTTGGGGTAATTTTAAATCTCCGTATATGTTTCCGGAGTAACACACATACGCTCACAGGCTCAGTATGGATTAGACCAGAATATGAAAAGCAGAAAAAGTGTACTGTATCAGAAGCGTACATCTGTATACAGTGTTGGGGAAATTTTAAATTCCGTATATATTTCCAGAGTCAGACACAGACTCTCACAGGCTCAGTATGGATTACAATAGAATATGAAAAGCAGAAAAAGGGTAATGTATCAGAAGCATACAGCTGTATACAGTGTTGGGGTAATTTTAAATCTCCGTATATATTTCCGGAGTAAGACACAGACGCTCACAGGCTCAGAATGGATTAGACCCGAATATGAAAAGCAGAAAAAATGTACTGTATCAGAAGCGTACATCTGTATACAGTGTTGGGGAAATTTTAAATCTCCGTATATATTTCCAGAGTCAGACACAGACTCTCACAGGCTCAGTACGGATTACAATAGAATATGAAAAGCAGAAAAAGGGTAATGTATCAGAAGCGTACAGCTGTATACAGTGTTGGGGTAATTTTAAATCTTCGTATATATTTCCAGAGTAACACACAGATGCTCACAGGCTCAGTATGGATTAGACCAGAATATGAAAAGCAGAAAAAGTGTACTGTATCAGAAGCGTAAATCTGTATACAGTGTTGGGGCAATTTTAAATCTCCGTATATATTTCCAGAGTCAGACATAGACTCTCACAGGCTCAGTACGGATTACAATAGAATATAAAAGTAGAAAAAAGGGTAATGGATCAGAAGCGTACAGCTGTATACAGTGTTGTGGTAATTTTAAATCTCCGTATATATTTCCGGAGTAACACACAGACGCTCACAGGCTCAGTATGGAGTAGACCAAAATATAAAAAGCATAAAAAGGCTAATGTATCTGAAGATAGCAGGCGTATACAGTGTAGGGGAAATTGTAAATCTCCGTATATATTTCCAGAGTAACACACAGACACTCTCTCAGTATGGATTTGACTGTAACACAGAAGGCAGAAAAACTGTACTGTATCAGAAGATACCAGCTGTATACGGTTTTGGGGAAAATTTAAATCTCCGTATATATTTCCAGAGTCACACACAGACGCTCTCTCAATATAGATTTGACCGTAATACAGAAGGCAGAAAAACGGTACTGTATCAGAAGATATCAGCTGTATACGGTTTTGGGGAAAATTTAAATCTCCGTATATATTACCGGAGTCACACACAGACGCTCTCTCAGTATGGATTTGACCATAATACAGAAGGCAGAAAAACAGTACTGTATCAGAAGATACCAGCTGTATGGTTTTGGGGAAAATTGAAATCTCCGTATATATTTCCAGAGTCACACACAGATAGTCAGCATGTATTTGTCCGTGATACCAGCCGGTACACGGTAGTGTGTGAGGAACATACAGCTCTATATGATGTGGGAAAAAATGAACGCTCGGTAACTTTGCAGAAAAAAAGAATAAAAGTATTAGTGCTGTGTAGGTGCTGTGTAAAAAGCAGTCTACACAGCAGTGTACACACAGCAATACAGCTAGCAGGCAGCCTAATATTCAGCTCTGCTGTTGCACACAAGAAATTCCTCCCCTGTCACTGGCAGGCAGCCTAATAACAAGCGCTGCTGCACACAAAAAAAATCCTCCCCTGTCACTGCACACTAACTGTACAGCACAATCTCTATTAGTACAGCACAGAATAACTTTTTTTTCCTGCCTAACTCTCTCCCTACTCAGAAACAGCAGCAGCAACCTCTCTCTGCGCTAAGATCTGAAGAAGTAAAATGGCGATCGGCGGTCAGGGCTTTTATAGCCACTGTGACGCCACACAAAGCAAGCCAATCACTGCAATGCCCTTCTCTAAGATGGTGGTGGCCGCTGCCCATGTCATCTCGTTGCCCACAGTGTGCGTCCTTCCTCATTGGCTTCTGGGAAAACCGACTTTGGCGCTCGGGTTGACAACCGCATGGCCGATCTCACGCTTTGACGAAAGTCGGTGATTTTTTAATCTGACCGACCTGTTTCGCTCAACTCTAATCGTGAGGTAAGTGACATGATTACACATAACACTTTGGATCGATCTGTATGGAAGTAGGCAGCATGTACATCAAAATACAAAATGCATTGATTAATACACCCACGAAATTTGTAGCAGTCTCCATTAAATTTAAACGGCGGTAAGTTGGGAGGACTAGCTGGCGTTAGCTGCCCTGGAGGTGAAGGCGCCCGTACTGTTATTTGATTAGTAGTGATGAGTGAGCACTAGGGATGAGCTTTTTGATATTGCAATACCGGAAATCGGCCCGATATTTGCTATATTGGAATTCCGATTTCCGATTCCGATATTTTTTTCACATCGGAAATCGGAAATCCCATAATAATCCTTCAGCCTCTGAGCGCTCCGTCGAGCCAATCAGGAGCTGAAGAATTGCTGACTAGATATATACACACAGAATACATATATATATAGATATATATATATACATGTCATTGTGACATATATATATTTATAGTTCATACACTTCTACATAGTAAAATAGCCGCTAATTCAATTGCCGGCTTTTGTGAAATTACAGAACCACCCGACATGAAATGACTCATGGTTTACATACAGTTAACCATGTCATTTCATGTAGTTTGATATATGGTTTTTACTAACAATTACATGAGTGTATGTGTGCAAAATTTCAGACATGTAGGGGTTAATTAAAGGTGTAAATTCGTTGAAAAAAAATGCGTGGGCTCCCGCTGTATTTTCTCAACCAGACAGTTAAAGCCAGCGAGTGGGGGCAGATAATAATAGCCTAGGGAGGGTGCATTTATTTTGTGCCCCCCATGGCTACTAACATCTGCCCCCAGTCACCCCAGAAAAGGCACATCTATATTGAGATGCACCCTTTCTGGCACTTATCCAGTCTATTCCCATAGCCCTGTAGCGGTGGCTAATGGGTTAATAATGGGTTAAAGCCACCTTGCTATTGGAAAGTGACTTTAAGCCAGGTTAATAATGGAGAGTTGTCAATTAGACAACTATCGATTATTAATCCTATTGTATTAAATGGTTAAAAAAAACACACACACATTAATTAAAAATGATTTAATGAAATAAATACACATAGTTTTTGACCAAATTTTATTTTACTGGCTGAGCCTGGCATCCAGATGTAGCAGAGCTGGACTCGTCGTGGGACACTCGTTATCTTGGACTACGTCGGACAGGGAGTATTTGTGTTGGTTTGTTATTTTTCTTTTTTTACAGGAGATCGATGGCGTCGCAGGATGAGCGTGCAACAAAAAAAAATTAAAACTGTGTTGTGTTTTATTTCATTAAAAGACTTTATTCTGGCTGTGTAGTTTTTTAAACATGTACAAACTTGATGATTAATAATGGAACGGTGTCTTATTGACGCCTCTTCATTATTAACTGGGCTAATTGTCACCGTTCAATCAAAGGTGACATTAACCCGTTATTACCCCACTTGCCACTGCTACAGGGCAAGTGGGAAGAGCCGGGTAAAGTGTCACAATTGGCGCATCTTTTGATGCACCAATTGTGGGGCTGCTGCAGCCTTGCATTTTTAGGCTGTTGAGGGCCAAAATCCATGGGCCTTGACAGTCTTTTAATACCAGGCCGCAGCAGTCTGCTTTTTACTTGGCTGGTTAACAAAAATAGGGGGACACCCACGCCATTTTTTTTTTAGGGGATCCCCTATTTTTGTTAATCAGTTCACTTCAGGTCAGCCGGGGACTCCCTCTGACGTCACTGATGCTGTGCGGTGTCCTCGGCTGACCTGAAGTGAAAGTGGGAAGCAATCAATTAAGCTTCCCACACTAATCACTTCCTCTCCTGTTAGCCGGGAGAAGAGATGATTCATTCGGGGGTTTACTGTGAGGCTGGCAGCATTAGCTGCAGTCCCTGCAGTAAACGTTAACCCTTTCAGAAGGATTACATCAGGGGACCTGACTGAACACCGGATAGGTAAGAATAATGTTGCTTTATTATTTTATTTTTATTACAGGAGAACAAGGGAATCGAGGATTAACAGTACAATAAAAGATGGTCAAATACTGTGTATTTATTTCATTAAAATGATTTTTAATTAATGTGTGTGTGTATTTTTAACCATTTCATACAATAGGATTAATAATTGATAGTTGTCTAATTGACAGCTCTCAATTATTAACCTGGCTTAAAGTCACCTTTCAATAGCTAGGTGGCTTTAACCCATTATTAACTTATTCGCCACCGCTACAGGGCAATGGGAATAGACCGGCTAAGTGCCAGAAAGGGCGAATCTAATTATAGATTTGCCTTTTCTGGGGTGGCTGGGGGCAGATGTTAGTAGCCAGGGGGGGCACTAAATAAATGCACCTCCCTAGGCTATTATTATCTGCCCCCACTCGCTGACTTTGTCTGTCTGGTTGAGAAAATAGCGCGGGAGCCCACGCATTTTTTTCACCAATTTTACACCTCATATATATATATATATATATATATATACATGTTATTGTGACACACATACATATATATATATATATATATATATTATATTTATAGTACACACACTTCTACATAGTATAATAGCCGCTAATTCAATTGCCGGCTTTTGTGAAATTACAGACCAGACATGAAATGACACATGGTTTACATACAGTTAACCATGTCATTTCATGTAGTTTGATATATGGTTTTCACTAACAATTACATGAGTGCATTTTTTTCAACGAATTTACACCTTTAATGAACCCCTACATGTGTGAAATTTTGCACACATACACTCATGTAATTGTTAGTGAAAACCATAAATCAAACTACGTGAAATGACATGGTTAACTGTATGTAAACCATGAGTCATTTCATGTCGGGTGGTTCTGTAATTTCACAAAAGCTGGCAATTGAATTAGAAGATGACGACCAGTTTTCCTGCTACAGTTTTCGCTCTGTGCATTTTTCTAGCGATTTTTTTGCTCCTCTGCCTCTGCAAACTCTTTCCCCATTATCCTGAGGTGTTTCCCCTCCATTTTATCCATTATATAGCACTGTAGTGGTCATTTTGTAATTCTGATTTTTTTCTCCCTTTGACTTGCATTGATATCGGAAATCGGAAAATCCGATATCCGATATTTTTCCAATATCGGAAATTGGAATTCCGATATAATATTGGGCAATATCGCTCATCCCTAGGGGGCACTAAAATGCTCGGGTGCTTGTTGCTCGGGTCGAGTAAATTAGAATGCTCGGGTTCCCAACCCGAGCAACGAGCCCAATGTAAGTCTATGGGAAACCTGAGCTTTTTTGTCGTGACCCCCCTCAGGTCTTTATAGGGTATCAAAACATTGGAAATCTATGGGAACAGTGCACAAATGGCATGGGAACATTATGAGGAAGGCTGCTGGAAGAATTTCTGATTCTTAGGTCACAGCTATGAACAATGTTGTCAGAGAGTTACGCCACTTTTACAGGTGCACACTAAAACATACAGAAATGAAACCAAAATGGATTTTCTAGGAAATATGTTAACCCTGCTGTTCTGTTCCCATGTACATACACTTGTATTGCTCCTGGGTCACTATGACCCGGTTTATTAAATCTTGATTTTAGATACTCTAACTCAATTATTTTTATACCTTTTCCCTTACTAGACTGTATGGGCACATGGTTGGAAATAAAAAAAAAGAAAAATGAATTGAAATCTTTGTTTTTGTTTTTTTATCCGAAAAAACTTAGTTAATAAGCAAAAAAGAAAAAAAGCAAACTACACATATGTGGTAAAAAAACAAAAACCCAAAAAAAGCAAATCAAACATTTTGTGTAAAAGAATTAAAGATAATAAACACTTCAATTTGAACATATTTACATGTAATATTAATTTATGTATTCTTGCATTGAAGAACAATAAACATGGGTTTGCATAAGAATTTTTTGCATCCAGAACATGTAAAACTTGTTTTATTATCACAAAATAAGGGCAATAGGGTGCACCTTTTTCTTTTTATTCTGGAAGCACCGCTAGTAGAGGCCATGGGGTTAGAAGTGCTTGTGGAGACCATGGTTTCAGTTTCCTGAGCATGTTGCTGGATGCTCTGTACAAGGCCTGCTTCTTCCTTCCGTTCTGGGTGTTACCTTTTTTTGCTCAATATACGGCCTAACCAGTGATTTTCCAAGTTCTTCGATAAAGAGTCTTCGTTTGGGGAGGTGCTTGTATTCCAATTTGGTTGATTCTCTCCACAACACAAAAGCATTGTATGCCGACAAATCCTCAGTGTTGTAAAAACAATCATAGGCCACCGATTTGATTTTCTTTTGCAGGTAATGTACTAATGAGCTGATCTAATGTGTCTACACCAAACCCTTTTGGTTGAATTATAGTTCAAGGTCATGTTAGGGTTTTTTTTCTTCCCGGGTACTTACGCATTATCATGGTGGTTGGTACTCATTAGTATTACTTGTTTATTTTTGTTTTGGAACATACGCAACAATTGTTGTATTTGCAGTAAAATAGACATGGAACTATGTACATTTCTTTTACTCAAGAAACTTGTGGTTGTTCAGGCTTGTTTTTTCGGATCGTACCCAACATGGTAAAATTGTCGC